>CM051824.1:33726370-34326370 GCA_028451465.1 Erethizon dorsatum
TTATCCACTAAGAAAGGGAAGCATGTATTCAATACCAAATACCTACTTTGGATTCATTTATTCAATAAAAATATAGAAAACTAAGTGAAAGGCACCTGAGGTATAAATTAAGATTTTTAAAAATAGACATGGTTTCTACCCTCACGGTGCTGAAAATCTAGTACAAGGTAAATAAGCAATCACATATGGTGTGGTAAGTGCTAGGATGTAAACAAAATTTTTTGGGGAGCACATAGGAGGGGCACTGAAGGTCAGAGAAGGCTCTCTAGATGGAAGAAGTACGGGCCAGGGACCTAAAGGAAGAGGGAGGTAGCCAAGGTAGAGGCAGCAGCAGGTGAGGGTTGTGGGTTGAGGATTCCCAGCACAGACAATAGGTTAGCTCATGGAAAGGCTCGGCAGCAATAGAGAATGACATGTATTTGAAAAACTGAAGTTGAACTTGGCTAAGTGAAGAGTAAAAGGAAAGGAATAGCAAGAGAAGCCAAAGATTCAGGCAAGAGACATCAGACTGTTTTTGTTAGCCATGTCAGGATGTTGAGCTTTATCCTAAGGACCGTGGGAATCAGGAATGACAAGATCAGATCTCCATATTTGGAAGATCACTCTGGTTACATTGTGGAAAATCAGTGTCCAAGATCACTAGAGTCAGAGAGACAATAGTAGAATAACCCAAGTAAGAGAAAATGGGGTGGGGGGTGGGGTAAAGGAGGCCTGCATAAGGGAAACAGCAGTGGACATGGAAAGAAATGGGTGGATCTGAAACATTTTAACCTGTTTAAGAGTAAACTTGGCAGGATATTATGGCTGATTGGATAAAGGAGCTATGATTCTGGCTTGGGCAACTAGGTGGTTGATTTATAGGCAAGGGGAGTAAGAGGAATGTACTTAGAGATCACTCTAAGATACCCATGATGCTGTTCTATTGGCAGTTGAATATATGAGTCTGAAGACCCCCCAAAAGAGATCTGCCTTAGAAATACAGATTTGGAGAAAATCAGCATAAGGTCCTAGAGGCAGTTTCCTAGAAAGCCATAAGCTAGATAGACTGAGAACATTAACATTTAAGGGGTAGGTGGAGAAGAGAAATCCATAACAAAGACTGAGAAAAAAATGTCAGAAGGAAAAAGAAAACCAGAAAAGATCAATGACATTAAGGCAGAAAAGAATGCTTTAATGAGAAGTGGTATACAATACCACATTACTGAGGAATAAAGTAAGCTGAAGATAGAAAAGTCCATGGATTTAGCTACCAAAAAATAAAAAAGGTGTTGGGATTTTGATCAGCAGAAGCCATATTCCAGAGGTTTTGGGATGATCCGTGTGAATAAAGTAAAGACTCGGCAAAATCAAGCAGTATGACTGTCATGGGGAAGAAAAGGAATGAGAGAGGATGAAAGGAGGGAAGGAAGAAGGACAAACTGGAAGAGGATGCAAGGTTTAAGGAAAGAGTTTGTTTTTTTGTTTTGCAAGTGAGAGGTACTTGGGGATGTTTGACAGCTAAAAGGTAGGAGTCGGGGAGGAGGAAGATAATGGATAGAGGGCAGTCCTGAGTAAGAAGACAGGATACATAGCACAGGGGGGATTAACTTTAGGCAGCTAATTTCACTGTAACTGGAAGAGAGGAAAAACCAAAATAGGCAGGCCAGGGCATGGTGGTACACACCTCTAATCCCAGCTATTCCAGAGGCTGAGGCAGGAGGATTGCAAGTTTGAGGCCAGACCCGGCAACTTAGCAAATAAAAATAAAAAGGTCTTGAGGATGGGGCTCAATGGGAGAGCACTCTTGGGTTCAATCCCCAGTACTGCTAAAAAGAAAGGGGGGGTGGTTAGAGTGGAGACACAGATCTTGGAAGTGGGCATGGGGTGGGTAGTTCTTACCTAATGGTTTGTCTTTTCCTTCTGAGATAAGCAGAGGGAGGGTGGGTAAAGAGGAGTGAGGTTTGAAGAGCATAAAGAAGCCTTGAAGAAACAAGAGAAAAGCATATGCTGCTTCTACTTAAATCCTTTGACCAACAATTAGTCCTTCAGTACATCTAGTCACAAAGGAGGCTGACAAACACAGCCTTTAATATGAATGGCCATGTGCCCCGTTGAATTTTTGAGCCTGTTTTCAAGGGAATCTGTGGGAGACACCAAGAATCACCACCAGAACAGAGTTTAGCTGGGTAGATGTGACAGAATGGGGCTAAGAAGTAAACTATGGTCAAGAGTGTGGTTAAAATAACAGAATAGTCTGAGTTGGGATTTAAGTAAAGACAAAGGGAGCCGATAATGGTTAGGAAGCAACTGAGTAGCCTAATGATTTTTGTTCAGCTAATCCAACCTACCCCAGTATGACTTTTGTTTTGTATTTGTTTGTTTTTTGTTTTGTTTGTATAGTGTCATCACTATACAGTGATACCTCAGTTGTCAAACTCAATTTGTTCCAAATTCATGTTCAAACACTGCAAAGTTCGAGAACTGAACATATTTTTCCCATAAAAAAATAATGGAAAGCCAAATGATTGGTTTTGAGGTCCAAAACTTACACTTACAAATTTATTTTTCCAGGACTTTAGCAAATTTCACTGTGATTTCTTTCTTTAACTCTATCGTGGTTCTCAGAGTTTTCTTCTTAGTTTTATTGCTGGTATCACTTTCTTTGGAACCATGGTTACGATATTATATGCAAATAAAATGCAAAAAAGTAAATAACAACGCAATGATGCATGTTTTAACGCACTAACACAAGGACTGTATGTTGTCTGGTTGAGAGAAGCGCTTGGACTGAAGCATCATGCCTCTGTGTTGTGAATGAGCCAGTACAGGCTTTTTCAAACTGGATTTTTGGTTTGACTATTGAACAAAGTTATAAACGCTGAGCAGATTTTTTCAAACTTTGATGTTCAAGTAGTGGAAAGTTCAAGCCTGGATCCGTTCATCACTGTCTAGTCAAGGCTGGCCTCAAATTTGTGATCCTTCTGCGTCAGCCTCCTTCCAGGGTGACTTTTGTACTTTAGGAATCGAACATGATCTAAACCAGTGCTTCTTCCCAGGGGTGCTATTGGCATTTTGGGCAGCCCAATTCTTCCCGGTGTATGACAATCCTGTGTACTGAGACCGGTGATGCTCGTACTCTCCCCATCACCACCACCTAAACGTCACTGGCACTCCCGGTCATAACATAACAATATACAAATACAATCATGTGCCACACGAGGATATTTCAGTCAGTGGCATGCTGTGTATGTGATAATGTGTGGATATAGCCTAAGTGTGTAGTTCGCTGTACCATTGCTACAGCTGGGTGCTACTGGGAAGTCTGCGGACCTTTAGAAGGTAGGGCCTTGTCATTAGGCTACTTGGTTCCTTCCTAACCATTATCGGCTGCCTTTGTCTTTACTTAAATCCCAACTCAGACTGTTCTGTTATTTTAACCACACTCTTGACCATAGTTTACTTAGCCCTGTTCTGTCACATCTACCCAGCTAAACTCTATTATGATGGTGATTCTTGGTATCTCCCACAGATTCCCTTGAAAACAGGCTCAAAAATTTAACGGGGCACATGGCCATTCATATTAAAGGCTGTCTTTGTCAGCCCACTGGGGTGCAGCCTTAGAAGGGACTGTGGAACCCCAATTTCTTTCTCTCCCACCTCCTGGTTCATAATATAACCTCCTCCACACACTCCCACCATGATGTACCACCCTTGCCAAATGCCCAAAGTATTGTGCCCACCTTATCTTGGACTGCAGTTTCCAAAACTGTGAACCAAAATAAACATTTTTTCTTTATAAATTGTCTCAAATATTTCATTATCGTGATGGAAAGCTGATTAATACAACCCTATAGGTTTGTGTAAGTACTTTCTATGATGTTTCCATATTGATGAAATTGCCTGATGATGCATTCCTCAGAATTATCCTCACTGTTAAGTGATACTATGCTCCCAAGGAGGCAATACCATTCCCAGTTGAGAACCAGGGATCTAAATTAATCATGGTGATCCCAACTCCCTTGCTACTTTGATCGGCTAAAGGGTGAACAATTTAGTTCAGAGCTGAAGGAATTAGTACATGTCGTTCTGCTGGTCACCGTCATTGGTTCGGGATGTTCCTTTTTTTTTTTTTTTTTTGGTGGGTACCGGGGGTCGAACTCAGGACCTTGCACACCAGCAGGCACCCGTGCCACTAAGCGATATCACTGGCCCTTTTTTCATATGTGGGTACCGGGAGTCGAACTCAGGACCTCATGCTTGCCAGGCAGGCACTTATGCCACTGAGCTATCTCACCGGCCCAGAATGTTCCTTTAATAAAAGGTCAGGCTTTTGTTTGATGGTTGAAGACTCCTCTCCCTCTGAGTACAGTGAAGAAGCACATAGGTCTATTTGCTGCTGACATCTGTCCTACATAACCACTAGTGGAGCCAGTCCCAAAATAAAGCTGACACTTAGGGTAGTGGAATGGAGAAACAGAAATACAAGGTCCTTAGTAAGTCTGAACTACAACCAACTCCAAGACCCTTGTCACTGCTAAATCTTGAGTTACTTGAACAAATAAATCCCATTAATGTTTAAACCAGTTAGACTTGAGTTTTCTGTTACCTCCAAATGAAAACATACTAATTAATAGAAGGAACTGAAGGAGGTTGAGTCAGGAGTGAAATACACATAAGGAAGGAGGTAAGTGAGAGGGAGAGATATGATAGATGAATAAAAGGGCTTATATCTTAGGTAGAGACTGAGGAAAACAGGGAGAAGATGTATGCTGAGTTTGCCCTGATGCAAGAGTTCACAAAAATTCATTCTCTTGGACTGGGGATTAATAGTAATCAAAACAGTTCTAGCATTGTTCTAGGATAACTTAATGAGGTTAATATTACCCAGTGTGTAAAGAAAGAAACTTGAAATTCACCCAAGGACCTAAAGCTAGTAGCTGGCAGAGCTAAACCTTATCAAGTTTGACTCCAGGATTCAAGTTCTTTCCACTACCTCCCCCATTGCTATGTGATGCCAAAGGGGTGGAAATAACGAGAGTGGGGACAAATACCCCCTGTCAATCTTTTCCAGGCTTCAATCCAGGGTATCAGACAAGAATGACTGGGTCAGAATGATTGTTTCCTCCTATAGAGGGGATGGTCCACCTACAAGATTATGGCTCTGTGTTTGGAGTAAAAGGCACAGACAGGTCACGCGTGGGCTAGTTGGAGAGACAAGACAGACAGCTTACAGAATTAACATCAACACAGATGAAGGGAGTAACCAAAAGGTACATTAAGGAGAAGTGACTCAAAGATTCTTGTGAGTAAAAGAAGTATTTCATGTTATTTTGTTTTTTGAATAGTTAATGTGGAACAAATGCAAAAGGTATAGAAACTATATAGCGAAAAGTATTTTTCTTCCTCTTCTGTCCCCCAGTTACCCTTCCTAGAGGCAATTGCTATTGGCAGATTCAATCCCTTTCTTTCTGTCTCTTTTTCCCCTCTCTTCCTTACAGGCAGCAGCACATCAAGCTGAGTTATCTTCATCTGGTGAAAATACAGGCCTTCCTAATGTAGTGGGATTAAATGTATCCACTAAAAATGAAATACACAAAAAATTGGTAATTTTATTGTCTGTAATGACTCTTCTGGAAAGCCCCCAATCCTGATGCAAGTGGAAATACTTGATCTTGCCAATAAACAATATCATAGTCTCTTTATAAATTGGGAAAATTCTACCTTGGGAAATCTTGTAGTCTTTTAAGGTTACTCCCTCACGCTAGGATTCTCCTCTTCTCTTTCCCTTTCCCAAGATGTCATCCAAGTGCCAGGAAATATATCTGCCATTCTCTAGGCCCTCCTTTCTCCCTTGTGAGGAAATTGTTCTCCTTGGCCTGTGGGCCTACACTGATTTCAGCTACTGACAGTCAAAGTTCTTGCCACAGCCCTCAGTGGAAAAGAGCATGAGACACACACTTTCTGGACGCATAGATAGACCTCTTCCAGCCCATTCATCCTGCGAGCTTCCATCATGCTCTTCCTGGATATTCTCAGATCATGCACAGTTCCCCAGGAACTGGAAGCACCATCTGAAGGCCTGTCCATGCCTAATCACAGCACTGCCACTTCTCTGTAGTTGCCCCAATTCCAAACGGAAAGTGGGTACACACATCTTCTGATTAAGGGCTCCACCTCCACTCATCTGGGACAACCCTCTGCTCCTACTCTCTGAATTGCCCAACTTGCATGTTGCTTAACCTTATGTCTTCCTCTCCAGTCACAGGGAAATGCCTCTGACATCATATCCTGTGTTCTCAGCTCTATCTGTAATCTACTCAGGGGCAGTCCTCTAAGTACTGCCTCACCAATGTACACAAACACATTTTTTTCTTTCAGTAAAGACTGGCTTCTGCTAATCAAAATCACTTGATTTCAAACTATTGTCTTGTTAAGATTTTTTTTTAAATCCTATTCAGAAACTTTGAACTAAGTGATGACTCGCCATTTGTTGGCTGGGTTTTTTCTCTCCATGACTCAATATGTGCCACTGATTCAATGGGCGGGGGAACCATCAGGACGAGAGTTTACTGGGAAGGCAAATACAGTGGTTTAATATTTCACAAATGCTATCTCCATGACCTCAGCATAACATTTCCCGTGCCAGCGGAAGGGAAGCCGACGTCATCACGGCAAATGCTTCTGAGTTTTCACATGCTAATGCAGGTAAACATACCCACAATGTGTGAAAACTTCATGGTCCTCAAGGTGAATAGGATCAAAACTGAGCCAAAGGTACCATCACTCTCCACCCAGCTATTCAGTCATGCTGAATTTCTCTCTTTTCTTCCCATCCTGCCTGTAATCTGTCTGCTATTTAGGGCCACTAAAGGGAAGGAAGGTTTTTTGTAATTTTCACAAAGGCAACGTATGGCCCAGCAATAGCCTTGTTGCTGAAACCCTAGGCCAAACCACCAGCATCTGTCACCTGGACTCCTGCCACCGCCACCATCTCCTTCCTTGTATCTCCAATTCTTCCTCTGACCTCCTACAATCCATTCTCCACAAAGTAACTTGAGTTATCTTTTTAAAATATAAATCAGATCCTATTACTTCCCAGTTTCTCTGCTTTAAATCCTTCAACCCTTTCTCATCATCCTTTGATCTGGCTCTGCCTCTCTCGTCCTGGCTTTTTTCAGTCTCATTTCCTCACGGCCTCCCAAGTTTTCCCTCTTACTCTGCTCTAGCAGCATTGCCCATCTTTCTGTTCTCAAACACATCGGGCTCGTTCTATAACACGTGGTTTGTCCTTACTGTTTCTTTGCAAACAGAGCTCTTCCCCAGGTTGTCACACTGCTGCATCCTTCTGAGCCTTTAAATCTCAACGTGGATGTCACCAATTAGCACACCACACCCCAGGTACCACTTACCTTATCGTCCTATTTCATCTTCTTCATAAGCCCTTAGTTACTGAAATTGCAGTTTCTGTTTGTTTACATGTTTATTAGCGATCCCCTCTTTATTTGAAACGCAACAACCTTGGACAGGGATTTGGTTTGTCTTCTTCAACACTATATATCTTGCCTGATACATAGTAAACACTTAGTAAATATGTATGGACTAAAACCAACTAATTTCACTGAGCGGGAAAAAGAAGGAAGACAATAAGTACATTTTTTTTTCTTTTTGAAGTTTTGGGGATTGAACCCAGGGCCTTGTGTGTGCTAGAAATCCATTCTACTGCTGTGCTACATCCCCAGTTGAAGACAATTTTTTTTTTTTTTTTGGTGGGTACTGGGGGTCGAACTCAGGATCTTGCGCGCCAGTAGGCGCCCCTGCCGCTGAGCGATATCACCGGCCCTTTTTTCGTATGTGGGTACCAGGAGTCAAACTCAGGACCTCGCGCTTGCCAGGCAGGCGCTTATGCCGCTGAGCTATCTCACTGGCCTAAAAACAATATTTTTTTAACTCCATAAGCACTAGTGGATACCATTTTTCCATTGTTAAGAAATATTAATTTCTGTGTAAAGAAATCGTAATATTAATGTGTCCTTCTAGTGAAAAACTTGGCTGCAAGACAGAACTAGCAACTATAATTATGACACAGAAAAGCAGGAGTCTTTGCTTTTTTGGGTTTGTTTACTTTTTTTTTTTTTTTTTTTTGGCAAAAGTCAGATCAAAGTATATAAATTGTTAGCTCTGTTTGCCAGGTACAAAATTTGAATGATTTGCATGTGTGTTGGTGTGAGCTTACCCTGCTACAGATTGCCTGCTATTTCAGGATCTCCTGATTGCTGAAAGCTGTTTACTTGATTTTTTTCATTTTAAGTGTAGCTGAGGAGGCAGGGCTGATTGGAGACAAGAGGCAAAAAGAGATGTAGTATTAATGATTTTTCAGGTCCTCTATAAAACAATCATTGGCAATTTTTATGTATTTCTTATACTTTCAAGACTAAAAACTAAGCTCTCCTTGGTAAGTGCTTTAAGAATTTTAGTAACTGGTACACTAGAAAGTGCTGAACAGCTGCACAAAAACCAAAGCAAGTTTTTAAAATTTTGCTCTGGGTGATATGTTTTTGAACAAAGATGCATGGAAATTAGTTCTCATCTTGATTACAACTGATATGTCTATCCCTGGTGTCAAAATGCCCATGGTTTCTATCATCAGAGCTTCATCTTTTCATTCTGTAGTCCTCTTTTAAAATGCATGCTTTCCTGACAATATATTAGACTAATTCAATAAAACATTGAAGCTAATTAGATCCATGTTCCTCCCTGTGAGAGAAATTACCAGTAAGACAGCCCTGAAAAAGAAAGAGATGCTTCAAGGAAGGTAAGAAATATCAACTCGTAGATTTCAGAACCTAGAATGGAGTCAGTACTATACAATACAGTAGCTGTTGAGCCACTTTGGATAATGATATTGTGGGGGAAATTATTTTAAGTTTTGTGGTGTGAGTTACTTTATCTGAGAAAATAGATTAAAAAAAAAAAACTTCAAGTGTTGCTATGCTATATGAATTTTGATCGATTTTTTTTTTTTCAGTTGAGGTCCCAACAAGAAACAGATGGCACATTTAAATTAGGATAATTTGAGGACATCTCTCTCTCTCTCTCTCTCTCTCCCCCCCCCCGCCCCTTGCTCCCTCCCTCCCTCCTTCCCTCCCTCCCTCTCTTCTTTCCTTTTGTTGTGGAGGATTGAACCCAGGGTCCTGTACATGTTAAATACACATTTTACCACAACCACAGCTGGAGAGGTTGTTTTCAAAGAAGGAGATTATTTACGAAAGTCGGTGGGTAGAACAGAAGCACAAAGGCTGGTCTGGGAACTAGGCCTCAGAAGCAAGGGAGTGGTTGACACACTTGGGCCCTAAGGAAGTGACTATCAGAGCCCAGAGAGGGAGTGTCACCCGCAGCAGACCACCTTGAGAGGATCAATGACCTTTACTAGGCACAGCCAGCCGGAAACAATCTCACTGGAAAAAAGCCAGGGAAATAAAACCTTGATCTTGCTCTTCTGGTCTTTTTCCTCTGGTCTTCTGCCACTGACTCCCCATTGCCCTCCCCTCCCCACAATTGGCCAAATCCATCTGGGAACCCCAGAGAAAGGGAGTGCACTTATGTGGATCAGACTCCCAGGGCAGAGAGGAAGGTGGAAAGGGTGGAGAGTGCATGTGGAAGAGCAAATGAAAGATCCCCAGAATGATGTTATCCTCATTCCCTTAAGAGCCAAGGAAGAGCCATCTGCATCCCTCCCCTTCCCACTGCAAGCTTTCAGAGAGCGGCTGTTCTGGGCTGGAGGAGTGGACAGGATGTGTCCTTACGATCAGATTGTTTTGATTCATATCTTATACTAGATATCCTAGTTTCTGCACTGAGACTGTGCTTATAACTGAAAGTGATAATCTATGACTTCGAAGTGGCTGGGTATTTTAAGGAGTTGCTAGAATTTTCATAACGGAGTTGAAAAAGTTGAATATATATATATTCAATATGTATATATATATATATATATATATATATATATATATATATACACAGACAATGGAAAAAATAAAATTATACTTTGATTAGGTCAGAGAATTGTGTTTATTCAACATACTATTTAATATTTCCCAACTTTCTCACTTTACAGGCAATGAAAATGAATCTCAGCTTGTGTTAGCAAGACATGTCACACCCAGATCAAAACTCGGAGTAGGAATTCAGGCATCTGTAGGACATGCAGCTTAGACAAGAAGTTAGAACTATGGCAAATTTCAAGCAAGGCTGAAGACATTTGCTTGGTCCCTCAGCTATAGATAATATCGTCTAGTGGTACATACAGTATCTGGTAAGCAGCAATTTTTCATTGGCCAGGTCAGATTTCCTTGTTGCTGTGAGTTATTGCCCTTCTCTGAAGTTTTGTCCTTACTTTTGTGATTCAGAAATTCAATTTTATCTGTTCATCTAAGAATAATCAGGTCCTGAAGAATTTATGTACTTGCCAGGATCGTAACAGGCTTACTGGTAAATCAAAATGTCCAATGAATTACACTAAAAAAAAGTTACTGTCAAAGACATAAGACTGATATCAATTGGTCAGCACATTTCGTAGCCAAGTAGTTTTGAAGGTAGCATTTAAGCAAATCAAACATTCCTTTTTATTTTCAAGAAAATCACGCAGGGCTGGAGGTGCAGGCTGATAGTAGAGCACGTGCCTAGCTTGCCTGAGGCCCTGAGTCTAATCTCCAGCACCACAAAAATCAACAATCAATCAATCAGTCTCGAAATGTAAATCTTACTGGTAGTGAGTCAAAGTTATAAACTTCATACATAAATAACAACATATAATAATAATTTGCTTGACTGACCATATGCCCTGAATTTTTACAAGTTCCTGGATGTTTGGATGTGTATGTACCACAATGTGGCAAAACCTTGGCACCATACAACATTAACTAGCCAGGACTAAAGTGGCAAAATTAATTGAAAAGAATTTCTTTTGATAAATGTTCCAGTTGTTAATTTGTTGACTCTCGGCTCTGGATTCACTTCTTCACTGCTCTGCTTTGTGATGCTGGAGTTGGACCCTATAAACATTTCTCCTTTACAGCCTGCAGGATGGCAAGTAATGAGTGCAAGAGGGCAATGCTTCTTTACCTTATTCTGGGTGCTTTTCTTTCTCCTGAGGTACACAGCAGCGGGATGGTGGTGGTGACAGCCACATCCACTCAATATCTCATAATAATTATGATAGTAGCAACTAATGTTTAGTGGAACTTTATTATATGCCTAAGATCTATTGCTCTGGCAACAGGGTGGAGAGAAGGCTCTTCTACATTTGTTCCTTCCTTGAATGCTCAGCCTTAGCCTTAGGGTAAGCATTCTCATGAGATTGGTTGTTGGTTAGGAGAATGTGTGAAGTAACCTTAGGTTATTCCTCCAAAGGGCCACAGTATGCAAATAAATATGCAGAGTTTCTGTAGTATCAGTTTCTGGAATGAGGTATGATAATAAGGAGAAAATGCCTAAAAAGTCTCTTTAGAGGGGCAAGAATGAAAAAAAAAAAAAACTGTTTTTAGTAACATTGGCCTAGAAGTAGTAACCGCTCCCCATTCTACCTTTCATATATTCTGCAGGTTTTTCTCCTTAGTAGTTAATCACATTTCTCCTTACCTTGCCATGTGGCCAGCCACTATTTTGTCGTGTGGGCTTGTGTCGCCGGCCACCATATTTTTCACTCTCTTGTTTCCTTTTTTTCAGTAACTGGCCTTACAAGCTAAGCTGCTGATTTTTGAGAGCATATGGGCTTGTGGAGAACAAGAGAGAGGAACCTTTTACCTTCTTCCTGCACAGAACAGAAAAATTGTATGGTATCCCTTTAAGAACTCAGGCGGTGGTAAGGGGAGGAACAGGTGCATCCAAATGAAGCCAATCCCCAATCCCCTGCAGGCAATGCCTGAGGCCTGTCCCTATGGGCATGAGCATCTTACCTTGGCTTGGGGGGTGGGGTGCAGATGCAAAAAAAAAACTTGTCCAGCTTAAAACACCCAAGGCTTTTGGCCAGGACTGAACGCCAGGCTAGCAGAGCTGTGCTAATGTGGGCACTGAGCATGCTGACATTGGCGTTGCCCACCCCAATGTGTGCCTCATTGGTGACAAATGGCACAAGGGATGAGGACCCACAAGCACTGGGAGGGGCCAAACCAGGGAGTGCACAGGGCCTGAGCAGATAAGTTAAAGACCTATGCCTAACTGCCTGGGCAAAATAGCATTTAACATTTACAGCCTATGTGACTATGAATATGTAAAAGCAGAGCCATCCCCATTCTTAGTCCTTTTTCTGTCACAGAAAATGCAAGAGATGTTTTCCCCATATGGGTTAAGGAAAGAACCATTTGGTTCAACTGGGTGATTAAGGGAACTGGGCTTGGGAATGTTCCACCCTTACTACACGAAAGTTAAAGGACTAGGTAAGCCCAGCAAGTGGCTTTGGATCCCTTTCTTCCTCACGAGTTAGCAGATCTCAGTATGGAGACAGAAGCTCTCAGGGAACTTTCTTCTCTGCTTCTGTGTTCTCAATACCAGTATCACCCTCAGGTTCAGACAGAGACGTCTGTCCAGCCTGTGTAAGGGTCTCACAAGGGGTACCTTGTGGACCACAGTCTTCTGCATGGGATATCACCTGAAGGAGTCTGGACCTGTCTCCTCCTCTGTATAGGCCCCAAGGGAAGCAGATAGGAATCCACTTGGACATCACCACCACACAGATTCCACCAACTTCTCCACTAGGCTGTATCCATGATGAGGGGCAAAGGTTTGATCCTGACAAAATGAGAACAGCTAAAATAAGAGCAGCTTATCTACTAGTGCAACATGGTCTGGGTCCAATAGGAACTGGCATGTGGCAAAAGGATATGAGGTGGCACTTCAATCCATGAGACTTCACATAGTTACAGTATTTCTTCTTGGAACACAAAAGGTGGAGTGAGATACCTCATGTTCGGGCATTTGTGACTCTTTATCAAAAGAGACTATGGTACTTAGGTGTGGGACCTAAGGAGATGAAGGATACCCTGGATGACCCTGTTCTGAGACCCCCCCCACCTGTCTCTCGGGGGATCTTAGTCTCACTAATCTATTTAGGGAAGATAACCACATGCAAAGATCTTTTTGACCTCCTCCTTATAATCCCCAGACCAATAAATCAGGTCTGTCCCCTCCAAGTGACCAGGAGACTCCATTAGAGCCCAGTGCCTCAGAGGAACCTAAAGATCCTCAGCCCCCTCATCATGCTACTCAGACAGCTTTAAGCCCCATAGGTTAAACCCAAAGTGGTGCTTTCTACTACTCTACTTCACAACTTATCCTGCCCCTAAGAGAAGTCCCAGGGGTGGAAGGGTCAGGTCCCTCTTTCAGTTGCAGATGTCCAGCAGTGCAAAGAATGACTAGGCCAACCATCAGAAGACCCTAGTAAGTTTGTAGATGTGCTCCAAACTTTGACCCTTGCTTTTGACTTATCATGGTGAGATGTTCAATTCATCTTGGCCACTTGCTGTACTTCAGATGAAAGATAAAGAATCCTACAAGAGGCTAGGAGCTATGCAGATGAACAATATACTTTGAAAAGGGCAAGAAACCACCCTGGAGAGGCTATTCTCCCTTCAACGGAACCAAACTGGGACTATAATACTCGTCTAGAAATGATGTCTAGTATGCTAGCTGCTCTTACCTTGGGAACAAAAATGTGCATTAAAGAGTCTGTTAATTGTGATAAAGAGAGTGGGGTCATTCAGGTGCAGAGGAAAATCTAGCTATCTTTCATAACTGATTAGCAGAAGCCTTTCACATAGATCCAACTTCCAGGGAGGGAGAAAGACTAACGGGACATCATTTCATTTGTCACTCAGCCCCAGATATCCAGCATAAACTACAAAAACTTCAGATGGGGCCACAGACACCTATGACCCAAATGCTGAACACAGCTTTTTCTGTGTTCAACAGTTGAGACCCAGATGAGACACAAAGGAGAAAGGCTAAGATTATGATTGTTGCAATTGGTAATGCTTTAAACCCACCCAGGTCATCTAAGGAAAAATCCAGGGACAACTGGGGAAAGAGTCCTTCTTTCAAGTGTAAGAGGACTGAACACGGGGCATGAGATTGCACCAAGCCTCTCCCTGGGCCCTTCTCTGTATATGAGACAGCTAATGCGCCTGACTCGTAGTACTGGAGGTTTGACTGTCCCCCCTCCTGGAGAGGGGCTAGGTGAGCCAGAACCTTCATTTCCTGCTCTGATGACTGAAGAGGCCTAGAGGAACCTGCAATGCCCCTTTACATGGATGTCACCCTCTCCTCTGAAGAACCCTGGGTAATCTTGGACACCATAGGTGAGCCAATTCAACTTCTTATTGATACAGGGGTGCCTCATTCTATTTTGATTTCCTTCTCTGCTAAAGTCTCCTCTAAGTCTGTGGCCATAGTTGGGGTCAAGGAGACCACTAATTAGAGATTTTTTTACTTCTCCTCTGCCCAGAAGTTAGTCACTCTTGTGAACAAGTAATCTCCCAGACCTATGTAAGCAGGCAGGACCTCAGTGACCTGCCCCTGCAAGATCTTGAGGAGGTGAGGTTCACCGAAGGAAGTAGCTTTGTCTAACGATGTCAAAAGATAGATTATGCAGTTGTCAGATCACAACAGGTCATTGAAGCTAAACCTCTTCCTCCAAGACACTCTGCTCAAAAGGCAAAGCTGATAGCTCTTACTTGGGCATTAATATTAAGAAAAGACAAAATGTTAAACATCTATACAGACTCCAGATACAATCTGGAAGGAAAGAGGCTTAATGACATACAATCATCTATAAAACACAGGAGGGAAATTCTGCAACTCCTAGAGGCAGCCCATCTTCCTAAGCAGGTCATAGGCATGCACTGTAAAGGGCACCAAAGAAACATGTCTGAAGTCTTGGGAAATCAAAAGGCTGATAGGGAGGCAAAAAGGACACCCCTTAAGACTCTAGCCTTATTCCCATCTCCCAAGGAACCATTAAAACCAGTCTACACTCTTCAGGAAGATAAAGGGGTCTTAGGACAAGGGGGAATTAAAAAGGGACTCAGGTGGTGGATAGAAAACACACTGGCCCTTCCTCAAGGGACACAGTGAAAGGCTGTAAGAACACTTCATAATTCCTTCCATATGGGAAGAGAAGCTACATTGGAAATGGTCACTCAAGCTTTCACAGGACTGGGACTAGCAACAACCACCCAACAAGTCTGCCAAGCTTGCCCACTCTGTGCCTACAACAACCCAGGCAAAGCCCAAACCACCTCTTTTATGAGAACCTGTACAGAGGAAAGGAACATACCCTGGAGAGGGTTCACAATTTGCAGATGCCACCATGTGGAAGATTTAAACAGATGTTGGTCATAATTGACACCATCACAGGCTGGAATGAAGCCTTTCCTACCCATTCAGAAAAGGCTACCAAGGTAGTCAAGGTGCTTCTTCAAGAAATCATCCAGAGATTTGGACAATCCAAGTGTCTTTAGAGTGACAATGGACCTTCTTTTACATCTCAAATAACTCAGGGAGTGGCAAGACTTTAGGAATAAAATGCCACCTCCATTCCATTTGGCAGCCTCAACCTTCTGGAAAGGTACAGAGTGCCAACCAGACCCTAAAGCAAGCTCAGACAAAATTTTGCTAAGAAACATCTGAGTCCTGGCTCCGATTGCTACCAATAGCACACGTGAGGGTTTGAAACATGCCCAAAACTGGGCTAAGTTTTAGATATTAGACAGAGGCCATTTCTATCCTCTGTTATGATAGTAGATCCTGAGACTACAAGACTCTTACTGTAGCAGAAAATGCCCCCCGCAGCCAATATACTTCAGTTTGTTAGTTGCCCAGGTAATAGTTCCTGTTCCACTTCCAGTTGCTCCTGTTTCTTAGAAATGGCTGGTGGGGGCCGGTGAGATGGCTCAGCGGCTTAAGCGCCTGCCCTGCAAGCGCGAGGGCCCGAGTTCGACTCCCGGAACCCACATACGAAAAAGGGGCTGGTGATATCGCTCAGCGGCACGGGCGCCTGCTGGCGCGCGAGGTCCTGAGGTCGACCCCCCGGTACCCACAAAAAAAAAAAAAAAAAAAAAAAGAAATGGCTGGTCACTGTGATGCATAGCTGGTCACTGTGATACACATTGCGTAAACCAATCCCCAATTGACAAGCCATTCTGCCTCTGTACTTCCTGCTTGCTTATCCCATATAGGCCCTAGACTACCAGAGATCAGGGCCTGATATTCTGGGAATGATCCCAATCAGTGCCCATCAACGTAAATAAATCTGCCTCCAAATCCTGGGTGTCATTTTGGTGTTTCTGCTTGCCCTTGCATTACAATATCTCATTAATCTGGGCAAGTACAACAGGCTATGCTAATGTATGGAAGCAGAGTGCTGCCAGCTCCTGGCTTGGGGGGAACACCTAGTGTCTGCCCTGGAGACCAGGTGCTTGTGAAAACTTGGAGAGAGGGAACACTTGCTGACCAGTTAATGCCAAAATGGAAGGGCCCCTTTGCAGTGATCCTTGCCACACCCACAGCAAAAAAGGTGGCAGAGATAGATAATTGGATTTATCTTTCTAGCCTAAAGCTAGTCCCATCTGAACTATCTGAAAAGGAAGATCACCCCAAAGGGAAAAGCTACTCCTGTGAGCCTTCGGAAGACTTCAGATTTCTCTTCAAAAAGCCAGACTCCAGTACTGCTACAGAGTAGCAAACAGGATCTTGCTAAGGCCATGGATCTCTAACTTTTTTTTTGAGACAGGTTCTCACTATGCAGTTCACGCTGGGCTTGACATTCGCTATGTAGCGCAGACTGGCCTCAAACTTTTAGCAATCCAAAATCATCCTCAGCCTTCTGAGTGCTGGGATTACAGGCTTGCGCCCCTGGCCCGACCTTCTCTAACTCTTGATAATTTATCAACATACCTCTATAACATACACTTTTCTCTACAGGAAGTACAGAAATCTGACCTGCTTTTCACATTTGGGCTGGTCATAAAGTTTCTTTCTCCCATCAAACAGGCAATTTGATGCTATTTCCTCCTTGTTTTCCGACGGGTGTTTCTTTCTTCAACCCAGCCAGGGAGCCACCACACCCCAAGGTAGTTGGAAAGCATGTAATCCCTAGTAGGAAGGGGCTACAGCCCCTTCCAGATTGAAGAAGCTATAGAAAACAGACCCCTCCACTCCTTCAGCACCCCATAAGGAAACACAGGATTTATGTCTTTCGGGAGGAAATGAGATAGGAGATAGGCGTGGCTTAGGCAGGCTGGGAAGAGAGGTGTGGCAGGATCCCAGGATCCACACAGCGCTGGCTCTCAGGACCCGATGTGTAGAATTTCTCATGGGTTCCCACAAGATGTGGACAGCATAAAAGAAATGGGACACACGAGGACCCCACTATGTGGCTCTCCATGGTACCCCACCTGTGTCTTCCAGACCAGAGTGTACTTTTATTTTTGTTCTTCTCTTTTCCTCTCTTGTTCAGCCCAAGTTTGCTCTACAGAGCCAGTTTCTCCCTCACCCTTCACTTTTCAAATAAACTTTGTCATCGTATTTTTTAAAAAGCACAAAAAGTCAAATTTTGATGGATTTGAATGCACCAAAATTAAGAATTTCTGGATTGGGTATGGCGGCACATGCCTGTAATTCCAGTGTTCTGGGAGCCCGAGGCAGGAGGATGGTAAATTCAAGCCCAGGTTGGGCAACTTAGCAACTTAGTGAGACTCTGTCTAAAAATAAAAATTAAAAAAGAGTTGGGGATATACCTCAGGACAAAGACCATGTGTTCAATCCTCAGTACTGCTAAATAAATAAATAAATAAATAAATAGACCTTAATGAATACCACCATAGATAAACTTAGGTAGACAGAGGACAGACTGAAAAAAATATTTAGGAGATACCTCAAACCGACAAAAAATTTACATCTAGCATGTATAAGGAGTTCCTGTAATCAGATAAGTTGCCCAAAATAAACATTGACAAAAGGTATGAACAACCATTTCTCAAAAATGGAAAACTAAATGCCTAAGAAAGGTTGAAGAAAAATTGAATGTTACTAGTAAACAGAGGAATGTAAATTAAAAATATTTGAGATACCACCTTATACTCAAAAGATTTGCAGAAATTAGAAAGTTGAACAATCCTAACAGTCTTAGCAAAAATGTGAGAAATAAAAATCCCCATGTGCTGGTGGTGAGACTGTACTTAGATATAGCTATATGAGAGAGCTCTTTGGTAATAAGGCAGTGTGTGTGTGTGTGTGTATGTGTGTGTGTGTGTGTGCATACCACCTATGGCTCAAGAATACTTCTCTACAGAAGTATATGAGGAGATATGCATAAAGATCCATCACATGGTTGTTTGTGGTACAAGGGAGTTAGAGGCAGTCTGGACGCCTGTCACTAGGCAGATGAATGAAATATGAAACCTTATGCAGTAGTTAGAAGACACGAGCTAGATGTACATCAAGGAGCATGGATAGATCTTAAAAACAACATAGTAAAAAGGTAAGAAACAGAATAAGAACCATTAAGCATTTCAAAACTTAAATATATACATTCATAAAATATCATATAACGAACAGCTCAGGGGTGCACACATATCCAAACACATATTTAAATATGTTAGAGTTGCTATCAAGGCCACTTGAAAGGGAGAAAAGAATAGTGTAAACTAAAACAGAATAAGGTCTTGCGTAGATGATCATATACCAGTATTGGGGAAGAGGAATTAACTCAAGTCTTTGTACTTAAAGTCTGAAAGGAACAAAAAATCTAACCCCATCTTTTTCTTTTGAAGCTTTTCCATCCCACGAATAAGATGCGATGCCTCCTTTTTGAGATCATCCATGTAAACAGCTGCGTGAGCACTGACTCAAGGTTTATCCACCTAGCGGGAGCTTCCGAGTCTCAGGCAACACTGCAGCAAAGTGCACATCCATGGAAACTCGCAGGGAGGGAGGAATAAAAGAGAGTGTGGGCACCCGAGTACACTACACGTATAAACCAAAGCCTAAAGACAGCCTTACTTATAAAACTAAAATTGCAGTGTGAGACAAGAACATGTTTTGCTATCACCTTAGAGATCCTAGCCTGGTTATGTCCATCAAGAGAAAAGAAAAATTCTTTGAAGTATTATTTATGAAAAGCAAAAGAAAAGAGACAAACTGGTAGGTCCAAGTCACCTGCAAAGACACTGTAGTTGGCAAAAGTGGGATCATAAAGCCGTATAAAATGCCTATTCATACATAGACAGCTAGATAGATAGATGGAGATGATATAGATATAGACAGATAAATTTGTGGGGCCATGCGTATATATGAATTTTGGTAGCTCAAGGAGAGAATGCCTACCTAGCATGCCCTGGCTTCCATCCCTAGCACTGCAATAAATAAATAAATAAATAAATAAATAAATAAATAAAAATAAATTTAAAAATTTAAAGCGAATTGATCTCAGGAATTTGTTTGCTTCAAATTGCTCTCTGCCTAACAGGAAACAAAGGATTCTGGTTTGATTCCAGGACTCTTCCTTTTTAAGGCTGCCAGGTCTGTCCCCTTGCAGGGATCGAGAGCAAACAAGGCTGACTATTTCTCTGTGTTTCTGAGAAGGCCCTTCTGACCCGAGTCCCTGCAGCTGCACACACCACCTGCGGAGCCAGGCTGTCGCCCTTTTCAGTTCATTCTTTCTCATCTCCCACTGCCCGCCTGGGCAGATGACTGCTGGGAATTCACATGTCTTTTGTTTTCCTTAACGTTAGGACTATAGCCGCCTCACTTAAATTACTCTCTAAGCAGGAACTAGTTTTAAATGAAAGCCTGAGAGGTGAGGGAATGGGGGAAGGGGAAGTGGATTCTTGGTTCTTTGGTGCTATATAATTGTTTATATAGCACCTCCCTCCCTCTCAGTTACCTTTCGTACTTAAAAATCCTTTTCTCTGGCCACTAAAGTGAGAGATTCTATAAACTGTATGCACTCAGGGTACTTAGATATTTGAAAACACGTTTGGCTACTGTTTCATTTGGCTATCATTTCATAGTGGACTCGCCTACTGATTTAATTAAAAGTATATCAAGAGATCCTTTAGCAGCACACCAAATTTAATTAAAACTAACTTTAAAACATATATAAACTTACAAGTACATAGCTTTTAAAAAGTAGATGAAGACATACTATTGAACTACAACTATCACAAATCTTCTAACTCTGTAGAAAAAAAGAACCTTAACAATTATTGACTAGTTCTAATCCCCCCGTGTGTGCGTGTGTGTGTGTGTCCACACTTTTACATTTGTAATATACTCAGTAACAGCCCTTCTACTTAATGAGTCTCACCTGGGAAGAACAAATGTGCTACAGTATGAAAGGTTCCCTTTCTCTTTCCCCCACACCAAGTTTATTAGTTCTTAGAGACTATATGGTATTAATTGATGATAAAAGTAATAATGTGATTCTAAGACATTTCCTGTTTTTTATCTACAAGATTGTATCTTGTCTTGAAGTGTACGTGTGACAAAATAGCTGAGTTCCAGTTTGTAGAGAAGCACGTGGTTCCTAGATATTGTTTAGTGTCCTTTTTAACCTTAAATTCCACACTTCTGCTACTGCTTAAAGTATTTAGCACTCAGCTTAAAATGTGTTTTATTAGCTATTAGAATTAAAGTATGTGTTATACTATTGGAAGCCTAGTAACAAAAGCCAAGTCACAGTTTTTATGACACAATGTCTGGCTTTGGATTTTTAATTTTACTATACACATTCATGTAGAGAAGTTGCAAAACACAGATGAACTGGAAGACAATTTTTTTGTAACCTCACCACCTAGAGAAAACACCATTTTCCCATATATGTTTTTAGTCTCATTTTCATTTTAAACAAAGATATTTTGTTTTGAAATTTTCACAGAAATAGACTTGTTTCTCTAAAGGTGAGCTTCTGAGAAATCAGCTTCCCCCGTGCAGAAACAGATTCTGCTCTGGGGGAGGAAGTGGCTCACATCCTGGCTAACAGAGAGTCGTTGTTACTACAAGGAATTGCCATAAATTATTTTTTAGCCAGAAAGACAATATGTGACAGAGTCTAAGAGCTGGATCTGCCTTGGGGGACAGTGGCTTAAAAGCAAATTTTACTAACATAGAGTGAGTTGGGTATTTTCCTTGCCTTCTCACTAATTATTACATCCTAGAAAGATGTCAGCTTGAATCCCAGATGTTCCTTACAAGCCAGATAACCACGCAGAAGTTACTAAAGAACTGCCTGCCACAGTTCTTCCTATGTTACATGGGAACAGTATTTATTTCACTGGGTTCTTGCAAAGACCATTGAGTTATCATGACAGAACTTAGTGTCTGGCCTGAAGTAAAAAGTTTTCAACAAATGGTGGCAGCATGATTGCAGTTGTGGTTTGGCATGAGGATTATGAGCAACTCCATTTGAAGCCCTTGCTGCACTTAGGAATTATTAGTATAACAATTAGTATTACAGGAAGGGGTTGTTCTAAACCACTCACCTTTTTACTTAGCAATGGTCCTCAGTTTTCTAGTCCAGTGCTGTTCAGTAGAACTTTCTCTGATGATAGAAATAGTAACCTGTGCTGTCCAATACAGTAGTCACTACCAGCCACATACAGCTACTAGCTCTTGAAATGTGACTAGTGCAACCAAGGAATTAAATTTTAGTTTTAATTTTATTTAATTTTCACTACTTTCAATAGAGCTACTCCCTTGATTTCTGTCTTCCTCTTTTTGTCTAATTATCCCTGTTTCCTTTAAGGCACAAAGTAGATCCATCTATAGGGACTTCAATAACTGCCTCCTCATTCACAGTCAGTTTCAGATGACATAGTTTTCCACATAGCACTTTCTTGATTACAAAATCCTACCAGTAAGAAAAAGAAACAAATTGGATATATTTCCAGTGTCAAGCTTCTCCACCAAGTCTGACTTTTTACTAAGCACTTTTGCAAATTTGTATGCAAGTAACTTATTTTTTTAAATTGGTATAATAGTTTAAAAGGCTATTTTGCAGATCTGGAGTGAAAAGGGGGTATTTCTGCTACGAAATACCTTTTCTCACAATGTTCAGCAAGATCTGGTGTTTTGTTTTGTTTTGTTTTTCATTATGGAGGATTAAACCCAGAATCTGCACTGAGCCACCTCCCTAGTCCTTTTTATTTTGAGACAGATCTTGCTTAGTCGCTGAATTGCCCAGGCTAAGTCTAAACTTGGGATCCTCTTGCTTCAGCCTCCTGCATAGCTGGGATTATAGGCGTGCACCATAGTGCTTGACTTTCAGCAGGGTAATTCTTGATCTGCTCCACTCTGTCTCTTTGGGGGAGTTCTGTGCCTCCCTGAGGACACTTGCACAGACCTCCGATCTGAGCCTTAAGCTGACACTGTGTCTGGTGGTTCCTGAACTTGACCAGATGCCCACATGGGAGCCACTGAGTTCCTCAGAGCTAGCAGCTGTGGGACTGACCTGGAAGCAAACCCACGCCCCACCCTCACTCCCACCCCACCTTTTCCAGGGCCCAAAACCCTGTTCCTCTTTCCTCTGTGTTAAGACCAGGCTCTACTTTACATCCTAGATAAAGCACCGGGCACTTATAGCAAGGAAATGCTATAAAACAAAGCTACAAAAACAAAGCCAGTTTTGTATTAGCTCTTCCTTCTCTCCCAGGGAAAGGCTGCCATCTGCTGTAACACATTAGCATTGGGCTTTTCCAAGGTCACTAAACAACTACATCCTTCCCACAAAATTAATATATGCACAACCCTGTCCGCCTTCACCTCTGTGGGTCAGGAGTATAAGAAGAAGGAAAACTAGGAAGCACTGAGCTAGACAGAGGAAACTCTTCCATATGAACCGTGCCCAGAAGGAACTGGAATCACTGTAACTCTGAACGTAAGAGCATTTTTTTTTTTTAAGACGGGGTCTTGCTCTGTAGTTCAGGCAGGTCTTCCACCTTGTGGCAATCCTCCTCCCTCAGCCTCCCAAGTGCTGAGATTACAGGCATGTGCTGCCATGCCCGGCAAGAGCATTCTTTTTGTTGCCCTCAGCAGCGACATGTTCAAAATCAGCTCATACTAACCTTCTGAAAAATCTCCATTGGCAGTCTTACTGCTTTCTCAGTCTTTCTAGTTCTGTGTATCTTTATTCTTTACAATACTGGCAAGTCTTTGACAGGTGAAAGTGTTTGAGAAAATAAAAATTGATCAACCTCAGGGCAGCATCTTTTTTTTTTTTTTTTTTGTGGGTATCGGGGGTCGACCTCAGGACCTCGCGCGCCAGCAGGCGCCCGTGCCGCTGAGCGATATCACCGGCCCTTTTTTCGTATGTGGGTTCCGGGAGTTGGACTCGGGCCCTCGCACTTGCCGAGCAGGCGCTTACACCGCTGAGCCATCTCACCGGCCCCTCAGGGCGGCATCTGAGTCTTTTTTTTTTTTTTTTTTTTTCTTTATATGTGTACCGGGAGTCAAACTCAGGACTTTGCTCTTGCCAGCAGGCGCTTGTGCCGCTGAGCTCTCTCACCGGCCCAGCATCTGAGCCTTGATCCTAACATTCTTCATGAATTCCAGGTTGCTCCTTGGAGCCGAAGCCTAGCACAGTACCTTCTTATCTCATTATAGAAAAGATTTGTTTGTTCTCAGTCTTCTTGGTGGGGTCAGTGTACCCAGGAAGAGGAATAATATTTTCATGGCTCAGAAAAACAAAAGTGAAGGAATTTGGGACATTAAACCCCAAAATATACTGCTCTGGTATACTGATTATTATGAACCAATGTATTTGAAAAACAGTAAATGCAGGGAGATGCTTTCTCTGAACTCTTCTTATCTGCTTAAAAGATAGATCTCCCAAAAGGAGCTCAATTGTCATAAATATCTCCCCTAGGAGTAGCATCCGCTAGGGAAAAAGGATGATAATTTTTGAAGTTATCATTAGTAATTTTTAAAGCTGTAGTGATATTCATGAAAGTCTTCTATTCTCTCTACCTTTGTTTATTTGAATGTTTTATAAAACAAAATTTAAAAAATAAGCTATGGGGGGCCGGTGAGATGGCTCAGCGGCGTAAGCGCCTGCCTTGCAAGCGCGACGACCCGAGTTCGACTCCCGGATCCCACATACGAAAAAGGGGCCGGTGATATCGCTCAGTGGCACGGGTGCCTGCTGGAGCGCGAGGTCCTGAGGTCGACCCCCCGGTACCCACAAAAAAAAAATAAATAAATAAAAATAAGCTATGGGCTAGGCATGGTGGCACATCCTTGTAATCCTAGCTACTTGGGAGGTTGAGGCAGGAGGATTTCAAGTGTGAGGCCAATTGGACAACTTAGTGAGACCTGTCTCAAACTTTTTTAAAGGGGTGAGAGGTTGGGGATATAGCGTTGTGCTGGACCACATGTTGCATGAGGCTCTGGGTTGGATCCGCAGCACTGGTAACACAAACAAAAACTGTGAGTGAAATTTTAGTCTTAAGGTGGAGAAGGACATTAATTACCCAAAAGGCATAAATGAAAAAATGATGATGGCTTTAGCATCTATTCTAGTTCCTTTGCTGCCTGCCTCTCATTGTAGAGTCTGTGATGTGAAGTGCTGCTACTATTAATCCCCTGGCACCAAGCCATCTACATCCTCTAACACTGGTTAATGAACAATGAAATTGCAAGAAAATTTAAAAAACAAAAGAAAGAAACAGGGCCAGTGAGAGGGCTCAGCAGCTTGAGCGCCTGCCCAGCAAGCGCGAGGGCCCGAGTTCGACTCCCGGAACCCACATACGAAAAAGGGGCCGGTGATATCGCTCAGCGGCACGGGCGCCTGCTGGAGAGCGAGGTCTTGAGGTCGACCCCCCGGTACCCACAAAAAAAAAAAAAAAGAAACAAACCAAAACCACTGATGCCTGGGTTCCACTCCTTTCCCAAAAGGATTTTTATTTAATTGGCCCAGGGTTTATTGCCTAGCATTGAGAACTATACATTGTGCCTAAAACATGTGCAAAACAAATAAAAATAGTGATGAAGTTCCATTCATTTTTCACCGATTAGATTGATAAAGATAAAAAATTAATAATGAGTTTTGTTGACCACTTGCAGACCTAGTAATTTTCCTACACATTAGTGGAACTATAAATTCATATAAAATCCTTTGAAAGGATAGTTTGGAAATATTTATCCAAATTCTCTTGAAAGCAGAAGCAACATTTTAGCAGTAAGAGTAGAATAGAAAGGAAGCAACCGGTATAAAAGTCTAAGCAGGATCAACATAAATTAATTAGTGACTGCTTAAATATGAAAGAAACTGTCAAAAATTACTAGGGGCATTTATAAAATAGAGATAAATGATTCACTTTGGGATGTTTTCTGTTACTTCACAAAGAAGACAATTTTTGCATTTCCTCTAAATCCAGAACCTAAATGTTAGTACATATATTTATACAGAAAACTTGTAATTTCATCAAATATTAATCCAGGAACTCAACAGGAAGGAAACAGAATATGCCCCTTAGCCTCAGACACAAGTAAGACCTACTTAAGGAAAATGTACTTCCAATAAAAGTGACCATTTTTTCCCACCTCACCTACTGGCAAGGATTTTTTCAAAAACCTAGATTAGCAAATATGTAGAGAAATAGGTACTATCATATTCTGCTGGTAGAAGTATAAGTGGTTACAACTTCAGGAACATAATTTTACAGCACTTAAGAAAAACCTGAAAAAACAAATAGGCCTTTATAGTCAGCCTTTCAAAAGTATATTCAAATATTTTTAATTTTTTTTATGGGGGTACTAGAAGTCGAACTCAGGACCTCACGCTTGCCAGTAGGCACTTATGCCACTGAGTGATATCACCAGCCCTTTTTTTTCCTTTATGTGGGTACCAGGAGTTGAACTCAGGACCTCATGCTTGCCAGGCAGGCACTTACGCCGCTGAGCCATCTCACCAGCCCTATTTTTAGTTTTTTTATTACAGCAATATAGGCACATGGCACTTTAAAAATTAATTATTCTAAAAGACTTAGAGGGGAAAACAGTGGACCTCTGCTCTATCTCTTACCAATATTACTTTCTAGGCTGTTACTTTTACAAAACTTTTAGCTGTTTCTTCTATTTATCTCTTTTTACATAAATAATTTGTTCATTCAGACTTTCTTGATTTGTGAAAATAAGACCTTGTCTATTGACATCCTGTTATGGTAGTGGAGGAGGTAGTTCTTTTACTTAATTTCCACCTCCCTTCCCCACATCCTATTTATCATAATCTTTCAATGTCACATGGCAGGACTTTTGGACAAAAACATCATAGGGCAAAACATTTTGATTAATTCAAAACCTTGCATAGTTACGTCTATGCAAAGATTTCTACACATCAAAATACTGGCAACATTTTATCCAAACAGAAAACTATCCAACACGTTAGCAGTTCCATTTTTATTCTCAAGACCTAGCTCCCATACCACTTTGTCATCTTGATCTAATCATGACTGGCAGCTCCTTAGTCTTAGGACACAGTCATCATTCTAGAATTTCCCTCACCATCAGATCATCTCTGTGAGCGCCCCCTTTTCCTGGAAGCCTCCTTTCGTGGTCTACTTTCTTGTAGTCATGAAATAGTAATTTCCTAAGAAAGGGTACATAGAGGTAAAATTTTGAGTCATTGAATCTCTACCCTTATACCTTATTGGTAATTTGGTTGAATGTAAGATTCTTAACTGCCATTTCACCTCAGAATATAGTGTTCCATTGTTTTCTAGAATCTAGTCACACTGTTAAGACATCTGAAATTATTGTTTCTCCTTCTTTTTGATGTGATCTTCCCCCCCCCCCTCTTTGGAAGCTTTTATGGGCTTTATTCACAGTGCTTTAACACTTCCTGGTCATGTTCTCAGTATGGGTCTTTTTTTCACTCATTGGGCTAGATATCCTGACCTGGATATTTGTGTTTTTCAGTTCAGATAAATTTTGTTGGATTTCTTTTATGAAAATTTCTTCTTCATTTTTGTTCTATACTTTCTGAAACTCTTGTTGGCAGAATAACAGAATTTCTGATTGATTTTTTAGTCTCATATCATTTTTCTCCAATTTTTTATCTCTGCCTTCTTGTTTGCCTTTTTGGAAGGTGTCTTCCATATTCTCCCACTCTTCCTTTGGGCTTTTTAGTTCAACAATCATATTTTTAATTTCAAAATGCTTTTAAAAATTGTCTCTCTGCTGTCATTTTGAGTTTCTTTTTGTCCCCTCTAATATTTTGGGCTTTCCTCAATTGTCTGTTAATTCTTGGGATATCTATCTATCTATAGATAGTAGATAGATAGATAGATAGATAGATAGATAGATAGATATGAAATCAACTAACAGTTCTATTAAAAAACCTTGCTGGCCAAGGATGAGTCAAATGGTGATCAGTGGGTACACCAGTTTTTCCTGGACAATAGTCAAATTCTGTATGTGAAGGTATCTTCTTTTCTACTTCATTTATTTTCTCCATTGAGGAATTCTACAGTCTCCTGTCTTAAATTGCATTTGTGAGCAGCGGTAAAAATGGTCTGAGGGTCCGCTGCTCAACTAGTAACAACTGAGTTATTCCTACTTACTGACTCTGTACATTTAAGCTGATGCAACCAAGAAAATCTGGGTTACATGTTTGTAACATGTACATCTACATTAAAAAATAGTCTGGAAGTACATATACCAAAATGTTAAAATACTGTGTCTAGATATTCTCCCCCCTCCAAAACCTCATACAATCGTAGGTGGGGCTTTTTCTGTGGTGGCTGGAACTAAAGTATGTGAGGCTGGATTGATTCATGGTGCAATGCTAGTCTCAAGGGCACTAGGATTAAGGGTATGAGTGCTACCCGCTCTAAGTAGCCTAGATAAGATAAAAGGGGACAGAAAGATACTATTAAGGTCCCTTGTTGCTTTTGCTACCTTCTGCCCGCCATGAACTGTTTCTTTTCTACAATACCTGTCTGCCATGTCACCCTACCTTGGAGACAGCCGATTCTGGACTGAAACCTCCACAAACAATGAGTATTTTGTCTCAGCAACAAGAAAGTAACTAACACAATGGATGTTTTTATATCTGTCCTTTTCCTTCTGTGTTTTCTACAAAGTTATGTAAGTTTAAGAAATACATTAAAAAATGTAAGAAACAAAGAACCCAATTTTTTAAATGGACAAAAGATGTCACTAAAGGAGATATACAGGTAGCAAATAAGGATATGAAAGGATGTACATCTTAGGCCATTAGAAAAATACAAATGACAACCACCATGAGATAATATCATACATTCATTAGAATGGCTTTTAAAGACAAAATTACGCTATCAGGTGCAGGTAAGAGTGCAGAGAAATTTTCATACATTATTATTATTATTTTTTTTGTGGGTACCGGGGGTTGACCTCAGGACCTTGCGCACCAGCAGGTGCCTGTGCCGCTGAGCGATATCACCGGCCCTTTTTTCGTATGTGGGTTCCGGGAGTCGAACTCGGGCCCTCGCGCTTGACAGGCAGGCGCTTAAGCCGCTGAGCCATTTCACCAGCCCCTCTCATACATTATTGATGAGGGAATGTGAAATGGTACAGCCACTTTGGAAAACAGTTGGCAGTTTTTATGAAGTTAAATACACACTTACCATATAACCAAATACTTCTACTTTTAGGTATTTACCTAAGAAAAACAGAAGTATTATGTTTATACAAAACCTTAATATTCATAGCAGATGTATTCATAATAGCCAAAACTTGGCAACAACCTAAATATCCTTTAATTGTAGTACATCCCTAACATGAACACTACTCAGGAATAAAAAGGAATGCACTATTGATACATATAATGCCTTATACTAAGTGAAAGAAGCCAGGCTGAAGGGGCTATATACTCATTCCATTTATATAACATTCTAAAACGGGCAAAACTATGGAGTAGGGGTGAGGGTATTATAGACAGCTAAGTTAGGTAAAAATATTATAGGCAGTCAGATAGGACTGAGCCCTCAAGACAGTCAGTGTAAAGATGGAAACTCATTGTGGCAGGAGGTGCATCTGTTGGAGGCCAGGCCTCAAGATAAAGATGGAATGACCAGGCCTACATGCTTTCCCATGGGATAAGACAAATGGTAACAGCTGGTCCAATAGAGTCTAGATAGACATCAGTCTCCTCAGTGGGTGACCAACACCCTCAGACCCATCCCTTCCTGGAAAGTTCCTTGTTCTTTCCATGTACACTTGCTATATGCCTTGTTTCCCCACAGGACCAATATTACTTAAGGGGCTGTACTTATAATCTTATCGGTTGATCATAGCTTTAACTCACATTGTATCCACCTCGTGATTTTGCTCTATAAAACTTCCTCTGTGAAGTGGGCTCATTGGCAACCCACATGGGACCCCTCCTGTCTCTCAGGAGCTGTATCACTCCCCCCAATTAAATACTTCCTGCTCTTAATTTCTGTTGTTCCTTAGAATTCATTCTTCGATTTTGGAGAACACAAACTTTGTGTATGTGACATCTAACAAGTTGGGAGTTATAATGTTTCCCCTATAGCATTTGGAGGTCCTATATAATTCCTATATCAAGGGGACAGGGTAACAAATGGACAGCATGAGGGATTTTCTTGGATGATAGCACTTTCTGTTTCTTGATTATGTGACTCCATGTATTATATGTGAAAACGTGTTGTGCACTAAAAAGAGTAACTTTTACTGTGTATAAATGAATTTTAAATATAAATATAAGACACTTAAATGACATCAATGTATTAAAATCACAACTTACAATATAATTAAATTAGTAGCTAAATATTTTAGAAGGATCCTATATGTGACCCTACTAAATGATAGGACCCCTGTGACATTATTAAAATTAAATTGTTCAAAAAGAATCTGATACGGCAAAGCTACATCAGTACAACTCTATCACTATTATTTGATTTATTAAACATACAATTTATAATTATTTAAAACATTTGTTGTTTATTATATAAGAAATTTATGATGATATAGAGAATACAGAGATAAATCATTAATCTTATGCATAACATCTAGTAGGGGAAACTAACCATCTAATATATTCAGATTACAAAGCCAAAAATGACTAACACTGCATGAGAAGTATAGAGGAAGGATTCACAGTAATACAGTATTTTTTTTCTTTTTCTTAGTAGTGCAGTCAGAGATTGCTACTTGGATTAAATTGCATTTTAAAAAGGTCCTTGAAGAAGAGGCCAAATTATGTATGGAGAGTGGTTTGTGGAAAGGTGGGAAGGGCCCAAGGCAGGTGGTGCAAACAAAAGACAAAAACACAACGAAGCAAAATGCAACTCAGAGAATTTTTCTCACAAATAATGGGCAAGTTCCTAGCTGTTATCATTACCAACATCATCATTATTTGAACACTATATCTCGTATTGACCACTTTGCTCACCAAGCTAATTTGCTTATTCTAATAGCCATTGTGTTCTTCCAGCAGAATCTTTAGTGTTAGCCCAAAAGGTCTTGGGTTGCAATCACCTGAAACTTGATTTTTGTTGAATGTGTCATTAAATGTTAAAATGTATGATTACTCAGTTAAAAACACGTATCTGATAACCACCTTTTTCTCTATGTCCCCTTCGCCATTGTAACACCATTTAAAAATGTCACATAAAGTCATGCATTTCTGCTATTCTCATTAGTATTAAAATTTATTTTAAATTCTCTTGTTCCTGCCTTATTCAGCCAGATAAAAAGGAGGAACGGATCAATTTTCCTGTGCCCTCTGTAATTGCAATCGTCAATTCCTCAATCATGCCCCTTTATACTCCTTTCTTTTTTGCAGGCTGTTTAAATAATAACTTGGAGTCAGTTGCTGCAGTGAAACTTGAAACCTGATCATTGAAGAAGCCTGCAATTTAGTAGAAAACAAGACACGCCAGGATCTGCTGCTCCAGATGCATACTGAAGATTCCAGTCTCTTTTTAAAAATAGTCTTACACTTGTAGTTAGTTTAGTCCTACAATATAATTCATTCCTTAAACCAACTTTGCAAAATTGTGTTTTATTAAAAAGAATGTTATAGATTTATACCTACTCGCAACTCTCAGTTGTTCACAATGGTCTTATATAACACTGCTTACCCATAATTTGTGGGAAATGACATGTACTGCATAAATGAATTTTCTGGTGAAACCTTTATCTTTTGATCTCATTACATGATTCTGAAGTTTGAGTTGTTTCAATTCTGAAAATCATGCTGTTAACTGAGAGCAGGATGTCTGTGGCTAGTGGTTGTTTTGATATTATTTTTGCTACTATTGTCATTTGTCTCTTTCTACTAAAGGTAGATCCTTCCTCTTTCTTCGCTCTCTTCTCTCTCCCTCTCCTGCCCCCTCTTCCTCTATCTGTCTCTGTTTTTCTGTCTTCCCTATTTACATATGTATGTAATTGGGAGTGCCTATTAATGGCAGTTAATCAGGTTCTGGTTAATCTGGAGTTTTACTATGAGCAAAACAAATAACCTCAGCTCTAGAAACATCTGGAATAAATTTCCTTATATTTCCTTGCCTAATTACTAGCCCTTCTAAACAAATAAAAAATCACAAAACTTTATCTCCCAACTATTTGTGAAAACACTTTATTAATAGCTGTCAAAATAGCCTCTCTACTTAAATTTGCCAACTTAATAGTCAGTGGTTCTGAATGTATGAGATTCCTTTAGTATTAAGAGAGAGCAGAACCTGTGGGATACAAAGAAAGAAGGCAGATCCAACAATGAATATTTGTATAGTTCCTTGGCCCTAGTCATGGGCATACCAAAAAGACACCAATTCATTTAGCAAATTTTTTAAAAAGCCAACCATAGACAAATTATCATACGACTAGCCACAGAGAGGACAAGACATGGTCTAGTAGTTTAATATGGAAACTAAGAAGTCTACTAGTAGCTTGAACACAGCTAGTATGTCATAACTCCTATGTCCATGTGTCAGGAAATAAGACAATTCAGAGGAGGAAGATTCATCTCTGTATACATAATAAGAAAACATTTCATAAAAAGAGATAATATCTGAGAGTGAAGAAGGGATACTATTTTAATAGGCAGAGTTCAAAGAATATAGCAAAAATAAAGAAGCAAGGGAAAAGCCCAAGTATGTTCAGGGGCTGTGAAGAAAAATGTATACAAGTGAACAATGGCAAAAAGTCAGGATATCCAAGCTGGAGTCTGAACTTTATACCAAATAAAGGAGAATTTTAGGCAAGGCAGTGGTCCAGAGCCCAGGCTTGGCCATCAGACAGATTTGAGGTCGAATCCTGATTCCGCTGACTGTGTGCTCTTGGAAGGTGCTTGCCTTACCTTGCCTCTGTAAGCCTCAGGTTGAGCAGGTCTGTCTCAGAGGTCTGTTATCAGGATTAAATGTGATTAGGATATGAAGCACTCACTCATTCAGAAAACATTTATTGATCTCCCACTGTGTATCCCAGACACTGAGCTTTGTACTGGTGATACAGAGATAAAGGCCAAAGGCCTGCTTTCAAGGAATCCATGAGCCAATGAACCCACAATTAAGACAGCTAAGTAAACAGAAATTTACAATACAGTGTGAAGTGAGCTCAGCCTCAGAGGAGCTCACTAACTCAGATCAGGGCAGCAGTGGTTAAAAAGAAAAGTTACAAAAGGAGGTAGCCATTGAGACACTTGAAAAGAATAGAAGTAGAACTTAACTTCCAAGGTCTGATTCTTCTTATTATCCCTTAAGCAACCCTGTAGTTTCTAGAGAAACAAACATTTTAAACTCTAAGTGGATTTTTGTTGTTATTGTTATTTTCCATGTGTCTGGTTCATTGTTTGGTTTATTTCAAAGTCAGAGAAACAAAGTAGAGGAGAATACCCTATTTCTCAGCTGACCAAAGGGGAGAAGAGTCCATTTGCACCAGTATAGCAGTGGAAGAGATAAGCAAGCCAAATCCCTGAGGCATGGTGTGGCAAAATGTAAAGGATTATAGAGAAGTTGGCCTAACAGGAAGTAGCAAGTCTGGGTTCTCACAGATGTTTGCTGGGTGTTCAGTCCACATTTATTTCCTCTTCTGAAACAGGGCCACAGTTTCATCTCATTTCTGGAGAACTACATCTTTCCTCATTCTCCTGTTTTCTTGTGTAGATGACCCCATTTGATTTTGACTTCAGAAGTTGGCTATGATTCAGGCCTGGCCAGTTAGAGCCTCCCATTGGCTCTAGTGACTGGGTTGGGGGTGAATGCAGGACTCAGTCAGAGCCAGTGAGAGGCAATGTGGGACTCTTGCTCAGCTTGTGATGTAATTGTGCCTTCCCTTCTGCTGGTGTGAACACGGGAAGCTGTGGACTAGGAGCTGCCGCCAGCCACTTTCCCACCCAAGTCTGAAGCCAGACAAGATAGAGGGGAGTAGCAACCCCCACAGTAGAATATGCAGCACATGAGGGCACAAAGCTTGGCTTTATTTTTAAATCTTTTTTTTTTCATTATTTTTTATTTTTTTATTGACACATCACTCACATATAGGAAAAAATGCACAAAACAGATGTTTAGGTCGAAAGTTATTACTAAGCGAATACACCTTTTACTTTTACCTGGATCAAGAAATACAACATCTCAAGAGGCTGAGACAGGAGGTTTGCCAAGTTGGATGAGAGCAACCTGGGTTACACAGGGAAATCTGTCTTTAAAATATCAAAAGAAAAAGGAAAAAAAAAAAAAAAGAACATAGGACATTGCCCCTCATTCCCCTCTCGAATACTATAACCTTTACCCTCTTCACAATTAACACTATAGTTTTGATAGTTTTTGAATATATATATATATATATATATGTGTGTGTCTAGCTTCTGTCACTCAACCTTATTGTAAACATCTTTGATGTACATATATTTCTATTGGCTATATTCCTAAATGTAGAACTGATGTGTCTGTGTGTTTAACTCTAGAAGACATTGCCAAATTATTTTCCTATGTGATTGTACCAATTTAGTCTTTTACCTTAATGTATACCTGTTACTCAACATCCTAAGCAACATTTAGTTTTATCAGCGTTTTAAGTGTAGATATGAAGTATATTATTGTTTTTTTCCTTTTTGGGATCTACTTTCTCTTTTGGTGGTGGTGATACTGGGTATTGAGCCTGAGCTACAGCTCCAGCCTTTTGCTTTTTTTCCTTCTCTTTTCTTTTCTTTTCCTTGAGACAGGGTCTCACTGAATTGTCCAGGCTTGCTTCAAACTTCCCATCCTCCTGCCTCAGCCTTCTGAGTAGCTGGGATTATAGGCTTGTGCCTTTGTGCCTGGCTTAAATTTTTATCTTTAAAAATATGCCAGATAGAACCTCTTTTTACTTATATGTGTTACAAATTCTCCTCCCATTCTTTGGCTTGCCTTTTCATTCTTTTAATGCTGCCATATAATGAATTTTAATGTACTCGCATTTACCCAAAGTTTCCCCTATGGTGGTTCTTTTTTTGTCCTAGAGTAAATATTTTCAATGTTATCATCCATTCCCTTTAACAATTTAGAGCTACAATCCACATGCAATTAATTTTTTGTGTAGGGTAAAAAGTAGAGTATGGGTTTTTTGTTTATTTGTTTGTTTTCCTATATGGCTGTCCATCGACTGAGGAGTATTTATTTGAAAAGATGTTCCTTTCTTACTGCTTTGCAGTGTCACATTTTTCAAAAATCAAGAATTTATGTATTCATAGTATGTTTCAGGAACTTGATTGTCTTTGATGCAACTATTGTCTCTCTCCATATTAAAAACCTTACTATACTAATATGATAGTATGTTTTAGGTTGATTGTTTGTTTATTTGAGAATAAACAGGGTCTTGCTATGTAATTCAGGGTGACCTTGAACTCACTATGTAGCCTAGGCTGGCCTCAGCCTCCTGAATATTGGAATTATAGGCATGTGCCTCCATGTCCTGCCACTACATTTTAGTTTTATAATAAAACTTGATAGACTAAGTCTTCCCACCTTGTTCTTTTTAAGATTATTTTGGCTATTCTTAGCCCCATTCATTTTCATATGTTTTAGAATCAGGTTACTGTTTTTCACAAATAAACCAAATGGGATTTTCCTTGAGAGTGAATTGAATCTATAGGTTAATTTGGGGAGATGGACATATTTATAACATTGAAACTTCAAATCCATGAATGAGGCATATGTTTCCATTTATTTAGATTATCTTCAATCTTTCTTAATAAAGTTCTATGGTTTTCTTGCACTCTTCATTAAATTTATTCAAAATGTATATTTTTGTGCAGTTGCAAATGACAGCTTCAAGTTTAGAAATTTTTTTGTTTGTCGCTATTATATAAAAAATAAATTTTTGTGGATTGGCCTCATATATGAGTTTTCTAATGCTGCATAACAAATTGTAACACACTTAGCATCTTAAAAAACACAAATTTATGACCTCACTGTCTCCAGGAGTCAGCAACCAAGGTCCAGATAACCCGTGTCAGATATCTGCTCTAAGTCTCACTGGACTGAAATCAAGGTGTGAGCCAGGGCATCTTAGGCTCAGTGTCCTATTTCAAGTCCATGGTTATTGGCTCAATTCAGTGTCTTGTAGAACTGAGGTTCCTCTCTCTTTCTGGCTGTCATCTGGCAGGCACTCTCAGCTCCTAGAGGCCACTGAAATTTCCTGTCATGTGGCCTTCTCTACAGCACAGCACTTTGCTTCTTCAAGGCCAACAGGAAAGGGTTCTCCTGCTTTAAATAGCTCTTGTAATGCTTTTATGAAAGGGTTCATGGTAAGGGCCATCAGGATGGTCTCCTTTTTGACTAACTCAAGCTCAGCTGATCAGGCTCCTTAATTGTATCTGCAAAATTCCTTCACCTTTGCCATCTCCCAAAACCTAATCGTTGGGGTGAAATCTTATCATATTCATGAGTCCACCCATGCCGAAGGGAAGACAGTTAAATAGGGTGTGAATGCCAGAGGACTGGCATCTTGGGGGACAAATTAGAATTCAGCTCACCACCAGCTGGTGTCCAGCAACTTCACTGGTATCATTTTTTAAGTTATAATTACTAGTGCATATGAACTGTACACTGATGGATTTCACTGTGACATTTCTGTATGTAAGTATATTGTGCTTTGACCATGTTGCGGAAAGAAACCAAACCGGGAGGAAGACACGTTACACCAAGGCACTTGGAAGGCAACAGCTTTATTACCCCGGTGGGCTGATGGGAATTTCAGTTCCAAATCACCAGTCTCAACTTAGGGTAAAACAGAAACTTATATATGGTTTGCAAGCAAGAAGTACGGAAGCCGATAACAAATCAGTTTATAATCGGTTACATAGGCTAGGTCATATGTTGTCAGGCAGATTTGTTCTGAGCAGGTTTAGTTAGAGGGGTTATCATAAGGCGGGAGAGTCCAGGGAAGGAGTTGGGGTCGAGGTGGATGAAATCATGCATGTCCTTGACTAGGCCAGGCTATCTAGGGTAGACAGTCCTTGGAACAGGTTAATAAAGTAGGATATGTGTATGGGCTTGGGAGTGCAGGCAGCGCAGCTGGATGCGGTCAGACAGAGTCAGGTCAGACTATCTCTGAGCTGCAGCTGGCGTGGTCAGTCAAGGCTACCCAAGTCTAACGGTCCAACTAAGTGGTGGGCTGGGTGAACATATCATATCCTAACATGGTATCAGACTGTTAGTTTTTAAATTTCTGTCACAATATATACTTTCCTTTCTGCCTCTCTATTATTACAAATTCTAGTAATATAGCTATAGAATCACTGAGATTTTTAAAATATATATTCATACTATCTAAATATAATAAGTTTTATTTCTTTCCAATTCTTCTATCATTAAAATTTATTTTCCTTGCTTTATTGTACTGACCAGAACCACTAGGACGATGCTGAAAACAAGTACTGATAGTGAACCTGCTTATGTTTTATTCCGTCATATCTCCAGTGCCTAAAATAAGGAATAGGACATAGCAATTTTTCAATACATATTTAAGTGAATGACCACAAAGTTGAGAGATGGAGAAAGAATGTTTTCCTGCTTCATCATTTGTGCTTCCAAATCTCATCCTGACCTAAGTCATCCTCTATAACAGTCCTCTTTTTCCTCTTTTCTGCTAAGTGAATTTTTTTTCTGTCATGTTCAATGAAGAGTTTTAAAGAATATTTGATCTCATGATTCACAGAATACTATGAACAAACAAATATTTGAGGGAAATCAATCTTTATACTCAGTGAAGTTCCTTTTTTTTGAAGAGCACTTCTGTTTTTCAAACATTTTCAATATAAAGTATCTACTATATTAAGAAAATCCTCCATAGACTTCCCTTCTAACACTCTATCTATCCCCTTTTTTTCTTTACGATTAAACTAGAAGCAGTTTGCCTGTGCTTTACTCTTCTTTGCACAACAGTCGTTAATTCAGCATAATTTGCTTCCAATTCCAAGACCACCCACCAAACTTCTCGTACTAGGATTGACAGTGACCTTCTTAATGCTAAATCTAGTGGACAGTACACATCTTACTGCCATGGTTGATAACTCCTAGCTTCCTCCTAGAAATTTTTACTTCACTTTTCTTCTGTGACTCTACAGTCTCCTGGCTTTCCTTTTATTCCTCTGGTTCCAGTTTTTGGTCTCTGGTTGCTTTTCCTCTTCTTAGGACCTAGTTTCTTAACCAGAAGGATATGTAACCATCTGGAATCAAAGGAATATCACTGACATGCATCAGTTGAGGAATTAGTGTTTGGACAAGAAGAAGAAGGAGGAAGAGGAAGAGGAGGAGGAAGAGGAAGGAGGAGAAGGAGAATGAAAAGAAAAAGATAAAGGAAAAGAAAAAGAAGAAGCAAAAGAAAAGAAAAAGTAAAAGAAAAAAAAAGGAAGAAGAGGAGACCAGGGCTCATTCTCTCTCCCCCGTGTGAGGACACAGTGAGAAGGTGACCATCCACAAGCCAGGAAGAGAGCCCTCACAAAAACCTGACTGGACCAGTACACTGATTTCAGACTTTAGGCCTCTAGAGCTGTGAGTGATAAATTTCTATTGCTCAAGCCACTTGATCTATGGTACTTTCTTCTGATACTTGAGCTGACTGAGATATCTGTCTACTGTACTTAGTGTTTATCACCATCTCCTTCATCTGACAAATGGACTACTAGTTACTTTTTTATTTTTTATTTTTTTTAGACAGGGTCTAGCTATGTAGTGCAGGCTTCCCTTGAACTCACTATGTAGCCCAGGCTGGCCTGCCTCAGCCTCCCCAGTGCTGGCACCACCACACCCAGTTTTGGATTCTCTAATCGCCTATGTGAAATTACACTTACCTTTATGAGTTTTCATTGTTTCCTTTACTTTTCCATGACATGAATTCCCAATTGTTATCAAACAATTTCTATAATTGTTTAATGTCTCTCTTTTCGCTTCAGATTGGGAGTTTTGTGAGAGCATGAATTGAATCAGTCTTACTTATAGTTAGCACATAGGGCCCAGAAAAGTCCTTGAAAGATATTCATTGGATGTCTGGGTGTCTAGTTAAGAATGAGGATGTCAGGGGGTAAAGGAATATTGGTATAGGAATATTTTTTTCCTACTTCTTTATTATAATCGGAGATAGAGAATCAAAATACTGGTTCTACCATTAAGAAGATATACAATTTTGACAAAAATTAACTTTATTCTGGGGGCAAGCAGTGAATAATTGAGGTAGTGTGTAGCATAATGAGGTAAAAATATAGGTATTTCAGGAAGGCAGTAAAGAATCAGACAGGCAGAGGGGAGAGCAATTTTCCTCTTGCATGCCATTAGTCAGATATGCTGACCACCTGGAATTGAAGCAGCTCTCATTAGCATGAATCAGTGAGCTGGCTTAATCATAAAGACAAAGCCATTTATACAAGCTTTTTGTTTGCTCACTGATTTGATATGTACTTGTTGTAAAGATTTGTGGGGAAAAACTGTCAGTAGTCTGACTTTCAACTTGTAATAGATACAGAAATACTTAAGTTTTGTAAATGTGTCTTTTATGCTCATTTACCATTTCTCTTGCTACCATACTAATCTGCAAAGTAAGTTGGAATAAACTTGGAAGAATAGAAATAGGCTTTTGCATATTTATAAAGGAAGAATACACTAAAATAAGTTATACATTTTCTTAAAAAACTGAATCCTTGCAACCAAATATAAGAACTGTTACTTGGATTTAAGAACTGGTAAGGAGTACTTAATATAATAAGATCAATCTACATCACTATGTCCTAGGTTTTAAATACTTGCTGCCAAGCAAAATCTTCCCTATAAGATTTTGTTTTTATAAGTAACAGGATGTTTCATATTTCATATTTTAGTGAAAGCCCTAACTTTTCCTTGGGAGTTGGGGAAGGACCCTGATAATTTTTAGATTCAAATAATAAGTACTTTCACTGAATATAATACTTTACGTTATTGTTATGGTTTGTGTCTAGATATTCCCCCCAAAGTCTCATGTGGTCATATGTGGGGCGTTTTGGAGGTGGCTGGATCTAGAGTGTGTGACGGTGGGATCGAGAGTATACAATTACTAAATTAGTCCACTGATTGGTTTGGCATAGTTCTGGATGTGGATAATGGGAAGGCCCACCCTGGGTGTGAGTGAGGGCCTGGCTTGAATATATGGGAGAGAAAGAGGGCTACTGTGGTGGCCTGCTGCTTCACTACTTCGCTGCTTACTGCCTTTCCGCTTTCTGCCTGCCATGAACTATTTCTCTTCTGCCATGCCACCCTGCCTTAGAACCAGCCAACTATGAAACCTCTACAAACTGTGAGCTACAATAAACCTTTCTCCTTTAACTTTGGATGTTGGGTATTTTGTCTCAGCAATGAGAAAAGTAAACTAAGACACTTACAAAATTCCTGTTTTCATCATTTTATTGATGTAGCATTCCCTGAGCATTGTGTAGGACACAGAGCACTGTATTGAAAGTCCTTAAACCTGTCTTCTGATTGGAAATTGACTTTTACCATTAAAACAGTGCTTGTCTCACCCTTTTGAACCTCTGTTTCCTTGCCTGTCAAATAACAGTCCTCTTCTGTTTCAAAAGTCTGATTTAAACTGGGCACTATGGAACATGCCTGTAATCCCAGCATTTAGGAGGCTGAGGCATGAGGATCACCACTATTTGAGACTAGCCTGGGCTACATAGTAAGTTTAAGACTAGCCTGAACTGCACAGCAAGACTGCCTCAAAAACAAAACAAAACAAAAACAAACAAACAAACAAAAAACACATCCCCCAAAAAAACAAAAAAATCATTTTTCAATATTTTCCTTCTTTTGAGTTTATTATTTTTATTTTATACAGAACCTTAAAAGCTAATAAATGGAAGTATGGAAGGGGGAAAATGTGGTTCTAAATATAAATTTATGATGGGCATGATGGCACATACCTATAATGCCAGCACTGGGGAGACTGAGGCAGAAAGATTGCCAAGAGTTCAATGCCAGCCTGAGCTACATAGTGAGCTCAAGGTCAGCCTGAACTACACAGAGAGACACTGTCTCAAAAACAAAACCAAAACCCAAAAACTAAAGTTAGAGTTTTGGAAGTAGAACTTCTAAATTGAAATCAAATTCTGATTGAAAACTTTTTTTTATTAAAGCTCAGAAATTCATAGAAATAAAAGTGGTTAAGGCTAGAAAACAGATATTTTACTCTCTGCTGGGATAAGAACCAAAATGATTGATGGTATAAGAATTAAATGATCTTTATATTGCATTTAAGTAATAGGGGAAAATCATATGTAATTGCAATCCATTGTTATATTAAGCTTTTATTTTAGATTCTGGTTGTGAAGTCTTCTTGGTTTCATGATACTCAGTAATGTTTTATCTCATTTATTTTCCTTATAAAATATTTCTGCACTGCTTGGTTTTCTTCCTTTTAAAAATATTACATATTGGTGTAAAAATTTGTATTCCTATTGCTTAAGAGATTCTTTATGAATGATGGCTGGTGTTGTCACATACCAAATTGATGTATAAAGTGGTTATTGTGGAAAACCCTTGAGAGGTCAAGTATAATTTCTGTTTTACTGGACGCATGGCTTCTAAATTGTCCATACCTTTCCTAGAAAAATTTTTAATGAAAATTTTCTTTTTCCTGGAGATTTTTTTTGAGGGGTGAGTACTAGATTTAACCCAGGACCTTCACACTGAGATACATCCCCAGCCAGCCCTTTTTATTATTTTACTTTATTTTTTTAAATTTTGAGACAGAGTCTTGCTATGTCCCTAAGTTGCCCAGGCTGGGCTCAAACTTGCAAACTTTCTGACTCAGCCACCCAGAGTGCTGGGATTGCAGGCATGTGCCACAATGCCCAGTTTAAACTAATTCCTTATTCTGCTTAGTGTATGGAAGAAAGTGTCTTAAATTTATAATTTTTTATTCTGCTTAGTATATTGAAAAAAGTGACTTACAAGATCCCAATTGTCTTTATTATCCATTTATTATTTCAACAAGTTTTTAATGAGCTCTTACTTTAAACCAGGCACTATTCTAGGTGTTGGTGGATAAAGTAGAAAACATAACAGATACAACCCCCTGCCCTCAGGAAGCATACATTCATGTGGGAACAGACAGACATTAAGTAGGTAAAACATAGTGGGTTCGATAATAATAAAAACTAAGAAGAAAGATAAAGGGAAGAAGCATATAGAGCATGGTGCTGGAATGAAAAATATGGATGTCAAATTTCACCGAGAAGGTGAAATTCAAATAAAGATCTGAGGGAGATAAAGGGGCTAACCATACGGATATCTGGAGGTATTCCAGGCAGACAGAGGGAAGAGCATGTGCAAATACTCTGAGGCTAGAGTATGCCTAGCACCTCCCGGGAAGAGTGAAGAGCCCAACATGGCTAGAGCAGAAAGAGAAATGGAGAAGCAGGAGAGGATGAAGTCAGAGAGGTAAGAATGAGATGAGATCACTGGGCCTTGAAAGTTTACCTTTTACTCTGAATGAGATGGGAGCCTCTGAAGGATTTTAAGCAACAAAATGACATGATCTGACTTATGTTTTCACAGGGATCAAGCTGATGATTGTGCTGAGAGTACACCAGTAAGTGACAAAGGCAGAAACAGAGAGATGCACTAGAAGGACTTTGATATAATCCAGGCAAGTAGAATCATTGCACTGCACAACTCCAGAAAGTATCATTCATTCTGCAGTTGCTGTGAATGGTGCTTTCTGTAACGTGCAGCATAGTATATCCCAGCAGCTGCAGTTGGGCACCTCAGGAAAGATGACTTGGACCAGGGTGAATACAACATGAATGGTAAGAAGTGTTTAGTCTAGATACATTTTGAAGGATTTGCTGACAAGTAGGTGTGTTATATGAGAGTCAAGAATGATTTCAATGCTGGGAGTGGTGGCACACATCTGTAATCCCAGCACTAAGGGGGGATGAGGCAGGAGGATCACCATGAGTTCAAGGTGGCATGGACTACATAGTGAGTTCAAGGCCAACCGGGACTTCATACCAAGACCCTGAGTAAAAAAAAAAAAAAAAGATTTCAAAGTCGCCCATCAATTTCATAAATTATTAATATTCATTATGCTAAGTACCATTTGCTAAAGAGGAGTTATTCTTATTTATTTTTTAATTTAATAAGTATTTATTGAAAGTCTAATACTTCCCAGATTCTGTAGGGAATTTTTTAAGAACTAGTATAGCCTCAACAACAGAAAATCCTGTCCTGGAAATATTTACAATTTACAATATTTACAAATTTTAAGAAACAAATACCATATAAAGTTATTAAATGTAAAGCAAAAATATGATAATGGGACTGACAAAGTGGTATGGCCCAGTTTTTAAATATTTTTAAATTTGTCAAGATATGGCCATATCTTTGATTACCATATTCCTTGTTCAGTCTAGTCAACAACTTATTCACCATATTCTGATAATAACATATCCTGTGTATTTCCCATTCAAAGTGCTAGGCTAGATAAGCTCCACGGTCGACTCCTGCTCCACATGCAGTGCACAAAAGGCTTCATGCCTGAGGTAGGAACTACCTGTTTCAGGTGCTCTTCTGCTGCTGATGTCTCACATTGCATTTTTGACAGTTTGATTGGGAATTCATAATCTTATTCTGGCCCCTCATTCCTATTTGTCTAGTTTCTTTCTTTCTTTCTTTTTTTTTTTTTTTTTGTGGGTACCGGGAGATCGACCTCAGGACCTTGCACACCAGCAGGTGCCCGTGCTGCTGAGCGATATCACCAGCCCTTTTTTCGTATGTGGGATCTGGGAGTCGAACTCGGGCCCTCATGCTTGCCGGGCAGGCGCTTATGCCACTGAGCCATCTCACCGGCCCTTGTCTAGTTTCTGACTTGCCAATTTTCATTCCTTCTGACCATTTATTTTACTTGTGGCCCTTCGGCTTACAAGGATTGTTGAGATCTTGTTGGCTTCTTATGCCTTACTTCACTTACCTCATTCATAGCCATATCTTGTCTTTTCCTGTTTCTCTAATGTGGGTTTCACTAATCTAGCTTTCCTAAGAATAATGAGGTAGTGAAGATTATAATAATGATTATGATCATTAACATTTTTAAGTACTGACTATGAGCTATGCTCTAAGCTATGCTAATTTAAGTAAATTTCAAATGCAATCCTCACAGCTAACCTGAGGTAGGTACTATCATTATTTCCATATGGAACTCAGCTTTAAAGAGCATAAGTAACATGCCTTATGTTACTTAGCTAGAAAGTGGCATAGCTGAGATGCAAACAAAGAGCCCATGATGAATATGCCGTGGCATGTCCTTTTGTAGCCTATGCATATTGTGTGAAGAATATGCATAGGAAAAGAAGAAAGGAAAAAAGTCAATCCCAGCAACATTCTCTAAACTCTCAAAGACTCTATATCTAATAATTATCTTTCTAATGTGGATTTATCACTTTATTAATTTTGCCAACCTCAAGTTGGAGATGACATTTGCAATACTATCAGTCCTATTTTTAAAGTTACTGATATCAGAGTTGGTTTTGAATGACCTGTTAAAATACTAATCTCACCCTTAAAATAATTCTATTATTAGCTTCATTTTACATGAGAGAAAAATAAAGTGCTTGTTGTCCCTTTTTGCAGATGAAGAAACTAAGGGTTAGAGACCAAGATCAAAGTCCATAGCTAATGTGTCAAAACTGAGTAGAAAACATGAGGGTAGCCAGACTCTAAAACCTGTTATGTTAATCACTCCAAGTAGTATACAGAATTGAAGAGTAGCCTCCCATGGTTACAACTTCCTTGTGTTCAAACACATTCCTTGAGTGTGAATGAAGTTTGTGACCTGCCTCTGAAGCACAGGCTATGGCAAAGATAAAAAGATACCAGCTTGTCTGGCTAGCAGATTCATTTAGAGAAGTTAGAGACACTTCTCATTGGCGAATCAAGGGAAGTAGCTGTGTTGGGAAGACGCACAGGGCAAGGACCTGCGGTAACCTCTGGGAGCTAAGGGTAACCTCCAGGAAGCATGAAGCCAGAGATTTCAGTCCTGCTATTGCAAGAAAATGATTTCTGCCAATATCCTGAATGACCTTGAAGGAGATTCTTCTCGCTGAAGCTTTCAGATGAGAACACAGCCTGACTGATGCTTTGATTACTGACCTTAAACAGAAGACAACTAAGCCAGCAATCCCGAACCTTTTAGAGTTTTCAATGTTGCAAACATCCTGCTGCAGCACATGTGCCATAGTTTCGGCACTATTGGGCTAAGCTATGCCCAGACTTCTAATTCACAGAAACTGTGATGTAGTAAATGTGTTGTCTTAAATTGCTAACTTAGTGGTGATTTGTACATGCTTATAGAAAACTGTCACTGGTTAGAGTGGGTCTTTAGCTGCATGGAAGATGGAAATCAAATATGGGCTGGTACTTGAATGTGTTGACAACCGTCACTGTTGTCACCCTCTTCTTCAGGGCCCTTTAAGGGAAGGTCCTTGTACTAGCTTCCAAGATGTAACTTATCAGCTGAGGGTTCTTGCTCAATTTATATAGAAGTCATGAATCGGCAAAGTATAGCTCTTTCAGTGTTAAAAGCCGTGGGCTTTGAATGCCAGCAGCTACAAGATTTTTTTAGTATTAGTGGCCCTCCTTGCTACTTGGAGCAGCAGTTACCATAGGAACTCTTTTGGCCACCAGAGATAGAAGCTCTCAGCTATTTTTCATTGCTCTCCACTGTCCTCTACCCTAGCGTGCTTCAGCATTGCCAGCCCTGGATCCTGGTGGGTTTCAGAGCCAGAGGCCTTTGGTGTTACCAGGTCCTAGTGTGTCAGCTCAGCATGCTGTACTAGAGACAAAAATCAGGAATAGGCAAAAAATATGCTATCAGAAGAGGATGGCACATGTGCAATGTCAGACTTTCTGTTTGGTCATGGATGGGGCAGCACCTCCCTGAGGCCCTGAAAGATGAGGGCTGCAGAAGGGTGGAATCATCCAGAGAGGCCACAGGACAGAGTTATCTGGGATAAGTTTCAGACTGAACCCTGCTACTGTCAAAGGAAATATCTCATGGAGTGGCTATGAGTGCCTCATGCAGCTGAGTTGGCTTAAGACATTTGGGGCAGCCATGTAACAAAAGTACCATTTGGGGAGTTGGGCCCTTCTTTCCTGTTTCAAAACTAAAATACTATACTATCTTGGTTTTCCCTATGCTTGGATTGCACTAAATTCTTATTAAATGGTAGCTGCTATTATTATGATAATCATAATGGAAATTTTGAATATTATAGTCAAACAGAATGGTAACAGAGGAATTTAACAGAGTTAAATACTTACTTGCAAAATAATCAAGCAGCTGATACCAAAGAGACAAACAGATGGTATGTTGAAAACTTGTAATTATTGAGTGCATTGTTATCAAGTGAAATATTACACAATTCCTCTTGGTGCACACTTAGTTTTAACATCTTACATCATACTCCATGTCAATTGGAAAGTTTTTCTACATTAAGAATATCCTACATTGAATATGAGGAAACATCAAAACAGTTTCAGATTAGAGTCATAGTTTCAGGTTAGAGTCATACTGTTGTAAATAATGACGTTTAAACATTGTAACATTTAAAAGTAGCTCCAATATGATAGAGAAAATAATTGAAGACATTGGATCAAAAAGCCAAACCCTGATGAAATAACTACCAGCATAATACTTGTGATTTATGAGTACATGTGGTTTTGCTTACTAAAGACAATTCATTTATACTAAACACACAATCTAATTATAAATACTTGGCTGAAAAGTAGGTTAGAGAACTTGAAGGAATTTCCATTTGATAGACTCAGGTTTGCTATTATAAAAAAAAAAGAGGGGCTAGAACTCATATCTTTCTAAATTGCAAAAAATTTTCCTATTTGTTCCTTATATCAGCGCCTCCTTTCCCCTCTGTATTTACACGGACACATGAATGTATAGTTTCTTTTCTTTGGTGTGTGTGTGTTTGTCTGTGTGTGTGTGTGTGTTTGTGTATGTGGGGGGGTGTGGTGTGGTACTGGGGATTTAACCTAGGGCCTTTGCACTGAGCTACATCCCAGCTCCATTTTTTATTTTTTTATTTTCAGACTGGGGCTTGCTAAGTCACTAAGTTGCCCAGCCTTGGCTCAAACTCACAATCCTGACTCAGCTTCCCAGAGTGCTGGAATTATAGGCATGCACCATCACACCTAACTATGAATATATAGTAAATAGGCCAAGAACACTGTTAATAATATGGTAGTTAAGTATTCTCTTAATATTTGCTCTTTTGAGGTCAACGACAGAAACTTCTATCAAGTTTCCTTAATTTTCTGTCATCTATGATTTCTGGAAATGAGCACTAATAATATATCTATACACATTTATTTGTAATTTGACATTTCTTTTAATATTTAAATGATTCAGAATGATTAAAGAGATAGCAAATGAACCCAGCAATGTGAATTTTTTTGCCTTTAAGTGAAATTGTCTAATTTCTTTCTCTCTCTTTCATTTTCAAACCTGATCAGCAATTACTTTTCTCTTTAGATTCAAGATTATGAATTGTTCTATGGAAGGGGAAAAGTAAACATTGTGCTGTCCCTGAAAGAACTAAGCACAATACTTAGTGTATATTTTCTTCTTATGGTATTCTATCAGCAGGTGGATAATGAGGAAGCAAACCAGTTTGTCTTGCTCTAGTGACCTGGAGCCACCCAATGTCTACAAATTAATTCATGTGCAAACTAGAACAAATTGGAATATTTTTTGGAACAAGGTGGAGTATTCTTTAAGGCCAAAGTCAGGATTAAGGCAGCTTTTGAACTATTGTTGGCTTCCTGATGTTGGTTCAAAATATAGGACACTGCTAAATCCATTTCTTAGTATAATGTATGAACTGATTCTAGTCATAAAGTGAAAATATTTTTCTCTTTGGCCTTAGACAAAATTTGGTTAATCCTTTCGTTACTATAAATTCATTTGGTTTTAATTTTTAAAAAAATTTAATTGGCAAATAATTGTATAAATTTATGGGGTATAGTGTGCTGTTCAGATACGTGTACAGAGTGTGGGGTAATTAAATCAAACTGATTAACATGTCCATCACTTCAACAATTTTTTTGATGATGAGAATAAAATCTACCCTTTCAGAAATTTTGAAATATGTTATTATTAACTATAGTAACTATAGTTACTATGCTGTGCAACAGACCACTGGAATTTATTCCTTCTTAGCTAACTGAAAATGTGCCTTTGACCATCTCCCTACTTGCCATCTCCTATTCCTTATCTTCTGGTAACTACCATTCCAGTCCACTTCTGTGTAAACTCATCTGATTTTATAAAAGATCAGGGACATAAGAAGATATCTTTGTTATTTTTGATTTGGTTTGTTGTCTTATTTGCGGGACGTTGTTCAATATTAGGCAAGCTCTTTACCACTGAGCTACCCCCCCAGACCTTTTTATTATTTTTTTTATTTTTATTTTTTTTGTGGGTACCGGGGGGTCGACCTCAGGACCTCGCGCACCAACAGGTACCAGTGCCGCTGAGCGATATCACCGGCCCCTTTTTCGTATGTGGGATCCGGGAGTCGAACTCGGGCCCTCGCGCTTGCCGGGCAGGCGCTTAGGCCGCTGAGCCATCTCACCGGCCCCAGACCTTTTTATTTTGAGACAGATTCTTACTAAATTGTTCAGCTGGCCTCAAATTTGCAATCCTTTTGCCTCAATCTGTGTACTAGCTGGGATTACAGGTGCACACCACCATGCCTGGATTCTTTGTTGTTTTATAGTTAAACTTATTTCATATTTGGGATTTTTATAGAATCGTAGAGAATTGTACTTAAACAATGTAATGAATGACTTCTGAACTATTTTTGTTGTTTTCCCCTTTTTCTTTCCCTTCCTCTAACTTTACCTCTTTGGTGGGTAAATTCTTTCACAAAGAGTTATGTTTGCAGTTTTTCAAAGTGACTTTTTGCAAGTGAAACTTGCATCAATTTTTCCCCCAGTGTCCAACTGTAAGAGTTATTTTCATTTTTGATTTGTTAAAACATACTGAATACCTTATAAATGCTTGAAATTTATTTTTAGGCAAACACAAATGGAATAAAATCTTCCTAAAATTGAGACATAAACACTCAAATGATTGAGAGCCTTTGAAAAAAAAATCTAAGACATTCCTTTCTTATGAATTGTATTTTATTAGTGTTAAGATTGCAAACTCTCTGAAACAGGGCCGAATTGGAATATTGTTAAGAATCACAATTAGGAAGTTTATTAATAATAAACACACATACTTCAAGAATCTCATTCAAGTAGCAGGGATAACTGATTTCAGCGTCAGGGGAGTGTGACAGGTGCCCAGGAGGAAGGCCTGGAACTTGGAGAAGACTTGACAAGGTTTCAGTAGACTATAAATTATTTTCAGAGTCCAGCGGGTTGTCGTTGGGGTGGGTGGGGGTGACCTTTTCACCTTTGAAATGCTCTAATTGGGAAATCAAACCGCGTTACTTTGAGGGGGTGAAAGGAGAGGTGGAATCTTGTGGCAATATTTGCTTTAAAAGGTGTTGGGGTGACTTAGGGACGTTTGGAGTCTGTTGGTGTGCGGGGTGGGCGAGGGCTAAGCTGAAGACTCGCGTCCCGCACCCGTTCAAGGCGGAAGACAGCACCTGGTGTTCCGGCGGACACCTCGGGGTGGGGGAGGGGTGGGGGACGGCGGCGCTCAGCGAGGATTTGTCTTTGCCTGTAGGACTATTACAGGAGGCGCGGGGGAGCCGGCGGGAGCCGCGCGGGGTGCTCCCCGGCCCGGGGGAATTCCGGCTGCGCCTGCAGCGCGAGGCCCCTCTCCCGAGGCGGCGGCGCTCCCCCCGGCCCGGGCCGCGGCCCTCCCGCCCCGGCAGAGCCGCGCGGTGGATTGTGGGCTGGGGGCTGCGGCGGCCTCGCGGCAGCCGCGGCACAGTCACCCCAGATCCACCCCGGGCCTGGCCAGCAGGGTGTGGGGAAGCAGTGGAGCAGGGAGCCGAAACGCTAGAGACAGTGGTCGCGGCGCGGCGGCGGCGGCGGCTCCCCTGGAGGCTGGGGATGTGGGAGAGGCGGTGGCAGCAGCGGCGGAGGCGGCGTTGCGGACCCGGGGGAAACTGCTGGCTGACAGGACACCCAGGAGAGACGTGAGGGAGCCGCCGCTGCCGCCTCTCTCCGGAGCAGAGCTGGGCTCCAGAGGGCGGCCCTGTGCTCCCCTGGCCGACGGGCCAGCCGGCGCGGGGCGGAGGCGGGAAGCCGGGCTCAGGCCTGGCCGGGCTCGGGGCGGCGGTGGCCGCTGAGCAGCAGGCTCGGCGCAACGCGGAGGGCTGGAGGCGGCGGCGATGCACTAGGCCTCGCTCTGGGGCGGCTGCCCGGACCCGCAGGTAGGTGACGGGCCAGCGCGGCTGCCCCTGCGCGCGCGGCCCCCCTCTCGCCGACCTCCTGCGGCGAGGGACGGAGACCCCACCCCCTGGGTCCTCTCCTCTACTGCCTGGGGACGGAGTTTCGGAGCTACCGGCCCGAAGCTCCCGTTCCTCTCTCCGTCGCTCCTCTTCCTTGTCACTCTCCCTCTGGTGTCGCGGCTGGCAGCTGTTCTCCCCGCTGCCCGTCAGCTGCGGCCGACGCCACTCTAGCCCTTCTCGCCCCCTCAGCGATCCCTGCTCTGGAACTTCCATCATTCCTCAAAGGCGGCGACCCCAAACTTTCCCTCTCTTTTTGCAGCCGGGCCTTAACCCCCCTTTGGAACCTACGGGAATAATTAACTCGTGTGTATGTGTGTGTGTGTTTGGCAATTTACTTCGCAATAATTTGTTCAATGATTAATTTTCTTCGGCTGTGCTTCCTGCTGTCTCCGCTTAGCTCCAAAGGCAAGGCCATCCTTGCTCTCGTCGTTGTTGGGGAACTTTTTCCTGACCATTATAATTAGCCCGTTCATCCATGTGTTAAATTTAGGATGGTAATTTTTAGAATTTTAGCTGTCTGAAGTTGTAAAAAAAAGTTTTTTTTAATTAAAAATAATTTAAATTCCCTTTTAACCAGCTTTATATTTTGGTCTTTATAGAGGCTCCTCTTTCAGAAGATTAAGTTGTTGGGAGTGTTTCTAATTGGCTCTATTTCTGATTTGTCAAACCCAGGACAGTCTTAACAGTAAATATTTACTGGGGAAGTGATATCATGATGAATCGTTTGTCATATAGAGAGAAATATATTATTATGATAACATGCAGATTTTGATGTATATTCACTTTTATAAGTCTGGTGGGGAGTTCTAATTGGAAAAGTATCCTAAGAGCCTAAATGATTTCTAAGCAGTTATGATGGAACAGATGGAATGTTTGACTGTATTTATGTTACAGAGTTTGATTTCCTAGAAAGGGTTATTGATGGTTTATAGTAATCATCATTATTCATGATGGTTTGGTAACAGTGATCAATATGTGTAATTGTTAGTTGTGGTTTGGGAGATGTTTGCAACTTTGTGATTTGGCTATTTTTAAATTATGTTCTGTTAACTTTAGAATTATCACAATGTCAGTGTCTTAATTAAACTGTAAAGACTGTTCATATTTTGTTATTGATATTCATATATTTTGTTCTCGTGGAGATATTGTTGCTATAGCATTTGGCTTTCTGAAGTGGTTTTCAAAAGTATGACTGGTAAAATTATCCAGAGTTTGCTAGGGAAAGATGATTAAATTTGTGTGTTTGTTTTCTGGAAAAGTTAACATTTCTTTCTGGATAAGATAATTAAGTTTTTATGTCAGAATTCAAATGAAATCTTATATAACCCATGAAATGGCAAACTGCAGAATTTGTCCTTAATAACTGTTTATCCTATCAATAATGTTTGATTAAAATTCTGTTTTCCTGCTCTTAGCTTTTAAAAACTAGCGTCATTGAGTTATAATTAATATACCATAAAGTATACCCACTTAAAGTATGCAGTTCATTGGTTTTTAGTATGTTTACTAAATTGTGTACCATCACCATAATCTAATTTTAAAACATTTCACTGTCCCCACCAAAAAAAAAAAAAAAAACCCTTTGAACCCATTAGCAGTTACTCCCCATTCTCCCTCATCCATTCCCAGTTCTAGGCAACCACTAATCTACTTTCTATCTCAATATTTTCCTAATATGGGCCTCTTATATAAATGGCCTTTCAAAGCTTCTTGAAAAATTAGTCCTTTAAAATCAATTTACATGTTTAAAATATTTTATTTGGATCAGGGAGTAACTGATCATTGGTATTAAAAGATATATTGTAAACAACTGGAATACTATTTGATTGTGTCAGCATAAATACAAAGTTAGAAGAAAGAAAAAAGGTTGTCTGAATAGGTTCAGTGACCTCAAGAATGGAGGTCAGTAAGTAAAAATGGGAGGAGTATTTTTACTATTGAATATCAGAATATCAGGTCGGAAAAGACCTTGAAGGTCATCAGCTTATTCCTGCTTGCCTTACAAATGGCAGGAACCAGATGAAGAAATCTGAATGGTAGAAGCTTGAATCTCCAGGATGCATAGGTTAAGAACCACAGTGTGGCATGTGAAATAAGAAAAGGGGGGATGTGGGGAGCGTTGGGTGGTTTGGATGTTTGTGTTCTTCTATATATGTATATATAGTTGTGATTGAAATATTTGGTGAATGTTTAAACATTTATTACAGTAAAAGGCACATTGCCATTAATTCCCCTCACCCCCCCCAGCATCAAACACACTTATTCCATTATTTTTGCCATTTTCTGAAGCAGTCCTGGAAGTCTTTTTTCATGAGTGTGTTTGCAAGATGCGATCAAAAATATAGTTGAGCCCCAAAACGTGAATGGTACTGGCAAGTACCATCCAACAGAAAAGCATACTTGTAAAACGTTACAGTGTGCCCTCATCTACCTTATTCACTGGATCTGGCACCTTAACGACTTCTGGCTCTTTTCCAAAGTCAAAATGACCATGAAAGGTAAACATTTGAATTTAGAATATCCAGGCAGCCATGACAATGCAACTAAAGCACTCACAAAAGAGGACTTCCAGAACTGCTTCCCAAAATGGCAAGAATAGTAAAGATAAACTTGAGACATTGGTAGGTAAATGGATGTAACTTGAGAACATAATGTTAAGTGAACTAAGTCAGACATACAAGCTTCAACATTGCATAGTTTCTCTTATATAACCAATATCTATAAATTATATATACACACACACAAAAGAGCAAAATAAAAGATAAACAGAAGTAGGGAGAAGAGTTCAAATAATTTCCTGATTTACTCCACTATTTCAAAAGCATTTTAATATATAAGCTAATTCATTTTATTTATACTACTTCTTGTTTCTCTTAGTTCATTGAAAAGAATTTTGTGCTATTATCTGTTTCCTTTTCATGGAAGTTTTTTCTACCTCTTGTAATCTGAGTAACTACTTTGAAGATAATGATACACAGTATATTAACTATTCTTATTCTCATTGTTTTGTCATGAAATTTGTTTTATTTTCACATAAGGTATAAAAAGAAAGTAGCAAGAATGATGGGATAAGTGTGCTTGAAGGGAAGGGCAGTATTTTGAGGGGAATGAATCTTACTGTAGTAGATTTTTCAAATTTAAACATTCACTGTATTTTTTGATAACTCCTCGTAGTTGGCCTTTTGCTAGCAGAGCCGTGAAAGAACTAAACATTTCTCCCACTTTGAGGACAAGTAGGTAACTAAAAGTATGTATGTTGTAAAGTCATCTAAAAAATGCTTTTACCTAAAGTATGGCAAACATAAAGCTATCTTCTTATACTATTACCATTATATTTTTAAATATCCAAAGTTTAGAAACAAAATTATAATTAACAAGACAGGAATCTTCCTTTTTCAAAGATCCAGGGCCCTAACATCTAAAACAATGGTTCTCCGTGGATGATTTTGCCCTCCCAGGGACCTTTGACAATGTCTAGAGACATTCTCGATTGTCACAGCTAAATGGGGAGTGCTATTGGCATCTAGCCAGGGATGTTGGGAAATATCATACAATGCACAGGACATACCCCACCCAGACACAAGGGAGAATTATCTGACTCAAAATGTCAATAGTACTGTTATAAACCTATGGTTTATATGATTCTGGTAAGGGCTTGAACTTCTGTTCTTGATCCCTGAAGGGCGGGAAATACTCAGTGAATACTGTTTGGTAGGTTAGAGTAACACTAAATCCTCTGTTGACTCTTCTTTGCCAGGTGGAGGCAGTTGAAGGGAAAGTAAAAAGAAATCCATGACATACTGCGGCTATTGTTTAGTCTGTTTAGTTGTCTTCAAATCTGCAAAAAAATATCTTTTTTATTTTAATTTTTTGGGTAGTGGGGATTAACCCCAGGGCTTCATAGATACTTGGCAAGCACTTTATCATTGAGCTACATCCTGACACCACCTTTTTTCCTTAAACTGTCAGCTTTATGTAATTGTACATTTTAACTACTATCATGTTTTGAATTTTTGGTTATTGTTGCATAGTTTTTTGAGATTAGAAATAAACATGTGGTAGTATCCATTTTTTTTTTTTTTTTTTTTTTTTTGTGGGTACCGGTGTCGACCTCAGGACCTCACGCGCCAGTGGGCGCCCGTGCTGCTGAGCGATATCACTGGCCCTTTTTTCGTATGTGGGATCCGGGAGTTGAACTCAGGCCCTCGCGCTTGCCAGGCAGGCGCTTATGCCGCTGAGCCATCTCACCGGCCCAGTAGTATCCAATTTAACTAGAAGCGATTTTTTCTTTTTCCTGGCAGCTTCAACTGCTGAGAAAGAAGCAAACTATATTTTAATTAGTTAATATATGTATGTGTGTACGTACGTATGTATGTGTGTTGTGAGTGTCCAGAAAAATTCAAAGTTTATACACAAACATGATGTATTTTCCTCTATAGGCTTCACCTTGACTTAATTTTTTAACAGACTTAATTTGGTGATGAAAGATGATTGACAGTGGGGGGTTACTTATGCTATTTACTATTCATATGATTTTTTTTTTTTTTGTGGGTACCGGGGGGTCGACCTCAGGACCTTGTGCACCAGCAGGCGCCCGTGTCGCTGAGCGATATCACCGGCCCCTTTTATTGTATGTGGGTTCCGGGAGTCGAACTCGGGCCCTCGCGCTTGCTGGGCAGGCGCTTAAGCCGCTGAGCCATCTCACCGGCCCTATTCATATGATCTTAGAGAAATTATTCAATCTTTCTGACTTCATTTTCTCATCTATAAAATAGTGATAGTGATAATTCCCTTATCACAAGGTTATTGTAAGAATTAAATGAGTTAATGTGTATTAAGATACTATATCAACAGTATACTAAATAAGAGTTATTTTCATAAGAATCAAGTTAGGGATATAGATATTGTCAAAGGCAGGAGTATAGAAATGGCAAAGTGAATTGTGAGTGATCACAGCCTGTAGAGAGCAGAGAAATCCTAAGTATTTATCTGTTTCCATCTATCACACACTAGTAGAAAAACTAGTTAGTGTATTACTATAATGTGGGAGGTTCTTAAAGTGCAAACTGACTTCCTTAGGTAGCACTCGAGGTTATCACTACTATAACTATTATAATGATGAAATTAAGTTATGAAGAAAAGGTCACCTGTTTTTCAAAATATGCTACTTGAGAAAACATGAAAATATATACTTTTAGTGTTTTTGGGAAGTGATTTACTTGTACAAAATGTTTTAAGACTTTTCCAAACTAAGCTAATTCCTTTTCATTTAGAAGGTATGACTTCCTTAATATTTGAAGGGTTTTTCTACCAGTGGTAATTGCTCTTTTTAAATGAGAGGATTTATTGAAGAAATAAGGGTTTTGGGGTTTTGTTACTGGTGTTGTTTTGAGACAGGGTCTCGCTGTGTAATTCAGGTTGACCTTGAATTTACTATGTAGCCCAGGCTGGCCTCCGACTGGAGGCAATTCTGCTTCAGCCCTGAGGGCTGGGATTACAGGCCTGTGCCCCCATTCCTGGCTTAAAATACTGGTTTTAAACCTAGCTATAATTTGTAGAACTCTCATCTATTTCTAGGTTTGTTTCTTTTTCTATTATTTTCAACATTTTAATGCAGAAACAGTCACTTTGATTTTCGTATATATCCAGTTGTCCACGGTTTAGGATTTAGCATTTAGAGTCCAGTTAATTAAAATACATGAAATGAATGGGGAAAAAATGTAATCTTTCACAATTTTATTAACTGGTCAACTTTCTTTCACAATTGTAAGAGTAGAGGTAAATAGAACTCCAGTTATTTAGTAAGATTTTTCATGAGGTAGCTGGAGGGTAGAATTGTTGGAAACAATATTCATAATAAGTCTTGTGGTGATATTGGTAGGTATTTTTCTTACTGCAACAAATTTAAAAAAACAATTTTAGACAGTAGAGGGAAGTTTTCATGGCAAAAGTTCTATAGATTTGGAGAATTTTATATTTAAATAGTTAATTCTTTGACAAAAAGGATGTTCAAGGCCTGGTATGTGACTATTGTGGTGACACATCACTTTTTTCTTCAATAGATTGAATGAACTAAAAACTTGAAGTTATAATAATTATGTTAAGAAAATTCATGCCCTGGTTATTTTTAATGCCTTTTTGCAATTTGGTTAAACTGAGGAGCAGTTTAAGGGCCAGATTGTGGGATTCTAAGATGAAGTGTTTTTAGACTTGACGGGAGTAACTTAATCAGATGTGAACTTTAAAAATGTTGATTCTGAAGGTAGGTGATTTTAGTTCTAAGAAGGACTTTTGGTAGGAGACTGTCACAATAGTCTAATATTCAATTAAATCTTTGAACTATAGCAGTGGCAATTGAAATGAAGAGTAAGGAAAAGATCTGCAATGTATTTAGAGGTAAACTCCATAGGACATTCCAACTTGATATATTAATTGAAGAATGTTGGAGAGGTGAGGGAGTCAAATTGGCTGTAGGATTCCTACTTTGGGAAACTACACAGAAGATGTTGCTGTTAACTGAGCTAGAGAAGGAATAAAATTTGGGCAGGTGGAAGAGGTGGCTTAGATGGCAGATAATAAGTTTCGGATGTACATACTGAATTTTAGGTATTAGTGAAACATAAAGGTGAAAGTATTCAGTAGGCATTTATAAATTTGAATGTGGGACATTGAAATGAAGTTCCTACTGAAGAAAGTTCCCCCCAACCCCATACTGAGGATTAAACCTGTAGCCTCACATGCTAGGCAAGTGCTTTGCCACTGAGCTACATCCCTAGCCTTTTTTATTTTTTATTTTGGGAAGGGTCTCAGTAAGTTACCCAGATTGGCCTCTAGTTTGTGACTCTCTTGCCTCAGCCTCCCAAGTAGCTGGAAATATAGGCAGCCACCACCATACCTAGCTAATATCTGAAATCTTACCTAGTTTTCTCCTTCTCTACCATTAGAGTTCAGTTTTAGTGTCACCTCATCTAGGTTATTTTAAGTTTCCAAACTGGTTTCTTCTTGACTTGATCTCCTTCAATACACTCTTTGTGCTATAGTCTGTGGTCTTCCTAAAGGATAAATCTGATCATATCATTCTTTTGTTTAAATTATTTCTGACCTTTTTTGTCATGATGCAATCCACCTTCCATAATCCTTTAATAGATTTATGAGTTCCTTTACATTCTTTTAAATTCCTTTAAGTTCTTACCTCTCTAATCTTAATAACTCCATAATTTGTTTCTTCCGCCCAAATATATAATTTCCTCAGGCATATTGAATTAATTGTGATTTCTGGCAGTAGGCCATCTCCTCCAAGTCTTTGCACATGCTGTTTCCCATTTCTAGAATTTTCTCCTTATCACTCCCTTCCCTCCATTGATCTGGCTCATTTCTTAATCTTGAGCTCTTGGCAAGCCTGCACTGGCTTTTAATTATTTATTTTAATATTTTTAAACCCATAGACAAGTCAAAAGAATAGTACAGCGAACACACATACACACACACACACACTAGTTTATTGTTCGTTTGGGGGCTATAGTAACAACCTTACAGGTATTTACCATTTCTTTAAACTGATATGTAATATTTTTATTCTTTTATTTTTCTTTAGAACTAGGGATTGAACTCAGCCTCACATGAATATTTTTATTCTCGAACCATTTGGGTTTTGATGATGCATGTTCTAGCTATTTTGCTTTATTTTTTCCTACAATATTTCTCTTTCTCTGTCTGTCTCCCTCCCTTTCCCTTCTTTCTTTCCTTCTTCCTTTCCTTTTCTAAGCATCTTATTTGTGTATTTATTTTGCAGTGAGTGTATCAGTCAGATTTTCATTGTTGTGACCAAATACCTCAGAGTTAATTTAGAGGGGAAAAGGCTTATTCTGGCTCATAGTTGCAGAGGTTTTAATCCTTGGTGGGCTGGCTTTGAGGCAGAAACATCATGACAGAAGAGCATAGCAGAGGAGAGCTGCTAACCTTAGCAGAGAGAGCATGGAAAACCAGAGGAAAGAAATATCCTTCAAAGGCATGCTCTTCCAGTGGCCTACTTCCTCCCAACTAGATGCTGCTTCTTACTGTAACAGCACGTTCACCTATGAACTCATCAGTGATGAAGTTAGCACCCCATGATCTAATCACCTTTCAGAAGCTCCACCTCTGAAAGCATGAACCTTTGGGGGAACTTTTTTTTTTTTTTTGTTATTTTTCATTTTTTTTTAAGACAGGGTCTTGCTTTGTAGTCCAGGCTGGCCTTGAACTCATTATGTAGCCCCAGCTAGCCTTGAACTTGAGGCAATTCTGCTGCAGCTTCCCAAGTGCTGGGATTACAGGTGCACGCCACCATGCCCAGTTTGGGGGACATTTTTTTTTTTGTGGGTATTGGGGGTCGACCTCAGGACCTAGTGCGCCAGTAGGCGCCTGTGCCGCTGAGCGATATCACCAGCCCTTTTTTTGTATGTGGAATCCGGGAGTCGAACTCGGGCCCTTGCGCTTGCCAGGCAGGCATTTATGCCACTGAGCCGTCTCACCGGCCCTGGGGAACATTTTTGATCTAAACCATAATAGCCACTGAACTGTATTCCTGAGCCCTAGCTTTATCCTTATTTATTGAGTACTCATTTAGATTATTTGAAGACCTTGCTCTTTAGTGATGTAGGTATAAAATACATTTAGTTAATAAAGACAGATTGTTAACACTAGATTCTTTCTACTTTGAAAACAAGGTGGGAATAATCTAAAATGATGGATAAATCCAATTGCTATTTTTGATATTAGGAGTATGTTAATATATTTCTATAGCAATTATTTTCAAAATAGATTATACAGATTTTATTATAACTTTACTTTTTAATGAGCATTTTAATTAGTATCCAGTGGTTTATATATTTGAGATGTATTTATTCTCCAACAACTTTGAATGAGTGATTTTAGGTTTTACTTGCTGTTCTTTGACCTAGACACTAAGAATGTAATACCAGTATTCTAATCTGGTTTGCTTTGATTAACAAAAATTTCACTAGTGGGCCGGTGAGATGGCTCAGCGGCGTAAGCGCCTGCCTTGCAAGCGCGACGGCCCGAGTTCGACTCCCGGATCCCACATACGAAAAAGGGGCCGGTGATATCGCTCAGTGGCACGGGTGCCTGTTGGCGCGTGAGGTCCTGAGGTCGACCCCCCGGTACCCACAAAAAAAAAAAAAAAAATTTCACTAGTAATACAGTTATGTCAGTAGCTCAAAGAAATAAAATAAAGCATCCAAATTTTCTTTGGTTTTCACTGAAAGTTTTACATGCTAGACAGATTAGGCCTCTGGTTTTGAATTCATTTCAGTAGCTGCTATAAGTCTCCAATGATTGCTGGGAAAAAGACTTTTTTTCATTGAATAATATGTAGATTTTAAATTTAAATGTTATTTAATGAAGATATTTGTGATTTTTATTCCTGATAAGGAAGTCATATGAAATATCACTTGTATTATAAGTCATTTAAAAATACTGGATATACAATTACTTAAAATTTTTATCCTTCTGACCAATATTATTATTATTCTTTGTCATCACTAATTCAAAAGTTATAAACGAGCAACTTTGGAAAGCACATGTGTACCAATTTTTTATCAAGGTTCAGGGTCTCATACATAAATGTCAGATGTGGTTGTAAGGAAAAATGTATATGAGATTACTACAACTTTGTTCTCATTTTCTTGATGCCTTTAGCTTCTTCCATACATTTTTTTTTGGTACTGGGAGTCAAACTCAGGGCCTTGCACTTGCCAGACAGGTGCTGTGCTGCTGAGTTAAATCCCCGGCCCCTTCCATACATCTTTAATTCTCAAGATGAGTATAGAAGTACCTATTTATATGGCAGACTTAATTCATAGATATTTCTTTTTCTTTTTTTTTTTTTTACTATTACAAAGGTTTATTTAACAAAAAATTTAATACGAAAATGTATATGACCCAATTTTCAGTCATCTTGAAGCTAGCGCTTTGAAGAAGGGCGTAGATTTCTTTGCTGAACAGTCAGTCATTATTTAAACTCGTTCCAAGGCTTCCAACATGATGATACTATTTCCTTATATTACCACCATTCCAATATTGTTCTGTTGCCCACTAGTTGCCATCTCCACCCATTCATCTATCACAGAATTTGTAAAGGGATCAAATCCTAGCAATATTCCTTGTACATGTCTACCACCATTTATTTTCAATGCTAACTTCTTGTCCATAAATTTTTTCAGCTTGGGAGGGTGAGGCTTGCTTATCTTGTCTAATCCTCAGGCTCAGAGCTCTATTGGAAAGGAATCTAGGTATTTCTTGAAAGCCCAGATCATTACATTTACATTTTAGTTTCATTATTGAAATCACTGTGATCAACAATGTATGTGTTATACAATGTTTAAAAAATCTTTTGGGCCGGTGAGATGGCTCAGCGGCATAAGCGCCTGCCTTGCAAGTGCGAGGGCCCGAGTTCGACTCCCGGATCCCACATACGAAAAAGGGGCCGGTGATATCGCTCAGCGGCACGGGTGCCTGTTGGCGCGCGAGGTCCTGAGGTCGTCCCCCCGGTACCCACAAAAAAAAAAAAATAAATAAATAAATAAAAAATCTTTTAAAAAATCATCTCGGGCCGGTGAGATGGCTCAGCGGCGTAAGCGCCTGCCTGGCAAGTGCGAGGGCCCGAGTTCGACTCCCGGAACCCACCTAGGAAAAAAGGGCCGGTGATATCGCTCAGCGGCACGGGCGCCTGCTGGTGCACAAGGTCCTGAGGTTGACCCCTGGTACCCACAAAAAAAAAAAAAAAAAAAAAATCATCTCAATAGATGCAGAAAAAGCCTTTGACAAAATCCAACATCTATTCATGATAAAAACACTGAAAAAATAGGAGTTTATCTCAATCTCATAAAAAACCATTTATGACAAACCTACTGCCAACATTATATTACATGGGGAAAAACTGAAAGCTTTCTCTCTAAAATCCGAAACAAGACAAGAATGTCACTATCACCACTCCTCTTTAACATAGTACTCAAAATACTAGCAGGAACAATTAGGCAAGAAACAGAAATAAAAGGTCCACAAATGGGAAAGGAAGAAGTCACATTATCATTATTTGCAGGTGACATGATCCTCTACATAGAAGACCCCCCCCAAAAAAATCCACCAAAAGACTCAGAATTGATAAGCAAATTCACTAATGTAGTGGGATACAAAATGACACAAAAATCAGTAGCATTCCTATACACTAATATGAATACACTGAAAAAGAAATTAGGACAAAAATACCATTCACAATAGCACCAATAAAAATTACATACTTAGGAATTAATCTAATTAAGGAAATGAAGGTTCTTTACAATGAAAACTAAAGCACTCTGAAAAAGGAAATTGAAGAGAACATCAGAAAATGGAAAGATAATCCACTGTTCCTGGAAGGAAGAACCAATATTATCAAAACAGCCATACTTCCAAAATTGGTAGACAGATTTCACGCAATCCCAATATAAATTCCAGTAGCATTCTTCCTAAAATTTATATGGAATCAGAAGAGACTCAGAATAGCAAAAACAATCCTGGGTAAAAAGAACAAACCAGAAACCACGTGTAGTGGTGCATACCTATAATTCCAGCACTCAGGAGGCTGAGGCAAGAGCATCATCGCGAGTTGGAGGGCAAGCCTGAACTACACAGCAAGACCCTGTCTTGAAAAACAAAAACAAAAACAAAAAACAAAAGAACAAAACAGGAGGTCCTGGACTCGAAGTTATATTACAAAACTACTGTGATAAAAGCAGCTTGGTATTGGCACAGAAATACACATGAGGATCAGTAGAACAATAAAGGATGCAGAAACAACCCCAAGCATATTCAACTATTTGATCTTTGACAAAGGGGCCCAAAACACAGTGGAAGTATGCTATCCTCTTTCATAAATGATGCTGGGAAAACTGGCTATCCACATGCGAAAGATTGAATATAGACCCATACTTTCCACCACGTACTAAACTAAAATCAAAATGGATCAAAGAACTAAATGTTAAAACAGAAACACTTAACCTGCTGGAAGACAGAATAGGTAAAACTCTTAAAGTCATAGGCATAGCCAAGGCCATTCTGAACAGAAGCCCGGTTGCACAGAAAATAGTGCAGAGAATTAACAAATGGGATCAAATGAAATTAAAAAGCTTCTGCACAGCAAAAGAAACAACAACAGAGTGAAAAGACAACCTACAGAGTGGGAAAATTTTTTTGTCAGCTATTCCTTACACAGAGGACTAATACCTAGAATATATAAAGGACAAAAAAAATTTAGACCACAAAAAAGAAAAGACCAAATAAAAAAATGGGCAACTGCAGTGAATAGCCACTTCATAGAAGTACAAATAACCAATAAAATATGAAGAAATGCTCAATATCACTGGCCATTAGAAAAATGCAAATTAAATCAACACTGAGATTCCATCTTACCCCAGAAAGAATGACCATCATCAAGAAATCAAATAATAAGAAATGCTGGTGAGGCTGCGGGAAATAAGAATTCTTCTGCTGTATTGGTGGGAATGTAAACTAGTATAACCACTTTGGAAATCAGCATGGAGTTTCTTCAAAAAACTAAAACTAGAAATTCCATTTGACCCAGCTATTCCCCTTTCTAGGTATCTTCCTGAAAGAGTAAAGACATCATATTATGGTGATACATGCATACCCATGTTTATAGCAGCACAGTTCATAATAGCTAAATTTTGGAAGTGCCCATATGTCCATCAACAGATGAATGAAGATATGGTATTTACACACAATGTAGTACTACTCTGTCATAAAGAAAAACTTGAGTCATTTGTAGGAAAATGGATGTACCTTGAGACCATAATGTTAAGTGAAATAAACCAGGTACACAAGCTTAAATATCCAATGGTTTCTATGAGAAACCCAAAGTATAAGTAAAGAGCAAAGTAAAAGATAATAGGAAAACAGGTAGAGCTTTCTTAAAGGGGAAGGGGATCAAAAGAGGGAGGGGAGAGGGAAGGGAAGGAAAGGGAATGAAAAAAGGAATTAAGGCATGTTATGTGTATGTACCAACTGTACACAAGGAATGTAAATATTGTATGTTGCAAATGTGTAGAAAAAAGAGGGAAGGGCCGGTGAGATGGCTCAGCGGCGTAAGCGCCTGCCCGGCAAGCGCGAGGGCCCGAGTTCGACTCCCGGATCCCACATATGAAAAAGGGGCCGGTGATATCGCTCAGTGGCACGGGCGCCTGCTGGCACGTGAGGTCCTGAGGTCGACCCCCGGTACCCACAAAAAAAAAAAAAAAAAAGGAAAAAGAGGGAAGGGGATCAAGAAGTGGATGGAGGGGGAGGGAGGTAAAAGAATGGAGATTAAAAAAGGAATTAAGATGTATTATGTACATGTACCATTCCTCACAAGGAAAGTAAACGTTAGGTACTACAAACATTTACTAATAAAAAGAATATTATTTTAAATTTTACAAATGATAAGTGCTTTGGAAAGTGTGATTAGTAAATTTTGTCAAGTGATATCTTTTTTTTTTTTTTTTTTTTTTGTGGGTACCGGGGGGACGACCTCAGGACCTCACGCGCCAACAGGCACCTGTGCCGCTGAGCGATATCACCGGCCCCTTTTTCGTATGTGGGTTCCGGGAGTCAAACTCGGGCCTTCGCGCTTGCAAGGCAGGCGCTTAAGCTGCTGAGCCGTCTCACCGGCCCAAGTGATATCTTAAATAGTGTAGAAATATATTGTTATTTTTGTTGGTTGTATGAAATAAATTTAATTGTACCATTTATCAGAAATCAGCTCTTAAAATCCTATAGTGTAGAAGGTGTTTGTTAGAATATGAGATATTTGAAGTATCTTATAGGTGAACAGCAAGAAGCCAACTGAAGGGTGAAATTAGAGAGGAACAAGAAAAGTAGTAGAGAAAGGAAATGGGCAGAATTTTTTGTTTGTTTTTTGAAACAGCATCTCGCTATGTAGTTGAGTCTGGCCTTGAACTCCTGACAGTCCTCCTGCCTCAGCCTCCCAAGGGCTGGAATTACAGGCATGCCCCACCATACCTGGCCCAGAATTTTTATATGGATTAAAAAAGTTTTCCTATTTCTATCAAACTAGTCTTTGGAAGCATACTACAATATTTTTTTGCATATATTATTTACTTCTAAATTTGGAGAAATCACATTTGCTGTTTTTGTTTGCTTTTTCAAAAATCAGTGTTGATTTTTCTTTTTCAAGTAAATTTAAATACAAAACTATATAAAAGTCCCCAATGTCCAGTTGCAGCATAAAAAAATCCATTTTATCTATCTTTTCCAGTTATAAATAGACATATTATAAAAGATAATTTATAAGTCTATTATTTCCAATTCAGGGTACATTTCCTGTTTAAAGTGCTAAGATGATGGCCCATTGTAGCCTGATTGTCCCACAATGCTGCTTGCTAATTATCACTTTGTTAAATAGTGATAAAGTATACTGATGAAAATATTTAGTACTTTTTTCCTTAAGGAATAGTTTTCTTGTAGTCCTAGTCTTATAACATTGTTATCACAATTACATGTTAATTATTCTTGTCATTTAATAGAAGGTGGACATGTGTTATTTATAAGAGTAAATATTATCCATAAGTAATTGACCTGATAAGGGGAAAAAAGACAAAAGAAGAATATACTGAGTGCCTGTAAGAGATAGGAGGTAATAGTGATAATACAGATTCTTTTAAATTTGAGAGGCTGTGTGGTATAGAAACAGAAGGATGGACTTCAGAATCAGAAAATCTGAATTCAAATTCCATCTTCACCTTTAGCTAGTTGAGTGTTCTAAACTAAGTTCTGAACCTATTTATTCACCATATTATAGATATCATTGATTAATTCATTTGAGTCATTCAGAAATGTTTTTTTTCTAGATAGTTTTAAAGATAAAATAATCTGGAGGAAAAAAGAGAAAAAAGGAAAGGAAAAGAAGAAAAGAAAAGAAAAAAGATAAAATAATCTGAATTAAAAATGATTGTGAACTGTATAGCGAAATATTAGTGATATAATTTTTCTCCAGTTTTTATATTGCTTCCTTCCCTGCACACTTCTTCTTTCATTGATAATATATTTTCACTGCAATCTTTTTTTGAAACGGTCTTGTTATGTAGTACAGGCTGGCCTTGAACTCACTATGTAGCATAGATTGGTCTCAAACTCACAATGATCCTCCTGCCTCAGCCTCCCGAGTGCCGGGATTCACTGCACTTTTCATTTAGGATTTCAGAGAACCTTCAGAACTGTGGGAGGGAGACAATCCAATTTTGCCTAAGTCCCAGCTGATCCCGTCCATAGGATATAAGGCAACTAACTCTTCTAGATTTGCTCATTTTCTTAGTTGTCTGACAAAGTCCTATCTTTCTCAAGATGAGGAATAAACCTTAGGTACTTCATAGACCCTGGGCTTTCTTTCTTTCTCTGTCTCCCCTTTTCTAGCTTCATCCTCACTTTCCAATACTCCTTCCAGCACCCCCCCCCCACAGGGATGGCAAAGAGGATTACTATTCTATGCTTTGGCTACTTTTCTAGTAGTAAATTATATCTGTGCATTTTGGTTTACTGCCTTCTGTTTCCCATCTCCTCCCTTCTCCCCACCCTCAGACTTACACTAAGCAAGGACACCAAAAGACTAAGCCCAGCATCCTAAAATTTAAATTGATTTAAAAATTTTGAATAGCATAGTTCAGTTTTAATGCTTACTGGGTGTTTTAAAAGTAAGAAGTTTATAATAGTGATAGTTGCAATTATTTGTCTGCTGTGCCAAATATCATCCCACAATAAGCTTATGTAAGTTATTTAATTTAAATCTTACATCATTCCTGGGAGGAAGATAATGTTGCCGTCCTATTTGACAAATGAGGAAACTGAGAGGTAAGAAGGTAAGAAAGTTACCAAAGGTTACACAACTAATAAATGTCAAACATATAACTCCCTTAATGGCCAATTTTTCTAAGTAGTATATTATGTTTCAAGAAAGGTGGATATATCTAGAATCAAATTTTAGAAAGTCAAATAATGTTATATAAACAAGAAAATATAATTTGGACTTAGCTTTTGTAAATTATTTTGAATGTATATAAACTTTTATTAAGTCATTGTTAGTGGCTTGTGTGTCCTTACCATCTTTTCCACAGTATTCATTTGTTCATTCAGTCATGGAGTTTATTAAATACGTAGGCTCTGTGCTGGGTATAGTATAGGATGGTAAATGAAACAAATATAAATTTATAATGTAGTATGGGGGAAAGGAAACAAACAAGTAAATAAAAGATCACTTATACTTTGAGAAAGTACTGTAAAGATCATAAAATATAATACTGGTGATAGAGAATAATGGGGGGCTAATGTATATTGGATTGGGGGAAAAGAAGGGAGAAGGAGAAATGGGCGACCACATGCTTAGAAACAATGGTCAGGAAAGATCTGACCCGCTACTAACATGTATAACTACTGTTAACATTTCATTGTGTAATTGTCTACACAATATATATTGTTATAAAAAGTTTTATATCAAAATGAGGTTGTACTGTATGTTCTCTTTTATAATGCTGTCATTGAGTCTCTTCAGACAATGGCTGAACGTTGTTTTTTAATTCTTTACCTGTTATTCCAATCCAGCCTATGCAATCTGGCTTCTACCCCCACTGTTGGAGTTGACATTGCTTTCTGACATGACCAGTGATATCCTAATTGCCAAATTCGAAAGAGGTTTTCTTTCCTTATTCTGTTCGCACATTCTGGTCTGGTATTTCTCTCCTGCTTTTTTTTCTCCTACCTTTTTGGATGTTTCTTGTTTTAATCACAAACTTGTTTCTGGATTTTGTTTTTGTTTTGGTGATGATGAAACCCAGAGCCCTCTGCATGCTATAAGCATGCACTCTACCACTGAGCTTTGCCCCAGCCCCACAAACTTTTCCTTATATTTTTTGTTTCTTTTTTCAGAGATATTGCAGTCTGTACTTAGCCCTCTTTTAAACTAATACTCTTCCAGAATGATGTTTTAAGGTCTATAATAATGCATAGTATTGTGGATAAAGTTGAAACTTCTTTATAAATTCCTCAGTTTAAGGACTATTTCTTATTTAAAGAAAAAAAAAAAAAACCACAAATTGACTTTCACTATATTTGTTAAAAGGACTGATACCAGGAGTTCCAGGCACTCCATACGTCCATGTTGGATGGTCATGTTTCAAGTGAGCAAGCACAAAGGGATTAACAGTGGTATCCTCCACTTATTTCATACTTGTGATATAATATAGTTTACATCAATGGTTAAGTGGGCTTACAGATTATGTTATCTAGTTTTAACTAAAGGAACTCTTAGAAAATGCCCCATTACCCTAGAATGATTTGTAAAGAGAAACCTTGGATGAATAATAACTAATAATGGAAGTAAACAAAGTACAGTCCTGGATTTCTCTCATACTAGTATAAGCTCTTTCAATAGTCAAAAGTTTTTTAAAAAGAGTTGTTAGACTTAATTTTGCTATGTGATTGGTTGTTTTTAACAGAAAGAAAAATGTTCCATATTTGCTGATCTCAGTGATAGTATGTGGCTCACAATAATATTTAACCAAACAGTTAAACAAACAAATAGTACACTTACTCTGTTCCTTCCAGGTATTTAAAAAAATTTTTAATTTTATATCTATCTATCTATCTATCTATCTATCTATCTATCTATCTATCTATATATTTTTTTTTTTTTGTGGGTACCGGGGGGTCGACCTCAGGACCTTGTGCGCCAACAGGCACCCGTGCCTCTGAGCGATATCACCGGCCCCTTTTTTCGTATGTGGGATCCGGGAGTCGAACTCGGGCCCTCGCGCTTGCAAGGCAGGCGCTTACGCCGCTGAGCTATCTCACCGGCCCCTATATTTTTTTTTAATGTGGGTACTGGGAGTCGACCTCAGGACCTCACGCTTGCCAGAAAGCGCTTGTGCCTCTGAGCGATATCACCGGCTCTTTTTTTCCTTTTATGTGGGTTCTGGGAGTCGAACTCAGGACCACGCGCTTGCCAGGCAGGCGCTTATGCCACTGAGCCATCTCACTGGCCCAGCAGTTTATTTTCTAGAAATGCTTATGCTATGGTGAGTGTACTTTGAAAATAGATATTTGGAAATATTCCATATTTGTGTGATTTTGTAACTGAAGATTATGAAGTCTTCTTAAAAAATAAACCAGACATGAAATTTTATAACCAATTTAAAAGCCTCCAGATAATGAGTTTAAAAACTAATCATTGATGTGGTGATGTATTTCTTCTGTTTGGTTCCACATAAACTCATGAAGTATCTTTTTTTTCCCTATAGTAAGCTTTATAGTTAGTCATTAAAATAAGTTAAACTTAGAATCAAATCTTGAATTGCCTTTGTATAAAGTGTTAAATTAAGATTTTTAATAGCAATGAGGTACAGAAGTCACATTGTTATTAGTTAAAATTTGTGAGAATAATCAAGAACAAGACAAGGGTGTCCACTCTTACCATTCCTGTTAATGTAGTACTTGAAACTTTAGCCAGAGCAATCAGGCAAGAGAAAGAAATAAATAGGATACACATAGGAAAGGAAGAAGTCAAACTCCTTATTTGTAGATGATGTGATCCTTTACATAGAACACCTGAAAACTCCACTGAAAGACTCTTAGAAGAAATTAGCAATGTAGCAGGATAAAAATCAGTACACCAAATTCAGTAGTGTTCCTGTACACCAACAAGAAACAAATTAGGAAAATAATCCCATTCACAATAGCTTCAAAAAAATTGAATAAATGTGAATTAAACTAACCAAGAAAGTGAAAGACCTTAGTAATGAAAATTACAGTATTCTGAAAAAATGAGATCAAAGAGGACATCAGAAAATGGAAAGACATCCTCTATTCCTGGCAAATAAAAATATTATCCAAATGGCCATCCAAAAATAATATATAGATTTAATGCAGTGCTGTTATGGTTTGTGTCTCGATGTCCCCCCAAAGCCTCATGCAGTCATGGAGGTGGCTTCTGGAGTTTATGACTGATTCATGGTCTAATGCTGGGATTATGGGTGTGAGTGCTACGCCCACCCTGGGGCGGGTAGCCTGCATGTAATATAAGGGAGGGAAAGAGGTTGCTCTCTCTCGTGCTCTTGCGCTCCTCCCTTTTGCTCTTGCTTGTTTTTGCTGCCTTCCGCCACCATGAACCGTGTTTCCCTCTGCCATGTGCCACTCCGCCTTGGAGCCAGCCAAGTATGGACCGAAACCTCCACAAACTGTGAGCTAAATAAACCTTTCCTTTCTTAATTTTGGGTGTTGGGTATTTTGTCTCAGCAACGAGAGAAAAGTAACCGAGACAAGTACCAATCAAAATACCAACAGCATTTTTCACAGAACTAGAAAATACAGTCCTAAACTTTATACAGAACCAGAAGAGATGCAGAATAGCAAAAGCAATCCTGGGCAACAAGAGCAAACCAGGAGGCATCACAATCCCAGATTTCAAGTTATGTTATAAAGCAAAAAACAAAAACTAGCATGGTACTTGCACAAAAACTGACATGGGGATCAATGGAACAGAATTGAAGATGCAGAAAAACCCCAAGTATATTCAGCCATCTGATCTTTGACAAAAGGATCAAAAACATATGCTGGAGAAAAGTCTCTCTAACAAATGGTGCTGGGAAAAACTGGTTATCCATATGCAGAAGAATGAATCTGGAGGGCCGGTGAGATGGCTCAGTGGCATAAGCGCCTGCCTGGCAAGTGCGAGGGCCTGAGTTCGACTCCCGGAACCCACATGCGAAGAAAGGGCCGGTGATATCGCTCAGCCACACGGGCGCCTTCTGGCACGTGAGGTCCTGAGGTCGACACCAGTACCCACAAAAAAAAAAAAAAAAAAAAAAAAGAATGAATCTAGATATTAAAACAGAAACAATCTGGTGGAAGATAAAAAGGATAAAACTGTTGAAGACATGGGTATAGGCAAGAACTTTCTGAACAGAACCCCAGTTGCACAAGAAATAGTACGAAGAATCAACAAATGGGATTTTATCAAACTAAAAAGTTTCTGCACAGCAAAGGAAACAACCAGCAGAGTGAACCGACAACCTACAGAATGAGAAAAAAAAATTGGCAGCTATTCTTCCAATGGAAGACTAATATCTAGAATATATAAAGAACTAAAAAAAATCAGAGGCCCCCAATAAAATCCCAATCAAAAAATGGGCAGTTGAAATGGATAGACTCTTCTCAGAATTACAAATAGGCAATAAATACATGAAAAAATGTTTAGCATCTTTGGCCATTAGAGAAATGCAAGTCAAAACAACATTGGGATTTCATCTTACTCCAGAAAGAATAGCTATCATCAAAGAATTAAAAAACAACAAATGCTGGCGAGGCTGGGGGGAGGGGTAGAACCCTTCTACACTGTTGGTGAGAATGTAAACTAGTATGACCACTATGGAGGTCTTAAGGAGATTCCTCACAAAACTAAAAATAGAGATTCTGTTCAACCCAGCTGTATCTCTTCTAGGTATCTTCCTGAAAGAGTTAAAGACATCATATTACAGTGATACATGCATACCATATTTATAGCAGCACAACTCATGACAGCTAAATCTTGGAAGTGGTGTATATGTCAATCAACAGATGAAGAATAGAGAAAAAGTAATAAATGTGATATACTGTGTGTGTGTATGTGTGTGTGTGTATCCTGTTCAATGTAGTATCTGAAACTTTAGCCAGAGCAATCAGGCAAGAGAGAGAGAGACAAAGGATATATGTAGAAGTCGTCAAACTATCCTTATTCACAGATGATGTTATCCTTTACATAGAAGATCCAACCCCCCATGTATATGTATATACACACACAGTGGTACCTCTGTTCATGAATGCTTTTGTTTTAAATAATTTGGTTCACAAACAGAAGTGTTCGGCAAAATTTTGTTTTTGTTTGTGAATTCTGCATTGGATGATGAACACAACTGTGGCTATCCTTCCCAAATGAACACAAATATGGCCATCTTTTCCAGAATCATGAAATGAATTAAGTTTGTGAACTGAGGTACCACTGTATACACACACACACACACACACACACACACACACACTCTGAAGTACTACTCAGCCATAAAGAAGGATAAATCTGAGTCACTTGTAGGAAAATGGATGCACCTTGAGACCATAATCCTGATAAATTGGACACAGGAAGTTAAATATTGCCTGGTTTCTCTTATATGAGAAATCTAAAGTATAAACTATTTAAGGAGCAAAATAAAAGATAGATAGTAGGAAACAAGGAGATAGACTGTAGAGATGGGAATGGAGTCTGGAAATGAGGGGAGATGGGAGGGTGGGGAGGGCAAAGGAAAGTAATAATGATAAAGGTGTGACAGGTATATCTACTAATTCACCAAGATGAATGAATTTATTAGGTATAAAATTTTTTTAAAAGTTGGTGCTAACTGGAGATGTAAATAGAAGTGTTTCTTTTGTGAATTACATGCATAAGTGTCTTCATAATGCCTAATATGAACATTTTTAAAGGATTTTTACAACTGCATAATTTACCACCATGTCAAACCCATGTGTGATTTTTATTAGGAAGAACAAAAAACTTCTAAGCATAAAAAATTAGAATAAAACATTTTTTATGCCGTTAGTAAAATAAAGATTATTTTTAAGTGTTTATCTCATCTTTTAAAAATTTCTAATTTTCATTTTCTTCCTATTTCACAATACCTATTATACATGTTCAAATGGGGAGGGGAAAAAGGGAGGGAGATGGGGAAAGGAAAGAAGGAAAAGTAAAAAAAATGAGAAAAGGAAGAAATGGAAACAAAGCTTTTATAAATGGGGAGGGAAGAGGAGTTGAAGAGAGGGTAGGGGAATGGGAAAAAAAGAATCAAATTATATCATGTACAGGTACAAATCCTCTATGATGAATGTGATCATTATGTATATTTAAAATACCAATAAAATCTGATTGGAAAAAAAATTTCCAATCAGTGGTACTCTATATAATTTATAAATGGTATTTGGTTAAAGGTTTTTGTTTAAATATGGAAATATCTGATGATGGAATATGTGATTAAAAAGTTAGTAGATTGCTGATATATATAAGCATTCCATGTACAAAGGAAGGCTAGTTCTGTGGATGTAATCAGAAGAGGTTCATCACGGAGGTAGGTATAGGGCTGAAGTTGGACTTATATAGTTTAATAATCCTTATTATACTGTATATTCCTGATTAACAAAGCAGTTCATTTTCTTAGAATACTTGGAAAAATAAAAAGGCACAGGCAAACAAAAATAAAAATTTCTTTTAGTTTTGTCATTTGAACATAAGTACTGTTAATCTTGTGGTATATATCCTTGAAATGTTTTTGCAAGTAAGTATGCCTTTTTTTAAGTTAGAAAATTAGGATCATACTGTATGTACTGTTTTGAAACTTTCCACTTAACAGTATATGGTAAATGTTTTATGTCATTAAATATTCTGCAATAATTTTTAATCTTTTAGCTATATTTAAACATGCATAAATTTATTAATACACATAACATAAAATTTACCATTGTATTATGTTTAAGTGCCCCATTCAGTAGTGTTAAATATATTCTCATTGTTTTGAGGCCAATCTCCAAAACTTTCATCTTGTAAAACTGAAACTCTCCACCCATTGATACCTCACTTGCTCCTCTTTCTGGTCTCTATTAACTATCACCTTATTTTCGGTATGTATAATTTGACTGTTAGATACTTCATATAATAAGTGGAATCATACAATATTTGTTTTTTCTGACTAGCTTATTTCACTTACTATCATGTCCTCAGGATTCACCTATGCTATAGCATATGTCAGAATTTCCTTTTTGAGGCTGAATGATACTCTATTACATGTACAGTATATACCACATTTTGTTTATCCATCTATCAGTGGATACAAGTTGCTTGCACAGCTTAGCTATTTCAAATAGTGTTGCTGTATACTTGGTGGGCAAATACTTCTTTGAGATCCTGCTTTTAATTATTCTTGGTATGTGCCCAGCAGTGGAATTACTTCATTGTGTAATTCTATTTTTCATTTTCTTAGGAACTACATTTTTTTTTACATGTTATTTGTTCCATTTCACATTCTGACCAATAGTGTGCAGAGTTCCAGTTTCTCTACATCCTTGCCAGTACTTGTTTTGTTTTCTCAAAGCAGTAATCATAATTGGTGTGAAATCTGCAATCTTATTTTCTTTCTTTGGTATGGGAATTAAACCCAGGGACACCATACCACTGAGCTACATTCCCAGTCCTTAAAAAAATCTTTTTTAAAGATTTTGAGAGAAGATTGACCTTAAACGTGCTATCTCCCTACCACAGCCTTCCAAGTAGCTAGATTACAGGCATGCACCACCAGGCCTGGCTGCAGCCCTGTTTTTAATAGCAATGTAGTTAATTGTTTAATTGTACTGCAGCTTATGATAAGCTAATTCCTCCTTATTTAAGAGTTTGGTGGTTTTATTTTATTAGTCTTAAAAATAATTCAGGAGTTACTTGTATTCATATTTTCAAATGTGTATATATTTGTTTTCATAGTATATACAATCTAGAAATGAAACTTAGAATGACTTTTTAAAGGAGAAGAGGCATTCAATAGCTATAAAGATTATATGAATATTCTAGGAAAGACACAGACTTAACAAAGACAAGGCAGCCTGAATAGTGTGATAACTTAGAGGGACAATTTGACTATCCTTTATCAAGTGGAAACTCTTTGCAGGAAATAGGAAAAAAAGGTTAAAGGGAAGATAAAGTTTTAGATTGTGAAAGCCTTGAGTACCAGGTTATAAAGTTTTGATTTGTTTGGGAGGTAATAATCATTAAAAGTTTTTGAGCCGAAGTATGGCTGGCAGGATAAAAACTTTCTAGGAGAGTGATCCTAAAGCATTCTGCAGAATGGTTTAGATTAGAAGCAGAGAGACCCATTAGAGAACATAGTATGATAGAAGCATGATACAGGGCTGGCAAGTTCAGATTTTAAAGTAGAATATCACTAATAATAAATAAAAGAGAAATAAAATGATTAGTAAATATATGTATATATTAACCACTCCAGTAATGTGTTTTGTATGGACTGAAAATAGGCAAAAGAAAAAAAAAAAAAAAGGCCTTTGCTGTTACCTTACCTGTAGTAGGCAGTCTCATGGATATTTCAGTTGAATATTAAATGATTTTCATATTATCAGTGTTATTTGTAAACAGTGACTATTACAGTGTAGAGGTGAAGGAGTAAATTTTTGGACACATCTAGGTAATGGCTATGCTAAGTCTCAGCTTCTCATTGAGACTTTAAAGAATTCCAGTTTCTGTGTATGGTATTATTGTGCCACATAAAACTCTGATTGGCAGGGGAAAAAATGGCAGCATGGTGAACAACAACTCAGCCTTCCCAAATTTCAAATGCAGACACTGGAAAATAAAAACTTGGGGAATAAAAAAAGAAGCAGATCTTCAGGATTCAGTGTCAGGGCCCTGGCCTAGGGAACCACAAATCTCCTGCTCAGGGGTATGACAACAGAATAAAACACAAATAAGATAACAAAGGAGGTTAGAAAACAGATCAAAGAGGTGCTCAGTGGGATTACAGAAGATACAATTAAACAGATAATGAAAGCAATATCCAAAATGATGTAGGAGCTTTCAGAAGACATTAATAAAAAGCTAGCTGAGCTAAACAAAATGATATAAAACGTGAACGACCATCTTAAATAATTAGAGTCCATGAAAAGGTTTCAATTAGAAATCCAGGAGATTAAAAATTACATTTAAAGTAATGGGCAGCAGAAGCAACCAGTGTGAAGACAGAATTTCAGTGTTGGAAGACGATGCTTTCAAAGAACAGGTACTCAAAAACACCTTAAAAGCAACAAATGTGCATGAAAAATGGATCCATCAGCAGCTAGATGATGCAAAGAAGACTAAGAGTAATTGGAATAAGTGAAAAGTCAGAAGACAGAACAAATAGCATAAAAACCTGTTCACAGAAATGGTGGCAGAAAACTCCCCAAATCTAGGGAAAGAAAGAACATACAGATAGGTGTATAGAACCCCAAAGACAATGACCAAAAGATAACCTTTTCATGCCACATTATACTCAAAGTACTAGAAGTCTATCATGGACAAAATCTTAAAAGCTGTTAGAGAAAAGCAGCAAATTACATATAAAGGTAAATCCATTAAAATTACATCAGACTTCACAATACAAACCTTAAAATCCAAGAGGACTTGGAGTAGAGTGTTTTAAGTCCTAAAAATATAACAACTTCCAACTCCGACATATATCCTACAAAATTTTCCTTCAGAATTGATGGAGAAATAAGCTATTTCTGTGACAAGGAACACCTCAAGAAATTCATGACTACCAAACCAGCATTACAAAAATTCTCCAGGATCTCCTAGAAAGAGATAATGAAGCCAGCAATGCCAGTGAGTCAAAAAGAATGAATATATCTGATCAGATGAGTGGCTAAGCAAAAGGAAAAAAAAAAAAAAATGGAAATCAGCAACAGGAAGATAATACAATGACAGGACTAAGTCAGTACCTCTCAGTAATAATTCTCAATGCAAATGGTCTCAATTCCCCAATCAAAAGGCACAGATCAGCAGAATGGATCAAGAAATAAAACCCAATGATACGCAGTATACAAGAAACACATTTAATTCAAAAAGAAATTCACAGATTAAAAATCAATGGATGTCCTAATTGCAGACCAAGTGGATTTCAGGTGCAAACTGATGAGATGAGAGAAAGAAGGTCACTACATATTGGTTAAGGAAACAGTTCAACAGGAAGAGATAAAAATTATAATCATATATGCACAAACACCGGTGTGCCTCAATTTCATAAAAGAAACACTAGTGGCCAGGCGTCGTAGCACATGGCTGTAATCCCAGCACTCAGGAGGCTGAGGCAGGAGGATCTCTAAAATTTTGAGACCAGCCTAAACTGCATAACGAGATCCTGTCTCAAAACACCCCCCCAAAGAAAAAGAAACAAACACTAATGGACATGAAAAATCAGATAAACACCAATACAGTTGTAATGGAGGACTCAATACCCCACTGTCACAAATAGATCAACTAGGCAAAAACAACAAAGAATACAAAACCTTTGAACAAATGGACTTAATAGATATCTATAGAGTGTTCATTCAACAACAGAATATACATTCTTCTCAGCAGCACACAGGACTTTCTGCAAAATAGACCACATACTAGCCCATAAAGCATGCCTAAGAAAATGCAAAAAAATTGAAATTATCCCATGCATATTATCAGATCATAGTGCAGTAACACTAGAAACCAATGGCAAAAGAAATCACAGAGGGGCCGGTGAGATGGCTCAGCAGCATAAGCGCCTGCCTGGCAAGCACGAGGTCCTGAGTTCGACTCCCAGTACCCACATACAAAGAAAGGGCTGGTGATATCGCTCAGCGGCATGGGTGCCTACTGGCGCGCAAGGTCCTGAGTTCGACTCCCGGTACCCACAAAAAAAAAAGAAAAAAAAGAAATCATAGAAATTGTGCCAACATGTGGAAATTAAGTAATACCCTCTTGAATAATCAGTGGATCACAGATGAAATTCAGGAAGAAATTAGACAGTTCCTACAATCAAGCAATAATAGAAGTACAACATACTGGAACCTGTGGAGTACAATGAAAGCAGTCCAAAGAAGGAAGTTTATGCCAGTTTGAAAAACAGAGTGAGCTCAGATAACCTAAAAATGCACCTCAAGGTCTAGAAAAACAAGAACAGTCCAAATCCAAAGCTAGTATGAGGAAGGAAATTATAAAGATCAGAGCTGAAATTAGTGAAATTGATACTAGAAAAACAGTACAAAGAATCAGTGAATGAATCAAAGAGTTGGTTCTTTCAAAGAATAAACCAACTAGCCAAACTCTTGGCCAATTTTACCCAAATTAGGAAAGAAAAGACTCAAATCCATGCAATTAGAAATGAAGAAGGTGAAATCACAATGGATTTTGCTGAAACTTAGATGATCATTGGTAACTACTTTGAGAATCTGTACTCTAATAAAATGGAAAATTCAGAAAAAAACAGATAGATTTTGAGATACATATGAACTACCAAAGCTGAACCGAGAAGATATAAAAATCCAGAGTAAGCCAATATCAGTCAATGAAATTGAAGAAGTAATTTGAAAACTACCAACTAAGAAAAGCCCAGGTCCTGATGAATTCACTGCTGTATTCTATAAGAACTTTAGAGGAGCTCTAACACTAATACACCTCAAACTCTTTAATGAAATCTAAAGAGAAGCAGTAATCCCAGAGCTATTCCTGGAAGCAAGCATTACTCTGATTCCAAAACCAGAAGAGGACCTAACCAAAAAAGAAAGCTACAGCCAATCTCTTTAATGAACATAGATGCAAAATCCTCAATAAGGTACTGGCAAACAAAATGCAATAGGTCATCAAAAAGATCATACAGGGGCCGGTGAGATGGCTCAGCGGCATAAGCACCTGCCTGGCAAGTGCGAGGTCCTGAGTTCGGCTCCCAGTACCCACATAAAAAAAAAAGATCATACATCATGACCAGGTAGGATTCATACCAGGGATGGTTCAACATGCACAAATCAATAAATGTAACACACCACAGAAACAAACAGGAACAGAAATCACGTGATCATTTCAATAGATGTAGAAAAAGCATTTGAGAAAATCCAAATCCACTCATGATTAAAAAAAAAAAAAAACTTCAAGAAAATAGGTATACAGTAGAAGATATTTATCCAACAAACCAAGAGCCAACGTATTACATGGAGAGAAGCTAAAATCTTTCCCTGTGAAATCATGAATCAGACAAGGATGTCCACTACTGCCACTTCTGTTCAATATAGTTCTTGAAACATTAGAGCAATTAGGCAAGAGAAAGAAATAAAAGGGATAAGGCTAGAAAGGAAAAAGTGAAAATTTCATTATTTGCAGATGACATGATCTACATAGAAGACCTCAAAACCTTCCCCAAAGACTTAATAGTACAGTTCAGTAGTGTAGCAGGATACAAAGTCAGCTCTTGAAAATCAGTAGTTTTCCTGTACACCAGTAGTAAACTCACCAAGAGAGAAATTAGGGAAAAAATACTTTTCACAGTAGCACCAAGAAAAATGAAATACTTAGGAATTAACCTAACCAAGGAAGTGAAAGAACTCAATGAAAACTGCAGTACTCTGAAAAAGGAGATTGAAGAGGATATCAGAAAATGAAAGGATATCTCCTATTCCTGGATAGGTAGAACCAATATAATCAAAATGGCCCTACTGCCAAAACTGTTACACAGATTTAACATAATCCTAATCAAAATACCAATAGCATTTCTCGCAGAACTAAAGAAAACAATCCTAAAATTCATATGTAACCATTAGAGACTTAGAATAGTAAAAGCAATTCTTGGCAACAAGGGAAATGCAGGAGGCATCTCAATCCCAGACTTCAAATTATACTACAAAGCTACAGTGATAAAAATATCATGGTATGGGAGGGGGAAGGCTTGTGGATCAGGGGAACAGAATAGAAGATGAAGAAACAATTCCAGACACATTCAGCTACTTGATCTTTGACAAAGAGGACAAATACACTCATGGAGGAAAGATAGCTTCTAACAAATGGTGCTATGAATAGTGACTATCTACACACCGAAGATTGTACTTAGACCCATAGCTCTCACCATGCACTAAACTGAAATCAAAATGGATCAAAGATCTAAACATTAGAACAGAAACAATCTTCTGGAAGACAAAAGAAGTGAAACACTTGACATAGGTGTAGGGCAAAGACTTTCTGAACAGAACCCTGGTTGCACAAGAAATAATACCAACAGTCAACAAATGGGTTCACATTGAATTAAAAGTCTTCTGCACAGCAAAGGAAAGTACCAACTGAGTGAAGAGACAATCTATAGAATGGGAAAAAAATTTTCCCAGCTGCTCATTGGACAAAGAACTAAAAAAAAAAAAAAAAAAAAAAAAAATTAGAACTCACAAATATAAAGACCTAATAAAAAATGGGCATCTGAAAAGAAGTACAATGACCAATAAATACATGAAAACATGTTCAACATTGCTGGCCACTCTAGAAATGCAAATTAAATCAATACTGTGTTTCCATCTCACTTCAGAAAGAATGGCTAACTTCAAGAAATCAAATAATAACAAATGTTAGAGAGGCTACAGGAAAAGGGAACCCTTCTTGATTGTTGGTGGGGGTATAAACTTGTGCAACCACTCTGGAAATCAGTCTGGAGATTCTTCGAAAAACTGAAAGTAGAAATTGCATTTTACCCACCTATTCCCCTTTTGGGTATCTTCGCAAAAGAGTAAAGACATCATATTATAGTGATACATGCATTCTCATGTTTGTAGCAGCACAATGCATAGTAGCTAAATCTTGGAAGCAACCTATACTGTATAGCCATCAACAGATGAATGGATAACAAAAATATATTTAGACACAATTTAGTACTACTATGTCCTAAAGAAGGATAAACTTGAATCATTTATAGGAAAATGTATGCATCTTGAGACTATAATGTTAAGTGAAAGAAATCAGACACACAAGCTTAAATAGCACATGGTTTCTCTTAGTGAGAAGCTCAATATAAGTAAACAGTGTTACAGGTTTTGGAATTTGTGGATACAGATTAAGAAGATCACTACAAATAAAATATTCTACATCTAAAAAGCTATTAGAATCAGTAAAAATTGGGAGAAAATGTTAAAAGTAAAAAATATAGTTCATTGCTAGTTATTAGATATAAAGGTGGTAGAATATTCTTTTACCTTGTGGCTTGAGTTTGAACAAGCAGTGTTTTAGACAGTATTTCTCAATTACTCTCTTTGAAGTAATTCAAAGTAACTCTTTGAAATGTCATAATGGTGACATTTCAAAGATACAAAGAGATTCAATTTAGGTCATTAACATATAACTTTCTTGTGTGTTTCTTTTTGATAAGTACTGTCCAGTGAGAAGAACCTTTCTGAGATTCAACATATTGTTTTTCTCAGAAAATAGGTGAAGCAGATACCTCTTGTAAGTAAAGCTTAAACTTAGGCATATTTATCAAAAGGACATTTCCAGTTAAAATAATGAAAAGGTATCCCTTGGTCAAATAACTGGGGGGTAGGCAGTTTCAGGAAAATCCAGAATATATTTTGTATTATACCAGCCCTTGTGCAAATACATCTTTGTAGACAGTCTGCTCCATTCTTCTGCAATATAATCAATTTAGAAAGTGTCATAAAACCCCTTCATTATATCATGTATATTTTGTACCCTTTGCAGTGTCTTGGTAAGAAAAATATGGAAAGGGATACTTCCATACTTGGATGCTTATCTTTTGCACCATTTAATATTTGACAAGTGTATAGTTTTTTCCTCCAAAAATGTGTTAAAAATGTAACACATATAGAAAACAAAAGAATAGAACATACTTATATAAACTTTTTAAAACATTTTACTACATTTGCTTTGTCTGTTTTTTGCCGAATCATTCCAAAGTCAGTTGCAGATGATGACATCATACTTCACTCCTGAATACTTTTGTTATTCTTGTGCTAAGCATAAAGACATTTCCCATAGTATCAATGTCATTAATACACCTAAGAAAATTAAAGATTCCAAAATATCATCTAATTTCTAATCCATATTCAGCATTTCCCAGTTGTCCCAAGAATATATTAAAGTCAGGTTTTTTTTTTAACCAGGATTCAGTTAAGCCTAACAAATTTGCTTTAGTTGCTGCCTCTTTATTTATTTCAATCTAGAAAAACTCTCTACTTGTTAAAATGACTGATTGATCCAGTTTTCTTGTAGAATGTCTCATGTTCTTAGTTTGTATGATCGTTTCCTCATGTTAGTATTTAAACCTTACTCTCTTATTTCCCTCTGTTTCTTGTAAACTTAAAGGTAGGTCTAGAACAGATAGGTCTATAAGCTTTCTTTCACAAACTCTTCTCTTTTTTTTAATTAATTTTATTGGTATACTTGATATACATAATAATCACAGTCATCATAGGGAATTTTTACCTGTGCATAATATATCTTGATTCTTTTTTTCCATCCCCTGTCCTTCCCTTCAACCCTTCCTCCTATTTACAAAATCTTTGTTTCCATTTTTCCTTTTATTCTCTTTTTTCCCTTTTCCCTTCCTTCCCATCCCTTCCTCCCCTCTCTTGTTCCCCTTCCCATTTCGACATAGCCTTCCTACTTTCCAGTATCTGTCATCCATTTTGGTCCTTATTTACCCTTTCAGTTTCTCACACAAGAGAAACAGTGCAATATTTAAACATGTATCAGACTTATTTCACTTAAAATTATGTTCTCAAGGTGCATTCATTTACCTAAAAATGTTTCAAGTTTATCCTTCTTTATGGTAGTGTAGTACTCCATTGTATATAAAAACCACATTTTCTTTATCCACTCACCCATTGATGGGCATCTGGGGTGTTTCCAAGGTTTAGGTATTACAAATTGTGCTGCTATAAACATGGATTTGCTGTGGTATGATGCTTTTAATTCTTTTGGGAAGATACCAAGAAGGGGAATAGCTAGATCAAATGGAACCTCTAGGTTTAGTTTTTTGAGGAATCTCCATATTGATTTCCATATTGGTTGTACCAATTTACACTGCCACCAACAGCGGAGAAGGGTTCCTTTTCTCCACAGCCTCACCAGCATTTGTTATTGTTTTATTTCTCGATGATAGCCATTCTTTCTGGAGTGAGATGGACTCTTAGTGTTGCTTTAATATGCATTTCTTGAATAATTAGTGATGTTGAACATTTTTTCATGTATTTATTTGCTGTTTGTATTTCTGTATCTGAGAAATGTCTGTTCATTTCAGATGCCCATTTTTGGATTGGGTCTTTAAATTTGGACGGGTCTGATTTTTTTGAGTTCTTCATATATTCTAGATATTAGTCCTTTGAGGAATAGATGGTAAAATTTTTTTTCCATTCTGTGGGTTGTCTTTTCACTCTGTTGGTGGTTTCTTTTGCTGTGCAAAAGCTTTTTAATATGATGTGATCCTAGTTGCTGATTCTTTGTATGATTTCTTGTGCAATCAGGGATTTGTTCCTAAAGTTTTTGCCTACACCTATGAACAGACTTAACACCTGCTTTCTTCTTTCCCTTCCTTCCTTTCTTTCTTGTTCCTTCCTTGTACTGGGGATTGATAATGCTAGGCAAGCACTAAACTACTGCTATGAGCCTTAACCCCAATCTTTTTTTTTTTTTTGTCTTGTTTTAATTTTATTTTGAGACAGCCTCACTAAGTTACCCAGGCTGGCCTCAAACTTGCATTCCTCTTGCGTCAGCCTCCTGAGTGGGTGGGGTTACAGGCATGTGCCAGTATGCCCCACAACAGCAGCTGGTTTAAGGGAACGATATAATTGGTTGTGTTTCCTTTGCATTGAAAGTACTGAGATTAGACATGCAAGGAAATCTAGAAAATATAATTTTTAGCTTTTTAGCAAGCTAGAGGGAGGTTAGAGTAGATGGATGAGCTGTTTATCATGGATACTAGCCTTATAGCTCTCTTCCTTCCCACTCTTATTTTTCTCTTCACTAGATTCCCAGTTTGGCTTTTTTTTTTTTTTTTTTTAAACTTCCTAGCTACATACATTTTTCTGGATTTTGCTGTACTTATCTTTAGTGTGAGAGAGCTTAGACTAGGTGATGTCTAAATATTTCATTAGTAAAATAATTGATCAACACGGTTTCTTTAGTATCCGGTTTTAGTGTTGCTTCATTTATAAAGTCTTATCTGATACTGTAAGTTTATTTATTTTGTTTTGCCCCACAAATTCTTTCAGCACTTACTAAAAATGTAAACAGCTCAATATGTGTTTTACTTATATATATTTGTTTTTATGGCTTAATGCAATTGTAAGATTTTTGAATAATGCCTTTTCTTTTCTCATTTAATTACAATGATTTTATAATTATTAATTATGTGGCAGTCATGTAGTAAAAAAATTATAGTTAACATCTGTGAACACTAACATTGAGGCAGGCGTTATTTTAAATGTTTTATGTATATCCATTCCTATAATTATTAAGATATTTATGAGGCAGCATCTGTTTTCATCTCCATTTTACTGATAAGGAATGGCGCAGGAAGTTATGTAAATTTCCTCATGGTTATACTGTTGGTGAGTAAAGGTGGGATATGAACCCAGGCAGGCATACTTCAAAAATTTATGGGGCCGGTGAGATAGCTGAGTGGCATAAGCGCCTGCCTGGCAAGTGCGAGGTCCTGAGTTCGACTCCCGGAACCCACATAAAGGAAAAAAAGGGCCAGTGATATTGCTCAGAGGCACAAGCGCTTGCTGGCAAGTGCGAGGTCCTGAGGTCAACTCCCGGTAGCCACATAAAAAAAAAAATATATGAATCATTACTGTATACTGGATGAATGGAGTGTTTCATTTTTTTTAATATATACTTATTTTGGATGGAGTGTTTCATTTTTAATATATGTGTACAAGATTGTTAACTGTTTGTACTTTGGATAAAAGACTGAGGATATTTAATTTGGGGAAGAATTTTTAACAAACAAGAGCAAATAACTTTCATAGCAAACAAAATTATGAGTAGCTTTCACAATTAACAGCAGATATTCAAATTGCATACCTATGCTTTGAAGGATTTTGAAAAATCCTTCTTTTTTTGAAAGAAAATTTGTAACGTGTAATATCTATTGATGGATTTTGGTTCATATCACGTGTCTTAATTATTATTTGTTTCTTACTCATTTTTAGTTGAGTGGTGATTTTATGCAATGGCTTCAAGCCACAGTTCTTCACTAGTGCCTCAAGGAAGCAGCAGTGAGGTTTTCTTTAAAAAGGAGGTAGATTCAACAAAACACATTCGACCTGTGCAGTCACTGCCAGATGTATGTCCCAAGGAACCCACAGGTAATGCTTTTTTTTTTTTTAAGGATTTTTACTGTTGATTTGTGTTATCTTTAGTAAAGTTTCATAAACTGACCTTAAAATAGCAAATTTTACAGTTTTAAAAATAAAGAGATACAGTATTTGGAAATAAGTTAATTGGGAAATTGTGATACAGTTTTTTTCATGCATTTCTATAAAGGAAGTTATTTATATTAGCAGAAAAAGTATTGAAAATGAAGATACAGATTGAAGGATGTTCAGTTAAAACATTGTACGTCAGTCCTCCTTGTTTGCAGATTCTAGTCATTGCAGATTCTCCTGCTTGTAACCCCAGAATGAATACTCATGTTCTTTTGTGCTCATTTGCGGACACGTGTAGAACAGCAAAATTTTTTAGTTGTTTGACACACATATTCTTATCTGCCATTGCATAGGGCAATTCTCTGCCTTCTTGTTTCAGCTCTTATACTGTGAAAAAGTGTCCTTTTTGTTATCTATTTAGTGCCACATGTTTTACATTTTTGTGCTTTTTGTTGGTGATTTTCCTGTTTAAAATGGCCTTCAAGCATAGAAGTGTTGTATAGTGTTCCTAAATGCAAGAAAGCTGTGATGTGCCTTAGGGAGAAAATATATGTATAGAATAAGCATTGTGTCAGGCATGGATTGTGGTGCTGTTAGCCATGAGTTCAGTGTTAGTAAATCAATGCTATATAGCAAATAAGGTATCTTTAAACAGAAACATACACAAAATAAAGTTATCTATTGAAAATGTGATCTGCAGCTCACAGGAACATTACCATTAACTTCACATGGGAGCAGTAGTTCAGTACTGTATTTCCTGATTAGTTGTTCACAGTGACATTATAGAACAAAACTGCTAGAAATAATGAGAATTGAGAGTGCATTTTTCTTTTCTCTATGGTTAATGCCATAGACTGTATAGTTTCGCTTTCCTCTGTGGTTAATGTCACCTGATTACAAGCCAAAGGATGTTTGAACCAGGAGTGCCTATCATAATGCAATTTTAAAAGAAGGCCCACCTCTAAAAAATATGGCATATTTTTATTTTTGAAAAGAATGATAGAGAAATTGTACATTCAATGAAGAAATTAATGAAAAGCTTTTCTTTATATCCACCTCATCTGGAAACTACTGACCTCAGATTTTGCATATCCTTTGTCATGTACAAGTGTTTCATCCCTTTAACAATTGATACTAGAAAATGAAGATTATTTAATGAGATTGATTTTCATTAATAATTTACCATGGTAGAAAGAGTTTGACTGGTTTAGGTAGAATCTAAGCATTTGTATTTTTCTCGGATGTACTTGCAAACATAGAATCAACTTTATAGAATTCTCTTCTTTACTTTTTGCAGGTGATTCAAGTAGTTTATGTGTTGCCCCATATCTAGTTACAGATCAACATAGATGGACTATATATCATTCCAAAGTAAATCTCCCAGCAGCATTAAATGATCCTAGATTAGCAAAAAGAGAATCTGACTTCTTCACAAAAACGTGGGGATTGGACTTTGTAGACACAGAAGTCATACCTTCCTTCTACCTCCCACAGATCAGTAAGGAACATTTTACATCATATCAACAGGAAATCTCTCAGGTAATATTGAATGTTGAAAATTTGTTAAGTCAGGTCAAAACAACGTAAATATTTTTAGTTTATTGGTTGTAGACTTTTGACCAATAATTTTTGACCAACCCATGGTATTCTTTTGTATTCATACAAATTCTGATATCCCGGGTTATGTTTAATTCTTTCCATAGATATATTTTAATACATTTTCCTTTCTGTAGTGATTTTTTCAGAATTATACATTCCTATTAGTACTAAGATATTCAATAAGAAATATATCCTGCCTACCAAAAATGGTTCTGTTAGTCCTATAAAGCCCATAAGACTTGTGAGATTTGAGAAATTAGCAGCATAGAATTGTTATTCTATGTCTCATTTACCACAGTCAGTCTAACAGAGCATTCTATCTCTAGCTCATAGCCGTACTATACCCAGATATAATTGTAACTCAGTTTGTTGCTTTAAACTCAGTCTGAAAGCAAGAGCTAGTATAGTTCTCAGTTTGATATGTCTTATTCATTCCTATTTAGATTTTTAGTAAGTAGCTGTTATCAATATACTCCTAGTTAGAGTCTCACTCTATTTTTTAAAAAGTTGAAGTGATACAGAGGATATATATTAAATAAATACATATGTATATACACACGTATGTACTTTATGTTATATACACACATATATGCATGTGTATGGGTTTGTGTGTGTGTATTTTGGTTGTTTTTGTTTTTGTGATAGGGTGTTGCTGTGTTGCCCAGGCTGACCTTGAACTCCTGGGCTCAAGCAATCCTCCTACCTCAGCCTCCCAAATAGCTAGGACTGCAGGTGCAGTCCACTGTTCCTTGCTCAATACTTATTTATTTATATAGCTATTGGCTTTTATGCTTTTTCATTCACAAGCCTAATTTGAGTTTAGCTGATTTTATTTTACTTGATTACTTTGTTCTTTTTATGAGTTAGAGATAGACTGAATACGGTTATACTATTGACATTAACATTGTACAGTATCTGATTCATTTTTAATACTGGCAGATATTTTTGCACAGAACACACAAATTGCAAATTAAAACTAGATACCACCACATATCTATTAGAATGGCAAAAAACTTTTGTATTTATAAATCTTAGAATGGCATCTGATTCATGAAGCACACTTGTTACTTGTATTTAAGTTCAGAAGGCTAGTGATTTAATATTAAAATTATAGAACTAATTTGGCATATTTTTATATTCTTCAGTGAAACATTCAGATGCTTTGAATGCTTATATTTCTATATAGCATTGATCATGTTACCTATTTAACTGTTTTTTTTTTTAATTAGAGAGAGAAGATTCATGAGAGATGCAAGAATATTTGTCCTCCTAAAGATACCTTTGACAGGACTCTTTTACATACTCATGGTACGAATATGTGCTATTTGTAGATAATAAAATATAACATACATATTAATGAGTAATCTTAATATTTAACCCTTGTTTGCTGTTATCTATAATTTTTATTTCTAGTAAAATTTTATAGCCTACTACCATATTTTTAAAGCTTTTAAGAGAAAAATCATAGGTCCGACAATAGTGTAATCCTTTAGTTTGACAAATATTTAATACCTTGGTGTTTGGTACTTGATTAAAAATAAAGTAGTAGTAGTCTTGGTCCTCAAGGAGCTGATGGCCTCTTGTTAGGTTAAAGAAATAGACCAATAATTATATCATTGTATATTAAACAGTACAGTGTGATAAGGATGTATGCACAGCATTCCTGACTTCTAGAAATCTTCCCAGGGTTGATGAAGTGCTGTGTTTTAAACTAATTAGTATGAAAATTTATGCGGGAGGAAAGGTATTCCAGGAAAAAGGAATAGTTTATAGAAAGCCTTTGAGTCGTCTCTCTTTAAGCCTCCTAAAACTACTTAGAAGTTCAAGGAATTGCAAGAATCTAGTATATTAACTCTCTTGAGAGTAAGAGATGAAGCTGACACTACACAGGGATCTGACCATTAAAGAGCGCTGTGTACCATGCTCAGGAATTTACCTTTTCTAAAGGCAGTATAGAGTTATTTTTTCTTTTTTTCTTCTTCCTTTCCTTTCCCTCCCTTCCTCTCCTTGCCCTCCCTTTCTTTCCTCCATCCTTTCTTCTGTCTTTCTCTCTCTCTCTCTCAATCTCTCTCTCTCTCTTTCTTTCTTTCCATCTTTTCATCTTTCTTTCTCTCTTTCTCTCTTTCTCTTTGTGGTACTGGGGATTGAAGCCAGAGCCTTCACACTGAGCTACATCCCCAGCCCTCCTTTTGTTTTTTATTTAGAGACAAGATCTCCCTGGGCTTGAACTTATGCTCCTCTTGCCTCAGCCTCCCAGAGTGCTAGGATTACAGCCATACATTATCAGGCCTAGTTTAGGCATAGGTTTTGATGACCAGTTCTGTCAAAGATGACTCCTAGGTTTCTTGCTTGGGCATGAGAGGTGCAGTTCAGTCAGAGAGGCAAGATAGAAGGACAGATTTTGGAAGAGATGGACACTAGTTTAAATTTATAGTTAGGTTACCAACCTAGAGCTCAGAAAAGAGAAATGTAGACTGATATGTGTAGGTATGGTAAACATTATCATAGATAATATGCTAGACAGTGGCATGGTAGTTGATTTAAAGGATATGAATGGGATCGCTCAGGGAGGATGTGAATAGTTAGAAGAAAAGGACAGGTGATAGAACACTATGATCACATTTAAGGGATAAAGAGAGAATTCCACCTTAGAAGTGAAGGTTGTGAGATTTCAGAGAAGAATGATTAGTCTGCAGTGTCAGAATACTTTGGGATGGATCAGTTTGCACACTGAAAATCTAGGATTTGGCAGTTAGATCTTAGGGAAAGCATTTAGATTGCAGTAGTGGTTATAGAAACCTCAGTGCTACAGTGAGTATAAGAGAAAGAAATGCAGACTACTAGTAGTGATGTGACTTGAAGATTTGAGAGTGTGTTAGCTAGAAAGTATAGTGTGGAAGAATGTGTTTTCATGGCCAGGACTAGATGAGGCAAGAAGGTACATATTTACATAACCTTGAGCATGAAGTGCTTTCTTACACTTTGCACCTGAGATGGCTCCCTTGCCTCAACCTAGTTTTGGACCTGTGCTTTATCTTTTCCTTTTTCTCATTGTTGTTATTCTCATTCTTCTTTTTCTTCTTTAAGTGGGAAAGAACTGAGCTTATTTATTTATATGCAGAGAGGGAATAATTAGTAAAAGGAAAGAGGTTGAAAGATACAGAGAGGGGTAGAGTAATTTGTGAAGCAGGTTCACAAAAGAAGTAGGAGGGAATGGAGTCCAAGTACAGAAAGGTTAATTTTGTAAAGGACCAGAGTATCTTATGTAAGACTAAATTGGCAGGATTGAAGGTAAAGCAGATTCATTTATAAATAAGTCTGTAGGTGATACAGTCTAAGATGTCTGAAAAGAAAATTGACATGGAATATAAAAATTGTCTGTGATCATAAATTCTAGATGGGATGGGGTATATTTTAAATAATGAAAACAATATTTCTGTTTTAGAATTTAATTCATTTTCTAACTTAATTCTTAATATATAATACTTAATTTCACTAAAATTTAATAAGACCATATTAATCTTTCTGTATTATTAAAAAAAAAAAAAAAAGACTTGAAGCTGGGTGTAGTGGCGCACCAGTATAATGCCAGCACTCTGGGAGGCTGAGGCAGGAGGATCCAAATTTAAGTCCAGCCTGGGAAATCTAATAATTTATTGAGACCCTGTCTGAAAATAAAAAATAGAAAAACATGGGGATGTAGCTCAGTGAGAAGCCCCTGAGTTCATTTCCCAGTACTGCAAAGATAGACAAATAGATAAAATTTAAAAATAAATTGAACAAAAATTTGAAATGTATTTCTTGTTTTATTTCTACCAATTGATTAAAATTATTTGAAGCATGTTTTATTTAATCATTTACTTACTACTGTACATACAGTGAGTGGATTAGTGGATACTTGATGAGGGAAAAACTTAGTTATTTTGTTGTGACCTATATTGAATTTGTCAAAATATTTTATGGAGATATAATTAAAACAAGTTTAAAAAAATCATATTTTTCTTTCTGTAGATAAATCCAGGACAGATCTGGAGCAAGTACCTAAGGTAACGAAGCTTAAAAATGAGAATACTTTTCTTTAGTATTTGGCCTTTAATTTTGTCTTATAAGAACTTTTTATTTGGCTGTTGACATTTGGGCACTTTGACTCTTCTGGGGCTTTGTTGTATCACTTTTTTCTTTTTTCTTTTTTTTTTTTTTTTGTGTGTGGGTACCGGGGGGTCGACCTCAGGACCTCGTGTGCCAGCAGGCGCCCGTGCCGCTGAGTGATATCACTGGCCCCTTTTTTGTATGTGGGTTCCGGGAGTCGAACTCAGGCCCTCGCGCTTGCCGGGCAGGCGCTTAAGCCACTGAGCCATCTCACCGGCCCACTTTTTTTCTTTTTTAAGTGAAAAAATAATTGACAAATTAAAATTGCATGTTTATGATGTTCTTCCTCTTTTGTATTGTCATTCTCTTCCTCATTGAAACTTATGCTAAAAAAGAATTTTATTGATTTTACTACCCCTTATAATTATTAAAAGATATTTTCTTTGTATGAAAAATGTTGTAGAGTTGTATAATACGTGCATTCTTTTGTTGGGAAGGGAGTACCCTTGTGGATATCAAAATTCTCAGATGTTTACATCATCCCTTATACATTGTATATTACCTACACATAAGCTCCTATATATGTTAAATCATCTCTAAATTATAATACCCAATATGATGTAATGCTATGGAAATAGTTGTTTTACTATATTGTTTAGGTAGTAATGACAAGGATAAGAATGTGCATGTTCAGTACAGATACAATCTTTTTTCAATTTTTTTTTTGTGGAGATGGCTCAGCGGCATAAGTGCCTGCCTGGCAAGCGCGAGGTCCTGAGTTCAACTCCTGGTACCCACATATGAAAAAGGCCGGTGATATTGCTCAGCGGCACGGGCGCCTGCTGGCGCGCGAGGTCCTGAGATTGACCCCCGGTACCCACAAAAAAAAGAAAAGAAATATAGTGTGTAGGTCTTATTTACTAGTTGGATATGGTATGTAGGGGAAAAGGAACATTCTCTTTATAAAGTTGAATGTTTTTACTTTTAAATTTTAGTATGTGTTTAAAATAATTTTGAAAGAATTTTGAGCAGGAAAAAATAGAATTATAAGTTAGAAAATTGATAATTGACATTTAAAAACTATCAGTGGGAAATAATATGGAAATTTTAGGAAAGTATGGTATTTCACTTTGTTATGGGCCTGTTGGGACCACATTAGTGAGTTTGAGTGTGTAGTAATGGATTGACCATCTCTATTGGTAAAAAATATTTTTCTATTTTTTTAAATGAGTATTTTAAGCTTGGTGAACATTGTATAATTTTATCATCTAGATTTTTGTGTGCATAACCCAGCTCATTATCATTTGCTTTTTTGCTCTTCATACTTAAGATCCAAGTTAATTTTAATTTAATGGTCTTGTAATGTTAGAAGGCATAATGGATATAAAGAAAATGCTTAGTCTAATTAAAGAAAATGTGTTCTTTTAATAGATTTTTATGAAACCAGATTTTGCCTTGGATGATTCCTTAACTTTTAATTCAGTTTTACCATGGTCTCATTTTAATACTGCTGGTGGAAAAGGTAATCGTGATGCAGCCTCCTCAAAGTTGCTTCAGGAAAAGGTAATTTCTCTTAGATTTTTTTTTTTTTTAATACGGAAAACTTTATTCTGGTTAAGTGGTACCATTTGTGTGAATTTAGATTTAGTTATTTAGTAAGCTACATTTCTTTTAATCTCCCTCTCTGTCCTTCCCCCTCCCTCCTGTCCCTGTCTCCCTACCTCTCTCTCTCCCTGTCTCCCTCTTTCCGTTTCCCTCTCTCCCCTTCTTCCTCTCTCCCTCTCTTCTCCCCTGTTCTGAGGATGAAACCCAGTACCTCATTCATGCTAAGCAAGTGTTTTACCACAGAGCTACATCCCCAGCCTAAGTTCATTTTTGTTGTTACTGATAATTATAAACCTTCTAATCTTAACTGATAAACTGTAGCATTTTGGTTCAACGGAAAAAAAAAGTTGTGCTTGTGAAAAAGGAAAAATTTGAGTTCTTCTTACCTGAAATAGCAGTTGATGGAATTTTAATTGAAAGGATATATTAGCTGAATGAATTGCTTTGCATTTCCCAAGCAGTTCTGTTATGTATCAGCTAACTTTATAAGAAAGATTTAAAGCACAGAAAACCAACTTTTCCTGAAATACTGTTTTTTTCACTTTCACAGTAAAGATTATTTTGAAGCAAAGAAGTCTTCATTAAAAAGTACATTTCTACTACATTTTTAGCTCTCCAAGTCTAGTCTTTTGCATGTTATTATTCAGCAGTTCTTTAAACTTTACAATGTTCTATATCTCAGAAGTCAACATCTATAATTTAGAACTTTAAGCTTAGCAATAATTTTCTAAAACTTGAGGGACTGCAAAAATTTTTGATCTTTGCTCTTTTTCCATACTTGGTTTTAGAGCCTTTCTAAAACTGACTGTGGTTCTTAAAATGAGAAGAAAGCACTTTGTTGTACTCTAGTGGCATGACCTGGCAGTATGAAAGCTTGTCTTAGGAAGGCTATTCAGTAAATTAGCCCAGTCCTCCTCAGTAACTGAAGAAGAAAAGACTGGCTTGGGAGGAGAGAAGAGATGCGGGGAAAGAGACATGAGTCTTCTCATAGCTTAAAATGAAAATGAGGTCACTTTTTCCCTTGGCAACATTTTCGAGTATAAAAATGTATTCCTTGAATAAGAACAGATAAATAAATCTGATGAAAATTATGGGTTTACACACACAGGTTTGCTCCCAGACTGTATTTTCACATTGCAAGTCTGTATCCTGGTAGGATAATACCTTCAAGACAGAAAAACAAAAGCCAATAAAAATCTCATCAATCTATACAGATACTTTTAGAAAGACTTTAAAAATCGCTTCTTTTATTGCATCTTAATAGGAAGTAAATTATGAAAAATTGTGCCTTTGAAAAGAGTAGTTCAATAGAACTGTTGAAATTCAAATGAAATGCTTTTCTCAACCTAAATATTTAGTGACTAAGGTAATGAAAAAATTTTTTTATATTTGTAAGTCACAGAATTAGGTTTACCATATTTATATTCTGAGGTCTTTTCATTCTGTTCTGTTGTTAAGTAGGAGGAATGGAAGACAGAATTCTAAAATAGCACTTTTGAGCACTTGTCATGATGGACAACTGTTTATCTTGTTAACTTTAAAGAAAAGGAATGCCGTAACCAGAATTAAAGAAATTTGTGTCCTATTTTGTGCTACCCAAAGTGCTGGTCTGTGAGCATGTTGCTTATTCACAGAGTGCTTGCCAGTGGAGAAAAGATAATATAGAAAGTGGAAAGACAATAGAGTAGTTAGAAGCCAGGCATGGTGGCATACACCTGTAATCCCAGTACTAGGGAGGCTGAGGTAGGAGGATCACTGTGAGTTCGAGGCCAGCCTGGGGTACAAACTGAGTTCAAGGCCAGCCTGAACTGCATAGTGAAACCCTGTCTCGAAAAAAAAAAAAAAATACAAGATATATATATATATATATATATATATATATATATATATATACACACACACACACACACACAGTAGTTAGAAAGACAAATTGTTTTAGAAGTTCATATTTGACATTTAGAATGCATATTTAATATATAATAATCTTTGTAATATATATATATATATATATATATATATATATATATATATATATATGCTAATTGTTTGCCGTGATGGCAAATCTCTTAGAACTTTCAATGATAACAAACAGCCGGCTGTGGCATGCTGGTTTAAGGCGTTTATCCCTCTTTTAAGGGGACAATACATTGAAAATAAAAATTTTAATAATTGATAAAAAATCATCTTTGAAATGTAAAATAAACAGCCTTGAAATAAAATCCAAATGAATTCTAGTATTTTTATAGTTTATGACTGAACCACTAGTCTGTCTTTTGTGGATTCTTTAGCATTTTGAAGAAGGATGGTACAATAGAAAGAGCTTCAGATTTTGTGTCTGACCAACCTGGGTTTACATTTCAGTTTTGCCACTTGCTAACCACATGATTTTATTCCTGTTATTAAGGTCTCTATCTTTGCTCACCTGTAACATGTGAAGAATAACTGTACTTGTATCCTAAGGTTATTAGAAACACTATACATATACCTGTACCTAGTACATAGAAGGAAGAGATCAAAAAGTGGAAACTATAATTACGTACTAAGTCTGATAAGTGGTATGTGATGGTGGGGGCCATAGAGATCATTCTCTCTTAGATCTTAGAACTTCTAAAATTAGAATTTTAATCTGAGATAGTCGTAGGGTATTCCTAGCTTTTATAAAGTAATTGGTGTTTGGATGGTAGTCATGGCAGGAGCATAGGAAGAAAGTAAATCACCTACTTTTTGTCTTTTTTTCAAATTTTTTTTAGTACATGTTTGCAGTACATAATGATTGTATTCCTCATAGAGAGTTGGTACGTGTACATAACACATCTTAACTCTGTTTTCATTCCCTCCCCCTTGTCTCCTCCCTTCCCTCTATCTCTTGGTCCCCTTCCCATTTGCAAAAGTTCTATCTTCCTATTTCCTATTATCTATCTTTTATTTTGCTCTTTATGTGGATTTTTGATTGATCCTTTAAGAGAAACCATGCAATATTTAAGCTTGTATGTCAGATTTATTTCACTTAACATTATGGTCTCAAAGTGCATACATTTTCCTATAAATGACTCGTTTATTCTGTATGGCAAGTTTATTCTATTCCGTTGTGTATAAATACCACATTTTCTTTATCCATTCGTCTGTTAATGGACATACAAGGTCACGTCTAAGATGTGGCCGTTATGGATTGTGCTGCTATAAACATGGGTATGCATTGTATCATTGTAATACATCTTTAACTTTTTCAGGGAGATACCTAGAAGATGAACAACTGGGTCAAATGGAATTTCTAGTTTTATTTTTTTGAGGAATCTCCATACTAATTTCATAGTGGTTGCACTAGTTTACAATCCCACTAACAGTGTATAAGGGTTCCTTTTTCCCCACCTGCAGCCTTGCTAGCTAGCGTTTTTTATTATTTGATTTCTTGATGATAGCCATTCTTTCTGGAGTAAGATGGCATCTCAGTGTTGTTTTAATTTCCATTTCTCTAAAGGCCAGAGATACTGAACCTTTCTTCATCTATTTACTGGCCCATTGTACATCTGAGAAGTGTCTTTTTTCCATTGCCCATTTTTGATTGGGTCTCCTATGTTATTTTATTTTGGGGGTCTAATAGTTTTTTGAGTTCTTTATATATTCTAGATATTAGTCTTCGGTCTGAGGAATAGATGGCAAATTTTTTTCCCCATTCTGTGGGTTGTCTGTTCACTCTGTTGGTTGTTTCCTTTGCTGTGCAGAAGCTTTTTGATGTAGTCCTATTTGATTCTTTTTTTTTTTTTTTTTTTTTTTTTTTTTTGTGGATACCGGGGGTCGACCTCAGGACCTTGTGCGCCAGCAGGTGCCTGTGCTGCTGAGCGATATCACCGGCCCTTTTTTCGTATGTGGGTTCCAGGAGTCGAACTCAGGCTCTTGTGCTTGCCAGGCAGGTGCTTATGCCGCTGAGCCATCTCACCGGTCCCCTATGTGATTCTTTTTTTTTTTTTTTTTTGTGGGTACTGGGGGTCGACCTCAGGACCTTGCGCGCCAGTAGGCGCCCGTGCCACTGAGCGATATCACTGGCCCTTTTTTCGTATGTGGGTTCCGGGAGTCGAACTCGGGTCCTCGCACTTGCCAGGCAGGCGCTTATGCCACTGAACCATCTCACTGGCCCCTATTTGATTCTTGATACTATTTCTTGTGCAATTGGCTTTCTGTTCAGAAAGTCCTATCGTATACCTATGTCTTCAAGAGTTTTACCAATTTTATCTTTCAGTAGATTGTTTCTATTTTAAGATTTAGATCTTTGATCCACTTTGATTTTAGTTTAGTACATGGTGAGAAATATGGGTCTAGATTCGATCTCCATCTGGCTATCTTTTCCTCCAGGGCTTGTTTTTGGCCCCTTTGTCAAAGATCAGATAGCTGAATACTACTACAGTTGTTTCTGCATCCTCTATTCTGTTCCACTGATCCACTTAGTGGTACTTGGTTTTTGTACTACTGACATGCTGTTTATATCACTGTAACTTCATAGTGTAACTTTTAAATCCGCTGCACCTTTCATTTATTGTGCCTGGATCCCACAGTCTAGCAATTTACACAATAGAATTTAAAATAAATATAAAAAATTTTTACATTTTTGTTTTTGAAAAGTATGTAGAAAGTCAAGGAAGGAATATGTATAATAGTCCATTTTTTTTTCCTTCTCTTTTAAGCTGAGCCATTATCTGGATATTGTGGAAGTAAACATTGCTCACCAGATCTCTCTACGTTCAGAAGCATTTTTTCATGCAATGACCTCTCAACATGAATTGCAGGACTACCTCAAGAAAACTTCCCAGGCTGTAAAAATGCTTCGAGATAAAATTGCACAGATTGATAAAGTAATGTGTGAAGGATCGCTACAGATTTTAAGACTGGCACTTACCAGAAATAATTGTGTTAAAGTATACAATAAACTGAAGTTAATGGCCACTGTACACCAAACTCAGCCTACAGTACAGGTGTTATTATCCACATCTGAATTTGTTGGAGCATTGGACTTAATAGCAACAACGCAAGAGGTTCTACAGCAGGAACTTCAGGGCATTCACAGTTTCCGGTATGTTAATTAAGCCTTTAGAAATGCTAGAAAATTTTAAAGGATAAATATTAGCATATAATGTTAAAAGTGTGGATGTATTCAAAGTAAAAAGTCCTTTTTCCTTCTAGATTGATCTCTTTAATAATGTTATTCTAATATACATTAGTAGCAAAACAAAAAACCATAAGGAAGATATTTATACAGACATTTTAGTAGAGAAGCAAAATTAAAACTTCTACTAGATAAGTGTAAAGCAGTCATAGCTTTGAAAATAACCTTTTGAAAATATTGAAATAGTTTTGTGTCAAAATGGTAAACCAAGGTGGAGAGGTGAATGCCAGTATATTTAAAGTTAAGTTGATTTGAAAGCTTTTAATAGATTTTTAATTGAATAATTATTAAGATTCATTTCTGATTAGCAGTTTATCACATTGCCAAAGATTCTATATGTTGATTTTAAAGACCCCGTCTCCTACCTTCCTACTTTAAAATACCTTTTCTTTTTTTTAAAAAAAGGCTATAATTTGATTTTGAATTACACACAGAAAAGATATCTTTTTGTGTGTGTGTGTGTGGGTACCGGGGGTCAACCTCAGAACCTCGCATGCCAGCAGGCGCCCGTGCCGCTGAGCAATATCACCGGCCCTTTTTTCATATGTAGGTACCGGGAGTCAAACTCAGGACCTCGCGCTTGCCAGGCAGGCACTTATGCCGCTGAGCTATCTCACCAGCCCTAGAAAAGATATCTTAAGCTTAGAGTTTTAGATATTTTATACGAAATCACATCAGTGTTTATTTTACAGACTAGTGCAAGCAGTCAAAATTTCATTCAGTTAAGCAGGTTTTCAGCATGCTCAAGGCCCTATGTTCAGTCCCCAGCACTGCATATGATTTTTAAAGACTTTCAAGGGCTGGTGAGATAGCTCAGCGGCATAAGTGCCTGCCTGGCAAGTGCGAGGTCCTCAGTTCGACTCCCGGTACCCACATACATAAAAAGGGCCAGTGATATCGCTCAGCGGCACGGGTGCCTGCTGGCGTGCGAGGTACTGTGGTCGACTCCCGGTACCCACACACATACAAAATAAATAAATAAATAAAGACTTTCAAATGCTGTGATTGTCTACATTTTGCTCAGATATCTTCCTATTATTTTTTTTAGAGCCTACATATGTAAAGAATGTTTATTCTTTTATGTAAACCATTTCTGTAAAGCTGCCTATCATATCAATCCCATTATGACTTAACTTCAAAAGTTTGATATCAGAATTTGAGTTTTTGACTTCTGATAAACATCTCTACATGCAAATAATTTTCACATTAAAAAATACAGTACTCTAAAACATTTTTTAATAAAGGAAGAGTACTGACACACACTTGAAATAGTTTAAGACTAAGTTATAACCTAGTTTTTTTGTTTTATATTTCTGTCATATCTATCTGATGATTTACTGTCGACTTCATCTTTCCTTTTGCTATAAGATTCTTGAATATCAATATTACTTATATTACTTCCTTGTATAGCTTCACAGATAATTTTATAGCCATTTAACTTTATTTGGAAATATAAGAATTAGTTTTGGATCCTTATGTTTTTGTCTATAATCAATCAGGAGAAAGTCATATATAATATAAGTTTCTTGTCTACTGTAAGCATTAGTGGTGGAAAATATGTTCTCCTTAGCTTAGGACATAAGAGGTATTTTATTTGAATCTCACCTCCCCTTTTAGGACCTGAGACTTACTGGGGTATTTTTTTTTTTTTTTTTTTTTTTTTGAGACTGAGTCTTTTTATGTAGCTCACACTAGCCTCAAACTTAATAACTTCCTGCCTTAAACTCCTGAATGCTGGAATTACAGCAGGCATTTACCACTGTACTTTGTGGAGCATATTTTAGAAAAGTATATACAGTAGTCATACTTAAAATAAGAAATCTTTCCCTTAATAATAAAACAACAAAGTACTCTATTGAATTAAGTTGTTAATAGTTTTTCTATTTCATAGATCTTAGTGCAAGTTTTACTTTTTGCTATAGTATTCTGTTGCTTTTGTAACTTTTTTTTTTTTTGGTGTTTTGAGACAGGGTCTTGCTATGCAGTTCAGGCTGGCCTTGAACTCATTATGTAGCCCAGGCTGGCCTTGAACTCGTGGCAATCATCCTGGCTCAGCCTCCTGAGAACAGGGATTATAGGCATGCTCCATCACTCCCAGCCTTCTGTTGCTTTTAAAGGAAAATTTTATACCAGAATCTTCCAATAATCAAATTACCACAAATACAAATCTATTTTTAAAAAATAGTTGGAATATTTTTATTAGTATACTTTTTCTTGTGTACTGTTAATATATTTCTTTTAGTCACTGGTAGTAAACAATGCTTACATATTTTCTTTTGTCTTACTACTTCCAAAATTTTTGACCTTGAATTTATTTTCTATATAAATTTTGTTTTTTGACTTCTGAATGCCCAGAATACTCTATACTCTAATGAAATCTTAAAAGCATTCTGTCCTACTTTATTGTCTTCTTTTTGTTTTTTCCCCGTATTTTATTATCATTTGTGGTTTTTTAAAAAAATCTGTTGAGCTTTAAATCTCTTGTATAAGAGCTACGTCATACACATCTTAATGCATATTTATGGACCCTGTAGTTTATCCAAGATATTAACAAATATTTTGCACTTTCTGCCATTCTTTTCCTTTCCATAATTTTTGTCCCTATTTAACCATTTATAGTTGATATATACCTGTGATTCTTCATCTTGGCTGCATCATAGAACCCCCAGAAGAGCTTTCAAAAAGGTATAACACAACCCACACAAACCTACAAGAGAAGCCTGAGCATTTGTATTTTTTTAAAGTTCTCTGAGAGATTCTAATATGCACCAGAATTGAGAAACCATTGGGTACTCTACTTTTTTAGGAGTTAGAATTAAAGTGGTAGCTTCTTCCCACATAAATTTTTTCCTTTCAAAGCAAAAATTTCAAATAAAACGTCTTTCTGTTTCTATTAAAAAAGGTACATATCTAATGTCAGAAGGCATCAGATCAGAAGTCTCATCCCCTCTTCCAAACCTGAAGAGTAATTTACACAGTGGAAAGTTTTGGCTCATTGTATAATTCATAATTATTACAATGGTTCTTTTGTACATTGTTGATTTTTGTAATTCAAAAAAATTTTAATAGCTTTATTGCCTAAATGATTGCAAAATAGGGCAATTTTAATTATTAGGACAGAAATATTTGTAACCATTACTCATGAAATTAAGTTAAGCTATTTACCAATAAAAATAATCACTGAAATATTTATGCCCTATACTACCTTAACTAAAAGTATTGTTAACATTAATGTTTAAACACGCAGTTATAATATGGAGTTCTCAATATGGGCTTAAACATACATTTGAATGTCGATAGCTGGCAGGTTTTAATATAGAAGATCTTCAGTTACCTTGAAATTCAGAACTATTGTTACTTGCTTTTCTTACTGTATATAGGTTTAGGTACTAACAGTGTTCTTTACTGTTGTTAATTTTCTTTTCTTACTATTTACTACCACTATTATGCTCTCATCCATTACCACATAACTGACTACATTTATTAAATATGTAAGTATTCTAAAACATGTACTGTGGTAAATATATTGCATGTATTAATTGACTTAACCCCACAAGGACTAGGAGGTAGGTGATGTTATCCCCATTTTCACAGGTAAGTAAACTAAGGCCTACAAAGTCTTAGATACCTTGCTGCAGGTCATACAGTAAGTTATAAAACAGAGTAGATTTCAACCTATATCTCATCATACCTGAGAGCTATGCTTTTTAATATATTTGGTGGAACACCATATAGAACCTTAGAATACCAGTGCTAATTTTATAATGCTATAGATGTTGAATCTGTGAGCAATTGAACTATAGGTTTATTGACTCAGAACTACCATAGTAATTGATTTTATGGTAAAAATTAATGAATTCTTTTCTAATTGTAAGCCTTTCTTGTTTTGAAAGAAAAAGTGGAAAACATTCAGAGTTAATTATATGGTTCAGTTTATTGTGGTTTCATTGATTAGAGCCTACCTTAGGATTCCATTTAAATAATTTTTATTATTGATTGTATCAAAATGTATTCAGTATATTACTCGATCCTGAAAATAATCTCCCATAATTTAAATTTCAAACATGGTATTAAGAGAATATCACATTGTATGTTTTAGGATAAAGCCAAGAAATCAGAGATTCTGCTATTTGATAAAACTAGAATTACCATAGAATTTGCTGATAAACACATTTCTCTGATAAAACAGCACAAAGGAGCTGAGCACAGTGGCACACCCTTGTGATCCTAGTGAGTGAGAGGCTCAAGCAGGAGGATTGGAGGTTATAAGCCAGCCAGGGAAACTTAGTAAGACTCTTTTTCAAAAAATAAGTACTGGGAAAAAATAAATAAATACTGGGGATGTGGCTCACTGGTAGAGTATCCCTGGGTCCAATCCCTAGTATTGGGGGAAAAAATCAGCACAAAAGTCACTGTATTGCTTAGCAGAAAATCTGAATGTGCAAACTGAGGGATATCAACATAGAAAGTATTGTAATTGTTCAAATTTATTTAGCTGTATATATGGATTTAACTGCTTATTCAGAAAGTGGTACATATTTTAGTTACATTTCAGTAGATTTCTGTACTCTCTGTGAGTTTTAGGCTATTTACTTTAAAGTAAACTCTTATCAGATTTAGCATTCATTCATTCATTCATTCATTCAGTGTTACTAGGATCAAACACAGGGGTTCTCTATCACTGAGGTACATCCTAAGCCCTTTTTATTTATTCTGAGACAGGGGTCTCTCTGAGTTGCTTCAAACTTGCAGTCCTCCTGCCTCAGCATCCCAAGGAGCTGGAATTATAGGCATGCACCTCTATGCTCGGCTATTAAAATTTTTTGGTGAGGATAATAATGCATAGGCCATTATTGCATCTATTGTCAAAGTAGTCAAGAATATAAAAAGAACAAGTAGAACAAGAAATAAATGAATCTTGTCAAACATTGTAGTTCTGGTGTTTGTGTCTTAGGATTTGTTTAGACAGATCTCTGTGTGTGTGTGTGTGTGTGTGTGTGTGTGTAAAACCAGATATCTCATATAGAATTGTTTGATGTTAGTATTGAGGTTTGTATCTGATCTTTATTATGTTAATCAGAATTTAAGAATGCATAAAAATGAAGCTGGTCAAATTGAAACAGTATCTGAGATCAACTAGCACTTTGTATTTAAGATGTTATGCTGAAATGGCAGACTTTTATTATTTTGATTCCCAAGTACAGTATCAGTAGGTGTAATCCTATGGACTTTTTACCTTAATTCTTTGTGGTGATATGTTGGCCACTATTCATATTCCCAGTGTGAGTGTCTATTTTTGCATTAAAAGGGAGCTATGATCTCTATAAAAACTATTTAAGGAGCAAGGAATGTTGAAGTTTTACATATATATATATATAAATTTATATCCTACCCTATTGCTGTTTTGAAAAATAATCTTTATTATCAAAACCTCAAATATATGCAAAGATAAGGGAAATTATAGGAAAAGAATAACAGGAAGCTGGATATCACCTATGACATACCAACTCATGACCAGCTTTGTTTTATCCCCCTACTGCAGGATTGTTTTGAAACAAATCCCAAACATCATTTTTTATCTATAAATATTTTATTATTTATTTTTTAAAGATAAGGATTTTAAAAAATAACTAATATCATTCATATTTTCAAATAGCTAGACAGTGTTCAAGTTTCCATTAGTCTCAAAATTCTTTTTTATGGTGTGCTTGTTTGAAACAAGGACCAAATAATATTTACACAGTATAATTGGTTGATTCATCTCAAGTATCTTCTAATGTATAGTTCATTTTTCTCATTTTTTCCCTTTCAAAATATTTATTGAAGAAATTGGGTTATTTGTCTTGTAGAGCTTTTCATAGTGTATTTTGTCAACGACATCCCCATGTTTAGCATGTTCTTTTTCTACCCCTTTTTCTATAATCAGTAGTTAGATTTAAAGGCTTGATTAAACTTAAGTTTTGCTTTATGGGAAGAGTACCTAGTAGGTAGTGGTATGTATTTCAATCAAGAAACATATATCTAGTTCTCTCTCTTGTGATTAGTAGCCATATGATGATCATTGTCTCCTTGCCTAGGTTTATCATTCATTATGGGTTACAAATCATGATATCCTAATTCTGTACTACCTTCATTTATTAACTGCTATATTCCTATAAAATGATTTTTTTCTCCTATAACAGCTACAATTGATCCTTGAACAACATAGGTTTAAATTGCGTGGGTCCACTTACACGTGAATTTTTTGTTTGTTTTGAAGATTTGCAGCAATTTGGGAAAACTTGATGAATAGCATAGTTTAAAACTATTGAAAAAATTTAGAATAAGTTAAGTATGTCATGCATGCATAAATTACTATATATTTAGATAATAGTCTGTTTTATCACCTGCTATCACAAAACATACAAATCTATTATAAAAAGTTGAAATGTATCAAAATTTTCACACACAAGTTGTGGATGGTGCCATTCACAGTCAGAGAAATGTAAGCAGACATGAAGACACAGTATTAAATCATAGCTGCATAAAATTAACTGTAGTCCATATGGTACTCGTTTTTTTTTTTTTAAAGAGAAAAAAAAAATTTCAAAACAAGATTTTAGGTAACAATGGTTAATACATTGCATATTGTTATCTTTAAATTAGTTACTCAGAGTACAAGATATAGGCATTTAATTGTACAAACAATATTAGCACAAACCTTTCTTTTCAATGAACTAAGAGAAATTAGTAGTATAACTATCTTAACTATATTGTGTGTGTATATATATATATTTTTTTCTTTTCCCTTTCTTCTTTTTTCCTTTCTCCAATTCCACTTTCTCTTTCTTTTTAAACAGTTTCTTCCTATTTTACAATATCTATTGTACATTTTGGATCTTATTTACTCTTTTAGTTTCTCACATTAGGAAGACAATACAATGTTTGCACATGTGCACCTGGTTTATTTCAATTATGAGTATGGTCTCGAGTTGCATCCATTTACCTATAAAAGTCTCCAGTTTATCCTTCTTTATGGCTGAGTAGTACTGCATTGTATAAAAATATCACATCTTTTATATCCATTCCTTGGTTGATGGGCATTTGGGTTGTTTCCAAGATCTAGCTATTACAAATTGTGCTGCTATAAACATGGGTGCACACATATTGCTGTGGTATGTTGTTTTTAATCTCTGGGTCAAACGGGACCTCCAACCCTAGTTTTTTGAGGAGTCTCCATACTGATTTGCATAGTGGTTGCACTAGTCTACACCAGCAGTGGAGAAGGGTTTCTTTTTCCTCACAGCCCCTCCAGCATTTTGAGCTCAAGTATTTTGAGTATCTGCTTAAAATGTCATGTGACGTGAACCATTATTAGTGTGTGAGCGGTTCATCTTTCCAGTAAATTGGCAATCATAGTAAAAAATAATCTTTCATGATTCTTGCATACTTTTCACTGTACATAATATATGCAATGTACAAGATATATTGTGACTGACTGTTTATGTTGTTTGCAAGATTTCTGATCAACAGCAGGTTATTGGTTAAATTTTTGTGGAGTCAAAATTTACACATAAGTTGGGCATAATGGCATACACGTGTAATCCCAGCACTCTAGGAGGCTGAGGTGGAAGGAGCTGCATCCCCTTCTTTTAAACAAAATTGTGTTTTGGGACAGGGTATAACTAAGTTGCCAAGGCTGGGCTCAAACTTACCATTCTCTTTGCTCAGCTTCCCAGAGTGCTGGGATTACAGGAGTATAACACTACGTACAGCTGCTTTTGACATGTAAGTATTGATTTTAAAAAATGTAATGATGTATTTGAACTATGTTAAATAGTTATATGGTTCAACAGAAAAATCTCTTAAAGGATATGTAGAGAAATTTAGCATTTATCCTAAGTCACTACTCTTAAAAAAGTTTTAGTTCCTGTTTATTCATCTGTCCCTCATCTTAGATAAGCATTTGTACACTGCACATACTTTTGTCCACCTTGCTTGTGTTTTTTTGTTTGTTTGTTGCTGGGGATTGAACCTAGGGTGTTGTGCATGCTAGGCAAGCACTGTATTACCACTGAGCTCCCCACCTTGTTATTTTTACATTTTAATATATCCTGGATTTTGCACCATGGTCTACAGCATGCATTCTCAATGAAAGATATGATGGCCAAGAGGGCAAAAATTGGTTTTGAAGGTGCAAAAAATCTTGGATATTACAATAGTTATGGCCCTCCAGGGAGCCACAGTACATAAAAAGGTATATAATATACATGGGATAATAATATTTCATGAGAATGTGTGTGATAAGGAATAAAGGTTAAGAAACTGCCTTATATGGGCCGGTGATACAGCTCAGCGGCATAAGCGCCTGCCTGGCAAGTGCGAGGTCCTGAGTTCGACTCCCGGTACCCGCATATAACAAAGAATAAAGAAACTGCCCTATAGCTACATATAGGTATTTTTCAATTCTTTTAGAAGTGTATAAGATAAATATTGCATGGTTTCTCTTAAATGACAAACCCAAATTATAAAATAAAAGATAGATAATAGGAAGTAGGGAGATAGATCTTCCTCAAACAGGAAGGGGATCAAGAGATAGGGGCAGGGAAGGAGGGAAAGAGAATGAAAAAAGGGGATTAAGATGTGTTGTATACATGTACCAGCTCCACACAAGGAATGCAAACATTATGTATTGCAAACAAGTACTAATAAAAAAACTGTAGTATTTTTATAAGAATGTTTTGTGATTTCTTTTAACTAGTTCCATACTGGTCAACACTTGAATTATTTCTTTTTTTTTTTTTTTTTTTTTTTTTTTTTTTTTGTGGGTACCAGGGGGACGACCTCAGGACCTCGCGCGCCAACAGGCACCCGTGCCACTGAGCGATATCACTGGCCCCTTTTTCGTATGTGGGTTCCGGGAGTCGAACTCGGGCCCTCGCGCTTGCAAGGCAGGCGCTTACGCCGCTGAGCCATCTCACCGGCCCTTGAATTATTTCTGTTCCTTACAGTCACCAGCAGTACTGCAATGAATGTATGTTCTTTTACATTTTTGCCAGTGCATCTTTGAGATAGATTGCAAGAAATGGGATTCCTAGGTGAAAGGGTAATTACCTGTGTAATTTTTTTTTTTTTTTTTTTTTTTTTTGTGGGTACCGGGGGGTCGACCTCAGGACCTCTCGCGCCAGCAGGTGCCCGTGCCGCTGAGCGATATCACCGGCCCCTTTTTCGTATGTGGGATCTGGGAGTCGAACTCGGGCCCTGGCGCTTGCAAGGCAGGCGCTTACGCCGCTGAGCCATCTCACTGGCCCACCTGTGTAATTTTGCTAGGTAATGCCAAGTTCCTTTTATGGTAATAATTTTGGTTTGTATAAGTGGATGTGTTCTAAATTAGTTTAGTGTGAGATGTTAGTCCCTTCTGATGAGCTTATAAATCCCATAATTAGCTGTAAGAAATATAATTTGCATTGAAAAATGCAGACTTACCTGTTATTTTACTCCTCAGATTTGTTTCAGAATTATCACTACTCTTACCATAAATTCTTTATAAAAGAACAGTATACCTATGTAAAGGGCAAATGGTTATAACTAATTTTTTAAATCTATATATGCTGTCTTTGTCAGTAAAGATAATTGCTAACATTAAGAGCTTCTTTCTCGGGCTGGTGAGATGGCTCAGCGGCATAAGCACCTGCCTGGCAGGTGCGAGGTCCTGAGTTCAACTCCCGGAACCCACATAAAGGAAGAAAAGGGCTGGTGATATCATTCAGCGGCACAAGCGCTTGCCCGGCAAGCGTGAGGTCCTGAGGTCGACTCCCGGTACCCACATTAAAAAAAAAAAAAAAAAAAAAAGAGCTTCTTTCTCAAGTAAATATAGTATATATTTGTGAATGCTGTTTTTAAAAATTATGTTTAGTATAAAACTAAGTTTAAATGTTTAAAAATTACCCCCAAAGATGGAGCTTTTATTTAGTTAGTTAGTTATTGTAGTGCTGGGGATTGAATCCAGTGCTGTGATGGGCAAGAACTTTACTACTGAGTTATGTCCCCAGACTGACAGAGCTTTTTTTTTTTTTTTTTTTTTTTGTGGGTACCGGGGGGACGACCTCAGGACCTCGCGCGCCAACAGGCACCCGTGCCACTGAGCGATATCACCGGCCCCTTTTTCATATGTGGGATCCGGGAGTCGAACTCGGGCCTTCGCGCTTGCAAGGCAGGCGCTTAAGCCGCTGAGCCATCTCACCGGCCCCGTGACAGAGCTTTTAAAAAATTTAAAAAACCATTTATAAAAACAGATACATAAAAATTTAAAAAGTACACTACTTAAAGCATTTTTATTCCCTGAAGTATAAAACAGGTTTTTCCATTGGCCTCTTTCACTTAAGTTTTTGAAATACTTTGGACCAACCATGTTATCTGGGTTTCTTTAGCTCACTGTTTTTATAAAGCTACTAAATTGTGTGGCAAAAATCCCTTTGTACATCAGTGTACTACGTATAGTATCAGTCGTGTGTTCTCGTGGCTTTCAGTTTAATAATCTGGAGGCTTGTATGCAGTAATTCACACTGATCACGAAAGAGATTGAATTGAGTCAGTCTGTATCTGTGGTCCTTTAGATTATTTATGTGTATCTAGAACAGGGTCTTGTTGAAAATGAATGGCTGGGGAGCTACCACCATTGATAGTCGATAAATGGCTAATGAAGAAAGGAGTTAGAATATCTGAATATTTTGTCTGAGAACAATCATAAAGTTCACCAAGTAACCAAATTTTCTAGAACACATTTGTCATTTAGATGTTGAAGATAAAAAAAATAGGGAAAAATAGAAATCAGGAGATAAAGTGAAATTATTGTAGTTTGTCTTACTAGAGGTCTCCATTTTACTAAAACATCATGTTATTGTACAGATATGATCAGCTAGAAATATTTTGCCTTCTAATTCCCTTGAAAGTAGAGTGAATTTGTGATTATTAAATGAAAATATATACATAACATTTTTCTCTTTTGTAGGCATTTGGGATCACAGCTTTGTGAATTAGAAAAACTGATAAGTAAAATGATGATTGCAGAATTTTCTACTTATTCTCACAGTGACTTAAATAGACCACTGGAAGATGACTGTCAAGTTTTAGAAGAGGTATATGTTTTAAACTGTGGAATGTGATGTTACTGCTTAATGTTAGTTCCTAGCCTTAGTTTAGAACACATTTTTCTCAGGTTATTGTAAAATTACCTTAAATTTCAGGTTCTGTCAGACTTTTGAAGTCCTTCCTTAGCCATGTGACTTTTTAAAAAATTTTTTAATTTTTGCTTTTTTATTTTGGTTTTTTGTATTTTTTGCAACAGGTTCTTTCTTTTCTTTTTTTAATTTTTTTTGTGGGTACCGGGGATCAACCTCAGGACCTCGCGCGCCAGCAGGTGCCCGTGCTGCTGAGTGATATCACCGGCCCTTTTTTCGTATGTGGGTTCCAGGAGTCGAACTCTGGCCCTCGCACTTGCCAGGCAGGCGCTTACGCCACTGAGCCATCTCACTGGCCCTAGCCATGTGACTTTAACAAGCACCATAAAGGTTCAGTATCCTATGAAACTTGAGAATGAAATAATTTTATATCTTTCTTAGAGTTAAAATAAGGCTTTCATAGTTTACAAACTAAGCTCAAAGTATAAGTGTAAAACAAATGAATTACTTTATATTGCAAATGTGCATGCATTGAAGTTTATCTTATGTAAAATGATTTTTATATAGTAAGTTATTACTCATTTAAATTCATTGAATACCTTGTGAAAACATTATGAACATGTTTTATGAATGTGTATGTATAAATACATCATATCCTGGCTTTACCTATTTGGTAACTTCTCATTCTTAATCATTGCCAAGAACTCGTATAAAATCTAAAAGGCCCCAGCTGATAAAAGTTTAAGTAAAGAGATACACATTGGAAGTTGATTTCCACTTGAGAGCTTGAGAGTCCATGTCATCATTCTAGTCTTCTAGACCACAAATTATTTTTTAAAAAAGGCTGAGGGGCTATTTATTGGTCATCAGGGGTTGAGAAGGGTATTTTCTAATTCTTCATGAAAACTAGGCCAAAAAATCTCTTGTTTTGTTCCCAAACCAGCTTCACTTGATCCGTATGGTAGAATAGGATTTTATCCATTTTAGAAGGGGGACTTCAAAATCTGATGACAAGATTGCTGGAAGGGGTTTTTTTAGACTTCTGAAAATACCCTGTGCTGGATTGAGGTCTGAACAAAACCCTTAATGCTGAATATTCCTTTCTGTAAGTCAGATTATTTCAAATTTAAAATGTGAAATTACATATTCTTCTCTTTAATAGGAAAGATTAGTATCTCTTATATTTGGACTTTTAAAACAAAGAAAACTTAATTTTTTAGAAATCTATGGTGAAGAAATGATTATTACAGCAAAGAATATCATTAAACAGGTAATTATGCATTTTTATTTTGTATAGCCTATAATCTTCTGACTTTGTTTTTATGTTATCTAGTAATATATGCAGGTTATAGTATAATACTTACACTTGCTCATTTATTTAAAAATGGGGGGCTGGGTATATAGCTCAGTGGCATAGTGCCTGCCTGGCAAGCGCGTGGTCGTGAATTCGATTCCTGGTACCAAATAAATAAATAAATAAATAAATAAATAAATAAATAAAAATGGGAAGTGTGGAAAAATAGAACAAAAACATAGTCCTACCAGCCAAGATTATCACCTTAAGAATATTTCTACATGTAGATCATTACTGATTCTTCTATTATTGCTATCATAATGTATATGATTTTGAACATATATTTCAGTTAAAATCAACATAAGCGTTTTCTCATGTTATTACACAAAACTTCAGAAACATCAATATTAATGGTTGTTAAAATTTCATCAGTATGGGGCCGGTGAGATGGCTCAGCGGTGTAAGCACCTGCCTGGCAAGCGCGAGGGCCTGAGTTCGACTCCTGGAACTCACATACAAAAAAAGGGCCGGTGATATCGCTCAGTGGCACGGGTGTCTGCTGGTGCGCAAGGTCCTGAGGTCGACCCCCGGTACCCACAAAAAAAAAAAAAAAATTTTTTTTTCCTAAGTATTGTGTTGGTTAAGCCTGTGTGGCCTTTCCTATACTTTGAACATTTAGGTTGTTTTCAGTTTGATACTGTAAAATGACAGATGTCTTTGGTGCAAAGTTATTTTGTTTGTTTTTCTTTTTTTTATTATTAAGTTTATTGGCACATTTTTAGATATACATAATGATCACATTCATCACAGGGAATTTGTACCTGTACATGATATATCTTAATTCTTCTTTTTTTTGGTCCCCATTCCTCTACCCTCCTGCAACCCTTCTTCCCCTCCTTATTTAGAAAAGCTTTATTTCCATTTTTTCCTTCTTTTCTTGTTTTATCTCTTTTCCTTTCCTTCCTTTCTTCCATCCCCCTCTCTAGTTCCCCTTCCCATTTGATAACTTTTTTCCTGTTTGATAATATCTAATATACATTTTGGTCCTTATTTACACTTTCAGTTTCTCACACCAGAGAAACAGTGCGATATTTACACGTGTTCAATTTATTTCATTTAAGAGTATGGTCTCAAGTTGCATCCATTTACTTAGAAATGTCTCAATTTTATCCTTCTTTATGGCTGAGTACTACTCCATTGTATAAAAAAACCAATTCTTTTTTTTGGTTCCGAGAATCGAACTCAAGACTTTGTGCTTGGCAGGCAGGCACTGTGCCACTGAGCTATATCCTTGGCCTTACTTCTTCTTTATCCATTCATTGGTTGATGGTCATTTGGGCTGTTTCCAAGATTTAGCTATTACAAACTGTGCCGCTATAAATGTAGGTGTGAGTATATCACTGTGGTATGATGCTTTTTTTCCAGGAAGATACCAAGAAGGGGAATACCTGGGTTGAATGGGACCTGTAGCTTTAGTTTTTTGAGGAATCTCCGCATTAATTTCCACAGTGGTTGCACCAGTCTACATTCCCACCAACAGTGGAAAAGGGTTCCTTTTTCCCCACAGACCCTCCAACATTTGTTATTTATTGGTTGATTTCTTGATCATAGCCATTCTTTCTGGGGTGAGATGGAATCTCAGTGTTGTTTAAATTTGCATTTCATGAATGACCAATGATGTTGAACATTTTTTCATATATTTATTTGCCATTTGTGCTTCTTCGTATGAGAATTATCTACTCATTTCAGATGCCCATTTTTGGATTAGGTCTTTAAATTTGAGGTGTCTAATTTTTTTTAGTTCTAGATATTAGATCTTTGTCAGAGGAACAGCTGACAATCATTTTTCCCCACACTGTGGGCTGTTGCTTTACTCTGTTGGTGGTTTCTTTTGCTGTGCAAAAGCTTTTTAATAAGATGAGATCCTGGTTATTGATTCTTTGTAATATTTCCTGTGCACTTGGGGTTTTGTTCGTAAAGTCTTTACACCTATGTTTTCAAGAGTTCTACCTATTCTCTCTTCCAGCAGATTTAGTATTTCTGTTTTAATATTTAGATCTTTGATCCATTTTGAGTTTAGTGCATGGTGAGAGACATGGATATAGTTTTAATCTTTAGCATGTGGAAAGCCAGTTTTTCCAGCTCCATTTATTAAAGAGGCTTTCTTCTAGTGAACATATTTGGCCTCTTTGTCAAAGATATGGTGGCTAAGTATGTTTGGAGTTGTGTCTGCATCTTCTAATCGTTCCATTGATCCTCGGGTCTGTGTTTTATTGTTTGTTCATTTGTTTTTGCCAGTACCATGCTGTTTTTATCACAGTAGCTTTTTAGTATAATTTCAAGTCAGAGATTGTGATGCCCCCTACCTTACCCTTGTTGCCCAAAGTTGCCTTTGCTATTCTAGGTCTCTTCTGGTTTCAAATGTATTTTAGGATTGTTTTCTCTAATTCTGTGAGGTATGCTATTGATATTTTGATTGGGATTGCATTAAATCTGTGTAACAATTTTGGGAGTATGGCCATTTTCACTGTGTTGGTTCTTCCTACCCCAGATCAAGGATATCTTTCCATTTTCTGATATCCTCTTCTATATCCTTTTTCAGAGTACTATAGTTTTCAATGTAAAGATCTTCTACTTCCTTTGTTAGATTGATTCCTAAGTATTTCAGCTTTTGGATGCTATTGTGAAAGGTGTTGTTGCCCTAATTTCTCTCTCAGTGAGTCTGTTATTTGTATCAGGAATGATACTGATTTTTGAGTGTTGACTTTGTATCCAGCTACATGACTAAATTTCATTATTAAATCTAGAAGTCTTTTTGTGGAGTTTTTGGGGTCCTCTATGTGGAGTATCATGTCATCTACAAATAATGATAATTTAACTTCTTCCTTTCCTGTCTTTATTCTTTTATTTCTTTCCCTTGTCTAATTGCTCTGGCTAATGTTTCTAGAACTGTATTGAATAGGAGTGGTGATAGTGGAAATCCTTGTCTTGTTCCTGATTTTAGATTGAAAGCTTTCAGTTTTTGACCATTTAGTATGATGTTGGCTGTTGCTTTGCCATAGATGGCTTTTATCAGATTGAGATAAAGGGTTTTTAATCATGAATGGGTGTTGGAGTTTGTCAAATGCTTTTTCTGCATCTGTTGAGATGATCATGTTATTTTTATATTTGGCTCTGTTGATATGGTGTATTACATTTATTGCTTTGTGTATGTTGAACCATCCTTGCATCCCTGGGATGAATCCTACTTGGTTGTGGTCTACAATCTTTTTGATGATTTGCTGCATTGTTTGCCAGTATCTTGTTGAGGATATTTGTGTCTGTGTTCCTTAGGGAGATTGGCCTGTAGTTCTCTTTTTTGTTGGGTCCTTCTCTGGTTTTGGTATCAGGGAATGCTTGCTTCCAGGAATGACTTTGTGAGTATTGCTTCCCTTTCAATTTTATTAAAGAGTTTGAGAAGTAATGGCATTAGATCTTCTCTAAATTTCTCACAGAATTCAGCAGTAAGTCCATCAGGACCTGGGCTTTTCTTTGTTGGTAACTTTTTAATTACATCTTCAGTTTCATTGACTGATACTGGGTTATTTCATATTTTTATATCTTCTTGATTCAGCTTTGGAAATTCATATATATCTAGGAATATCTGTCTATTTCTTCTGTGTTTTCCATCCTATTAGAATACAGGTTCTTGAATTAGGTATTGATGATCTTCTGGATTTCTGCAGGATATGTTGTGATTTTACTCTTTTCATTCCTAATTGCATGGATTTGAGTCTTTCCTTTTTTTTTTTTATAAGATTGGTTAAGGGTTTATAATTTTATTTAATTGCTCAAAGAACCAACTCTTTGGTTCATTGATTCTTTGTATTGTTTTATTGTCTCCACTTTTTATATTGTCTCCACTATATTACTTCCTGCTCTGATCTTTATAATTTCCTCCTTCTTATGAGCTTTGGGCTTGATTGCTGTTCTTTTTGTAGAAGCTTGAGGTTCAATATTAGGTTGTTTATTTGAGTTTGCTCTATTTTCCTGAGATGAGAGCTCAGTGCTCTTAATTTCCCTCTTAGAACTCCTTTCATTGCATCCCATAAGTTCTGATATGTAGTATTGGCATTATCATTTAATTGTAGATACTGTTTAATTTCTTCTTTAATTTCATGTGTGATCCATTGGTTGTTCAAGAGGGTGTTATTTAGTTTCCATCTATTTATGAACTTCTTATGATTTCTTTTGCCATTGATTTCCAATTTCATTGCACTATGGTCTGATAATATGCATGGGATAATTTCAGTTCCTTTGCATTTACTTAAGCAAGTACGGTGAGCCAATATGTGGTCTCTTTTGGAGAATGTCCCATGCATAGGTGAGAATGTGTATTCTGATGTTGTGGGGTGGAATGGTCTGTAGATATCTACCAAATCCATTTGTTCACAGGTTTGGTTCAATTCTGATATTTCTTTGTTTACTTTTTTCTAGTTGATCTTTCTATTTGTGACAGTGGGGAATTAAGGTCCCCCACTAAAATGGTGTTAGTGCTTATTTGATTTTTCATGTCTGTTAATATTTGTTTTATATAGTTGGATGCACTGATATTTGGTGCATATATATTTATGATTGTTATCTCTTCTTCTTGGAGTTTTCCCTTAACAAGTATGTAGTGACCTTCTTTGTCTATTTTGATCAGTCTTGGCTTGAAGTTGACTTTGTCTGCAAGTAGAATAGCTACCCTGGCTTTTTCCAGGCTCCAGTTGCATGAAATACTGTTTTCTATCCTTTGACTTTCCATCTATGAATTTATTTTTTAGTTAAATGTGTTTCTCGTATGCAGCATATTGTTGGAACTTGTTTCTTGATCCATTCCACCAGCATGTTTCTTTTGATTGGTGAATTGATGCCATTTACATCAATGGTTATAACTGATACGTATTGTCTTATTCTTGTCTTATTATTTTACTGGTGTTGGTTCCCTGTCTTTCCCCTCTGTTTAATTGCTTGCCTTGAGTGGTAGCTTCCTTCTATTGGTGTTCTTGGAATTCTGGTCTTCTTTCTAAAATATCCCTCAGAACATTTTGTAGAGCTGGTTTGGTGGGCATGAGTTTCTTCAGTTGTTCTTTGTCATGGAAATATCTTATTTTTCCATTTATTTTGAAAGATAGTTTTGCAGGGTACATCAGTCTAGGTTACAGATTCTTTTCTTTTTTTTTTTATTTTAAAGAGAAGAAACAAAACAAAAAGAACAAAAAGGAACAAAATTTCAAAACAACATAACAGGAGGGTAACAATGGTTAATACATTATGCATTGTTATCTTTAAATTAGTTACTCAGGGTACAAGATATCAGCATTCAATTGTCCCAACATTACTGGCATAAACCTTTCTATGAACTAAGCAAAATTAGTAGTGTATCTATCTTAACCATCTTATATATAAATATAATTTTTTTCTTTTCCCTTCTCTCTTCTCCCTATTCCCCCATCCCAGACTCTCTTTCCTTTTGACCAGTTTCTTTCTGATTCATCATATCTATAGTACATTTTGGATCTTATTTACTCTTTCAGTTTCTCACACTAGGGAGACAATATGATGTTTACACATGTGCATCTGGTTAATTTCACTTATAAGTATTTTCTCGAGTTGCATCCATTTACCTATAAAAGTCTCCAGTTTATCCTTCTTTATGGCTGAGTAGTACTCCATTGTATAAAATACCACATCTTTTTTATCCATTCCTTGGTTGATGGGCATTTGGGTTGTTTCTAAGATCTGGCTATTACAAATTGTGCTGCTATAAACATGGGTGCACATATATCGCTGTGGTATGATGTTTTTAATTCCTGTGGGAAGATACCCAGAAGGGGAATAGCTGGGTCAAATGGGACCTCCAACCCTAGTTTTTTTGAGGAATCTCCACACTGATTTCCGCAGTGGCTGTACCAGTCAACACTCCCACCAACAGTGGAGAAGGGTTCCTTTTTCCCCACAGCCCCTCCAGCATTTGTTATTAGTTGATTTCTTGATGATAGCCATTCTTTCTGGGGTGAGATGGTATCTCAGTGTTGTTTTAATTTGCATCTCTCGAATGACTAGTGATGTTGCACATTTTTTTGTATATTTATTTGCCATTTGTATTTCTTCATCTGAGAAATGTGTATTCATCTCAGATGCCCATTTTTGGAGTGGGTCTTTAAATTTGGGAGGTCTGATTTTTTTGAGTTCTTTATATGTTCTCGATAGTAATCCTTTGTCTGAGGAACAGCTGGCAAACACTTTTTCCCACGTTGTGGGTTGTCTCTTCACTCTGTTGGTGGTTTCTCTTGCTGTGCAAAAACTTTTTAATAAGATGAGATCCCAGTTGTTGATTCTTTGCGATAGTTCCTGTGCGGTTGAGGTTTTAGTCATAAAGTCTTTGCCTACACCAATGTCTTCAAGGGTTTTACCTATCCCACCTTCCAGCAGATTTAATGTTTCTGTTTTAATATTTAGATCTCTGATCCATTTTGAATTTAGTTTAGTGCACGGTGAAAGATATGGGTTGAGTTTTAATCTTCGGCATGTGCAGAACAAGTTTTTCCAGCACCATTTATTAAAGAGGCTATCTTTCTTCCAGTGAATGTGTTTGGCACCTTTGTCGAATATAAGGTGGCTTAGTATGTCTGGAGTTGTTTCTGCATCTTCTAATCTGTTCCATTGATTTTCAGGTCTTTTTTTTGCCAGTACCACACTGTTTTTATCACAGTAGCTTTATAGTATAATTTCAAGTCAGGGATTGTGATGCCCCCTGCCTTGCCTTTGTTGCCCAGAATTGCTTTGCTATTCTAGGTCTCTTCTGATTCCAAATGAATTTTAGGATTGTTTTCTCTAATTCTATGAGATACGCTGTTGGAATTTTGATTGGAATTGCATTAAATCTGTATAACAATTTTGGAAGTATGGCCATTTTCACTATATTGGTTCTTCCTATCCAGGAGCAAGGGATATCCTTCCATTTTCTGATATCCTCTTCAGTCTCCTTTTTCAGAGTACTGTGGTTTTCAGTGTAGAGGTCTTTTACATCCTTTGTGAGGTTGATTCCTAGGTATTTCATTTTTTTGGATGTTATTGTGAAAGATATTGTTTCCCTAATTTCTCTTTCAGTAAGTTTGTTATTTGTGTACAGAAAGGCTATTGATTTTTTTTTTTTTTGGTGGGTACCGGGGGGTCCACCTCAGGACCTCGCGTGCCAACAGGCACCCGTGCTGCTGAGCGATATCACCGGCCCCTTTTTCGTATGTGGGATCTGGGAGTCGAACTCGGGCCCTCGCGCTTGCTAGGGCAGGCGCTTATGCCGCGGAGCCATCTCACCGGCCCAAGGCTATTGATTTTTGAGTGTTGACTTTGTATCCAGCTACACTACTGAATTTGCTTATTAAATCTAGCAATTTTTTAGTGGAGTTTTTGGGGTCTTCTATGTAGAGTATCATGTCATCTGCAAATAATGATAATTAAACTTCTTCCATTCCAATCATTATTCCTTTTATTTCTTCCTCTTGTCTAATTGCTCTGGCTAGAGTTTCCAGGACTATGTCGAATAAGAGTGGGGACAGTGGACATCCTTGTCTTGTTCCTGATTTTAGAGAGAAGGCTTTCAGTTTTTGTCCATTTAGTATGATATTGGCTGTTGGTTTGTCATAGATAGCTTTTATCAGATTGAGATAAAGACCATCTATTCCAATTTTCTGTAGGGTTTTTATCATGAATAGGTGCTGGACTTTGTCAAAAGCTTTTTCTGCATCTATTGAGATGATCATGTGATTTTTGTCTTTGGTTCTGTTAATATGGTGTATTACATTTATTGATTTATGTATATTGAACCATCCCTGCATCCCTGGGATGAATCCAACTTGGTCATGGTGTATAATCTTCTTGATGATTTGCTGGATTCTGTTTGCCAGTATCTTATTGAGGATTTTTGCATCTATGTTCATTAGGGAGATTGGCCTGTAGTTCTCTTTCTTAGTTGGGTCCTTCTCTGGTTTTGGTATCAGGGTAATGCTTGCTTCCAGGAATGAATTAGGGAGTATTGCTTCCCTTTCGATTTCATTAAAAGTTTGAAAGGTATTGGTGTTAGGTCTTCTCTAAATTTCTTGTAGAATTCGGCAGTGAATCCATCAGGGCCTGGGCTTTTCTTTGTTGGGAGGTTTTTAATTACATCTTTGATTTCATTGGTTGATATTGGTTTATTCAGGATTTTTAAATCTTCTTGATTCAGCTTTGGTAATTCATGTGAATCTAGGAATCTGTCCATTTCTTCTGCATTTTCCATCTTAGTAGAATATAAATTTTCAAAATAGGTATAGATGATCTTCTGGATTTCTGCAGGGTCCGTCGTGATATCACCCTTTTCATTTTCAATTGCATGGATTTGAGTCTTTTCTTTTCTTTTTTTAATAAGGTTGGATAAGGGTTTGTCAATCTTATTTATTCTTTCAAAGAACCAACTCTTTGATTTGTTGATTCTTTGTATTGTTTTTTTAGTCTCTAATACGTTAATTTCTGCTCTGATCTTTATAATTTCCTCCCTTATATGAGCTTTTGGCTTAGCCTGTGCTTCTTTTTCTAGAAGTTTGAGGTTCACCATTAAGTTGTTTATTTGTGCTTGCTCTATTTTCCTGATATAGGTATTTAATGCTATAAATTTCCCTCTTAGACTGCTTTCAGTATATCCCATAAGTTCCGGTATGTTGTACTGTCATTATCTGTCAGTTGTAGAAAGTGTCTAGTTTCTTCTTTAATTCCGTCTGTGACCCATTGGTTGTTCAGGAGGGTGCTGTTTAATTTCCATGTGTTTAGGAAGTTTTTGTGATTTCTTTTGCCATTGATTTCCAATTTCATTGCACTATGGTCTGATAATATGCATGGGATAATTTCAGTTCCTTTGCTTTTACTTAAGCAGGTTTTATGAGCTAGTATGTGGTCTATTGTGGAGAACGTCGTATGTACAGCTGAGAAGAATGTGTATTCTGATGTTGTGGGGTGGAACACTCTGTAGACATCTACTAAGTCCATTTGTTCTACAGTTTGGTTCAGTTCTAATATTTCATTATTGATTTTTTTGTCTAGTCGATCTTTTTGTGACAGTGGAGTATTGAGATCCCCCAATATAATTGTATTAGTGCTTATTTGATTTTTCATGTCCTTTAATACTTGTTTTATATAGTTGGGTGCACTGGTATTTGTTGCATATATATTTATGATCGTTATCTCTTCCTCTTGGATTGTTCCTTTACAAGGATGTAATGACTTTCTTTATCTCTCTGAATCATTCTTGGCTTGAAATTCACTTTGTCTGCAAAAAGAATAGCTACCCCTGCTTTTTTTGGGGTTGCTGTTGCATGGAGTATTGTTTTCCATCCTTTGACTTTCAGTCTATGAATTTCTGAATTAAATGTGTTTCTTGTATACAGCATATTGTTGGATCTTGCTTCTTCATCCATTTTGCCAGTCTGTGCCTTTTGATTGGTGAATTGAGACCATTAACTTTGATGGTTAAAACTGATATGTATTGACTTATACTTGTCATGTTATTTTCCTGTTGTTGGTTCCCCCTCTTTTTTTCTCCCCCCCTCCTTCTGTTTAATTATCTGCCCTGTGTGGTGGATTCCTTCTTTTGGGGTTCCTGGAGTTCTAGTCCTTGTTACCTCCTTCTAGAATGTCCTTCAGAACATTTTGGAGTGCTGGTTTGGTGGTCATAAATTTTCTCAGAAGTTCTTCGTCGTGGAAGTATTTTATTTCTCCATCAATTTTGAAAGATAGTTTTGAGGGGTACATCAATCTGGGTTGAAAGTTATTTTCCTTTAGAGCTTGAAATACGTCATTCCAAGCTCTTCTTGACTTGAGGGTTTGTGCTGAAAAGTCAGCTGTGATTCTGATGGGTTTTCCTTTATAGGTGATTCATCTCTTTTCCCTAACAGCTTTTAAGATTCTGCTCTTGTGTTGAATTTCAGGGATCTTAACTATGATATGTCTGGCTGAAGATTTTTTTTGATTATGGCTAGTTGGAGTTCTATAAGCCTCATTTATATGAAGATCAAATTCTTTTTCTCTACCAGGGAAATTCTCTGTGATAATGTCTGTGCACAGGATTCTGATGTCATTTATGCTATCTCTGCTTTTTCATTGATTCCAATTAATCTTAAGTTATTTGTCTTTGTGTCATCTAGCAGCTGCTGGATTGATTTTTCATGGTCCCTTGCTATTTTTAAGAATTCTTTCTTTTCATGATCACTAATCGCAAGCCTGTCTTCTATATCTGAGATCCTGTCCTCACATTGGCTTAATCTGCTACAAATACTTTCAATGGAATTTTTGTTCTCCTGGATATCTGCTTGAATCTACCTTATGGATTCCATTTCTTTCCTATGCTGAGCATTCATGGTTTCCATGATTTTCTTAAGCTTGTCTATTTTTTTGTCTGTGTCTGCTGTAGCGTCCTTAAGCCTGGTCTTCATTGTGGACATTATCTCTGCAGTTATTTGTGAAATTATTTCTGATTTAATTTTTTCAAGAGCCTCATTCAGTTGCTTTGTTGTTACCACTTCAGAGATGCCAGGTGGGTGGCTTTCGGATTGTCCCACCTCATTGCCCCCTAGGTTTGCCTTTGGTGAATTGGATGTGTGGGGTTGCATCTTGTTTAAGTGTCGTCTCATTTTCTTTTCTTTCTTTAGTTTAATTCCTGGAGTGATGTTTGTAAATTACCTATGGTATGTTGCTTTATTGCTAGTGTTAAAAATTTAGGAGATGACTACTTCTCTGTGGTATCTTCCAGGCGTAGTTTATTTTTGGGTTTTGAGCCTGCTGCAAGATCCTACCTCTTCATTTTGTTGGATATGAGAAGTTGCTGCCTGTTTGGCCCAGTCCTTGCTTCTTTGGTACTGTGCCACTGTATTTTCTGTGACCCTTAGTCAGTCTCAGTCATGGAATACCAGGAAGAAAAGCTGTTTAGAACAATTGTGTCACTTTTGGCTATAATGGTACCTAAAGCATCAAACACAGCCTAGAAAATGACAGTCTGAGCTAACCAGTTATTTGCCACTTTTAATCGTATAAAGTAGAGTTGTTATATAACAAAATCTAAACACACCAGAAAAATTATATGCAGTATGTAAGTCCTTAATATGTCAATTTTGCCCTCAGGAGTTTAAATTTAAAATGAGTTAAGGTGGAAATAGAGAATTGGGAGAAAAGGAAGGAATTAGATGTAAGGCTGGAGGACCAAGAGGGATCCCGCTAACATTGGGAAACTGGTGTAGAGGACTGGTGGGAAAAAGAGAAGGAAGGGATAAAAGGAAGAACAGATTAGAACTACAATGACAAGGAGGTTAGAGGCTCTGTTTACACTCATATAAAAATCAGATAGAATGATGAATGAAAGAGCAAAGAGACAAACAAAAACAATAACGAAGACAAAAACAACAAAACAACCAAACAAAAAACCCCACAAAAAAACCAAAAAAACAAAAACAGCTTCAGCAGAACAAAAAAAGAATGAGAGAAAAAGAGGAAAAAAAAAAAAAAGAATCAGTTCCAGGTTTTGACTCTGTTGTAGGCAGGCACTGTGTGGTGACGGAATCCTGTTCCGTGCAGGTCTGTCCCTGCAAACCAGGAGCAGCCCTTTGGCAGGGCAGTGAGCAGTAGCCTGTATTCTTGGGCGGAGACCAGTCTCATTCGCCTGAGGCCATCAGCGCCCTTCCCATGGGCCTGAGACTCCGCTGTGCTGAGTCCGAGCTCTGTGTTTTAGCGCCACACTCTCTGCCCAACAGTGGCGCCTGGCTAATCACTCTCGCACGGCTCGCTGAGCGTCCGAGCCACTCACCACCAGCCAGCGCAGTCCTTCACTGCTCCTGTGCACCACTGCTGTTTCGCGTTCCTCCGCGGAGGCCCCCCTGGGCAGCGGCTGTCACCGTGTGTCCACAGATTTGAACTTCTGTCATGCTGCGGCTCCTGGCACAGGGATAAGTCGTCCACGGTCTCCTCCTTCCTCTTCCTCAAAACCACTCTTCACTCGCTCCGTGGGTCCCGAACTGCACCTCAGAACTTTCCTGGGTCCAGGGGAGCCATCTCCCGCCCTACTGTGCCCTTCCAGTCACTATATTCCCGTGGCCCAAGGGCAACTTTTAGAGTTTTGCTGCCTGCTTCTTACAAATCCTCCATCTTTTCCCAAAGTCTGAGATTGTCTTCTTTCAGGACTTGAAATACTTCACACCAAGCTCTCCTTGACTTAAGGTACATCAATCTGGGTTGGAGATTGTTTTCTTTTAGGACTCAAAATACTTCACTGCAAGCTCTCCTTGACTTAAGGGTTTGTGTTGAGAAGCCTGCTCTGATTCTGATAAGCTTTCCTTTGTAGGTGATTTGTTTCTTTTCTCTAACAGCTTTTAATGTTCTGTTCTTGTGAATTTCTGGATTCTTGATTATGATATGCCTTGGTGTAGATTTATTTTGGTCATGACTAATTAGAGTTCTATGCATCACTTATGTGTATATCAAATTCTTTTTCCATGCTTGGGAATTTTTCTGCCATTACTTCTGTGAACAGATATTTTATGGCATTTGCACTGTCTCCTGCTTTCTCATTGACCTGATGAATGTTATGTTATTGTTCTTTGCATCATCTTGCAGCTGTTGGATAGATTTTTCATGGTCCCTTGTTAGTTTTAAGAAATCTTTCTCTTTGTGATCACTAACTGCAATCCTGTCTTCTAGATCTGATATTCTGTCCTCACCTTGGTTCAATCGGCTGCATACACTTTCAATGGAATTTTTAATCTCCTGGATATCTGTTTATATGTCTTTCGTGCTTTTCATTTCTTTCCTATGTTGGGCATTCATGGTCTCCATCATTTTCCTAAGCTCCTCTATTTTTTTTATCTGTGTCTAGTATAGATTCACTGAGCAAGTCCTTCATTTTGATCGTCATCTCTTTTTTTTAACCTGATAGATTATTTCTGATCTGATTTTCTCTATAGCCTCATTCATCTGGTTTTTTGTTCTTCTGCTGATACCATTGAGAAAATTCAGGTGGATGGCTTCTGATTTCCTCTCTCTGTCCCCTGGAGTTGTCATGGATGGGGTGGAGGTCTGTGGTTGCATTTTACTTCTGTGTCTTGTCATTTTCTATATTTGTATTTTAATTTGTTTTCTGTGTTGATAGTTATAAATTTCTTATGGTAGATATCTTTGTCACTAGTATTGAGGCTTCCCTAGGCAATGTCTGTTCCTCAGAGATATCTTCTAGGTTTTGTGTCTTGGTTTTTGTGTCTGTCTCGAGATCCTACCTTCTCAATTTATTAGGGATGAGACATTGCTATCTATTTGGCTCAGCACCCAGTCCTTTGCTACTGGACTATGGTGATGACCCCAGACAATCACAGTGTTGTCATACAAGGGAGAACAATTTATTACAACGGGTATGACATCCTGGCTAAAGTAGTACCATTAGCAATAATAATAGCATCAAGCACAGCTTAGGAAGTGATAAACTGTGATAACTATCAGTTTGGTACCTTTAAACACAGGAACACCCATCTACAGTTACATAACAAAATCCAATGTAAACCAGGAACTTGTATGCAGTGATTTTCCCCTTAGTAGAGTGATTTTTACCCTTGAGTGGGGGGGCTGAATTTAAGAGAGATAGGGGACAAAACAGAGATCAATGAAGAGAAATACAGTAGAAGCCAGGCTATAGAACAAGGGGTTATCTCCCAAGCTTTGGGAAACTGGAGAAGAGGACAGGAGAGAAAGAATGAAGGAGAGAACAACAACAACAAAAAAAATCGAAGCAAACCAGAAAGACTGGAGACAATGTTCACTCACATGAAAATATTTAAAAAATCAAGAAAGACAATTGAGAAGAGAAAAAGATGAACAAAATAAACAATAAATAATAAAATAATCTAAACAACCAAAAAGAAAAATGAACACAAAACAGAGAATTTAAAAAAAAACAGTAATATTCCTCTGGTGTCCACAGTTCTATGGTAGTGTCCAAGTCAGAGCCTCAAACCGTGCTGGGTAATCCCACCAAGTCTGCTGTAGGATTAGTGTTGTGTGTGGGGCTGATCTTGGCCTCCAGATGTGGGGGCTGGGGCCAGTGTTCAGCAAGCAACTTTATGTCTCTCGGCAGTCCGCCCACGTCTCCTCACCATGTTTGTCTCTGCCTTACTCTCCCAGTTGGTATGGCACCTTCAGATACAGACACCCGGAGGCTGCTCCCAGTCCTTGCACAGCCTCCTCTGTTCCACTCCCACTGCCTCCTTTCCTGCTGGTCACAGGGCTAGGGAAGTGCTGTCGGTGGACTCACTGCTCCTGCTGACGCTGTGGAGTCAGCCCAAGGTTGCTTGGTCCTGCTTCTTTTTCCTCTCTAGTAGGGGGAGTGCTGACTTTCCACTTGTTGCTCTGCCATGGCCCAAGTCTGCTTAAATCCCGTCTGTGTCCCTCTCTCACGCCACTGGTTGCAGGACAGGAGAGGTTGTGCTGTTCCACTCACTACCTTTACTGCAGCCACCACAGTCCCTAACCTTGTTGTCGCTAGAGGTTCCAGTTAGCTGACATGGTGCACAACAAAAAAAGAAGAAGGACAAAAAAAAAAAACTGGCAGACCATTGGGGAGGCTGCAACTTCCTGGTCACTTGCCCCTGTGTATGTGTGCAAAATTTGCTGCCTGGCTACAATGTCCTCTGTTTGGAGGAAGGCAAAAGAGGCAAGGGGCCTTATATCCTAAATTTATCCTGTGTGGCTTGAGTTTGCCACACTAGTGCAGTCCATCAGCTTTTGGGGAACTTCCCAGAATGGCAGTTCCTGTTCTGTACACAGGCGGATTTCCCACAGGCAGCCCTGTGGGCTTCCCCGTTATTTTATAAAGTCCTGTGCCTTTGCTTTTTGATCTACAGCGCTCTTCTTTCAGATTGATTTTGGCATCAGGATATATATCCCTCTCTTTCTTCCAATTACCTGTATTTTTAGATGATTTTCTCTAAAAAACTCCAACGTGGCTCCACCTCTGTTCAGCCATGTTGAATCAGTCAAGTTTGTTTTTCTTATTTAAGACTATTTCTTAGACGCATTTCCAAAAGTTGAATTATTGGTCAGAAAGTAAGTATGTTTAAGTTGTTTGATGCACAGAACTGGATTGCTGCTTAAAAATCTTTTACCAAGGGCCAGTGAGATAGCTCAGCAGCATAAGCGCCTGCCTGGCAAGCGCGAGGTCCTGAGTTCGACTTCCAATACCCACATACAAAAAAAGGGCCGGTGATATCGCTCAGTGGCACGGGTGCCTGCTGGCGCCGAGGTCCTGAGTTCGCCCCTGGCACCCACAAAAAAAAAAAAAAAAAAAAAAAAAAAAAAAAAAAAAACTTTTACCAATTTATACTTCTATCAGAAGTAGGTAAATGTTAATTTCCTTTTTACCATGATATCTAGGAAATTATAAACTAAAATCTGTTTGTTGTTTTGTTTTCCCTGATCTTTTTTTTTTATTCTGATAAGTCTCATCTAATGAATTTCAGTTTTTCTATATGTGAAAAAGATAATATAACTTTAAATGTGTTTGCTGGGCTTACGCATTATTAGTAGGTTGAATACATATTTATGAATTTTTAATGTTTATATAAATTTTTTAAAATTGCAATAATCTTCTCTTATACCCCTCTCAAACACTGATTAAGACACTGTATTTTTAAATTGTATAACCACTTTGGAATACTACTAGCAGTATTTACTAAATATGCCCATATTATGAACAAGCATTTCTATTCATACAACATAAATTCTTCCATAAGTTAACCAAAACACAGTAGAATAATGTTCACAACAGTACTAATTGTTTAAAAAAAAAAAAAACTCAAGCTCCATCATCAGTAAAAGGATAAATAAAATTGCAGTATATTTATACAATGAAATACTATACAATAATGAGAATAAGCAAATTACTCAGAACTACATAAATGAACATTATAGACAATGTGAAAGCAAAGAAGCCAGACACAAAAGAGTAAACACTGAGTCCACTTGTGTAAAATTCAAGCAAGCAAAATAATCTATTGTTTAGAAATAAGATAGTATCTTTTTAGAGGAAGCAATAGCTGGGCAGAGAGCTGGAAAGCGGCCCTGGGATACTGACTGTTCAGTTTCAAAAGCTGAGTTCTGGTTGAAGAGATGTACTCCATTTGTAAAGAAGTATTGTAAACATAACTTACATGATTTCTATTTGTATATTTTAAGCAAAAATTTTAACACCCATGTCTAAGCATTTATTATCTAAATAGTAAAGTGTTTATCATATGAAGTCTAAGCATTTATTTATTTTTTTTAATTTTAAAACTGTTGCTGCGGGCCGGTGAGATGGCTCAGTGGCGTAAGCGCCTGCCTTGCAAGCGCGAAGGCCGGAGTTCGACTCCCGGAACCCACATACGAAAAAGGGGCCGGTGATATCGCTCAGTGGCACGGGTGCCTGTTGGCGCGCGAGGTCCTGAGGTCGTCCCCCCGGTACCCACAAAAAAAAAAAAAAAAAAAAAAAACTGTTGCTGCTATTGCAAGAAAAGTTAAACCTCCATATGCATTTCTTTTGGGACATTAATATTGGGGTTATACCTTGTTTTTAAGTATTAGAGTTCTATATTTCTATTTATGATTTCGAGTAGTTTGAATAGGAGTTTTAATTGTTATAGTTTAAGCATACTCTAAAATAATTAATAGGGTAGGGGTAGTGCTTCAGTTTTTTAAACACTTTAAGGTATGTATAAAAGATATTTTTAAAAGTCTGGTAAAATGATTATTGTAGTCAACAAGTCCTTTTTAATGTATAGATGGAACATTCAGTTCTTAGGAGTCTGAAGAATTAATCAAATTGTTTTTGTTTTTTCTTAAATTTTGCAGTGTGTGATTAATAAAGTTTCACAAATAGAAGAAATAGACACAGATGTTGTTGTGAAGTAAGTACAAATATATACAGGTTGGTAGTTATCAGTCAGGGAAAAGATGACATGTGCAAATTAGAATAATTTGAGGAGGATTTTGTTAAGGAATTAGTGGTTGAGGTATGGGACAGGGTGCAAGAAAATCATACATGACACAAGGCAGTACCTTTGAGAGACAAGGGAAATAAGTCATTAACAGGATTCAGGAAAAAGACAGTAGTAGTTGATAAAAAGCTGTGTCCTTGAGTAGGGGGTAACAATCATCCTGAGGTAACCCTTCAAAGAGGGAATAGGAATAAGTACCATAGTGTAGTCCCCCTTATCTGTGGGAGATACATTTCAACACCACAAATGGATGCCTGAAACCACAGATATTACTAAACCCTATATGTACCACATTTTTCCCTATGAGCCCTGAAGTGTTGCCACATAGCACCAGAGTTAATCTGCCTTTCCATGTTTTATACCCTCGTGCTTTTTTTGTGTCACTACTCTTGTGCTGTGGGGGCATTACTAAGTAAAATAAAGAGTTATTTTAACACAAGTACTATGATATTAAGCCAGTTGATCTGATAACTGAGATGGCTACTAAGTGACTATGGGCAGGTAGCATATGCAACATGATTACACTAGGCAAAGGAATGATTCACGTTCTGGGTGGGCAGTAGCAGTTTGGCATGAGGCATTATGCTATTCAGAATGGCACATAGGTTAAAACTTATGAAATTTTTATTTCTGGAATTTTCCATTTTATATATTTGGACTGCATTGACTGTGGACAGTTATTGCTACAGAATATGAAACTACAGATAAGGGTGACTCTTTGTAAGGGCTCTTTATTGGCTAAGTCCATCAGGTTGCCCTCACAGGACAAAGAGGAGGGTGGGAAAGGGATAAAAGGTAGATACAAAGCAGGGGAATTGAAGATAATTCATACAGCAAGATAATAAGTATTAATTTTAAAGTATTTAGCTATATAATTAAAGCTGGGTTCTAATTGGCTTTGAGGAGTTTAATATTTGATTTTGAACTGTGTTTATAACTTTTTGTTTTGAGCCTTGGCAATTCTTATATTTTGAGAAGAATAGTGATATTTTATGACTGAACTTCTCCATCTTGTGGATATCTAACTTTATTGACTGGCCTAGGATATGAATAGCAATATGGACAACTGTGAAGTTTCTTGGGGGCAAACCCACAGAATGGAGACTATGGAGTGTTAATTTTCACCCTATTACTTGGTGAAAACTCAGTTTCAGAATTAGTTGAAGCAAAATAGAAACCAAGTTAGGAACTAAATAGGAATTAAGATAGGAAATGATAGTAGTTGGAAGATGTAAGTCATTGGAATTGTTAGAAACTCCATGGACGTGAAGAGTTAGTGACTTTTTGTTTTCTTTTTCTATAGGGAATTTTCTCAACTTAATGTAGAGAACTTCCTGTATATCCAGTATAAGAGTATTTTTTGAGAATAAACTACTGGCTACAATAATATTCATGAAAAATTTAAAATAATAAGTTGCTTAATACTATAAAATATTTTATGGAATTCTTTTTTGCATTAATCTGTTTTATCTTTGAAGTTTGATATCAACTATCAAAATAATAATATTGGCTGATATGTGACAATTTTTAGTGTGCCATGAATTTCTCTAAGTGTTTTTATTAACTCATTTAATACTTATAACAACCATGTAGAGTTTGTTCTTTCCCCATGTTGAGATAAGCAAATTGGAGCACATAGGGACTAAGTCACTTGACAGTCACATAGCTGGTAATCCCAGTAAGCTGCTAGAATTTTGAACTGAGGCAGTGTGGTCACATTACTTCTTATATGTGGAAAAGTATTTTTTAGTTTGTAGTAAGAAAAGTAGGTTATTAAATTTGTTGAGGGAGATATTAATTTCTATTTTTATTCCAGAAGATACCCTTACCTTTAACTAAAATTGGCTTCTTTATGATTTATTTCTTCAATGATCACAAAGTGTGTTCACATGGGATTACCGTATTGTAAGGTTTATAAGTCAGTATATTTGATTAGATTAGTTTTAAAAGATCTCTAAAGAAGTAGGAGTTGTTTGGCAGTTGACCTCTTCAAGATTTGACAATTTTAGTTAGAAATCTAGATAAAGTTGTATTTTATTCTTGTTACTCAAGAGTATCCTTTCCTCCAGTTTGGAGATGTTATCATATTAGCCCTGAGATGACATTATTTATGTTTAAACTTTTTTTCTAGGCTTGCAGATCAAATGAGAATGTTGAATTTTCTCCAGTGGTTTGATCTAATGAAGGATATTTTCTCTAAGTTTACAATTTTCCTACACAGAGTTAAGGTAAGCTTATGTATAAGTTTGTCCAGAATATCCCTAAAATTCAGTGAGCTTTCTGGAATAAAACACAACTTTTTTGTTTTTGTAATTTTTCTAAAGAGGTTTGGTTTTAAATAAGAATTGAAGTGCCTTGAAATATTTTGGGAATTTTTGTAATTCTGAACAATTTGTTTTATATTAAAAAGAAATATAATGCTTGCTTGGCATTAAATATTATGCAGTAATTTTTCCTCTTCTCATTTTATGATACTTGAATCCTTCTAGATTATATAGTGGTTCAATACTGTGAGAAAAAACTCTCAAGTCACTAATTTTTCTAGAAATTTAATGTTGATATAATTTTTTAGGATATTGTTCATATTTAAATTTTATATATATATATTTTTTTTTTTTTTTGGGGGGGGTAGGTACCGGGGGTCGAACTCAGGACCTTGCACGCCAGCAGGCGCCCATGCCGCTGAGCAATATCACTGGCCCTTTTTTCATATGTGGGTACCGGGAGTCGAACTCGGGACCTTGCGCTTGCCAGGCAGGCACTTATGCCACTGAACTATCTCACCAGCCCCTTAAATTATTTTATTAATGTTATTTATTGTAGATTTTTCTTTCATTTGGTCTGGGGGCCAATCGAGGATCATCTATATACATAGAGTTATTTTGTCTTTTTAGCCAAACCACTGAATTTTAAGCCATGTAGTATGTGGAAAAGAACACTTGCCACACAACATTATTTTAGAAGAAAAGATGTTACAGACTGTAATATACATTGTTTGGAATTACTAACATGCCATAGTTATGTTTTAGTAAGAAGGAATTACTAAATGTGACAGTTATAAGGGGCCATTTGTGAAATTTGATATTGTTTGTGTTACCAAGTGTCAGAAATGTGTTGTATGTGCTAGTTAATATCCCTAGAATTTCCTAAGTGCAATGGTAAATCATCTCAGGGACTTTGGTTCCTCTCTATGTCATAGCTTATCCTTATTCACATAGGAGCAATGCTAGGTCACATATAGAAGCACTTCAAACAAAGTCAGAAAAAATTTCATTGTGCTTAATTTAGGCTGCTTGGGATTAGTGGGATTAAAAATATTGATCCTACCCATTGATAGTGATAGGCAACAAACCTTTTTGTATGGATAGATTATTCAACAATTAGGCCCTGTTTTCACTTTTTCATATATTCTGTGACCTTTATGATCATATACATTTATTATTGCATGTCCGGATATACAGAATTCCTAAATAGCATAGTATATATTTGGCCAAGTTTTTACCAGTAATTTTTAAAGTGGCTATGCCACTTGTAGGCCCTATCTCTATTAAAGTAAGTAAAATTTTTATCTGATGCAAGTACAGTATGGGAACTGTAATTTGTCATAGCTATAATTTCTCATTTTCACATTTAGGGTGCTTAAACTAGTATATTTTTTTTGGTACCAGGAATCGAACTCGACCTGGCGCTTGCCAGGCTGGCGCTGTGCTGCTGAGCTATATCCCCAGCCTTAAACTAGTATTTAAGTAGAACATCTATAAAGGTGACTTGTAACCTTCAAATATGGTACTTAATTATTTGAAAAAAGTTTGTGATTTTACTGAAGAAGAATGTAATTACAAGCTGTTCATTTTAATGGAAGAATTTTTAAATAAAAATTAGTTCTATTTAGGTTGTTAGATTATAGGACCATTTAAAATTTGTTGTTTTGTTTTCCCCTAAATTTTTTTTAAAAAAACATTATTTTTTATAATGAGAAAAGGTTGTTTTGCATCTTTTTTTGCTGTGCTGGGGATTGAACCAGGGTCTCATGCATATTGTACCACTGAACTACATACCCCGTCCTTTGTTTTGCTTTTTAGTAGTGTTTACTATATTACAGGAATAAACAATGGTATTTGAAATGCTTGTTTAATTTATCAGAGTTAATAATTTGCTAGCCTACATCCTTATGTTTATTTTAAAAAAGCAAAGGGTATTTTATGTATCATTTTAGTATTAAAGTAAATGATATTTTAAAAAGACATTAAAGCATAGAATTCAATCTAGAACATTTCAGTACTTTTTGAATGGATTAAATAATAAAAAGAGTAGGATTTTTAAAAGTTTATATTTGAGCGATTATTAATGACTTGAGATTGTGGTTCTTCTCTTTCTCTTCCTCCTCTTCTTCTTCTTCCCTATCTCTTCTCCACTCACCCTTCTTCTTTACCTCTTTCTTCTACTCCTTCCTCTCTCTCTTCCTCCCCCTCCTCCTTTTCATTACTAGGTATTTAACCTAGGACTTTCACACTGAGCTTCATCCCCAGTCCTTTTTATTTGTTTTATTTTGAGGCAGAATCTTACAGAGTCACTAAGTGGTCCAGGCCAGACTCAAACTTGCTATCCTGTTGCCTTCAGCCTCCCAGAGTGCTGAGATTACAGATGCACATGACCTTGCTCAACTAAGAAATAGTTCTATTATACTGTACTAAAGTAAGTGCTATGATAAGGGACACAGAGTTACTTTCTTTCTGGAGAAAGTACCTATTAAAAAAAACATAATGACAAGAAACAAGAAAATGAAAAAGAACGGTGTCTAGATGTTGGGAGTTAGACCTAAATTCTGACTGTATTTGGGTCACTTTATGTTACTCATGTAACCTTCAAACTGCAATTCTATTAAGCACAGAAAAAAACCCTAATAATCCCTGACATGTTTATTTCACAAAGGGCTGATGAAGATCAACTCATGAGGATTGCAAGTTCAGAAGTTAGTAAGACCCCATCCTTTACAGGCTTTAGAGTCCAAAAGTGAAAGACCTTGCTTTGAGAATAGAGCCCTATGGAATTAGTTCTCTGGGATTTGTTTCACAACACCCAGTCATTGACACTCACAAGCCTCTACAGCCATGATCCAAGGAGGCCCAGCTACTGCTTGAGTGGTTGGCAGACCTTGGCGTCATCCATATCATCTTGGTTTTATAGGCATGCAGAATGTAGGAGTTGTAGGGCCAGGAAGATTTCCACCCAGATTTCAGAGGAAGGCCTGGAAGGTCAGGTATTGTGTCCTGAGGGGGTAAAGCTATGAGTGAAGCCAAAAGTGCGTTGGAGACCCCAGGAAGTTAGAGAAGCCAGGAATGTGGAACATCTGTGGAAAACCACAGGCAGTGAACAGAGCCACTCCAAGAGAGAAGCCATGAGGTCTGTCTTTTCGATTTTTACAAGGGCACACAGCTAAGAGTTTGCCCTGATCTCAGAGGCGACTTTAGACTTGGACTTTTCAACACTGCTAAACTGTTAAGACTTTGGCAACTCTTAGAGATAGGCTAAATGCATTTTGCATAAAGAGATATATATGAATTTTGGGGGGCCAGGGGTAGAATATTATGGTTTAGATCAAGAATGTCAGCTGGGGGCTGGTGAGATAGCTCAGCGGCATAAGCACCTGCCTGGCAAGAGCGAGGTCCTGAGTTCGACTCCCGGTACCCACATATGAGAAAAGTGCCAGCGATATCGCTCAGCCGCACAGGCACCTGCTGGCGTGTGAGGTCCTGAGTTCAACCCCTGGTACCCACAAAAAAAAAAAAAAAAAGAATGTCAGCTGGGTATAATCCTAGCACTCAGGAGGCTGAGGCAAGGAAGATTGCCATGAGTTCAAGGCCAACCTGGGCTACATAGTGAGTTCAAGGCCAGTCTGAACTACATAGTGAGACCCTGTCTCAAAAAGAAAGCCAAACAAATAAAAAAAGAATGTCCCTCAAAGTCCTCATGTGTTCATTGGCAGGGCTTTTGGAAGAGGAGTGAACTGTGGTAGGAGTATAGCTGTCTTGCTGTTAGGAGGTAGGGCCTGGTCAGAGGAGGCAAGAATATATCTCCCTCCTCACCTCTTCTCTTCTCTGTCTACTTCTGGCTGCTGTGATGTGAGTAGCTTTCCTCTACCAGGCCCTTCCACCCTGCTGTTTCTGTGTTTAAGCCTGCCAAATATAGACTGAAATTCCTAAAACTGAGCCAACATAAACTTCTTTAAATTGAAGGTGTTAGATATACTGTGTCCCAGTGATAAGAAAGTGATTAAGACAGCTACTTAGTGAGACCATCTTATTAAAAAAAGGAAAAGCGCTTGCTATGAATATAATTCAGTGTCAAGGTCCTGGGTTCAGTCCCTAATACCCCCCAAATTAATTAATTAAAAATTAAAATTAAAAGGGCTGGTGATATAGCTCATTAGTAGAAAGCTTACCTAGCATGGTGAGGCCTTGGGTTTAATTTCCAGTGTCACTAAATAAAACAGCATCAATCCATTCATGAAGTGGAGCCCTTATGACCTATTACTTTCCACTAGGCAGCACATCTTTTTTTGACATATTTTATCGAAATAGCAGTCCAGTCACACATGGTCCATGAAAATTCATAAATAATCAAATATAGTCAGATGTTAAAGATTGGTCTTGAAACTTTATAGCCAGCTACACCTTTTTTGTATACAAACTCTCCAATATTAAATCATATCCTCAGGGCTGGGTGTGGTTACACGCCTGTAATTCCAGCACTTGGGAGGCTGAGGCAAGAGGACTGCCATAAGTTCAAGGCCACTCTGGGCTATATAGTGAGTTCAGGACCAGCCTGAACTACATAGCAAGACCCTGTCTCAAACAAAACAAAACAAAACAAAACAAAAAATGATATCCACAACTCAGTAGCCACAAAAATACTCAGCACAGCTTCCTTAACTGTGAGCTGTTGGAAGCTACTAGGTTGGGTACTACTTTTTTTTTTTCAGGCTCTCAATAGCTATTATGTGCACAGAATTCACTTTTGGTAGAAGGGAGGTTACTATGAGAAGAGGAAAGGGATGAAAGGGAAGGGAGAAGAGGAGAAGATATGATCAAAGCATGTTGTGTGCATGTTATGAAAATGTCACAAATTTTTTTTCTGTGTAATTAAAAAATTCACTTTTGGTGACTTCAAGTATAAGATTTTGTGTATATGTAAGTATGTGTGTGTGTTATTAGCAGTTGAACACAGGGCTTTGTACTGTACTACAGTCCCATCTTTTTTGATTTTAAGATAGGGTCTTGCTAAATCTCTGAGTTGTCAAGGCTGGGCTTGAACTTGTTATCCTCCTGTTATCCTCCTTGCCACCACATCTAGATAAAGTGTGAGATGTTTTAAATCCTTTTAAAATCTTTCTTTTTTTTTTTTTTTGGTGGGTACCGGGGGTCGACCTCAGGACCTCGTGCGCCAGCAGACACCCGTGCTGCTGAGTGATATCACTGGCCCTTTTTTTGTATGTGGGTTCTGGGAGTTGAACTTGGGCCCTCGCGCTTGCCAGGCAGGCGCTTACGCCACTGAGCCATCTCACCGGCCCTAAAATCAATCTTTCTTTCTTTCTTTCTTTCTGCAGGCAACATTGAATATCATTCACAGTGTTGTTCTCTCAGTTCTTGACAAAAACCAAAGGACTAGAGAATTGGAGGAGATTTCACCGCAGAAGAATGCTGCAAAAGATAATTCACTGGACACAGAAGTGGCTTATTTAATCCATGAAGGCATGTTTATAAGTGATGCATTTAATGAGGCTCCTGTAGCAGTTGACACTACCTCTCAAAGAAATGTATCTCCAAATAGTGAGCCCTGCAGCAGTGATTCGGTATCTGAACCAGAATGTACTACTGATTCTTCATCCAGCAAAGAGCAGACATCATCCTCTGCTACTCCAGGAGGTGTGGATATTATGTGAGTATAATGGCTAAAACCAAATCGACAGGAATTTTGAATCATTTATTAATGGTTTTAGTACAATTGAGTATTCAGTTGATTTAAAAACCATGTAAATTTCCATCTTGGAATTTAACAAAAATAAATTGTTTGAAATATCTCTTTTTGAAAATGTATGGAAGGTACAGAGGTGGTGAACATTGGAGGTAATGGAGAAATTATAGAATTTTAAAGCTAAAAAGGAGTTTTAACTTACTAAATCATTTAATTAAATGCCCTTATGTCAGTGATATGGTAACTAATGCTTGGAGAGCTTACATGATTTACTTAAAGTCACTAGTAGCAGGACTTTTTGTGGACCTAGGTGGGTTATTATTTTGGTCATTTTTCCTTGTTCTTTGTTATCATTATATTATATATAGTGAAGATCTATTTGGTTTGCTTTTTTTTGTGTGGCAGTACTGGGGATTGAATTCAGGTCCTTTTCACTAAGCTACATCACCAGCCTTCTTTTATTTTTTATTTTGAGACAGCGTCTTGATAAGTGGCCAGGCTGGGCTTGAATTTGCAATCCGCATTCCTCATCCTCCCAGAGTATATTACAGGCATATGCCACCACACTTGGCTGATTTGCAACTTTTCAATTTCAAAGACATGAATTTCCAGGCAGATCACAGTCATTTGAAACATTATTTTAAGAACTTTTTATTGGGGCTGGGGATGTGGCTTAGTGGTAGAGTTCTTGTCTTGCATGCACAAGGCCGTGGGTTTGATCCCCAGCACCACAGAAACAAACAAACAAAAAACTTTTTATTTTGAAATACCTTCAGATTAACAGAAAAATTGCCATAAAAGTACAAAAGTCTCCTATATTTATATTCTTCATCCAGATGTTCTAATTGTTGACAGTTTACCACATTTCCCCCTGTATCCTCTTTTCTCTCTCTCTTTTCTTTGTACCTCATGTTTTTTTTCTGAATCAAAAAATAAATTAAAAAACCCCCAGCTAGGCATGGTGGCACACACCTGTAATCCCAGCACTCAGGAGACTAAGGCAGGAAGATTGCTGTGAGTTCAGGGCCAGCCTGGGCTACATAGTGAGTACAAGGTCAGGATGAACTACATAGCGAGACTCTTGTCTCCAAAAAAAAGAAAAAATTAACAGTATGCAAACTTGATGCCTTATTATCCCAACGTGTGCACATTACTACAGTATGTATTTCCTAAACGCAAGAACACTCTACATAATCATAGTATACTGTTTAAATATAAGAAAACTGATAAATTATTATCATCTAATTCATAGACCAGAATGTGCTATTGATTCTTCATCCAGCAAAGAGCAGACATCATCATCTGCTACTTCAGAGTTCAAAGTTCACCAGGTGTCCTAGTAATCTCTGGTATCTAAACGTTAAAACCAATAAAATCATCCTGGTCCATGAATATAGTTTGGGTTTAGTTATTATTAATAACAAGACTCAGTGCTTTTGTTCATCTTTATATAAATCCACCAATTGTCCAGAAGTTTATAGAAGTAACATAGCATTAAGCCAATTATAACACCTCCCTTTCTGTTGTGTAAATTTCCCAGAGAGATGTAAAAGAAATGTCTGCCTCCAAAATGAGACAGAGTCAACAGTTCAAAGAACAACTCAGACAAGTCTAGCTTGGCAAGTAACAAAGCAATTGACAACTTGCAGGCTTCAGCACCACTGAAGTAGCCAACCCCCTTGTGCAAGGCTACTGGTTTTATAGGGCACTAATTAAAACAACAAAAGTAGGATCAAAAGCAAGAAGGGTCCTTGAAAAAAGTTATATGTACTCCACTCCCATCCTATCCTTATCAGGAAACGCCACTGGTCTCAGTAAGCACTGTCTAGCTACGGTGGTGGATAACCTTGTTGTTCTGCAGTTTGGCACACGTCCCCAGCACTTGGTGAGGGCACATTGGACAGCTAAAACAGTGGCTCACTATAAGATGGAGTTACTTTGACTAGAATTTGGAGAACAGTTCTCATTATACTCCACCCCAAACTCTGACTCTTAAAATCTTTCCACCTCTTCTGCAGTGTTCCCTGAGCAGTGTTGGAAGGCGTTGTTATCTTCTTTGACTAAGAACTGAGCACCGGACTTACATTGCAGCAGCAGATGTGTATTCCTAGAATGATACAAACATCAATCAAGAATACATGTCCCCAGTTTAAGTGTGTGTTGGTCAGGACTTAATTCCATGTTTCTTCATTTATTTAAAGGAACGCCCCATCTAAGGTCTGGGGTCCCCTTAAAGTTATTCCACATTTGAGGAACAAGGGCAGCATGTTTCAGCGCATGCCCACTTAACTGGAGAGGGAAAGTTCACACACTTATAAGCTGGACTTATTGTGGGTTGTAGGTGTGGCAACTGCCTGCTGCAAGAAGAGGCTCCCCTTAGCTGTGGCCAACAACAGAAGTAATCTGTGGGCATAGACACAAATGTTTAGATGGCAGTTTCTTTGGCACATCATATGCATTTAACAGAACAATAGCAGTAGCTTACCTGTGACTTCCTCAACCACAGGTCTTTGTTCTGGCTTCCAGTACCAAATGTGGGTTCCCTTGGAGCAGGAAAGTGGTTGGCTGCATCCAGACCAATCATGCCACTTTTGCAGAGTCTAATTTTGTACCACCCCAGAAAGTGGCTTGGCCAAAGGCCTACAGTCCAGCCCTTTATTGGATATGTTGTGTTTATTGTCATTGAAGCAGATCCAGTGATGGATTGCACCCATTGCAGGGCTTTAGGTGTAATTGCTGCTCCTGTTCTGTATACCTGGCTTCAACCCCTTTCCATGATTAGAACCAGAACTCTGTTGGAACTGTCTGTTCAGGTTTCTTTATGCCATAACCTTCAAGGTTCTTGGTATTCTCTAGAACAAATGGGCACTGGGTATTGGGACACACCACTGTTTAGCCTTCCCCAAGCTAAACAGTTTGAGACTTTCTCAAGAGTCTCTTCAGCCCTTTGTGTCATTCCACATGGTTCCACTTTTTATCAAGTTACATAGAGGGTGGACAACTTGAGCAAGGTGGGACATGAAAATGTTCCGGTACCCTAAGAGTCCTAGTAGACCTGTAACTGCTTTGCATTCATTGGTATAGGAGGCTGCAGAATTTTCTCAATGATCTGTTCAGGTATTGTGTGTGTCTTACCCAACCATAAGACTCCCTAAAACTTCACTGTGGTACCAGGCTCTTGCACCTTGTGGGGACTGATTTCTGTCATCTTTGTACCTTGTATATCTTCCAGATATTTTCCTAAATCTGTAAGACACTCAGAGGTTATTATGATACCATCTATATAATAAAACATTTCCAAGATAATAAGTCAACGTCCCAAGCCACCATCACATGGCAAATGATGGAACTGTGCAGGTAGACCTGAGGGAGCACTTGAAAGGTCCATTGCTGTCTTTTCTGGGTGAATGCAAACTTGTTCTGGGATTCAACAGCTAAGGGAATATTAAAGAAAGCATTAACAAGATCTAAAACAGCATAAGATCCCACAAACTGCATCAGTTTTTCAATCAAGGGAGCAGTGTTGGGCACAGTGGCATGGGCCGGGAATAGCAATTTACATAACTCTCTATAACCCACAGTCATTCTCCATGAGCCATCTGACTTCTTTACTGGCTACACTAGACTGCTGAAAGGACTCTGGGCTGGGCAGACAAGTTCTTCATACCTCTCTGGTAGTCTGTACTATTTGGTATTAATAATCCTATCTGGGACAGGCAGCTTTACTGGCTCCCATTGTGCTCAGCTGCACATCACTGCCTATAGAGTCCATACTTATGTGGAATTCTCTGACTGTGATGTGCAGGATATGCCCCGACAGCATGTCTACCCCTCATATAAGCTTGGTCTTTTTTACCTGTGAACATCTCAAGATTTAGATTTTCTGTTAGGTTAGGCTCAGATTGATTCAGAACTAACTTAGCATTTTGGCAGGCTCCTTTGTGATAATTATTATCAGGCACTTATGCCTCAGAACTCTTCCTTTATAACCTCCTGACTTTATTTACCTTTTGGTAGGGCTGACACAAGGGATTCTGTCTGGATATTTATAACTCTCACACTTTCCTTATATTCCCCTCTTACCTTGTGAGAGTTTTTCTGAAGGCATTGTTAATTAGTCCTTGTTTCCATTGTCCCTCAGCACTGGAATGCTGTTCCAGTCGTTGGTCTTATCTGGTTCCACATTGGAGAGGAGTGATTGACAATTGAGACTCAGTGTTATAGCCCCTTTTAGCTACATTTGAGCAACAGTGTTTAGAAGGAATAGCTCTTAGACCTGATAAAACCAACAAGACCAAAAACTTAGAACAGTCAATCATACAAATTTCTTTTCATAAGCTTCAGTCTTTACAAAACTTTCTCAACTTACTCAGACTTCCTGGTTTTATCCCCATCTTTCTTTTTTTCATCCTGGTAAGGTAAAAATCTTACCATACAAAATGCTTCCTAACCAGAAGCATATCCTCATGCACATAACTTTCTATCTTCCTCTCTGTCCTACTTATTGGTTCCCTCTATCACAAGCCTCTTGGCCACTTGGATATTAAAATGCTTGTGGTTCATTGTTTTTCTCCATTGGTCTCAGTTTACACACAGATGTTTACATTCTCATTAGGACTGGTTGAGTAATGGACTTCTAGGTAACCTTCCGGATACTAAGATAGCAAAAATTATCTTAGTACAAGTAGAAAGAACAAGTTAGTCTTGTATTTGTAGTTGAAGGATTGTCCCAATGTTGTTCACCAGGAATGTTTTAAGCATGCCAATTTGAACCCCCCAAAAATCTACTCCAACTGGAATCCAAAGATAAATATACGAGCTATCCAATTTGTACCCCAATGAGCTCTTGTTAACTCTTCAAAGATTGCCAGGAACGCTGGTTCCCCTTCTTGGCATCCTGAGACATTGGTCAGCCTCAGCCTTGCTCCTCCCAGGATCCAGGGCAGGCTTTGCATATTTAAAAACATTTCCACCTGACATCCAGCATTGTAGCCCAACCTGTTCCCCATACCAGCTTGGATTTGGACTCTAGCTTGAGCTGAGGTTGCCCAGACCCTCCACCATCTCTACTTTGCCAGCAGTGTTCTTCCCCAGCACTGGCACCTTAACAGGTTTATCCCAGTTCTTTTCCTCCTGCATTTGCTTGGTGTGGACGTGGGCTTGGAGCTCATCCTCTGCTGCTACTGCCATGAGGAGGGGCCGTTCCATGGCTGCCATGATCTAGCCGTGTTTTTTTCCCCCTTAAATCATATTGCTCATTAACAAATGATAGTATTTTCCCCAGTTTTAGGGGTATCTTCAAGGCATCTTTGTACTTGCATGGTGATTCCAGGACATCCATAGTAGTCATCACTCTTCCCCACATGGAGGTAAGATGGTCATCCCAGGGGCACCTGGGCAAACAACCTCAGCATCATAACTGCCTACAATAAGGGCTGTGCCATAGTGATTACAATCCTGTCCCGCAAGGATTACCTTTAGGGATTGCGGAATGCTCTCCAGTCCATTAGGCATTTTGGGGGCATCACTGTATTCACTGAGTAGCCACATTCATTTAGGAGGCATGTCATTCCCATACTACATGGATGGGGATGATCACCCCAGGACTTTCCCCATGGAGGCTTTCCTAACTCATCTTTGGGTCTGTTGGGTCCCTGCTCAGGTGCCAGTTGTTGTGTAAATTTCCTGGAGAGATAAGTAATATCTGCCTCCCAAATGAGAATGGAGTCAACAGTTTAAAGAATAACTCAGACAAATCCAGCTTGGTGTGTAAATGAGTTTATTAAGGCTTATGACAGAGCAGTTGACAAATTGCAGGCTGCAGCACCACAGAAGTCACCAATCCCATGTGTTAGGCTACAGGTTTTATGGGGCACTAATTAAAACAGCACAAACAGGATCAAAAGCAAGAAATATCTTTGGAAAAAGTGTGTTCTCTGCTCCCAGCCTGTCCTTACCAGGAAACTCTGCTGGCCTTAGTAAGCACTGCCCAGCTGTGGTGATGGATGACTTTGTTGTTATGCAGTTTGACAAATAGCCTTTGCATTTGGTGAGGCCTCACTGAACAGCTAAACAGTGGCTCACTACAAGATGAAGTTACTTTGGCTAAGGTGTGAAAGATAATTCACACTCCACCTTCCTACTAAAACTAACAAACCCTTGACTACATGTTAATGAAGATTTGTTTTCTGTGTTCAAGCTAATATTTTCACATTATTAGAGTGCAGTCTAAAATTGCTATTAAGAGATATAAAAACACTACAGCGTAAGCAATATAGATTTTTTTTCTCTAATGTAACATTTCAGAGTTAGGAAGGTCCTTACCTGAGAAGGCAGCTCTCCCATCCTGAATGTGTAGCTTTCATTTGTGTCTAAGGTATCTGTTTTAGTTTTCATCATCCTATCTGCATCCCTAGCAAGTGGAAGCGAGGACAAAAGGCTGGCATCCAGCTTAATTTTATTGTTGTTGTTTTGCTTTGCTTTAACTTTTAAATTAAAGTATCATGCACATGTGGGAAAATGTACCCATTGTAATGTTCAGCTCAAATAATTACCACAAAGTGAAAACATCAATGTAATTACCACCCAGATCAGTAAATAGAACATTATCAGCTCTCCAGACAACTGCCTTTCCATTACACTACTAATCTTTCCCAAAGGAAACCAAAAACTATTGATTTTTCCAATTTTTAAACTTTTTGTAAGTGGAATCATACATACGTTCATGTCTGATTTCTTTCATTCGATATTATGTTTGTGATATTTGTCTAAGTTTTTGCATGTAGTGGAGGGTTTATTTGTATACATTCCATTTTATGATAACACTGCAGTGTAATTTATGCATTCTAATGTTAATAACATTTAGGTATTTCTGCTTTGAATTATTGTGAGCATTCTTGTAGATAGCTTTGGTCTGCATGTTACAAGCATTTCTGTTGAACGTATACATAGGAATGAATAACATACGTGAATAGTCAGTTTAGCTAATGCCAAACAATTTCTCAAAATGGTTGTACTCATTATAATTCTGTGAACAGTATGGAAGAAAACTAGTTTTTCACATCTTCATTCATTTTTGGTAGTGTCAGTCTTTTACATGTTAGCCATGTAGGTATGTCACAGGTGTAATAGTTTCAATTTTTATCTTCCTGATGGTATGAGAGCACCTTTTTATATATTCACTGATTATTTCAGTAGCTTCTTCTGTAAAGTACTTTGGCAAGGCTTTTGGCCACTTTTCCATTGGTTTGTTTTTTCTTACTGATTTATTAGAACTGTTTATGTCATCTCAGAACAAACCCTTTGTTAATCAAGTTGCAAATATCTTTGTGGATTCACTTCATTCTTTAGTTGAGGTATTTAGTGAACAGAATTTCTTAATTTTAATATAAACTTATTATTTATTATTTTTCTTTATAGTTTTTGCTTTTTAATGTGTGTTATATTTTAAGAAATCTTTCCCTATCCTCAGGCCTTGAAGATAATTCTCTTATATTTTAGAAGCTTTGTTATTAACCCTTCCACACTTAGATCTGCAATTCATCTGGAATTGACTTTTAGGTACATATCATATGAGTTTTTGTTTTTTCCTTATAGATATCCTTTTGACCTAGTACTGTTTATTGAAAATACTCTTTACTGCTTTATAGTGCCACTCTTGATGAGTCAAATATTTAGATATGAATCTAAATGTGTGTGTCTGTTTCTGGACTCTATTTTGTTTATGTTTCTGTCTTTACACCAGTACTATTAAATATAATTATCTTAGTTACTATAGTTACTGTAGCTTTTTAATAAATCTTAATATCTGGGATAGTAATTTCTCTTACCTTTTCTTCAAGATTGCCGTTGGCCAGGTACAATGGCACAAGCCTGGAATCCCAGCTCTCCAGGAGACTGAGGCATGAGGACCACAAGTTCAACCCTAGTCCAGGCAACTTAGACACTGTCTCAAAATAAAAAAGGGCCACAGATGTAATAAGTCCAAAGGCCATGGGTTCAATCCCGGTACCCACCCCCAAGATTACTTTGACTTTATAGTCTTTTGTAAATTCATGTACATGTTAGATTTGTTAGTTGCCTCTGTTAACCTTCACATAGATTTGTTTATATTTTATTCTTTCTTTTTAAAGGCAAAAATCCAGAATTTGTACTATTACAACATAGCTGTTATCTGTCTGTAAATGAGGCTTGAGAAATATAGTCCTTAGCTTGTTGGCTATTTGCCAGCTAAACCTATTTGCTCAGCTGAAGCTATTATTGTGGCAGAACAAATATTGAAAGGTAGCTAGCAGTCTGCCATACCATTTAAGATTCTTTTTAAACCAAATGTAGTCTCATAGTTTTTATTCTTCCCTTTCATTTTCTCTGTGGCTCACTTTGTGCTCACTTTGTATTTGAACTTTTTCTGGATATCCATCACATACTACAACAACATGAAACAGAAGTTCTATAGATATTTCTTTCTGTGTTCAGTAGGCACAAGGATATCTCCGAACCACCCAACTCAAAGGGACAGTGAATTAGTTGAGAGAATATTTGTGGGTCCCTAGTTTTTTCATACAAGGCCTCTGACTGCTCCTGTATCAAGTATTTTTGAAGTATATAAATGTGTCATGGATATAGAATGTGCAAAAATGATGTCTGACATTCTAATGTTATTAGTGATAGATTTTTCCTATTTTCACTTTGTCAAAATGAGTTACAGTTTTCAAAGTTTATTGTAGTGCAGATATGGGCACAAAAGAACAAATACTTTTCCAGTCAGAAAATGAGAAAAGAAAATTAATGGAAAGTATTAGAGTTGTGGAGTTTTAAAAAATGAAAAAAAAATTAATTTGAATGATTGAAATTCTTTAAAAGAAATTTTTTTTCGAGACAGGCTTTCCCTGTAGTTCAGGCAGGCCTTGAACTCACTATGTAACCCAGGCAGGCCTCGAATTTGTGGCGATCCTTCTGCCTCATCCTGGGTACTGGAATTACAGGGATGCACCATTACACCCAACTGTTTAAAATTTTTAGTTGTGATAAAAACACACAAAATATACCATTTTAATAATTTCTAAGTATATAGTTCAGTAGTTTTAAACATATTCACATTGTGTAACCAGGTATCTCAAAAACTTTTTCACCTTGCAGAACTAAAACTCTCTACCCATCAACAACTTTCCATTTCTATTTTCCCCCAGCCACTGGCAACCACCTCTACTTTCTGTCTTATAAATTTGAATGCTCTAGTTCATGCATACAAATAGAATCATACAAGTACTTTTTTTCTGTGACTAACTTATTTCCCTTGCAATAATGTCCTCAGGACTCATCCATGTTGTAATGTACATCAGAATTTCCTTCATTTTTAAGGTCAAATAATATTCTATTACATGTATATATACCACTTTTTGTTTTCCAATCCACAGATTAGAGTGTGAACTAAGTATTTTTGTTCTTGTTGTTGTGGGTACCGGGGGTCGACCTCAGGACCTCGCGTGCCAGCAGGTGCCCGTGCTGCTAAGCGATATCACCAGCCCCTTTTTCGTATGTGGGTTCCGGGAGTCGAACTCAGGACCTCGTGCTTGCCAGGCAGGCACTGATGCCGCTGAGCCATCTTACCAGCCCCAAACTAAGTATTAAAACACTGTGGCAGAGAGAAATAATTATTCTTCTATAAGATTTTGGGTAAAATATATATTATCTGAGCAAGTTTAAGTGATACTTCACCATTAAAAACTAGAAAATATTTGGTAGATTACAAAATTTTTCAAACGTGAATTTTATAGCTTTTTATTTTTATTTATTTATTTTTTTTTTTTGTGGGTACCAGGGGGACGACCTCAGGACCTCGCGCGCCAACAGGCACCCGTGCCACTGAGCGATATCACCGGCCCCTTTTTCGTATGTGGGTTCCGGGAGTCGAACTCGGGCCCTCGCGCTTGCAAGGCAGGCGCTTACGCCGCTGAGCCATCTCACCGGCCCAACTTTTTATTGATATATCACCTTCAGAGAATACTGTGTTTGTGGTTTTCCTTAATTCTCATTTTGTCATTTTCAGAGTCAGTGAAGACATGAAATTAACTGATGCAGAGCTAGGAAAGCTGGCAAATAATATCCAGGAATTACTGTATAGTGCCTCAGACATATGCCATGATCGAGCTGTCAAGTTTCTCATGGCAAGAGCAAAGGTATTTTTACCAAGCATTAGATATTTTATATTTATATGTAACATTAATTTAAAGATCCAGAGTTATATAATTGTTTATGTACCTTCATATGCATATTATAGTCTTCATATATATATTATAGTTTTAACGGTTAATAAATAAAGATATTGGTATTAGTGGTACCTTGGTTCACAAACACTTTTGTTTTTGAACAGTTTGGTTTGCAAACAGATGTGTTTTTTGGCAAAATTTTGTTTTTGTTTATGAACACTGCATCAGGTGACAAACATTACTGCGGCCATTTTCCTACACAAACTTAAACATGGCCATCTTTTCCAGAATTGTGGAACAAATTAAGTTCATGAACTGAGGTACTGAGTTGTAAAGATAATGAGAGAGTAGGGGAGATACTGAGATGTAAAATAATTAAATAAGAGAAATAGAAAAAATTATCAAAACATTACTTTTGAATAATTATCAAAGGATTTATTTTAAAATATAAAACCTTAATGATTAATTTGAATCTAATATGCTGTTTTATATACATTATACACATATACAATTATATATAAATGCTATTAATAAAATTAAACTCCAATATTGTAAAAATTATATAGTATGAACTGAATTCATTTGAGTTACTGTATTAGTTATATAGAATCGGTCAAATTTGACATATTCAGTTTTTTATTTTTGGGTCTAAAATATTATAAAATTTCACTTAAATTATAAAGTATTATCAATTATAAATATGATTAATGATATAATTAATGTATTATGAAAGTGATGCAATTAATATTCTCATTAAACTATGTTGGTTTTATAGCTTACCATATTTGATATACTAACTCCCTCTCATGATTTTTGTGTTATTTTTAAAATTTAGGATGGCTTTCTCGAGAAGCTAAATTCCATGGAATTTATAACACTTTCTAGATTAATGGAAACATTCATTTTAGACACTGAACAGATCTGTGGAAGAAAAAGCATGTCATTACTTGGAGCACTTCAGAGCCAAGCTAACAAGTTTGTAAATAGGTTTCATGAAGAGAGAAAAACCAAGCTCAGGTATCATCACCATATGTTTTATTCTTCAGTTTTGTTTGTTCGTTGCAAAGTACTTATTATTGTAAAAAGAAAACTTAATTGACTGGGTAGCCAAAAATTCTTAATGAAAAAATGTTTTTGATAAAGGCAAATTGTGGATTTAAAATCATTTCTTGGCTTTTCAAAATAGAATTAAAATGTTTACTTCTATTATAAAGTGCTCATCAGAAAGATCCTCAATAGGTTGACTTTTTTTTCTCATTCAAAATTAAGCAAAAAATGTTTCATCATTCTCCTTGATTAGGCTAGGAGATAGAAAAATACCCTCTGAAAAAATAGTTACTATACTACTTATGAATGATTCCAATTTATTAAGGTGTTCAGCACTTTTAAAGTGTTGTGTACTCAACTGAGCTTTTCTTCCTTTTATTCTCAATCAAAGATGGTGTTGAAATATTGTTAAAGTTAGCCTTCCTTTTTTATTTTGTATAGCCTTCTCTTGGATAATGAGCGCTGGAAGCAAGCTGATGTTCCTGCAGAATTTCAGGATCTTGTTGATTCTATATCAGGTGGAAAGATTGCTTTACCTGAAAAAAAATCTGGGGGTATGTATATTCTTTCACACTTTCTTCCAAATTCATGTTGTTTGTTTATTTTGTACTAATGCTTAATATTTTTAAAATTTATAATGCCTTGAAAAGCCTAGAACTAATAATGAAGCATAGTAAATAGTTGACAGGAAAAGTATTTATAGTCATTTATGATAATAATTTCAAATACTTATTGAGTATTAACCACATGCCAGACATTTGATGATGTGTTTTACATGCATTAGTTCAGTTTATCCTCAGAACAACCTACAATTACATTACTGTTGTTGCCTTAACAATGAGGATCCTTGAGGTTTAGAGGGATTGAAGAATTTTACACAAATTATACCCAGCACTTGGACCTAGCTTTATGTAATTTTACAGATAAAAATTTTTTAACTCCTATCCAGAATTGTCTAGAGATATGTTTTCATTCAGTGAACACTAGTTAGCTTGCATTTTGTGTCATATATTGAGACAGATAACAGCTGTAATTTTGTTTTTAAAGAAACTAAGTTTAATAAATGAAGCCTCCTGAGTGCTGGGATTACTGGCATGCGCCACCACACCCAGCCTTAAATAGGAACTATTGTTTCCAGCTTTTTCGCCAGAATTTTGTTTCATCATGTACTCTCTTCTTTCTTGTTTATTTGGTTTACTCTCCAGCTACAGAAGAAAGGAAACCAGCTGAGGTTCTTATTGTTGAGGGACAACAGTATGCTGTTGTTGGGTGAGTAGTACATGTTTTTCATTAGTTGAGTCAATTATTTGAAACCTACGTCTTCTAGTTTCCTCTTGAGTTAAATTGGGAATTTTGAAATAAAAATTTCAATCCTGTAAAATATTTGAAGGTTATTTTATGGATTCCTTTTTATTTCTTATAGTCTGTAGTATGCTTTAAGGACTACAGGCTTACCATTAAGGACTACATAGGCTTAAAAAAAGGCTTTGGCTTTTTTCATGTACAGTAACATGAAAGTTACTGTAGAGAGTCCAAGGGTTTTTAGTGGCTCCGTTGATGCTATTACCATCCTAGGCTCTTGCAGTCTTTTTTTCTACAGGTTTCTTAGAGTGTTATATAGCATAGTAGTGTAAATTGTAGGCTCCAAATGTGGAAAATAGTTCTATATATAGAAATATTGTGAAAATTAAACAAGTAATGCTTTAAAGGACTTAGCACGGGCCAGTGAGATGGCTCAGCGGCATAAGTGCCTGCCTGGCAAGCGCGAGGGCCCGAGTTCGACTCCTGGAACCCACATACGAAAAAGGGGCCGGTGATATCGCTCAGCGGCACGGGCGCCTGCTGGCGCGCGAGGTCCTGAGGTCGACCCCCGGTACCCACAAAAAATAAAATAAAGGACTTAGCACAGTATTGCAGTAGTTGTTTTTATCATCGTTTGAATCATTAGGACTTTTACTCTTTTATTAATAAACATATCCCTATTTCAAGTTAACTGAGAATCATACAAGTACCAAAATTGTTTGTCTGGTATTATATGCCTTTTATTAAATAGATAATTAAGGTGATATCTTCATATTCTCTCTACAAAATGTCATTTTCTTTTATAGCACTTTACACTTTATGTATTTTCATGTAAATGATCTCATTTGATCTTTACCACCCCTTTGTAAAATAAACATGTCAAAGATTATTTGTTTTATTCTGCAGTTACTAGAATTGCAGCTTTGAAGGTTACATGGTTAACATACAGTGTCCCAAAATGGAGTCAGAATTTAGGTCTAACTCCCAACATCTAGGCCGTCATTCTTTTTCATTTTTCTTCTTTGTTTCTTGTCATGTTTTTTTAAGTAGGTACCCTCTCCAGGAAGAAAGTACCTCTGTGTACCTTTATCATGGCATTTACTTTAGTATAATTGAATTATTTCTTAGCTGGGCATGGTGCTGCACACCTATAATCTCAGCACTCCGGGAGGCTGAGGCAGGAGGAAAGTAAGTTTGAGTCCAGCCTGGGCAACTTGGTGACTTAATGAGACCCTGTCTTAAAATAAAAAAATGGCTGGAGATGTAGCTTAGTACAAAGGCCCTGGTTCAATCCCCAGTGCCAAAAAATAATTAGAATTATTTCTTTGTGTTTATGTCTCCTTGTTAAGATTCTAAGTTCTGCAAAGGTAGGGGATTATCTCTTACCATTTTTATTTTTTCGTGGCACCATAATAAGCGCTCAAAAAGTATGTGCAGAGTTGATGCTTTTTCTCAGTCTATATATTCAAGCTTCTGAAGTACACAAATTCCAAACTAGTATCTCACTTCCTTTCTCCTCTGGAGTTCCTCCTACTTTCTGGTAGGGCAAAGCTTTTTTTCAACCCCCTTGTAATCTTCAACTTAATATGATTTCCCTCTCTACCTGTATCTGCTTATGCTTCATGTGCGTGATGGAAATGGTCCCCTCTGGCTATCTGGTTTTCTGGCTCTTTAGGCAAAGAGGCTATTGCTAAAAAGCTGACTTCCCTGGCTAAAGGGCAACTATTATATCTTCTGAGAGAAGATTACAAAAGATATACAGTGGACTCATGCCACATAGAACAGGCTGTAGGAATGTGTATAGAGAATAATATATGGACTGAAGGTAAGCCATTATAAAGACTAGAACTGTCTTTCTGGAATCACTACTTCTTGATATTCTTCAGACTTTTATAAAGCATTTACATGGATTTGATGTTCTGCACAATTAATTTAGATGTTCTATAATAAATGGTTCTTTACCCCCCTTAAATTCAGCCTCATTTAACCTCCCAGCTTATGACCTGTTCTGCCATTGAGGTGATAATTTATTATCTTTGCAGGACCTTTTGCGACCTACTATTAAACTTTGTAAGAGATACGAGATATTAGAAGCCATTGCTTCTCCTTTAGCTCACTAAGGGTCTGGGCTTCCTTCATTGCTTCGGTAGTTATGATTCAGGACTGACTACATAGGTAATCAAAGACACTGGCTATTCTTTTTGTCATTATGTCTGGATGGGCCAAAGAATGGAATACTTGCCTCAATGGAAATCTTTCCTAGTCAGAATACCTCACAGTGCTATGTCAACCGCACAAAATTTGATGAGCCACTCATTCCGTGTCATACAATTGCTAACTCTACAACTGCACAACTCAGAGAATGAGTGCCTTCTTGAACACTGTGCCCTAGGCACTTTTCTTGCCTCACATCAGGCCAGTACTTGCTGTGCTTATAGACGAAACACATATTTTAACAGTTACCAAGATTAGTATATACTCAGATGCATTGAACTGATAAGTAATTGATTTTATATGACAAATCAGTATAGTTTTTCTTGTTTTGATTGCCTATGTGTCATCTTTTTTTTTATAGAACTGTATTGCTGTTAATAAGAATTATTCTTGAATATTGCCAGTGTGTGGATAACATCCCATCTGTTACTACTGACATGCTTACTCGTTTATCAGATTTACTGAAGGTGTGTATGACTTCATCACTTTATGAAAAATAGTTGGAATAATTGAATCATTAGGGTATAACTGATCTGTCAATTCTAAGACATTTCGAGGTCAAATTACCATTAAGGCATTAATTTTGTGATATTTGAGCATGGTTACATCACAACATGTTACTGGAAAAAGGGCTGCCTGCTTCCTTCTCACTCCACGTTTAGTGATTCCTCATTACACCCATAGAGTTGTTAATGACATTGGAGACAGGAGATGATTTGTTCGTTAGGTGCTGAACATGACTGAGGCCACTTAGGTCAAAAAACCTGGACTGGTTTCACATGTGCATGGAAGGAATTCACTGAACTTTACAAAATTCATCTCACTAAGGTTAGAGATTTTTCTTACATCATTCTTTCAGAAGCAGTGATATAAAATGAAAATGTGGTGATAATTTTATTCAGCCATTTCATACTAACATATTTTTACTGCTAGTATATAGGAAAGGTTTTATTTTTTTCAAACTCATATTCTATTGGTTAATTTTATCCTGAACTTGAGTTTTAGTGAAGAAAATAAGACTGAACTACTTTTGAAACTAAGCGAGTTTTTGAATGAAAATTTCTAAAAACTGATTTCTATGATTTCTCAACTTTTTCTCCTACCAGAGGTAAATATTAAAGTTTAGAATTTCTCTCCCCCTTTTTTCATTATTGCATAAATAGGTCCTAATGGCTTCCATTTAGTCCTTGAATGAGATGAAAGAAGAATATGTTTTTAGGACAGTTAACACATTGCCAGCATATAAAGATTGGTTTTTAATAAATTGTTGAGACTGTTTTTTTCTCCTTCCTTTGTTAGTACTTCAATTCAAGAAGCTGCCAGTTAGTTCTTGGAGCTGGTGCACTGCAAGTTGTTGGACTAAAAACAATAACTACAAAAAATTTGGGTATGGATTCTTCCATTTAATTCACATACTGAGGTGTTATAATGATGTCACTTTTCTTTTTTTCTTTTTTCTTTTTTTCTAAAAATACAATTTCATAGGGACCTATAGACAGAAGCACTTCTTGAGCAGCAGAAAGGCAAGAGTTGTCATTTTTCTTACCATGTTTTTATTACACCTGATGTTTTAATGGCCCTAAGCAAAGGCTGTAAAAGTAAGAAGTGCTACTTCATTATTTTATGTATTATAACTGAAAAACTGATCTCTGGGGAAATGTTATGAGGAACTTCTACTGTAACAAGTATACGTTACTAGGAAGCTGCCTCACTCTAGAAAATGTTAAGTTGTATTGTGTATGCAGTACTTTCGGCTGAAGGATATTCAAATGTCAGAAGAGAATCAGCTGTCTCGTTATTGTCCTTATACTGGTACTTCTCACAACTGAAGTCCCTTGGGAAAGTTCATTATGTTTTCACTACCAAATTATTTTCTTAAGAAAAATAAAATGTATTGCCTTTTGCCATTGTGTTCTTCCTTTATGAAATAAACTGAAGTCTGTATAAAATTGACTTTTTTTACTTAATTTGATTTGTAATTAAAATCAACTAATATCTTTTTTGTTTCTATTATATATCCACTCTTCAGCTCTTGCTTCACGATGTTTGCAGTTAATTGTGCACTACATTCCTGTGATCCGGGCTCATTTTGAAGCTCGACTACCACCTAAGCAATATAACATGCTTAGGCATTTTGATCATATCACTAAGGTATTTTCCATGTGTTTTCTATTTAAGTGTCATAAATTTAATTCCTTAATTGTTGAGTATTTTTGGATGTGTCTCAGGAACTTTAAAATACAGTACTATTTCTCATTACAGGATTACCATGACCACATAGCTGAAATAGCAGCGAAGCTTGTAGCGATAATGGATAGCTTGTTTGACAAGCTGTTATCAAAGGTAACAATTTATGAAAATCCTTAGGCTTTGTGTAGTCACAAAGGCATTGTGACTTCATTTTGTAGAGAATCTTTATACACAAGTTAAGATGTATTAACAAGAGAATCTAAATTTTCAGAAAATTAGATTGGTAGAATTTTTAACAGTTTTTCAGAAAAACATGACTATCTGCCATGACCAAGGCTACCCATAAGTGATCCAACCAGTCTAACAAATCAAATGCCCCAGAATTTAAAAACAACTCATGAAATTGTTCAGATTTCCCAAGTAGTTGATGTTTATCTTCTAAAGGGCTAGAGGGACTAGGGGAGATTATTCCAACAATAGTAGAAACCTTGCACAAAGGTATTTTTTATATTGGTTGCATTGACAAATGTATACCATCTTCAAAATACAATGGACCTTCTAGTATAACCATCCTGACATATGAATAACTTGGGTTATGACCAGAATTTTAGTTTTAACTTGTGACCAAAGTCTTGAATTATAACCCTGATGCTGGCTGCTTCAAGATAGTCTCAGATATAGGGGCCGGTGAGATGGCTCAGTGGCTTAAGTGCCTGCCTTGCAAGCGCGAGGGCCCGAGTTCGACTCCCGGATCCCACATACGAAAAAAAGGGGCCGGTGATATCGCTCAGCGGCACGGGCGCCTGCTGGCGCGCGAGGTCCTGAGGTCGACCCCCCGGTACCCACAAAAAAAAAAAAAAAAAAAAAAGATAGTCTCAGATACAGATTTAACCCTTAAAGAGTTCTGGAAGGAACATTACAACATCCTTTCCTGGACGGGGTTAATTGAGAAATCCTGGGCCAATGTCCCTCTAAGGACGGTGAGATCTGCCTGTATAACGAGAGAGACTCTGAAAGCTGTGTAGAGGAGCCTGAGCCTTCAACTGACAACTTGAGTTACAACCAGCCCTTGAAAACGAATTGAGTTTGTAAGTCAAGGGTCCACTGTAAACTTTAGTTTGAAAGCCTTCCAGAGACAGAATAGAAAGGACAAAGATCAAAATAGGAAAAATAAATAATTTGAGATAAAGTGTGTTGCTTTGTTTTCCAGGCTAAAAAGTCTAAACAGTACTACAGTCTGAAATATTCCATTATTTTTCTCATAGCTCATCAATTTCAATGTTTTCTGCTTCTTCGCTTTTCATTTCCAATAGGTTATTAAATAAAGTGATGTTCTCCAAAGAATTCTCAACTACAGTGGGAGGGTATTTTCAGGAAAATGTCATTTAAAAACTCCAGTTGCTTTTGTCTTATCCTTTTCCCTAAGTTCTTCAATCCATGTCTTAAGGGGAAAGCATAAATTTCATAACTTGAAAGTTTGAAGGCTTATTTAGTGTATATATTCTTTGTCCACTATCTAATTTAGGCTAAGAAACTTTGATTTGCTTTTCCTCCTACTTGGATCCTTCAGATTCTGAAATTGCAGAAATAGGCACATAAGAAGCATAAAAGGACAAGATAAAATGATGCCCATTTATATATATAGACATGTCTAATCCTTTGAAAATGACATTCACAAAGGAATGCTTGGAAAATAAAACTGCGTTGGTGTAATAGTTCTTAAGTTTCAATCAGAGACCCCCTTTACCTCTTAAAAATAATTGAGGACTTCAAAGAACTTTTGTTTATGTAATTTATCAGTAAGCACACCATATTAGAAATTAAAACTATGGTATTTTAAAACACAAGAATACACAGACTTACCTTCTGTTAGTCTTCAGAATGATAGCATTGTTACAAGTCATCTAAAAATCCCCACTATTTAATCATGAAAGAATGAGAGTACAAAAAGATAACTAAGATCTTAGTACTATTATGAAAATAGTTTTTATTTACCAGATTCCCTGAAAGGATCTGTGACTCCCAGAAGTCCCCAGACCACGCTTTGAAAACCTTTAGTATGGTTGATAACATAAATGTTACTATTTGCCTCTCTTTTAAGAAGCTTAAGGAATTTATAATTATGTACACACATACCTTTCTATTTATGACTATTAAGTTTCTAGTTTTATATGAGAAAAATTTAGAAATTCTCTAATTTTTTCAGAGGTGTGAAGTACAAGGTAACATCAAAAGCAATTCTATTGCACTAATTTCTTTTTTGATATAAGGCATTTGTGTAACAAAAGTCACTAACATATTCCATCTTCAAGAAGTTGACCATGTAATAAAGCAGAAGACTGTAAACTGCTGACAGTATAGAATAAATGTTAAATAAGTAGAACTCGTAGTAGGCTGTGGAAAATAATGAAAACAAAACCAGAATGTGCCAGTACTCCTAAAATCCCGACTTTAATCTTTCATTTTGATCATGCACAATTTTGAACAAGAATTCCCATGTGACTTGATATATTCTGCTTTTTTATAAAGAAAAATAATTATTTAGTGAGCTTTCTCTATATTTATATTCATCACTTATGTTTAACAGTTAATAACATTTTGCTAAAATATTTTGAAATAACTTTGAGACATTATAGCATTTCTTTTTTTTTTAATTTTAAAGAGAAAAAAGATAAACATAACAATGAAACTGAGTTTCAAAACAGGTTAGCAGGACAGTTACAATAGTTGATACATTGCATATTGTTGTCTTCATAGTAGTTATTCAGAGTACAAGATATAGACATGATATCTTGTCCAAACAATATTAGCACAAAACATTCTTTTGGAGGAACTAAGAGAAGCTAGCTGTGTAACTATCTTAACTATCTTGTGTATACATATATTTTTTTCTTTTTCCTTTTCTTCCTTTTCCCTTTCTTCCGTCACAGTTTTGTCTTTTCTTTTGAACAGTTTCTCCCCAATTCACAATATCTCTTGTACAATTCAGATCCTATTTACTTGTTCAGTTTGTCACTCTAGTGAGACAATATGATGTTTACACATGTGGGTCTGATTTATTTCACTTATGAGTATGGTCTCGAGTTACATCCATTACTTACAAAAGTCTCAATTTTATCCTTCTTTATGGCTGAGTAGTACTCCATTATATTAAAAAAAAAACCATACCTTTTTTATCCATTCCTCGGTTGATGGGCATCTGGGTTGTTTCCAAGATTTAGCTATTACAAATTGTGCTGCTATAAACATGGGTGCACATATATCACTGTGGTATGATGTTTTTAATTCTTCCTGGAAAATACCTAGAAGGGGAATAGCTGGTTCGAATGGGACCTCTAATCCTAGTTTTTTAAGCAATCTCCACACTGATTTCCATAGTGGTTGCACCAGTCTACATTCCCAGCAACAGTGGAGAAAGGTTCCTTTTTCCCCGCAGCCCCTCTAGCATCTGTTACCGGTTGAATTTTTGATGATAGCTATTCTTTCTTTCTGGGATGAAATGGCATCACAGTGTTGTTTTAATTTGCATCTCTTGAGTGACCAATGATGTTGAACATTTTTTCATGTATTTATTTGCCATTTGTATTTCTTCATCTGAGAAGTGTATATTCATCTCAGATGCCCATTTTTGGATTGGGTCTTTGAATTTGGGGCATCTGATTTTTTTTCAGTTCTTATGTTCTAGATAGAAGTCCTTTGTCTGTGGGACAACTGGCTATAATATTTTCCCACTCTGGGTTGTCTTTTCACTCTGTTGGTGATTTCTTTTGTTGTGCAAAAGCTTTTTAATAAGGTGAGATCCCATTTGTTGATTTTTTGTACTATTTCCCTTGCAGTCTGGGTTTTGTTCATGAAGCCTCTGCCTACACCTATGTCTTTGAGATTTCTGCCTATTTTCTCTTCCAGTAAATTTAGTGTTTCTATTTTAATATTTAGATCTTTGATCCATTTTGACTTTAGTGCATGATGATAGACATGAGTCTAATTTTAGTCTTCAGCTTATGGAGAGCCAGTTTTTCCAGCACCATTTATTAAAGAGACTGTCTTTCTTCCAGTGAACATGTTTGGCTCCTTTGTCAAAGATAAGGTGGCTGAGTTTGTTTGGGGATGCGTCTTCATCTTCTATTCTGTTCCACTGATCCTCAGGCCTGTTTTTTTGGCAATACCATACTGATTTTATCACAGTAGCTTTGTAGTACAATTTCAGGTCTGGGATTGTGATGCCCACTGACTTGCCTTTGTTGCCCAGAATTGCTTTTGCTATTCTAGGTCTTTTCTGGTTCTAAATGAATTTTAGGAATATTTTCTCTAGATCTGTGAGGTATGTTAATGGTATTTTGATTGGATTGCATTAAATCTGTATAGCAGTTTTGGGAGTAGGGCCATTTTCACTATGTTGGTTCTTCCAACATAGATATCCAAGAGCTAGGGATATCTTTCTATTTTCTGATATCCTCTTCAATCTCCTTTGTTGGGGTACTGTAATTTTCACTGTACAGATCTTTTACATCCTTTGTTAGATTTATTCCTAAGTATTTCATTTTTTTGGATATTATCGTGAAGGGTGTGCTTTCCCTAATTTCTCTTTCTGTGAGTTTGTTGCTTGTGTACAGGAATGCTAATGACTTTTGGGTTTGACTTTGTATCCTGCTATACTACTGAATTTGGATATTAAACATAGAAGTTTTTTGGTGGAGTTTTTGGGGTCTTCTATGTAGAGTATCATATCATCTACAAATAATTATAATTTAACTTCTTCCTTTCCTGTCTTTATTCCTTTTATTTTTTTCCTCTTGTCTAATTGCTCTGGCTAATGTTTCCAGAACTATATTAAATAGGAGTGATGATAATGGACGTTCTTATCTTGTTCCTGATTTTAAAGTGAAAGCTTTCAGTTTTTGACCATTTAATATGACATTAGCTGTTGGTTTGTCATAGATGGCTTTTATCAGATTGAGGTAAAGACCATATATTCCAATTTTCTGTAGGTTTTTATCACAAATGAGTGTTGGACTTCGTCAAAAGCTTTTTCTGCATCTATTGAGATGATCATGTGATGTTTGTCTTTGGCTCTGTTGATAGATTGTATTACATTTTTTTTTAAAGAGAAAAAAAATAAAACAAAATTTCCAAACAACATAATAAGAGGGTAACAATGGTTAATACATTGCATATTGTTATCTTTAAATTAGTTACTCAGAGAACAAGATATCGGCATTCAATTGTCCAAACAATATTAGCACAAAACTTTCTTTTCAATGAAGAGAAATTAGTAGTGTATCTATCTTAACTATCTTATATATATATATGTATATATATGTTTTTTCCCCCCTTCCTTCTTTTCTCCATTTCCCCATCCCAGTTCACATTTATTGATTTGCGTGTGTTGAACCATCCCTGCATCTCTGGGATGAATCCTACTTGATCATGATGTATAATCTTCTTGATGATTTGCTACATTCTGTTTGTCAGTATCTTATTAAGGATTTTTGCATCAGTGTTCATTAGGGAGATTGGCCCGTAGTTTTCTTTCTTGGTTGGGTTCCTCTCTGGTTTTGAAATCAGGGTAACACTTGCTTCCAGGAATGACTTTGGAAATACTGCTTCCCTTTCAATTTCTTTAAAGAGTTTCAGTATTAGTGGCATTAGTTCTTCTCTAAATTTCTTGTAGAATTCAACAGTGAATCCGTCAGGGCCTGGGCTTTTCTTTGTTGGTAAATTTTTAATCACATTTTTAATTTCATTTGCTGATATTGGTTTATTTAGAATTTGTATATCTTCTTGATTTAGTTTTGGCAATTCAGTTGTGTCTAGGAATCTGTCCATTTCTTCTGTGTTTTCCATCTTATTAGAATATAGTTTGTCATAGTAGGTATTGATGATCTCCTGGATTTCTGTGAGATCTGTGGTGATTTACCCCTTTTTATTCCTAATTGCTCGAATTTGTGTTTTTTCTTTCCTCTTTTTGATGAGGTTGGCTAATGGTTTATCAATTTTATTTATGTGATAGTGAAAAAAATGGAAAAGCATAATAGTTTTTACAGAAGACAGTATCTACCCTCTGTAAACCTGAATGAAGCTCTTGGGGAGGGTATTTGTTTTTTAGTCCTGCTATAACCAATTACCACAAACTAGGTTACTTAAAAAACAGAAATTTCTTTTTTTCATAATTCCAGAGACTAAAAAAATCCTTAATCAAGCTATCAGACAGTCTGAAGGCTCTAGTGAAGAATCCTTCCGTGCCTCTTACTAGCTTCTGGTGATTGCTGTCAGTCCTTGACTTGGAATTGCATTACACCAGAACCTACCTCTATCTTCAGATGGTTTTCTTCCCTCTGTGCATCTCTGTGTCTGGATTTCTCTCTCTTTTCTTTTATAAAGACACCAGTCAATGGATATCAGGCCCACTCTAACCCACTATGATCTCAAGAAGTACCAGGTAGACATGAATGGGGGCTATTTATCAATATGAAGGGGTAAAGATGTTACCACAATGAAATAACACTTCATACCCAGTAGAATAGCTTTTAAAAAAGCAAACAAGAAATTTTAGAGAAATTAAAGTCTTTATATATTGCTAGTATTGTAAAATGGTCTAGCCAGTTTGGAATACAGTTTGACATTTCCTCATAAAATTAAGTGTAATGTCTTGAGAATAGTGAAGACAATATACAATACAAAGTACCTAAGCATAATTCTCATTGTTTTTCTCTGCCAGTATGAGGTGAAAGCTCCCGTTCCTTCTGCCTGTTTCAGGAATATTTGTAAGCAAATGGCAAAAATGCATGAAGCTATATTCGATCTTCTTCCAGAAGAACAAACACAGGTAAGTAGTAATTCCCCAAACTACTTTTGTATGTATGGCATATACTGTACTATTCATGCAGATTGGTGTGTTTTTACATGCTTTTGTCACAAGTAAGCTTAGTTCATGTTCCAGTATGATTATTGCCTCTTTTTTAGGTTTTGTATTAGTGGAAAATATTTAAAATTTTCTAATGCTCTTTGTTCTGAGAGGAGAAAGCTATAACTTTGCTATATGGTTAGTAATTCTAAAAAGCAGGTTTTTCATTTGCCCATTATTAGAGGTGTCAGATTCTACTTATATCACTCAGTATTAGTTTGAAAATCAGAGTTGGCTTTTATCAATGAGTAGTAAAATATGTTAATTCACTGTGATTATAATCCATATTGGATATGGAAAGAGTTAGGGAAGGAGTTAATAAGATTAACACACATAACCAACTCAATCTGCTTGATCATTAGTAGGTGTTAAATTAACATGAATGATCTATAGTAGAAATAATAGGAAAAGAAGGGTCTTCGGCACCTCTCACCTATGAAGTATTCCCCCTCTCTCCCTGCAGTGTTCCCCTCAAAAATCTTGGTTTTCTTCACTCATCAGTGACCCCCCCAAATACATTCCTTGTTTTCCTCTCCTGAAACTTTGAAGGTTCCAACATTTCTTTTTTTCCCCAGTCTTTACTCACTCTAACTTAGTACTTTTACATCCGGTGGTCTCATTAAAGCCTAGCTGTAGAATGACAAGCAGTGTTATAAGCCTGGTTGTCATATAATGTATAAATGAATTTAACTTTCACTGGGATTTTTGATATTCAGACAAATTTACTTTGGTTTGTGTCTAATTGTACATGGAAATGGTTTTTAGGAGTAAGTAATAGCTTTCCATGTCTCTTGCCTACTCTTTTTCCTTATGGCCTTCTTTCTCATTCCCCTCAGACTTCCATCCTATACCAGCTATTACCATTTTTCTTCATATTTTTTAGGTTTTTATTAATTATACCAACTTCATGATTAAATCTCTTCCAGCTCCTTTGTGGCACACTGAAGCCTGAGAGGGAAGCATAAGATAAGGATTACCCACTGGGGTCTTTTGGGTCTTTTCCTTCTAATTTTTTCCTAGTCAGCCCATCATTTTCATTCCACATGCAAAATCTCTTACTGCTGATGTTCTAACCTTTTGTAATTGCTATCTAAGTTCTAACTTGAGAGCAACACAGCCAGGTCAGGAAGTTGGGCATATAGATACTTAATGTTTTTATCTGTATCATAATTTATAGGTACTCTTGTCAAAGCTGGGTAAAAAGTTATAGGTTTTGCTGGGCATGGAGGTGCATGCCTGTAATCCTAGCACTTGGGAGGCTGAGGCAGGAGGATTACAAGTTCAAGGCCAGCCTGACTACATAGTGAGTTCAAGGGTGGCTTGGACTGCATAGTGAGACTCAAAAAACAAACAACAACAACAACAACAACAACAAAATGTTATGTGTTTTATGTCATTAATTGCTACTTGAATACCAGAATTACACAAAATTTCCGTGATTCTATATATACATTTTTCTCAGAAAATATATAATTGTGTATAATTGTAGATCTGTTGTTTCTGAAAGAATTAGTGGGCCACTGCATTAAAGATCTGCATACAAGAGTAATAAAATACTTTGAAAAGATTTTATTCGTTAAATATGAAGTTATCTGCCTCTGTCAATGTCTTTTTTTTCTCTATCAAGTTCCTATTATAAAATTTTTCACTACTTTTTGTTCTTTTTACCTATCATAGTTGACCATGCTTATATAGCATACAAGAATCCTTCCAATCTACAGAAAGTTAGTCTTATTGCTTAAAAATATATATATATATACTGCTGAGGAGAAAAAAGAGCTTTTGTCCACTGAGAAAAACCATAGTGAGGTTACAATTAAATACTTTCAGAGAAATTCCAAAAGTATATGTCAAATAGTTTTGTTTTTTAAAATACATTCTCCAGATAATATTGCTAACTCAGATACTTACATTTTCTGTTTCAGGAGATCTTTAAGAAATTTAAGTTTTATTTCTTTTCCAGATGTTATTTTTAAGAATTAATGCAAGTTACAAACTTCACTTGAAAAAGCAGTTGTGTCATTTAAATGTGATAAATGATGGAGGACCTCAAAATGGGTATGATTTTTAATATATTTTTATAACATACTCCATATTGAATTATTTTAACTATTGATCTTTATTCTTTATGCTGTTCTTTTCTACTGTAATCGTAATTATGGACAAAAGTTGTAAATCCAGGCTTTTGCTTTTTTTCCCCCTTGTGGAGATGATCTCAATGTGTGTGTGTGTGTGTGTGTGTGTGTGTGTGTGTGTGTGTGTGTGTGTGTCTGTCTGTCTGTCTGTCTGTCTGTCTGTCTGCCTGTCTGTGTGTCTCTCTCTTTCTCTCTCGATCTGTGTTAAAGTGGTTTATAAATAATCACTTTCTTACCCAGCTGGTGGTTTTTAGTACTGGATGTTAAAGAAATTTCAGGCTTAAATTTTACAATTACAGAAATGAATTTTAGAGAAATGTATTTTGGGGTCAGAATTTGGCCCTGCTATTAAAAACAAACAACAAACAATACACTGAGTTAATTAAAAACAAAAAAACCCCTACTTGTTCAATCTGCATTATTACCTGATTGTGCTTAAAGAATTCTTGTTTTCAAAAATTTCAGGGAGAAATTTCAGGGAGGTAGTTCAGTGAGAGGTTGAGGTCTTGGGTTTAATCTGCAGTACTGTAATCAATCAAATCAAATCAAATTCAGAGCCACAAAAGAGTTAAAGCCAGCATAACAATGAGGACCTCTCATTTAGGTTTACTAACTGTTAAAATCTTATTACATTCTCCTTATCACTCTCACCTTCTCTCTTCACACTGTTATACACACACATTCCTTTTATCAAACATCCAAAAAAGTAGACCACAATCACCATGAGGTTTAAACCCTAAATACTGTCACAAATCTCTAAAAATAAGGGAATATTTATAAAATCATAACCCTTTCTAAGAAAATGAACATTAATAGCATCACAACATACAGTCAGATATTTTTAATAAGAACACCACACTGCATGAATTTTCTACTTGATGTCAAGTGATACAAATAGCACATACATATGGTACTTGCTATTGAACTTTTTCTTTTTTTTTGGTACTGGGAATCGAACTCAGCGCCACGCGCTTGCCAGGCAGGCGCTTGTGTCGCTGAGCTATATCCCAGGCCCTATTGAACTTTCTTCTGAAAAGATAATTGCATATTAAGAATTTAGGGACTCTACAGATGTATACTGTGCCCTGAAGAGACTGTTCAAAAAATAACAATAAAAAAAGCAAGTGTCTTTAAGGCACACTCTAGCTCATACTCTTATTCTAATTCCCGTAACTAAATCTGGGTAGATTGGTTGGCAGTTTTCAGAACAGTAGTTCTGGAGCATCCAAGCTGCCTCATTGCTGTTATTTTCTTTGTTAACACAGCTATTTGGGGATCAATATTACCTTAGAGATCTTCATGTTACAGAAAGTGATTCTGTATAGGTCAAGTCAAGCTTTTGAATGATCTCTTGGAAGCTAGGTGGCCCTGAAAATGTCTATGCTCTAGCTAAGAACATAGCAAACTACCTGCTTAAAAGGAAGTTTTGTTTCTGAAATCAGTCTAAAAATGTACCTTTTCCTTTTTTCTTAAGTGAAACTTACATAATATGAAATTAACCATTTTAATATGAACAATTCTGTGGCAGTTAATGCTTTCAGAGTGTAGTGTAACCACCATATCTATGTCTAAAACATTTTATCTACTCTAAGGAAAATCCCATATTCATTAGGCAATAGCTTCCTGTTCCTCCCTCTCTCCTGCCATATACTTTTAGTGTAGTTTTCTTTTTGTCTATTTTAAGATATTTTTCAATTAGAGATGTGCAGGGAATAAAATATTTGTATTCTTGCTTCCCAGAATTAATCATTAACATTTTTCATTTTCCTTTTTTTTTTTTTTTCCGTGGGTACTGGGGGTTGAACTCAGGACCTCGCGTGCCAGCAGGCACCCGTGCTGCTGAGTGATGTCACCGGCCCTTTTTTGGTATGTGGGTACCGGGAGTCCAACTCAGGACCTCGTGCTTGCCAGGCAGGCACTTATGCTGCTGAGCTATCTCAATGGCCCCCCATTTTTCATTTTCACTTGAAAAATTTTTTCCTTGAAAAATGTGTATCATATTTTTAAAATGACATTAAAAATGGCATTCTAAATGAAGCTGAGGGGCCGGTGAGATACTTCTGTTTTCAACCCTTTTTGTTTATGCAGGAACAGGGAATATCTTTCCATTCTCTGATGTCCTCTTATATCTCCTTTTTCTGAGTACTTCTTTGGTTAGGTTAACTTCTAAGTATTTGTTTTTCTTGATGCTATTGTGAATGGTATTGTTTCCCTAAGTTCTTTCTTTGTGAGTTTATTACTGGTATACAAGAATGCTATTGATTTTTGCATGTTCACTCTGTATCCTTCTATGCTACTGAATTTGGTTACTTCTTGGAGTCTTTTGATGGAGTTTTGGGGTCTTCTGTGCAGAGGGTCATGTCATCTGTAAATAATGATAATTTGACTTCTTCGTTTCCTACACATATACTTTTTATTTTTTCTCTTGTCTGATTGCTCTGGTTAATGTTTCAAGAACTGTATGAATAGGAGTGGTAATAGTAGACATCCTTGTCTTGGTCCTGATTTTAGAGGGGAAACTTTGAACTTTTCCCCATTGAATATGCTGTTGGCAGTAGGTTTTTCATAAATGGCTTTTATCACATTGAGATAAGGTCCTTCTATACCTATTTTCTTCAGGGTTTTTATCATGAATAGATGTTAGATTTTGTCAAAGGCTTTTTCTATATCTATTGAGATCATGTGATATTTGTTCCTGCTTCTGTTAGGTGGTGTATTACATTTACTGATTTGTGTATAATGAACCATCCTTGCATCCCAGGGATAAAGTCTACTTGGTCATGATGTGTGATCTTCCTGATGATTTTTTGCATTCTGTTTGCCATTATCTTGTTGAGGATTTTTGCATCTATGTTTGTTAAAGAGATTGGCCTGTAGATTTTTAGTTGGGTCCTTTTCTGGTTTTTGATTCAGGGCAGTGACTATTTTTCTGTTGTAGATTCCTTTGTTTTTCCCTGTTTGACTGCTTGGTCTGCTTCATGTATTTGGTCCATTAGACTTTTTGTTGGTTGTGTTGTCTAGGATATCCTTCAGAATTTTTTTGGAGTCTTGATTTGGTAGTTATGAATTTCTTAGGGTATTCTATGACATGGAATATTCTTATTTCTCCATCAATTTTGAAAGGTAGTTTTGCAGCATATATTAGTCTGCGTTGAAAGTTGTTTTTTTTGTTTTGTTTTTTTCAGTGTTTGAAACACTTCAGTCCAAGCTCTCCTGGCCTTTAAAGTTTGTGTTGAAAAGTCTGGTGTAATTAATTCCACTCTCTGGTTATATTATCTTTGAGCTCACCAAGTTTCTTTGCTTCCTCTTTGATCATTTTGTACAGTTCAGCTATCTGATGTTTGATTTTCTCATCATCAGTCCCTCTTGGATTTGCTTTCAAAGAGCTTGGATTCATTGGAGGCATTTTGTTGCCTTGTTTTTTACATGTTATGTTTTTGTTTTTTGGGGGGGTCCTGAGGGTTAAGGTCAATAAGAGACTTTGTTGTTAGTATAAAGATCTCTTTAGTTAGGTTTTGTTTTCCAATGATGCGATCTTGGCTTTATTTGTCAAGAGATATTGTCTACCACTTGAACCTGTTCAATTCAATTGGGTTGGACCCAGTCATTGTGTTGCAAGTAGAGAACTCCTACTGGTTATCGCAGCATCCACAGATCCAGCCATATATCAATCATGAACATTAAAATCTGTCTTGACAACTTTGTCCTTTTATCAGTGCTTCTTAAGAGACTATGTACTATTAGCAGTTAGTCTGGGATGTGGAAGGACATGGGAAGGAAAGAGGAAGAGAGAAAAGGGGTAAATCAGTAAGAAAAGAGGGGGATAAATGTTAGCTTTAAAAAAAAGGTGGTATTCCATAGGAGCTATTTTATAGCTTGAATAAAGGGCTAGTGTTGAAGGGATTGAAGAATATTTTTGAAGGGTGGAGAGGGATGCAGAGAGAGGGAAGTATAATTAGAAATTGAGGGAAGATGTGAGGTTGTCAGAACCTGTTAATTTATTTGTAGCTAGTCTTGTTTGGAGCCCCTAAGCACAATTCTGTTAAGGGTTACATGGCCATGAATGGTACCATTCAAGTTAAAGCACTGATTAATTCTTACTCTTTTCATACATACACAGGAACCTGCATATATATGTCTCATGAAAGCTGATGAAGAGAGGGAAGACAAGGGGAGAGGGAAAATGAGAAAGAGAAAATAGAGTAGGGAGGAAAGAAAGTTAAAAAGAGAAAAAAGAAGACCGAGAGAGAGAGAGAGAGAGAGAGGAGAGAGCAAGAGAGCATATTAAAGCAAAAAAGCTTATAAAGTAAAATTTAAAAATAATATTAATAGAAGCAAGAACCAAAGGGAAAAAATAAAAACCAAAGACAACCCAGAACAAACAAGCAAAGAACCAAACAAAAAGCCCCTCAGCCGCTTTTCCATAGAGCCAGAGTGTCCACATAGTTCCCTTCAAACCATAGCCATAGTCCAGTTGCAGGCAGTCAAGCCAGTTTTCTCTCTGTGTGCTGCTTAAGTGCCTGCCTGGGAGCGGTGAGAGCTGTCAGTCTCCATCTGGTTCCAAGCCTTGCTTTAGGTATAACCAACTGTGGAACTTTTCCTGTGTCCCAAGATCCGACCACCTCAATTAACTTGGGAAGAATAGGATGTGGTATACCCAGTTCTTCGTCACCTTCCAGCAGGGACCTGCCACTCCTGCTCCCCTCACTGCACAGCAAATCCCACGGTCTTTTCCATGCTGCCCCTCTACCCAAGATGCACCTCCTTCTCTAATTGGCCATGTTAGACTCCTCAATTTTGCCTTTTAATAGAAAGGTTTTGGGTTTTGAGCCTTTGTTTTCAGTATTGATGTACTTACCATATCACCAAAAGTGTTATGATTTAGATCTTTTTCCTCCCTGGGTGGTACAGGGAATTGAACCCAGAAGCACTGAAGTATGCCCCCATTCTTTTTTGAGGGTGGGCAGTGGAGTCTAAGTTGCTTAGGCCGTCCTCAAACTTGTAATCCTCTTGCCTCAGTCTCCCAAGTAGTTGGGATTACAGGTGTGTGCCACTGTATCTAGCTAGATCATTTCATAGATGTTTCAAATGAAAAAAAAAGATTCCTATCAGATTCTGCCATCTGATGAAGAGTGAGGCATTAAGTGTATAAGTCCAGTGGTATTTATAAATTAGATTGTAGTACAAATATTAAGGATGTTTATAACACCTTTGTTCCCATGTAGCACAGCAATCCAGAACTTACATGTTCATTAAATATTGACGCATTGCTGGATTTCTTCTTCTTTTACAAAATATTAAAGATCTCCTGGGGCCGGTGAGATGGCTCAGCGGCATAAGCGCCTGCCTGGCAAGCGCTAGGGCCCAAGTTCGACTCCTGGAACCCACATACGAAAAAAGGGCCGGTGATATCGCTCAGCGGTATGGGCGCCTGGTGGCGCGCGAGGTCCGGAGGTCGACCCCCGGTACCCACAAAAAAAAAAAAAAAAAAAGTCTCCTGTTTCTTTCCTCATGGGACATATCTGTCAAAACATACATCTAATTGGCCCAGTACCTGTTTTCTATGCATGAAGCACTGGTATTTGTTTACCTGTGAGATGTATGGAAAACATAAAATTTGAATCAAATTGAGATCAGGCATCTGAAAAACTATATTCTCCTTTATAGGAATGATATATTTAGATTATAGGTAGTCTATTAGTAAAATTAAATTAAAAGCAGGAGAAATATATTCTTACTCTGTTAAAAATCAAAGGTGCCTAATAACCCCTTTTCTTCCTTGGTTTTGAACCAGTTGGGTAGTCATGAAGTGATCAAAGTAAGGTCCACTTTTGTACTTTGTAGACTGAGCAAAATTTGGCTCCCTGCTCTTCTTTGCCTTAAACTTATTCGTCCAGCTAAAGGTATAATTGAAAACCACCTAGACTAAGATGAGAGCACTATCCACACTCATCTACCCAGGCCCAGTTACACTAAGTGTAAGTCATATTAAGCCTCAATCTTTCTATTTATGAACTAGGCTAATAATATTATATATCTCCCAGAGTACTGTAATTGTGGAATAAAGTGAAATAGTCTAAGTGAAAGATATTTAAAACCAATTAGGTGCTATCTAAATGTTGTTTATTACCTATTTTCTTTCTTTTTTTGTGGGTACCGGGGGTCGATCTCAGTATCTCACGCGCCAGCAGGCGCCCATTTTCTTTTGTAGCTGTGAAGGCCACTTCCGAAATGGCTAGTAGGCATTACGTACATTTGGAATTATGAGTTTTAGATCACTTATTTACTTCAGAAGAATCAGGATTGAATAGTTTAGAGAGACCGTTTCTTAGCAATTTACTCAGTTAGACCATCACTAAGGCCAGAATTAAGATAGGTTGGAATAGGTAAGATTTCTTATTTTAAATGTAACAGATCAGTGATCTCTAGTGATGCTTTCCTTGTGGTCACTGCCATATCAGTAAAGGAGCTGCTCTAGGAACTGGACAGGTGAAAGTCTGTTTTTCTTAGAATGAACTGTGCTCTGTATCAGGTCCCAAGCCAATAATACTTTGTGTATATTTTTTAATTCTATCATTAGAAGACTGTTGATTATTAGAACATTAACTCATGGTTGAAAATATATCATTCAACTTTTATTTGAATTTCAGACTGTACTTCTAACTAATACTAGGAGTTTATTTTTTTTTTACCAGTATTTATTGTAGTCTATGTGCAAGGCAAGGATACCTTAAGTAAATGTCCCCTAAATCAACAAGTGACTACTAATGAGTTATTTTGAGACCAAGTTGAAAGCTGATCATTTCATGTATAGTACTGTATTCATTTTTCACAATGGAATCTCACTCTATTGATATACGCAACTAAAAAGTAAAATTCATTACTTCACAATTATGTTTTATTTGCTCATTTATAAAGTACAAAAATATTTTTCTTAAAATTTTTATTAGTACATTTGCAGTACATAATTACAATTCATTGTGGGTAGTTTGTACATGTACATAACACTCTTTTTACATCCCCCCTCACTTCTGCAGCCTTCCATCTTTTAGTCCCCTTCCCATTTGCAAAAGATCTATCACTCTACCTCCTATTATCTATTTTTTATTTCACTCTTTATTTATGCTTGGGGTTTCTCATATAAGAGAAACCATGTGATATTTAAGCTTGTGTGTCTGATTTACTTCACTTAACATTATGGTCTCAAGGTGCATCCATTTTCCTACAGATGACTCAAATTTATTCTTTATAGCAGGGCAGTACTCCATTGTTTATAAATATTGTTCTTCACATTTCTTTTATCCATTCATCTGCTGGTGGACAAATAGGCCGCTTCCAAGATTTAGCTATTTGAGTTGTGCTGCTATAAACATGGGTATGCACGTATCATTGTAATGTCTTTAAATCTTTTGGGAAGCTACTTAGAAGAGGAATAGCTGGGTCAAATGGAATTTCTAGTTTTTGTTTTTTGAGAAATCTCCTTTCTCATTTCCATAGTGGCTATACTAGTTTACAATCCCACCAACATGTAGAAGGATTCCTTTTTTCTCACCACCTCACCAACATGTTATTTTATTTCTGGATAGTAGCCATTCTGGTGTAAGATGGAATCTCAGTGTTATTTTAATTTGCATTTCTCTCTGTAATAGCCAAAGATGCTGAACATTTTTTCATGTACTTATTGGCCACTTGTACTTCTATTTTCAATTGCCCATTTTTCGATTGGGTATTTTTTTTTTTTAATTTTGGGGTCTAATATTTTGAGTTCTTTATATATTCTAGATATTAGTCTTATCTGAAGAATCACAGCAAAATTTGTTTCCCATTCTATAGATTGTCTTTTCATTCTGCTGGTTGTTTCCTTTGCTGTGCAGAAGCTTTTTAATTTGATATGATCCCATCTGTTGATTCTTCATATTATTTCTTGCACAATTGGGGTTCTGTTCAAAACTTCCATGCCTATGCCTATGTCTTCAAGAGTTTTACATATATTATCTTGCAGCAGATTGTGTTTTAATATTTAGATCTTTCATCCATTTTAATTTTATTTTGGTCCATGGTGAAAGACATGGGTCTAGATTGCCAGACCAGGAAATAATTACGCATAAATTTCTTGTTTTTGAGGTATTTTATGTGTGGTCATTCTTGCTCTGTAGACATTAATTTTAAAACTCAGGCCTTGTTGCCAGGTGTGATGACCCAGGCCTGTTATCCTAGCACTGTAAGAGGCTGAGGCAGGAGGACTGAAAGTTAGAGCCCAGCTCATGCAGCTTTGTGAGACCTTGTCTCAAAATACAGATAATACATAAGGGCCATGGATGTAGATGAGTATGAAGGCCTAAATTCAATCTCTTCAACATCCCCGTGTGCATGCGCACGCACACACACACACACAAATTAGCTCTCCTTTTTATAACATTTAAAAACCTACTTGTTTAGGCTGTGTTTGTAACTTATTGGTAGCACATTTGCCTGGCCTGCATTTGTGAGGCTCTGGTTTCAAACTCCAGTACTATATATACAAAAATCTACTGTTCATGTTTTAAACTGTTCTATATACTTATTTTTTAATCGTCTAACAATTCATTTTTCAAAAATTTTTTTGAACCTTAGAACATAACTGCACTGAAAAAGAAACAAGACTGGTTAAAGTAATATTGGCAAATAAGGATTTATGACCCTTTTTTTTTTTTTTTTTTGGTGGGTTCCAGGAGTCGAACTCAGGCGCTCGTGCTTGCCAGGCAGGCGCTTATGCCGTTGAGCCATCTCACTGGCCCTATGACACTTTTTTAAAAGACATGCCCCAGATTTTAGTGAGTCAAAATTTTAAAATTCTACTTAATAGTTGTGTCAAGTGTTTTTCAGGTGTAGGCACTAGTGTGACAGCTCAGAACACAAAAGTACTTTTGCATCATGTTGTTATATTGTCATTAACAAGGTTTATTCTGTTTGGTTTTGGGTGTTGCGGATCAAATCCAGGGCCTCATGCACGCTAGCAAGCGCTCTACCACTGAGATACATCTCCAGCCCTTCGTATCCAGTTTTGACCCAGTAGTGTGCATGTACATGAGCCCCAGCTTTCACTTAACTCCTTAAGATGATGCTCAGGACACCTGGCCTTTCTTTCTTTTGAGCTTACTGTTTTACTCACAGACATATACTCTAGTGGTATCTAACCAAAAAACTTCAAACTTTATTTTCTCCACATTTTAATTCACGCTATTTTAAGATAAATTTCTTTATTGGGCAGAATTTACCATGAAACTGACTGCAACATGTATTGGTTTATTTCTTTTCCAAACATCACTGAAATAGAGCATTAAAAGGTTTACTATGACAGTAGGAATCCTAGTAAGAGAAGTATCTTGACATTTGTTCTTAGGAATTCAGAATTTTAATTAATATTTGAGCAGCTCAGATAGTAATATGTGAGCATTGCTACTTTCATTATCCAAATATAAAATGTGAGTTTTAAAAATAATTTTCTCTCCAATGTTTAGGTTGGTCACAGCAGATGTAGCCTTTTACACTGGAAATCTTCAAGCCTTAAAAGGCCTTAAAGATTTGGACCTAAATATGGCTGAGATCTGGGAACAGAAGAGGTGATGACATACTAGCGAACTGGGTAGTTCATCTGACCGTGGGATGTCTATGTTTCTGAAGAAAATCCGAATACCTATGTTTTGAGAACTGAACCTGAAACCCAAAGTGAACTGAGGTGGGGGAAGGGAAGAGGAAAGTATCAGTGTTGGGAAACTGGATTCAGTGGGATCTACAAGGAATGCCATTTTTGTGCATCCTTCAGTGGGAGTAATTGATCAGGTGTCTATAACATTTTTCATTCTCTCTGGAAACAGACTCAGGTTTCTTTGGACCAAATCCAAAAGAACACATAGCTGTAACACAGCTGTAGTTGACTAGAATGCTCTGTATACTTTATATTAAAAATGCTTTGCATTTCTTCCAGTGCAATGAAATTCATATGGTGTCCCACCTTATTTAATGATGGTACAATTTAAAATATTAAAATCTTAGTCAACCTCTGTAGAAAGTTTTCTCTATGAAAGTAAAGCTGTTTGAAAAAAATTATTTTTTTACAGATCTTTCTATAAAAAAATAAACATCTTTTGATTGCTTGGATTTAGGAATTCAATTTTTGTTTTAGTGACCAATGTCAAGTTTCAGGCTTTGTGCGTTACATATTTAATCTTTCTTCCACCACCATATGTCAACTGGGTAAGGCCTTCTAGAACAGTCTAAATACGTGTAAGGCTGATTACAAGTAATAAAGAATAAGATACTGGCATCTATTTATGCAACTAGTAATTTAATTACTTTATAGAAATGGTTAACAGAAGGCTACAGTTTAATAGCTGTATTTTTATGAAAGTACCTATGAAGGGTTTGGGTTTTTTTTTTTTTCCTTTTTTATTTCTAGCACAGGTATTAAGTATTTTATATACTGTGCCTACTTATGAGTTCTCATTTTAACAGCTAACATATGAAGTATGGCCCCCCTTGGATTCTTAGAAGTTACTTTGGATGCGTATATGAGCAAAGACCAGGGAGAAATAGAACTTTTAAAATATAGACTGCTATGTTGGAGCCAGAAATATCTGCTGATGAGTAAGTTATTTAAAGACTTTTTATAATACCTACCTTTAAAATTAAAAATTAGACTCAGCAGCACTCTACAAATGAAAGTGCCTGTGCCTCACCTCACACCAAGAATCTTGCCTAACCCTGTCAGAGTGCCTAATCTTCTGATGATTATGTACAAAAGAAACAGTCTTATTTTGTGTCTTTGGTTTCTCAAAAGGAAAGCTTGTTTTCTTTCCTTTATCATTACAGAAGTATGTCATTGGTTCTTAAACTGTCTGTCTAAAATAAAGTTGTAAAAAATTACCAGACTTTAAAGGACAACTTTTTTTAAAAATGGTGCAATATACAGGTAACTTTAAACAAGTAGCCTACTGAAAACAAGTATGGAAGAATTGGAAAATACAGCTTGATTCTTAGAGAAAAGGTATAAATTTAACCACCAGGAGATCTAGTTTGGAAGGTTATTCATGAACATTTTTCAGTGACAAGCAAACTTCAAGAAGTGAAGCTTTATTTAAGGAAAGGGAACTTCTTAAAAAGCTATCTCCCTGCTCCACCATACTACAGTACGAGGATGTGAAAGAAATGGCCTGCCTCTGCCCACCCCACCCCTGCAGCTGGGAAAAGAAACACTTTAAGTAAATGAAGAGTCTATGGAAAGCATGGCAGGTATCCTAGCTCTAAAACTTAATGAAAGATACCAAGTACCTTCAAGTTTAATTCCTATGGAAATAATGTTTAAAATTTATAGAATTTGCTACATAACTAGTGAATTCATAAATATTCTAAGAGTAAACCCTTTTATTTTGTCAGTTAATAAAATTAGCATTAAAAAGTCCAAATATACACATGTATTGCTCCACCTCTTTATTGTTGAAATCACAGGCAATTCAAAGTGACTGTCAATGAGGCTTCTGTTAAAAGATCTTCCAGAAGACTGCCTCAGTTTTATGATTAAACAATATTGCACTTTAATATTAACATTCAGGATTCTCTTCAAAGAAGGCAAGTATTGTTCCATCTGTGCTTTTCTTGGACTAAAAGCAGAAAACTACTTTAAAAATCAATATTTCAGGGTACAGTAACATAATAAAGTAACAATTTAGAATCCTAGAGGTTACATTGTAAGAAACTCTTTAGCCCATAATTAGTATAAAGTATACATAGTATTTTTGATTTCAGTGGTCCAAGATGCGAAGGTTCCCAGATACAATTTTGTTCTCTAATACTGCTCCAGGTGGGATGTCAATTCTGTCACCATGATTTGCAATGATGATAACTGTTCCCTAAGTGATAGGGAAAACAAAAAGCAAGAGTGTACTCACAACTCAATGCAATTATCTTACAGTTATCAAGTTTATATACAACTCCATTTATAATGGAGTAACTGTAAGCAACATAAAACCTGCAAAGCAAATAACACATTAAGGAAAACCGATGTGTCCAATCCTGCTAGTAGTTCTACATTCCTTGCCTTCTTATTAGAGGTAGTACCAAGAGAGAGAAGTGGACCCAGCGCCATGGCACAACTAGCTTGTTTGAAGGCCTACTTGCAAAACCAACAGTATTATCCCATCTTCATAAAGTAAAAGGTGCTTGGTTTATATTTACGTAAAGGGTTTTATGATTTTTTTGAAGAACTGTTTATGTAACATTTTTCATGTCCTAAATGGGCTTTTAGAAGATGGCATACACAATAAAGTTCAACATATGGATTGTTTTGATTTTTTAACTTTTAAGGTCTTCATTTAAAAGCAAGTTGCGGGCTGGTGAGATAGCTCAGCGGCATAAGCACCTGCCTGGCAAGCACAAGGTCCTGAGTTTGACTTCCGGTACCCACATATTAAAAAAAAAAAAAAAAAAAAAAAAAGCAAGTTGCTTTAATGGAAACAACACATGAAATGTGGACATGAGATGTTTTTAAAAATTAATTATGAAAAGGCTAGTTTATCATCAGTTGTGAGCTTTAATATTTATGACTATATTTCCCTGTTTACTATGCTAGGCTACAAGGATACTCAAAGCACCAAGTACTACAGTAATATAACAAGTATCTTTATACTGATGGCAAGATTCCTTTAACACGAATAGATTATATTCAGTGTAAATGAAGTTATTTTTTTCTGCTTTCAAACAGTCATTTAATGAGTTAATGCTGTGATCCTATTTTTTTTTTTTAATTTTTAAAGAGAAAAAAGAACAAAATTTCAAAACAACATAATAGGAGGGTAACAATGGTTAATACATTGCATATTGTTATCTTTAGTTACTCAGAGTACAAGATATCAGCATTCAATTATCCAAACAATATTAGCACAAACCTTTCTTTTGAATGAACTATGAGAAATTAGTAGTGTATCTAGCTTATCTTATATATTTTTTTCTTTTCTTTTCCCTTCTTTTCTCCATTTCCTCATCCTAGTTTCTCTTTCCTTTTGAACAGCTTCATCCCGTTTTATAATATGTACATTTTGGATGTGATCCTATTTTTAAACACTGTCACATATCAAAGTAGTAGCAGTTTCATTACTAATTAGTGTTTGCTTTTCCATTTAAATGCTCTATTCCATAAAATTCCTATATAAATAATTATGTTGTATTTTAACTAGATTGTATATTTGGATACAATAATAATACTAAATGTTGTGGGAATCTTTTCATGTCTATATCTACTCATTTTTTTAAATTGTATCTGCCTTACAAATGTCTGGTTCAGACTAAGAAGTATGCCTTAAAAATAAAGTTAGGATTAGAAAGTGAAAACTGTTAAATAAAGCTGTAAGAAGTATGATTTTCATAACATACCTTTAATGAAACATTTTTGCCAAATGTCACATCTCCTGAAACTGTGAGGTGATCCAATTCAAGCATATCTGGTATACTTTCAAATCTTCTTAGATAATCTTGAACCTTAAATAGAAACATAAAAATTGTTTTAAAAATAAATTCATAGAAAAACAAGAATAATATTAACAGGATAATTTAACTGATCTAAAACATTTTATGGCCAACTTCATGTCTATGGGAAGAACCTATTTATTAAGCAGTTACTATATAGAAGATCTTGTGCAAGAGAAACCATGAAATATGAACACTGTCCCTATAATCAATAAATTTACCATATAGTTAAGAAAATCAGACAGCTTTTAAAAATAGATAATCTAGCCAGGACAGTGGTGTACACCTGTAATCCCAGCACTAGGGAGGCAGAGGCAGGAGGACTACAAGTTAAAAGCCCACCTGGGCAACTTAGTGAGACCTGTCTCAAAATAATAAAAGAGGGATGGAGATACAGCTCAGTGGTAGATCACCTCTGGCTTCAGTCCCCTGTACCATACAAAAAAAAAAAGATAATCAGCTATCATGTTAAGAGCCAGATCAGTAATACATAGTTAGAAAAGAAGGAAAAAATTATCATGGGTTGAAGTAGGCAAGACTAAATCTGGGCTTTATGTACAGATTAACACTACTTTTGCCTCTTCCTTATATTTAGAAGTACCAGAGCTTGTCCTGTATGACCTTGTTTCCTATTTTGCTGGGAAAAAGAAAAGAAAAAAAATCCAAACAGTCCACTGTCTTTGACCTCTGCCCTCCCAGTCCATTATTGTTCCTCCTGATGTTAGGGTTGGAAAGCTTCTCTTCCAGCTTTGAAGCCACCCTCCCACTTGTGCATTGGATCCCCCTTACTGCCTATTCAAGAATACCAGGGAGTCTCTCTCGCTTCAATGTTTTTTCCTTTCTGACTGCATCAGTTCCCATCAGTGTGTATGTAAATTCTTCTATATCTGGGGAAAAAAAAAAAAAAAAAAAACTCCCAAATCTATGTCCCTCTCTACCTACAATCTAATTTGTTTCTTTTAAAGGTAAATTGTTGAATAAGCTGTCTACATTTTTGTTTTGTTTTGTTTTTGGCAGTACTGGGGCTTTGCATTGATACCTCCCTACCCCTTTTTCTCACTTTTTACTATGAAACAGGGTCTCACTAAGTCACTGAGGGGCCTAAACTGGGTTGGAACTTGTGATCCTCCTGCCTCAACCTCCCAGAGTGCTGGGATCACAGGTGTGTGCCACCACACCACACTGAGTTGTCTACATTATCTCTAATTTCTCTTCCCATTCTCTATTAAATCCATTCCAGTCAGATTCCTAAACCTCTTCACTGATAAATCTCTGGCTGAATTCTCATTCATTTTACTTGAATCAGCAGCAACATTTGATGCAAGGTCATTCTCTCTTACTTGAAACATTTGTTTTCACCTGCTTTGCAGGATACTCATAGTCGTGATTTTTTACCCAGTTCCTCCTCCGCACTCCACACCAGGAGACACTAAATCAAATTCAGGACTAGAAAAGACTTCAGTGGCATAGCAGAAACCCATAGGCCTGCTGTCCTATCATTTTATTAAGCTCACATTTTATATGATTAAATTTTGGGGTTCCACTTTGCATGTTATGGTGGGATTTTGCTAAATTAGCCTGGAAGGCTTTTTGCCCTAGACACGTGTATGGCATACTCGTTCAACTTCTTAGGCTATCTATGCCACCCATTATAAAATTACACCACTACCCCATCCAAACATTTCCTGTTATTTATCTTTGACTTTATTTTTCTGCACAGATCTTTCACTACTTGGAAAAATACATATTTGTTTCTTTTCCTTCCCCTACTGTGAAGACAAGGATTTTAGTCTTTTTTATTTACTGTTAAATCCCTACACCTAGAACATTGCCCAGCATGTGGCAGAGACTCAGTAAATATCTATACACAATTAACCTTTTCCCACTGATGAAAGCAGTACTGGTCTTGGAAGAAACATGAAAATGTCCCCATATTTAAACGTTCTTTTCAACTCTCAATAGCAATCGAGTTTCATGAGTAAGGTACATCTTTATCTTCTCTCAGTTCCTTTAAATGACAACCAAATGTGGACGAATACAGTTCAGTAGTGGAAACTAATCTATTCATATGCACATCTTTATAATTATATATCTTTATAGTTACATACCTTTGTAAATGAACTGCCTAATTTAACCAAGGGCACTGTAGGAAATTCCCGCTTTTCACTCATTGTCAGAGATCCTGCATTAAGGCTATAGAGGTTTGACATCACAAGCAAGAGATCTGATGTGGTTTTTACAGGAAGAAAACGGCTTCTTGGAACATTAATACCTAAGGAATTCTCAAAACTTTTAATCGCAGCCCCTACTGCAGTTTCTAACTGAATGACATTCAGGCCTCCATCCAAAGTCTAAAAGAAACCAAAGAGGGAACAGAGGAGAAACAGATTTTAGGCACCTGAAACACACAGTTTAGTTCTACATTTGCTAGTTAACATTTGAGAAGTGGTTTCAGAGAGCCACAGAAGGAAATATAGCTTTGAGAACTGACATCACACACCTACCTACCATACCCTAAGTTATTTTCATTTTGCAATGAAGAACCACAAGTTCAGAAAACTCATACAAGGTGCCCATGGCCAAATGGTGTATGAGGGTCAGAGCAATAATTAAGACTGTGGTAGGCCCTCCACTTTTGAGCCCAGTGCTCCTTTGATTAACTACAGCCCTGGGTCAAATGGACATTACCAGGATGAATGCAGACTGTGAACAGGGCCAGGAACTGGAGAGAGAGCCTGACCAGGCAAAAAGGAGTGACTGAGAAAACAGACAAGCCAGAGGGAGAGGCCAGGGGGGTCTGTGTGTAATCTACTCTGATCTTAGGAACCATGAAGCCCAGTGAGCTGCAACCTTGGCTTACCTTCGGATTCACAATGATTTCCATGTCAATGGCATTCTGTTCCTGCAGTCTTTTAACTGCTGCAAGAGAAATCCATAGGTTGTTTGTGTTAAATATTTTAAATTTTGATACAGACTTGAACTCATCAACGTGTGCTTTTGGCACTTGAGCGATTTCCACCAGTCTCAGCTTGCCTTCATACTGAGTGAGTGTCCCGCCCTGGAAAGGCAGAAAATAATGAGTGCTTTCATGTCTTTCCTAATTACAACCAGAACACACTGCTTATGAATCTTACAGAAGAGACACTGACACAGTTTCCCAGTATACAAAGAAATCTGTGCTTAAAAGTAGGACCGAAGAAAATTAATCAGGTTATCATTTTACCATTTATATCCACCATCTTTTCCCTAATTAAAGGCCTGGAAGTACATCAGAGTCTTCCTTTCTTTCCTAAGGTCTGCTACAGGAACAGCCATTCCTTAGTCCCAAACCACTGCCCACCACCAAACAGTTACACCTACCACCCCAGGCCCTCCTCAAAATGGCTCTGTGACAAGTGGAGAAAACAGACTGACACACAAGTGTATAAGAAGTGGCCTCCGGCTAGAAATGTTCTTTCACTAGGCCATGCCAGTGTAGAAGAAGGGGGACATTTTGAAGAAACATGGAATCCAAGTCAGAGACTGTTTTAGTATTTGCACAGTGCTTACTTTTCCTACTTGCTCTGGAAAAGTAGTAAATTCTTGTGTGTCATTTCGTCAAGTATCACAACCAACAAACATGCCAGATAAAATAAACTTGTACTTTGTACCAAAATAACTATGTATTTTTGTAAGTACTACAAAGATATTACAGTGACAGAACAAAAATTATGTAAAAATATTCTGTGGAAAATAGTTTTCATTAAAGGGATCATAAAAGAAAAAAATCTAGATTAAAGATTTGAATAAACTTATTGAAAGTGTTTTCCAATGCTTCAGATTTCTGAATATATGTAGAAATGTTTTCAATTAAAATTACTGACAGATTATACAAAAACTAAAAATGATTTTAGTACTGTTAACTCTGGATTTATGATACACAGCTGTTAAGTTAGAACTTAAGGTACTCCACACAGTATTATCTCACTCTCATCTAACAAATGATATTAAATGGATTAATGTGTTCTGCTTAAAATAGAAACTTTCCTATTAGAAGAAAATATAACCTATGAAATGTGAGAACATGAATCCTTAAATTGCTTCCTCTCAATATTTACCTTTACATCTGCACGTGTTTTATTTGTGACTTCCATGACAAATTCACAGCGTTTCCCATTGGGTGGGTTCATTAGATGATTAAGAATATAAAGATCCACTGTAGCACCCAGATTATCAATGTTAGACACAAAAATATATTCTTTGCCTTCTCCTATAAAGGTGTTGAGCAAACCAGAGTTGTAGAAACTGGCGTAGATATCACCATGACCTGGAGGGTACCAAGCTTCTGTGTTTTCCCCTGAGTAAGATACATCCTTTGCTACAGGAAGTAAAGATTCTTTATTAATCCTTGGGTACCTATAAAAAAAAAAAAGAGTTCTTTTGCAATATCTACTCTGAGCGTTCCCAGACTTTCAAGAAAAAATGCATTAAAGTTAAATAAAATGTCCCTTTTCCAAGTCTATTAATAGTAATTAAATTATAGGTGAATCCATTTAAGAAAACCATTATCTGTGTTACCTAAAATCTGTTTCCTACAAAGGACTAGTTGTTGAAAGAAAAAAAATTCCGTGGTCATACAGGTGGGAAGACACCTCATATTTTAAAGATATTAAGATTTTATGACTCTTCAAAAGGAGGAAAATATTAAGTAAATCTTGTCAAACTTATTTGGTTGTGGGATGGCTCTTTTCCCAGAAAACCCATCTGGTTTCCTACAAGCATACTATATTCCAGGGTGGTTCTAATCCCCAGAAACTGAACAGCAGGCTTGCACCCCGGATGTCTGCTTCCAGTCATCAGTGAGCACAGGGGTAAGAGGTGGTAATGGGAAAAGGAAAACAAGACAGCACAACATCAGACTGAAGACCAACTAGAACACAGGCAAACCAACTGTGATGGACAAAAGTGTCCATGAGAGAACATGTTTTAAAAAACTAATAGTCCAACTTCAGACATATGCCTTCTCCACAAGCTTATACAGACTGGCTGGAGTCTATCCTTACACGGAAGCCTTACTTCTCCAGTTGCCTTGGCTTTATCATTATTCATCCTCATTCTTTGCTACTCATTTCACCTTCCCCCAAAGTAAATTATTTTCTCTACAATTATTTAATTACCCCAGACTTATTCAGGATGAGGAAATTACTACCCGAAGGAAAAGTTACACTACTGTAGAATGCAGAGAGACTTTCATAGACCCACCTGGAGACCAAATATGCTGCTAGAAAGCAAAGACCTAATTATCCTCAAATATTCTGGACACAGAACAGACTCTCAAGCAGATCCTTTTTTAAAAATTGGAAATTATAGGACCATAACTGATCATAATCACACATCTATGAAAAAATATTCAGCTTTTAAAAGGCATCAGGCACTTGCAAGCATTGATCTTTGGCACATGTGCATCTTGAGGCTGCTGTGTTATAAACTAGGCAAAGAAGTCCTTTCCTAGGAATTACAACCCTACAATTTATGTTTTCACTCCTTGTACCTGCTTTGATTGAAAGTGTAGATTTTCACACGACAATGATTGTACTTCTGTAGTATTTTTTTGGTATCTTCATCCGTGTTAAAAGAATTCATTAAAACAAGAGGAACATCTGTATTGTAGGTTTTGTTCAAATGCTAGGGAGGAAAATGACAGATTACCCAGATTTATATTTCCTTTGAATACAGACATAGAGATACACGTATTTGCTGTAAATGCTTAGCATGAGCCTCTTTGCTAGGCAATTCATCATGTACTCAATAAATCATAACCCTTTGAGATAGAAACGACTATCTGTGCTTTATGACTGACTGAACTGAGACCCAGCTTGGTTCCCAGGGAGGCTGACTCTGGAGCTGTGTGCACAGCCACAGTGCTCTGCAGCCTTACTGGGTAGTCAGACAGTGCTGATTAAGCATTTGTTCTGTGTTCCCAGCTCTGTCAGACAAAACTACATTTTAACAGACATGGCTCCCTATTCTCAGGAAAAGTGGTCAAAAATTCTGAATCACACCAACTTTTCAATCTCTCTGAAGAGCTTAGAGGTAAAACAGAGTGGGAAAAACAACTTAGAAAGTCAGACCATCCTATATTCAAACTTTGATTCTGGATTTATTAACTTGCTAGGGAACCTTGGGAAAATAATCTCATTGTGCCTTGGCTTTCTCATCTGTAAAACAGGGATGATTACAGTACTTCTCTCACTGAATTGGTGAAAACAAATGAGGAAATTCATGGCAAGAGCTTAGAGCACTTGGTGCACAGTAAGTACTGGACAAATGTTAGCTGCTGCCACCAGTGTAAAGACTATAGTTGCCAGCAACATACTAGACAACAGGGATACAGAGATGAGAAAGGGCCACTGCCCACGAAGAGCTTACAGTCTGTGATTAATGAATGTCATAAAAGGGAGGCCAAACACAATTTTTAGAAGCCAATTGGATACATGACATCCTTCTCAGCTTCCCAAAAGGGGTTAATAAAGCCAGACCCACCCAACCATCAAGGCTGCCACTAGAAATAAAGGCAGCAGAGAGAAGCTGATCAGAGGAGAATCTGAATAGATCCAGAGATTTCAGCAGCCACAAATGCTATTTAAGATCAAAAGCTTTTATATCACCCCAAGGATGTGCTCTTAAATCTTTTCCTTCACCAATAAAGAAACTAAAGATAGCAAGCTCTTTAATTAGCTCAAATGTCATATACTACATTTAATAATATTTATGATAACCTAAAAACTATTTTAGTATCTCATCAGAAAGGCTAAAAGTTACTAACTTCAATTTGCTGAACAGTCAGATCCAAAAAGGTATTCTCATTCCTCACACCAATCAGACTTTTAGGACCTTTGCAGCCCATGCTGGTTCCCAAACCACCATTGAGTTTCACCACCACTAGCTTGTTCAACACAGAAGATATATTATCAGGCAAGCCTCTGGCCTTTATCTTCTCATATGGTTGAATCTGAAAGGAAAAACAAAATTATAGGAGTAATTCAAATAGCTTTATGAGAAGTTAAGGCAAGTCAATCCCAAGACCATTTCCATGCTTCCTTAAAGAATTTGGGTTTCTTGGCCCCTGACCAGAGTCTCTGGTCAGGGCCACAGGGATGCGCTAAGACCACTTTCTGAACTTCTGCTGATCATGCTGTCCCGGGTGGTACTTTCTGCTGCCGCTACAGCGGCCCCATCTGAAGAACACAGCCCTCCTAGGGCCGGTGGTATTACAGGCAACAAGGACCTTTCACATAGGGCAGCGAAGACTTGCTCCTCTACCACCTCTACTGGAACATGGTGGAAAAGTTCATCTTGGGCTGATTCCTTTCTTCCAGTTCCTTTATCCTAAAACTGGTGTAACAGGAGCCTACATGCTTGGAACCGGGCTTATCTTGTATTTTCTGTCCAAAGAAATACATGGGATTACACCAGAGACCTAGTAGGGCTACGTGTCTATGTAATTAAAAAATATGGTGCCTCTTTTGGAGAATTTGTTGATAAACTCAATGAGCAAAAAAATATGGTGCCTCTTTTGGAGAATTTGTTGATAAACTTAATGAGCAAAATAATGCCCAATTAGAAAAGGCAGAACAAGCTTCCATAAAACAAACCCAGGATGCAATTGAATTGGAGAAGTCCCAGCAGGCACTTGTTCAGAAGCGCCACTACCTTTTTGATGTCTAGAAGAATAATATTGCTATGGCCTTGGAGGTTACTCACTGGGAACGGCTACACAGAGTATATAAGGAAGTAAAGAATCACCTGGCTGTCATATCTCTGTGCGGAATATGATTCATTCAAAGGAACAAGAGCACATGATAAACTGGGTGGAGAAGCAAGTGGTGCAGAGCATCTCTGCACAGCAGGAAAAGGAGACAACTGCCAAGTGTACTGCAGATCTAAAGCTACTTGCAAAGAAGGCTCAAGCACAGCCGGTCATGTAAATGTATTCATCCCAGTTGAAACAGTCAGAAACAGTTGGCTATATGGAAACTAGTCTATGTAACAAAACTTCCCATATTGCTGTCTCCTGAAATTATAGTTTACTTTTCCTAAAAAAGAAAAGCCTGGGGTTTCATGCAGTGAGAACTAAAATTTATTGGCCAGTCAGATGTTTCTCATCCTTATTTTGCATTTTGAGTTGTTCTGTGATCACTTTGGAATAAATGTTTGTTTTTATTAAAACTTATTACCTGACTAAAGATTACCAAGATATAGGTTAAATTTGTAATTAGTTCTATGATCTTGCAATAAAGGACAACTGAAACAAAAAAAGAATTTTGGTTTTTTTCCGGAAAGTTTCAACTACATTTCCTTTAATGTTGCAGGCCCTTCCAGTTCAAAATCAAGTACTTACAGGCAACTTCCCCAGCACACAGTTATAGTCAGTGGTTCTTCTGTATTATAATGGAGTATAAGAGGAAAGTTGTAGTCGATACATATTTGGCTGGTAGGAACATCCAAGTTTCTTGGACTATCTCCAAAAACTTAGGAATTTCCAATATGCATCAACATACCAAATGAGATACACAAACCTCATCAAGTCTAAATACTTCTGGTGCAGATGCTTCAATTCTGGAGAATATATATAATCATGCATTTTTCTTCCTACTACAGGAAGCAAAACCCAAAACATTTTTTCTTTGTCATGCTCCTCCATTCAGTGCTAAATTCGCCCTTTGTAAGTGGGTGGTACAGTTTTTAGGCACACTTCTAGGTATTTATAAGGACCGAATACTTTCCTCAAGAATTTAACTCTCAGGTGTCATTGCATAAAAAGCTCATACTGGAAAATTAAGTGTTCTCACCGTGCCAAGAAATGCCCTGGGACGGAGGATGACAGCAAGGGTGTGGGCCTGAGAAAATCCCAATGAAATCCTCTTCCTAGCATCCTCATCTATCTCTGTGTGCAGACAACCTTACTCTTCAACTTCTCTCTTCCAAGAAAAGAATAATGATAGAGACACAAGTTTTTTTGTTCAAAGCAGAGGCACAAACAAGCCTCAACATCTTATAGCAAGAATGAAAGCTTTTAAAAAGATCACAATGTATTTTCTATCCATTTACATGACATTTTTGTTGTTGTTTTGCTTCAAAGGAATAAATCATCAAATGGACTCTTTTTTTTTTTTTTTTTTTTTTTTTTTTTTTTTTTGTGGGTACCGGGGGGACGACCTCAGGACCTCGCGCACCAACAGGCACCCGTGCCGCTGAGCGATATCACCGGCCCCTTTTTCGTATGTGGGTTCCGGGAGTCGAACTCGGGCCTTCGCGCTTGCAAGGCAGGCGCTTAAGCCGCTGAGCCGTCTCACCGGCCCAAATGGACTCTTTAGTTATATCAGTATAGGACAGATGACACATGAGTGGACTGAAAAGAATAAAGCCAAACAGTAGGTGCTCTCTGATCACTAGCTTTTGTTCTACTACCCTCAGGAGCATGTGGTGGCAAGGGGAGGAAGAGAGCGGGAGGAGATGAGGAAGAGATGGGTGATGTCTGTGATAGACTCACACCCCAGTCATCTAGGCCTGTGGAGGCAAAAATCTTTATGTTTGGTCAAACATACACATGTAGCATATGTACATTCTGAGCATATAAATCTTGCTGTTAACAGCTCCTTCCACAAAACACTAGTCTGTAACTCTTATTTCTTCTACCCTGCGATATACTCTACTAACTACCCAGTGTGGACTAATACACTTTCTTACTTAGAATAAACACTGAGAAACACAAAGCATTCTTCTCCAAGGCTTTCTACTGGTTATCCCTGTCCCCATTATCATTCCTAACATGAGAAGGATATAAATAAATTGAATCATATTATAAAGTAGGCACAATGTCAGCAACTCAAACAAGGCATATTATTGGCATGTGTTGTCTCTATTTAAATATTCTGTTGGAAATAGAGGTAAACATTACCTCAGTGTCACTTGGAGTAAAATTGTATATAACATCTTACCAGCCGGTTGAAGTATGAATGCTCATTACTAGAGTGAAAACATTATAACTAGTAATTCTGAAAGTTATTAATTTTATGTACAATGATGAATGTTTTCAAATATTTTAGTTAAAGTGGAAAACAGAATGACAGTAAACAAAAATTCAGTACATACATTAGATATTTCAGTTTTGAGCTGACAACTATTTATATACATTTAAATAATAATGTCAGGTAGAACCATCAAAATTAGATTACATCTTAATTCTAACCTTTAAGGAACTGTTTGGTATACCAGTGTCCACAGCATTAAACAGTGCTTTAGGACCCATGTTTAGTCTTTAATTTTATTTCTTCAAGAAAAAGTATCAATAAGAAGTTTTTACCTCCTGTGAAAATGAATTAAAAACCAAATGTCAAGATCGTTGCCTTAAAATTTTACCAGGAGAGGAAAGAACTTCAAAATCATGTATATTCATAAGGCATCTTTGATCTACATACCGTGAAGAATATAAAGTTTATGAAGTATTTAGAGACAAAGAGTTACCTAAGTACATTTTGTTTTCAGTAATCAAATTTCAAAACACGCATTTATTAGAATGCTTTAAGAAGACAATTACTAGCCAGGTGTGGTAGCACACACTTGCGATCCCAGCACTCGGGAGGCTGAGGCAGGATTGCCGTGAGTTCGAGGCCAGTCTGTACTACACAGCAAGACCCTGTCTCAGGGGAAAAAAAAAAAAAAAAGACAATTCCTTATAAATGAGTCTGGTGGTTAAACATATAATGAAAATCATTTAAAAATGTTTCCTGTAGACCACTAACCTTGTAAGTAGTTGAAAACAAGATTCTTTTTTTTTTTTTGTGGGTACCGGGGGTCGACCTCAGGACGTCACGTGCCAGCAGGCGCCCGTGCCACTGACCGATATCACCGGCCCTTTTTTCGTATGTGGGATCCGGGAGTCGAACTCGGGCCCTCGCGCTTGCAAGGCAGGCGCTTACGCCGCTGAGCCATCTCACCAGCCCCAAAAACAAGATTCTTAATGTTACTCAAGTTCTGAGTCCTTGGTACAAGGTTCCTCATTGAAACGTTACTAAAAAGCTCTATAGTACTTTAAAGAAATTAAACGTGCTTCTTCCTCTCCCTGTTTACTCAGGCAGTCACAATCAGAACAACTTTTTAAGTTTGACAGCATCATACACTGATGAATTAAACTCTAAAAATACAATATCTGATTGAAAAAGTATTTATAAAATGGAAGAAAAAATGTGTTATGCAATTGTGAGTGACAAATACTGTTAGAAAATGATTTAGGAATCAGCAACATTCAATGTTTCATTCAGACTTCTCAACTGCTTGCTATGAGCTGAGAGACAATGAGCAACTCTCATCATTCTACCTCAAAGCCAAGCCACCAGGGAACGTTTACTTATGTGAAATATTCACACAAGACATTTGTGAACTACTATGTTTTACTTAAGCTGCCTAAACAGAAAGATAGGTCCAAAATTACGCTTTGGAAGAAACAAACTCTAACGCTGACTTACTAACAACTATTTTTGGCTTATTAGTTGATGTATCCATAAACCAACTAAAAAATAACCAATCCACATGCCCTAACTATGCAAAGACTTCTTACAAGATAGAGGTGTGAAGACTCTCCACTCACTCTGCTCTAGGGAAGATACTGAAATCAGCGTTTATGTGATGAAAGCCAAAATATAGATGAAACGTCACAGACAAACCTATTGTCTCGAGAGCCATTACTCCGTTTCTAGAGAGAGCCAAATCTCTAGATCCAAAAACCTAAGATCTTGAGTGACTGTGTGAAGCAACAAGTGTGTGCGTTAGTATTTTTAAAAACACAAAAATAAGACAATATTAAATGGGAGAAACTTATAATAAATCATTTGTGAGCATCACTAAACTTCAGTTTGTGGGATAACTTCAAGGAAATGGCATCACTGCCGTTAATAAAACTTCCAAGTTCAGGATTTTGAGAGGACAAAGCTTTCCCTTCAGTCACTTACTACTAGAGAGGAAGGAAACCTTGACATCACAGCAGCTACATCACATCACAATTAGTACATTCAATACTAGCAAAAACAGCTGAAAAATATCGCCTTTCACCAACCTTTGCTGACTCAAGTCTGTGTGGAAATGCAGATGTGATTATAGTGACATCTGCATTCTAACACGTGACTATGATGAGGAATTACTGTCCCCCTCCATTGCATCAACATTTTAAAGTATGGATATTAAATTTCTAAATAAATTATAACAACTACAGTTTTCTCTCAAATCCTAAAAACTTATGCTATGATAGTAAAATAAGGTCTTGGCCTCATATTGACTTTAACATTAAGCCATTTGGCCTTCAGCTAAGAGGTGTATTAAATAGACATCTACTTTTAATTAAAATCTCCTAAAAGCTGGCATCTTAAGAATCTAAGTTTGAATTTTAAATGTCATTCTGAATATTTTTCAAATAGATGATGTGAAATAAAATGAGCTAATCCACCCTTAACATTAAAATTCTAAAATAAAGTTAATAGAGTCTTGGGAATAGGCCCTGGCAACTCACAGTAGAGTCATATTTAGCATTCGGTCCCCAGACTATCCTGAAGTATCGTACCCTAAGTTAAGAGGGCAAAGAGTTACTCCACTCAGTAATACCTACTTGTAACAACATACAAAGAGGGGAGAGATGTCCAGACGGGTGAAGATAATGCTACCGCTGGAAACCACCAGTTGAAGGTTTGGTTCGGTTCAGTTTGTTTTTGAGACAGGGTCTTGCTATATAGTCCAGGCTGGCCTTGAACTCACTATGTAACCCAGACTGACCTCGAACTCACATAGATCCTCCTGCCTCAGCCTCCCAAGTGCTGTGATTACAGGTGTGTGCCACCATGCCAGGCTAGTTGGAGGTCTTTGACTTGTATGTCAAGTTGACTTACATTTCTCCTGTCGCCCCCATCCCATGTGCAAAGAAGACTCACAACCATAGTTGAATCAAACAGCTGATTCCAGAGAGCCAGGACATTTTTGTCTGAAATATAAGCACAGCTTTCTGTCACATAAATCACCTTTGTATGTCAACAAAAATGGTCTCTGTTGATGACACTATCCACGCCCTCCACCAGGGGACCTCACTGAGCAGTCCACAGAGCTATTTGGTTAACAAGCCAAAGGGATCAGTGTTAGTCACTTAGCAACAGCTGCAGTCACGCTGGACACACTTAGTTGCAGAGACATTTTTAGACCTGTCTTCCACTTTCCCTCTCAGTTCCCTCAGGAGAATACACAAAGACATTAACTCAGACAAAATGGACGGTGTTCAGAGACAACAGGGAGTACCACGCACTGCTGGATACAGCCTTGATGTTACACTGACTGAATCACTCTAGTCAGTCACTAAGTACAATCTTTGTGCTTGCAATCCTAATCACCCTGTTGCTCTTTTGCCCAGACATGAAGAGAATTCAGTGTTCTAAGAAGACCTCTACTGCAGCTAAATAGACAGTAGGGGAACCTCCACAGGTGAGGTGGGGCAAACCCCAAGAGGCACCACCAGGCGAAATATCCAGGGGAGGCCAGGTCACTCAAGCTCTTCTTTTTTTATACCTAACTTCCTCTGGGGAAAGAGTGAAAGAAAGCAGTTGGCAATCTACTAAAGAATGTGATTTAAACAACATTCTGCCCTCTAAGATGGCAACCTAGTTTTTCTACAGAAATGGAAAAGAGACCTTTGCAAAGACTCCCATAATATGTATCTTGCCAAGTCTGTTCACAACTTAGTTTCCAGTCAGAAGAAAAGGCAAATTCATTACACAGTCATGGACACACTGTTCCCATTAGCAATAGTATAACCCAGCTCTGGGTAGCATATTTGTGCTATTCCTGGAGACAGTGCCAAACACCCAAAGCAAGCTAACAGTACCTGCCCTGTTATGGTTCACAAGGGTATGATTATTGCAGTCTGAAAGAACTGTTTTCAACAAAAGCAAGTTTGCCTGAAAGAAAATGAGCTGTGTAAACAGTAAAACAAATTAGCAATGATGCTCCATATGTACAGAAAGTGTTCCAAGAACACTGGCTTATTCACTAAACCCTTAAGCACAGTGTGTATGCGCCAAGTTCTGTGCAGGCACATTCACATACTGTACTGTCTTGTCATTTTACATTTCTAAAGGTAATGACCAGAATCTGGGTCATTTGAAAGAGCCTATAGATTGATTTAATAACAGAAAAACCATATCTAAACCAGAACTTATTTTTTTCAATACAGAAAGCTGGTAAATCATGTACATGGCAACATTACCATATGGTCCACCAACAAGTTCATTAACACTCCGACCACCAAGATGAGCTCAACTCCTATTTCAAAGAATGAATAAAAGCCACTGACTTTGTGCCACCAGATCTTCAAACACTCCTTGCATCTCTATTCTTATTTCTTCCCTTCTTTCTAGTTATAGGAAAAGCTGCGCCCCATCCTAAGGCAATTTCTACTGGTGTCCACCTCAAGAACTCTACTTCGTCAATCACTCGGTCTTACTTTCAGCCTAATCTCTATTTTTTTCCATGAGCACCTCTACTTACCTTCCATTGACTCCCTTACCTGCCAGTCTTTATCACGGGATGAACTGCTCTTAATACAGCATCAACAACCTCTAATTGCTAAATTCTAGCAATAACAGAAATACTTCTCTTATCTGTGTTCTCAGGTGTATTTGACACAACTGACCACTCCCTAAATCTTGAAATGTTCTCTTCCCCTTGACTTCTGAAACATTACCTCCTTGTTCTGTCTGCTCCGGGCAAAACTCATTCTAGGTATACCTCCAATTCCACAGCTTCGTCACTCATGTCCCAGCTGCTAAGCCAGGAGCCTGCTCACATCTGATCAATCACCAAGTCCTGAGGCATAGTGGTGAATGCCTATAAACCCACTGCTATGGGAGGCTAAGGCAGAATGGGGTCACAAGATTGAGCCCAACTTGAACAAGTTAGCAAGACTCAAAAAAAAACCTTCATCAAGTCCTTTCAGTCTCATGAAATTGTCTCTGCAGTGGTCTTCTTACCTCCCTATATCCCACCCTCCCTCTCTCAGGTGGTGATCTTTTCAAAAATAGAATTTGACTATGTCTCCTTCTCTACTACTTCTTTAATAAAATAAACCAATGACCATGGCATGGCAAAGGCTACTAGCTACCAATGATGCCAACATCATTTTTCTCCCATCTAATTTAGAATCCTGTCAGTTGGGAACACTGTCATTCAGACTACATTGCTCAGACCACCTTCCTTGCAGCTATTTGTGCCAAAGTTCTAGTCAACTTGATTGGCTAGAAATAAACTGAAAGACTTGCAGGAAGTCTATGAAAGGGCATGGGCATGCCTATTGCCATTCTTTCTGCTCTTTGGAATACAGACATGATGACTAGAGTACATTCTGGTGGCCACGTGGAATCACAAGGAGATACGGTAATGATGGCACAGCAGCAACACAGAGAAGCACAGGTTCCTGATGACCACTAAGCTGCCATACTAACAGGATTATCTGTGATATATCTTCATGGGTTAATAGTTTATCATTAATTAATTCTCTAAATTTTAACATGGAAATCTTACAAGTACCCCATTGTGTATATAATATTAATTTACAACTGCTGTACCATAAATTAGTTATATTATAATTTCTACATCATTTTAATGTTTTCCTTAAGGAACTATAATATGATGACATGTAGTCTGCTAAATCAATGCCTTTCTTTGCATTATTGTAACCAGAGATACCCTGAGAAACAGTTCAGGCCACCCAATGGGACAGTCATGTATGTACCACTGGTGGTTCAAGCTGGTGGGAACGTGTTAAATGATAATGCCACTACAACATAACAGAACTTATGGGACACAATGAAAGCAGTCCTAAGAGGAAAGTTTATAGCAGTGAATGCTCACATCAGAAAAACAGACCAAGGGGGCCGGTGAGATGGCTCAGCGGCTTAAGCGCCTGCCTGGCAAGCGTGAGGGCCCGAGTTCGACTCCCGGAACCCACATACGAAAAAGGGGCCGGTGATATCGCTCAGCGGCACGGGCGCCTGCTGGCGCGCGATGTCCTGAGGTCGAGCCCCCGGTACCCACAAAAAAAAAAAAAAAAAAGAAAGAAAAACAGACCAAATCCAAATAAATAACCTTATGACGCACAAGACAAGAATGTCTACTATCACCAGTCCTGGTCAACACAGTCCCAGACACATTAGCCAGAGCAATCAGGTAACAGAAAGAACTAAAAGGGATATGTATAGGAAAGGAAGAAGTCAAATTATCATTATCTGCAGATGACATGATTCTCCACATAAAAAACCCAGCTGGGTGTGGTGGTGCACGCCTGTAATCCCAGCACTCAGGAGGCTGAGGCAGAAGGATCACCGTGAGTGAGTTCAAGGCCAGCCTGGGCTGCATAGTGAGTTCGAGCCCAGCCCCTGAACTGCATAGAGAGAGCCTGACTCAAAAAAAAAAGAACACATAGAAGACCCAAAATATTCCACTGAAGTCTCCTAGAATTAAAAGCCAAATTCAGCAAATGTAGCAGGATGCAAAATCACCACATAAATATCTGTGACATTCAATACGCTAATGATGAACTCACTGCGAAAGAAATTAGGAAAACAATACCATTCACAATAATATCAAGAAAAATTAAATACTTAGGAATGAACCTAACCAAGGAAGTGAAAGACCTCTACAACAACAACAACAACAACAACAACAACAAACCTGCATACATTACTCTAAAAAGGAGATCAAAGAGGGCACAGAAAACAGAAAGGTAACTCCTGTTCATGGATAGGCAGAACCAATATAATCAAAATGGCCATAATTCCCAAACTGATAATTAAGATTTAACACAATCCTACTCAAAATACCAATAGCATTCCTCACTGATCTAGAAAAAAAAATCCTAAAATTCATATGGAACCAGAAGAGACCCAGAATAGCAAAAGCAATTCTGTGTAATAAAAGCAAAGCAGGAGACATCACCATTCCAGATTTGAAATTACATCACAGAGCTACAGTGATAAAAACAGCATGACACTGGCACAAAAACAAACATGTCGATCAGTGGAACAGAACAGACAAAACGAAAATAACCCCAGGCACATTCAGCTATTCTATCTTTGACAAAAGAACCAAAACACACACTGGAGGAAAGATGGCCTCTTTAATAAGTGGTTCTGGGAAAAGTGGATATCCACATGCAGAAGATTGATCCTAGGCTCATGTATCTCACCATCTACTAAAGTAAAAATCAAAATGGATCAAAGATATAAATGTTAAAACAGAAACAATCTGCTGGAATATAACATAGGTAAAACTATTGAACACACAGGCATAGGCAAGAACTTCCTGAACAGAATCTAAGTGGCACAAGAAATAGGACCAAGAATCAAGAAATGAGATCATAAAAAATTAAAAAGTCTGCACAGAAAAGGAAACCACCAACAGATTGAAAGGATAACCTATAGAATGGGAAAAAAAATTTTGCCAGCTACTCTTCAGGTAGAACTCAAAAAATTACCCCCTCAATAAGGAATCAAAAAATAGCCTACTGAAATGAACAGACACTTCTTAGGAGGAGAAGTACAAATGGCCAATAACTACATAAAAAAATGCTCAACATCTCTGATCATTAGAGAAATACAAATTAAAACAATATTAAGATTCCATCTTAGCCCAGAAAGAATGGCTATCATCAAGAAATCAAGTAACAAATGCTGATGAGACTGCAGGGAGAAAGGAAATCTACTGTATTGTTGGTGGGAATGTAAACTAGTACAACCAATATGGAAATCAGTATGGAGATTCTTCAACAAACTAAAAGTAGATATTCCATTTGACCCAGCTATTCCCCTTTTAGGTATCTTCCCAAAATAGTTAAAGATACTATATTTCAGTGATACATGCATACCCATGTTTATGGCAGTACTATTCAAAATAGCAGGGCCGGAGATATTGCTCAGCAGTGCAGCGCCTGCCTGGCAAGCACAAGATCCTGAGTTCGATTCCCAGTACCCACCAAAAAAAAAAAAAAAAAAAATCATAATAGCTAAATCTTAGAAACAGCCTTTATGCCCATCAACAGATGAATGCATAAAGAAAATGTGACATTTTTACAAAATAGAGTACTATTCTGCCATAAAGAAGGATAAAGTCATTTGTAGGTAAATGGATACACCTTGAGACCATAATATTAAGTGAAATAAATCAGACACACAAGCTTAAAAATCACACAGTTTCTCTTATATGAGACCTAAAATATAAATAACAAAAAAACTAAAGGATATATAATAGAAAGTAGGGAAACCTCTTTCAAATAGGAAGCGGAACAAGAAATGGAGGAGGAGGAAGGGAGGGGAGGGAAAGGGAGTGAAAAAAAAAGAATTGGAAAAAAATGGAGATAGAAGTTTTGCAAATAGGAAGGGGATGAAGATATGAAAGGAGCAGGGAGGGTGGGGAGAGTTAAGGGGTGAAAAAATAATTAAGATGTGTTATGTACATGTACCAACTCCCCATGATAAATATAACCATTATGTACTGTAAACATTTACTAATAAAAAAATTTTAAAACCATTTCACTGGTTTATATAACATTTAGTCATATTTCATTACAACAAAGAAAAGTGGTATAAACACGTTTGGGAACAAACACAAGTAACTTTCGGTAAGCAAGCCACTCACTTTGGCAAGAGAGGAATTTATACATAATAAGAGTAGGCCAAAGCATTCAAAGAGAATGAAGAATACATGCAATAAGCATATCTTTGTGCAGACATCTCCTCCCTAAAACTGAAGTTTAAAACTGGTTTGTTATTGCATCCCTGTGGTTACTGATCTCTTTAGCACTAGGAACTGGGCAGCAAAAGCCCTCCTCCCCACTAATAGCTTCTTGCATTTACCACATTTGTTTTCTATACATGCATGCCATTCCATGGGAAAGGCTGGAAAGCATTACAAAACTGTAAACTTAGCAAGAAATGCCTTTATTTCTGCATTCTCAATAATTAAACCAAAACAGTCACTGTGTGATAGATTTGTGGAATAAAAGTAATGAATAGTAGAAACTTCTATAGCGTCATGTAATGACAAATAGATAAACCAGCAAAAAGACTTTGGTCAGGCCAGATGTGACTCTTGAGGGTAAGCGTGAGCCAAGAGCGTGGCAATGGGAGATTAGTTTTTGCAATTAACTATTTTTGTATTTTTTATCTCTCTCACTAGAACGCAGGTCCATGAGTATCAGGTTCTTGTCTGCCTCATTCCCTCGTACAGTATCTCAGTGCCTACCATATAGTACCTATTCAATAAGTACTTGTTAAATGTATGCCTACAAGAACTTCAAAGTGTTCTAGCATACAGGAAGGAGTAGAGCTCACTCAATGGTTCTACTCAAGAATATATGGAAAAACGATGGCAAGGCCCTATTTTAAAGACTTTCAAGCTCCCTTCAAACACTGATGGCAGTTGGTTGATTGTTGTACAACATACCACAGTAGTTTAATAAGAGTCCAGACTCAGGCAGATCTGAGCCTATATTCTGGCTTAAGAAGCTAAAGAAATTTGTGTGGGTAACAGTCCCTCTCAGCCTCAAAGTATCTCATTGTGAAACATGGAAAATAGTTCCTAGTACTGTGTGTGGGTCATGAAAGGACTACATGTAAAGAGCTGAAAGCAGTGCTGGCACATTAATGCTGAGTAAATCTGTGCTGCTATTGTTACTATTATTGTTGTTGATAAGCACATAAAGTATGCTACATTGTTGTGTGCCCTAGAGATAACAAGTTCCTTCATTGTTACTGAAGGAAACAAAATAACCAGGTCTTTGGAGCCTAATAACCCACCTCTTCACATTAGGACCCTGCCTCTTAAGTGAGTTACTATGAACTTCAGTTTCTTCTTTTGTAAAATGAGCATAATAATACCTACTTTACAGGTCTGTTGTGACTATTAAATGAGATCACAAACATACAATGCTTTACAAATAAGCACCAAGCATGAGCAATAATCATTAACTATAATAGCATACACCTTTGTATACACAGGACTTTACAATTTTCACAGATCTTTAGGTTTTGTTTTTTGTTTTTAAGATAATGGGTATGGAACCCAGAGCCTCTCACATACTAGGGAAATACTCTTATCACTGAGCTACATCTTCGGTCCTTCTGATATTTTATTTTGAGACCGAGTCTCCCTAAATTGCCTAAGCTGGCCTGGAACATGTGATCTTCTGTCTCAGCCTCCCAAGTAGTTGAAATTACAGGTGTGAGCCATTATGCCCATATTTTAAAAATTAAAAATAATGGGTTGGGGATGCCACTCAGGTGGAGTGCTTGCCTATCACATGCGAGGTCCCAGGTTTGATCCCCCACACTACAAAATAACAATTATTTAAATAAAATGAAAAATGTCCCACCCTTTGCTTCATTCAAAACAAAAACAAAACCTCTGAAGCGCTGTTTTATGCTCTCTTGAAATAATGCAATACTTTCTAATCTCCCAAGAGCTTTAGGACTATGTACAATAAAGATATCAATCTTCAGCCCACCTATAAATAAAAATCTCTGTTTAATGCCCTTCTTCCACTTTTCCCAAATTTAGTCTAGTCATAGAGACCTTCTGGCATTTCCATGATTCTTCGAAGCTATCTTTTACATATTTTCAGTTTTGAACTTGGAAAAAAATCCATCAGTTTGTATAGTAAGTATCTTGTGCTTCTTTTGACTTAGCAAGAGATTGGGATACAGGTAATAAAATTAGCTTAGATAGCTCTAACATACCTAGCTAAAAACAGTTTATCTTTGAAACTTTTCTGTGAATCAAACTACTCTAAAATTAAAAGCTTATTTTAAAAAATATTATAAAATGCTTCTTAATCAGTTCCTATATATTAACCTATTTATAGCATTTTGTTTTTACTCTTAATATTTTTGCTTCTCAAATTCCCATACCTACTGCCCTCCCATTGAAAACTATAGCAATTTCCAAAATGCTGAAAAGATATAAAATTGTAATACTCCCAACTATGTACTTTAAAGCTGGTAAACTAAAGAGAGGACAATAAAAGAACTGGCAGAAAACCTGAATGACAAAAGCAAAAAATAAATCAAGCAGTTTGTATACAGATGGCAAACGATTTATAAAGTAGAAGGTAAATACAAAGATAAGGTGCTAACTGCTCCCCTAAACCTTATTGTACTCTGCAATTTTTTAACAGAAATTCCAGGAAGTTCAAAGACTTCTGGGTATTTATATAAATAATATACACAAATGGAAAACAATTTTTCAAAGCCAGGCATAGTGATGCCTGTTTGTAATTCCAGCATGCGGGAGGCTAAGGCAAGAGGATCTCCATGAGTTCAAGGCCAGCTTGGGCTACACAGTGAGTTCAAGGCTGACCTACATAGCAAGACCTTGTCTCAAAAAAAAATAGAAAAAAGAAATTCAAACAGTAGTAGTCTTTTATATGTATCAGAGCTAACATCATAAAATAAGTCAACCTTATGAGGCATTTGGCCAATATCCTTATCAGCTAGGGTGGAAGTTTTCAAAGAATATTCCACTTGACTATGGATTAGAAAGGACAAAGGGTAGATGTCCCAACCATTTACAAAGAGTAAATGAGAGGTCCAAATAGCAACTTACTTGCGTCACAATCTACAGCTCTTTACTAAAATCATCTTGCATCTTCCCTATAAGCCAAACTTCCTATTAGCCTACCCTTGGAGGAGAGGCTTCAAAATAACTATAATAACGTTAAATGCCCTAAGAAATGAAAATGGCCTCATCACATCATCTTATTTTTGCTGTATACTGGCGTTAAACTAAGGTGTAAAATAGTTACTAATTAAATGAGTGTGAAGTACATGATTAGTTTATCCCATTGTGGGAGTTGCTGTGGAGAAATGAACCTGGAGAACAAGAAAAAGGGCAGCGACAGTAAAAAGTAAACTAAGGTATAAAATAGTTACTAATTAAATGAGTGTGAAGTACATGATTAGTTTATCCCATTGTGGGAGTTGCTGTGGAGAAATGAACCCGGGGAACAAAAAAAAGGGCAGTGACTGTAAAAAGAAAATTCTATAGAAGATTAAAGGGCAGGTATGTGAGGGTAGACAAAAATCTAAGACAAAAACCAGATGACATAAAACTGAGAGTAAAGGCTAGGCTAACCTCTTCCTTAGGAGAAGTCTGAATGAAGGAAAAGGCAATATTTTAGCAAGGTACATATTTTCTTAGCTTGTGTGTTTAAGACAAGAGGTAAAGTGGGATCAGATACCTGTAAAAAATAAGTATATTTTAAAGGAGAACAAGGGAAATGTTAGAGATGATGGAAACATTGTGATGATAAATGAAAAAAACGTACACTAAAAAGGGAAAATTTTACTATATGTAAATTATACCTCAATAAATCTGACATTAAAGAACAAAAAATATTAACAGTTACAATGCTGATTAACCTTATGTTTATCACAACTAAAAACAAAACAACAAGCATCTTTTAACTAATTTATGTTTTATAATACTGCAAAATCCAACTAAGCTCTCTGAGGTATACGGTGAAGCATGATTTTTAAATTTTGTTCCAATCTTCTAGTTGACATTCACAGTGTTGAAGCACAGCATTATCTGAAACTCCATAAATTGAAGTTTAACTCAATAAAACTCAATAAAATAAGGGCTTTTCAAAAAAGTGTTCACTTAAAGCTAAAATGAGTATTAAACATAGCAGGGGAGAGTAATGGAGTAAAATGTGAGAATAAAATTTCAATGCCTATTTCTAAGTATGCTCTTCAATCTAATATTTGTGAAAAAATATTTTTACCTAAATAGTGATCATCAGAATTGATAAACGCATGTGAGTTCAGTTTTCTGAGGGCCAAAGAAGTAAGGAAAACTACTAAAGATGTTCTGAAAATAAATACACTAAAATAGGGTCAGCAAATGCTTATGTATACACCTTTTATGCAAAGCTGATATTAAAAATGTCACTCTAAATGATGGTTCTCCCACAATAATTATTACAGTGGTACTTTGGTTCACCAAAGCTTTTGTTTGCAAATGATTTGGTTCCCAACCAGTGTTTCACAAAATTTTGTTTTTGTTTGCAAACTCTGCACTGGGTGATGAACACGACTGTGGCCATCTTTTCCGGAATTGTGGAATGAATTAAGTTCATGAACTGTGGTACCACTATACCTGGCTAGAAAGATAAAATATCACTTGCAATTAGAAAAATAAAAAAGTAAACTATGTTCACTAAATAAAATTCTATTTTGAAAGGAATATTGATCTCATAACCTCTATGACCTGGGGGAAAAAACCTATTGGAGAGGAGGCAGAGAGGAGGCTGGGTATGGGAAGCAAGGTGAAGGGACACTAACCCATGATTTGTATTCTCAGAACTATTCACAAAAGCTAGTAACATAAAACAAACCACATGTAAGACATATCTGTGCCCTCAAGAAACTCATGACACTGTTGAAAAGCAAGTATTTTTTGCCACTGCATTTCAAGAATATCAACATTAAGGGCATATGAGCTTACAGGACTTTTTTTTGTGTGTGTGGGTACCGGGGGTCGAACTCAGGACCTCACGTGCCAGCAGGCACCCGTGCTGCTGAGCGATATCATTGGCCCTTTTTCCGTATGTGGGTACCGGGAGTCAAACTCAGGACCTCGTGCTTGCCAGGCAGCACTTATGCCGCTGAGCTATCTCACCGGCCCAAGACATTTTTTAAAAGTGTTCAAAACCAAGGTTTCAATATAAAGATATTTTTAATGAAGATTTACACTTTCACATACACAAAGACCACACTGTCATATTATATCCAGAATATATTTTCCATTTTCATTCTTTTTATATCAATTTTGCATCCCCCTTAGTAACTATGGCTCACTACATGGGCACAGCCTCCTGAAAGGATTTATCAGAACCTTGTTGAGGAATGAGATGGGTAGTTCTGAAATGGGAAAATAGCAAGGATTCTAATCCCTCTATTCCTTTTTCTCCCCCCTCCAAACCTCACTGCAAGAACTCTTACTATGTATCATGATCTTTCAAAATACACAAAGACAGTTTTCCACACAGGCAAAGTATACAGAATATACTGAAAGTAACAAATACAGTGATACCTCCCTCAGTTGCCAAACTCAATTTGTTCCAAATTCCTGTTCAAACAGTGAAAAGTTTGAGAACTGAACATATTTTTTCCATAGGAAATAGCAGAAAACCAAATAATTGGTTCTGAGGCCCAAAAATTACACTTATAAATTCAATTTTCCAGGACTTTAACAAATTTCACAATGATTTCTTTAACACTATCATGGTTCTCACAGTTTTCCTCTTAGCTTTACTGCTGGAATCACTAACTTTTTTTTTTTTTTTTTTGGAACCAGAAATTGAACTCAGGACCACGCACTTGCCAGGCAGGCACCATGCTGCTGAGCTATATCCCCAGCTTCACTAACTTTCTTTGGAGCCATGGTTATGACATTTTATGCAATAAAGTGCAAAAATAAATAAATAAAGCGCAATGGGAAATGCTTTAACACGAGCACTATGTGCTGCCTGGGCACGTATGCCGCTTAGACTGAATGGACTTACTCTTGGCCACTACAGGTATTTTCAAGTCGGATTTTAGGTTAAATTATCAAGCAAAGTTATGAACACTGAGCAGATTTTTTTTGAACTTTGCTGTTCCAGTAGCAGAAAGTCTGAGCTGGGAGCCATTCAGTAACCGAGGTATCACTGTACACTCAAAGTAACACATAGACTTAAGTACACTGAAAGTAAACCTGTGTTCTTTCCTTCAATGTAGGCTCTATCTTCAAAAGGTTAAGTTTGTGTAGAGAAAAACAAAAAATTGCCAGACCTGCAATCAAGAATTAAGAAGTTAGAAAAGCACACCTTTAGAGCCAAAGTCCATCATTAACTAGACTGTTACTTCAACTAAGAACAATTCCTTGGCAAAAGTTTTAAGTATTTAAGAGGTAGAAAACAAATAGTGCCTAACTTTACTATAATTTTAGGCCTGCTCCCATTTTCAAGTCTGACTGAATCTATACTTAGTTCCTTTTCAAAACAATATAACAATTGTTTAAGAATTCTTTCTGTTTTGAGAGAAAATAGTACTAATCCTATTACTTAAAAGCAAAAAAAAAACATCAAAATGTATTCACTAGGCCCAAGGAAATCAAAGACCAAACAACAGACAGACACCTCATACCCCCAAAAATACCAGCTGTTATTGTCAAGCACTATAGAGGAATTTTAACTTCAAAATAAAAAATGAGAGACTTCTCCAGGTAAATAATGAGGTAGGATTTTTAATTCTTTATTTTACAATAGCCATATAACTTAAAAATTTTAAAGTTTAAGAACTGAACCAGGGGCCGGTGATATAGCTCAAAGGCATAAGCGCCTGCCTGGCAAGCGCAAGGTGCTGAGTTTGAGTCCCAGTACCCGCATTTTAAAGAAAAAACAACCGAACCATCTCTATACATGGGAATAAAATTCCTATTTGGAGAGTATATCTAATATCTTCTCATTAGGAAAAAAATATAAAAAGAGTTCCATTATCTTCAGCTGCCATAGCTGGTATAAATATGAATTGATCCAATAAAACTTTGCAAACACAAGCAGACTTCAGTCAGTTTGCTTTGAACAACCCTCTTTTTAAACCAATGTTAGATTATGTAAAATTACAGGTAAATAAGAGATAAAAGACAAAAAAGAGATAAAACTAATATAATTATTCCACTCTGTCAAGTCTTAATTTCTACCAGCAGTGAAAGGTGTTACAAGTAGCAGAAGTCAACAGAGCTGACAGGAAAGGGAAGAATGATTAATGTGTTTTAAAACCTGTTTCTTAGACAATCATTTCATTTAGATGATCCATACATTAAACATTTATTCAGGACACATGGTCCCCTGGCTCTGCAGAACACACTCACAAATATCTACTACCAATTAGGCTGGCTAAGCACCACATGATGGTAGAAATAACCACTAACTCTTTAGAGTTTAACAGATTTCCACATATATTACCTTAATAAAGTCTCATAACAACCCTGTGAAGTACATGAGCACTGGGTGTTATTCTCATTTTAGACAAAACTGGTAACACAGCAGAGTTAGGATTCAAGCCTCCAGTACTACTACTCCAAGCCTCTTTAGTGCAGCTTGTAGCTAGAGGCCAGTGAGAATGAGCAAGATTTTGATAGGTGAAGACACAATGGCATCCCAAGAAAACAGCAGACACGGAAATCCAGAAGCAGAACACAATGTATGCGAACAGAATGCTAGGTTAGTTCATGTGTGACAGACAGGCAATATTAGGCTACAGAGATGGGCTGAAAGCATGAGGAAAGCTTTAAAATAACTAATGAGGGGCCGGTGAGATGGCTCAGCGGCATAAGTGCCTGCCTGGCAAGCGCGAGGGCCTGAGTTCGACTCCCAGAACCCACATATGAAAAAAGGGCCGGTGATATCGCTCAGCGGCACGGGTGCCTGCTGGCGTGCGAGGTCCTGAGGTCGACCCCCGGTACCCACCAAAAAAAAAAAAAATTGACTAGTGAGGAATCAAATGGTTCAGAACCGAGAAAGAAGAAACAAATATGAAACTCGTAAGGCATGTTTTGTACTAAACACATTGTAAAAGAAAGACCTCATTAATAGGGATGTTAAGTTATGGGGCAGTGCTACAGGGAGATTAGACTTTCAGAGGTCTTCAGCAGTACTCTAAAAAGGTCTGAATGAAGGGGCAGTAGTTGAAAGCCATCTCTGCAGTTTCCCTATGAGGGGTCAGAGATTGCAAAGCAATTTGTACATTTGATGTGATGGTTGTTACAGGTCCTCTATACTACTCCACCTCCAAAATTTAACTTATGTCCAAAATTACCTTAAATTTTCTTAATTTTTATCTAAAACTTACTGAATCTTCTGGAGGTCTCTGGATTTTCCCCCAATCCACAGAAGGTCCCTTTTCTTGCAAAAATCTATGAAATAGCTTCCGAAATCCATCAAGATCTTTTTTAGTGTGCTGTGAAAACAGAAGTCATCATTATAAGCTGCTTAATATTTAATAAAAACAGATATAAACTATAATTTAAAATATGTTTAAATGAAAGTCTTGTACTATTAGAATACAGAGAAGAGAATTTTTCACACTCTAAAATTGAAGAGTAGAAAAGCTAATGGGAACCACATTTAAAGGAAAAGAAGCCAAAAATCTTCCCCATCTCCTATCAATAGAGTATCATGTAACTTGAATACCATTTAGTTCATGGGAATTTCAACTGGTTCTCTGCATTATCACCAATACCTTTCTCTACTTCTATGTGGAAATTAATCTTTTTTTCAGATCACTTTATTAACACACGTTTTAGCAAATGTTTACATTCCTTGTGGGAAGCTGATACATGCACATAACACATCCGAATTCTTTTCCTCATCCCTTTCTTCCCCCTCCATCTGTCTCTTGACCTCCTTCATTTTTTCTTACACATGTTTGCAGTACATGTTTACATTCCTTGTATGGAGTTAGTACATGTACATAACACATCTTAATTCCTTTTTTATCTCCTTTCCCTTACCTCATTCCTTCTTCCATCTCCTAATCCCCTTCCTCTTTGAGAAAGAGCTATCTCCCTACTACCTTTTATCTATCTTTTATTTTGTTCTTTGTTTATACTTAGGTTTCTCATATAGGAGAACCCATGCAATATTTAAGTCTGTGTGTCTGATTTATTTCACTAAACATTATGGTCTCAAGATGCATCCATTTTCCTACAAATGACTCGAGTTTATCTTCTTTCTGGCAGAGTAGTACTCCATAGTGTGTAAATGCCACATTTCCTTTATCCATTCATCTGCTCATGGATGTATAGGCCACTTCCAAGATTTAGCTATTATGACTGTGCTACTATAAATATGGGTATGCATGTATCACTGTAATATGGTATCTCTGCCAAAAGAACAAAAAGGAACAAAACACAGTTAACTTAAAACATTAAGTACAAAGTGAAATTAGAAAAAGAAAAGGATATTCTATTGATTCACAATTCCCACTAAACACTGATATGTATTTCTCTACCTGTGATATCAAAACACAGAACAAATAAAACATAATTTTATTCCGATTTTCAGTGATTTTGGAAACTTCCTACACTTAAAAAAAAAAAAGATTTAATGGTTTTACTATGGGCAAATGTTGAAATTCTTAACTGCTAAGTGATGCTAATTTTTTGTTTGATGTTATACATCTAATGCTTATTTTAGGCTAGACAATCACCACTGGCAGCAACTAAGTCTATAGAAGGATGAAGCAAAAAGCACTGTAAAATCCTTACCTCAAATTCATGTGAGGGTGCTGTGGTAAGTATTTTTTCTAATTCCTTCTTCACAGATAATTCTAGCTCTTGTCTAATGACTTCTTGGAATTGAGAAGCGCCATCTTGAGACATTGCTTTGCTAAGATCTTACAACAAAAATATAAAACTGTTAACTGAAAAATCAACTACTCAAACAGCTATTAAAGAGTCTATTTCTGGTGTGCTGGCAAATGAGAAGGACTTGGTCCTATGGTCCCATGATCCTCCGGCAGGATTTTAGCAGGATCAACTAATTAGGACTATATAATAAAAGAGGCTCAAAATTAAATACTTTTGGGTAGCTGAGACAGGTAAAAGTAAAAGGATTAATCTACATTTGAGCACACAATTCCATTTCTACTAATGTTTCCCTACTAGCTCTTAAAACTGGAGAAATATTAAGAACAATTGGAATAACATTAATAATTGCTGCCTCATAAGAGAGCTGGAGGGGTTTGGCAAATTCACAGCAGCAAGACTCCTCCCTTTTCCCCTCCAGTCTGTACGGAAAGTGACAGCCTCATTGGGCTTTCTGGCTAATCCTGACCAGAAAGAGTTAAAACAGAAAACTGATAAGCCAGGCCAGCCCTAACCAAGCTAGCCTAGCCACCCACCCGTACCTTCAATAAAATACAAAGGAGACAAGGGGCAGCCACTTAAAGACAGCTCTTATTTAGTATATAAAAATACATACACACACACACACACACACACACACACTCTCTCTCACTATGCTACTGCACTAAATTCACACACATCCTTCAAACTTAATTGCTAATTCGACCTTGTATGTTTGTATGTAAGGTCCCTTCTAACCAACCCATAAGTTCTAAAGATAGGGTCCTGACAGGGCAAGAGAAAATCAAATAAAGACCACTTAGGAATGTGCAGGGAGAGGATAGTGGGGGGGGTGGTTTAGAGTCTGGGATCCACCTGTGACAAACAACCCAGGTAACCAATCATGTTATGGCAAGTTCCAAGTAGGGGGAAGGGCCCGGATACCCAATAAAAACACCTGGGTGCAAAGGGCCCATGGATATCCGGCTCCAGGCCCCCTACTCTCTCTCAGTAGCTTTCTGTCTTATTTCTCTTTCTTCTTTCAAATAAAGTGTTCTGTTTTCCTTCTAAACTTTGTACCTTTAATTCTTTACGGAATCCCTTCCATTTTAGAAGAGAAACTACTCTACCTTCATATTCCCCATTAAAGAACTCTTTGGGAGATACTGGCAATTCCAAGGTGTCTTTACTTCCACAGAGTAACATTCTTACTTCTAGAGAGTGCAGGGCTGCCTCCCCTCTTCTGGTCCCCAATTTGAGCCAAGACTTTTCACTGCTTTTCTGTGTCAGACTAGACTATCAGGGCTTTTAGCATAGCTGGGCACCTCTATTACAGATAAAGGTGACAGAAATGCCTGTTAGAGGAATACAAACAAAAATAGAAAAATACAGAAAAAGAAAACACCCCAGCCCCAAACACCTTGAGAGAAAAATACCAATACAGGTTGTTGTATACTCTTTAAGTATCTGGAGAATAATCATCTTGTCTGCTGCTCATAAAAAAAGGGACAATTAGATTATTGTCCACTTCTCCTTTAGCCTCAGAACCTAATTCAATCATATTTTATAAATTTATAAATTTTTAAGCTTATTTTCAAACATTTCATTTGATATCTAGTGATTTCTACGAATGCTGGTTATTTCTACAGAACCATATTCTCAAAATGAAAAAAAAAAAAATCCCCTCTACATTCTCCCACACTATAAAGTGTTTCATTTGTTAGTTGGGCAAGAGAAGGAAACATTTATACAGACAGAATTAAAGCCAATATAATCTATATTTTAAAGATACTTTTGAGAACAGGCATTAGTAAGCCTTATAACTCCTGGGGTAATTTATTTAATGTAGTCAGCCTCTACTCCCAAATACATAAAAATGTTAACAAATGAGATATTTAAACAAAGCTCTTCAGAAATAGAAAAGCACATGCACACACACTTCCCATCATATTAAAACCCAAGAGAAAAAAAAAAAAATCCAAGGAAATTTGGTGACAGCATAGTCATTAACCTAAAATTTGTCACAAGTTAAATTCCCCACCCTGATGCCTCATGTGTACTTAGGATTCATCTTCAATCTTTAATTCTCACATTAATGTTTGGAAAATAATTTAGATGAAAAATATAAATATAGAGAAAAACTTCTATATTAAAGTATACATAAATTATTTTGATTCTGGGTCATGATCTCAATCAATTAAAATAGATCAAGAAATTACAATTTTTTTTGCTTTTTGTTTTTTTTTTGTGGGTACCGGGGGTTGACCTCAGGACCTTGTGCACCAGCAGGCACCCGTGCCGCTGAGCGATGTCACCGTCCCTTTTTTCGTATGTGGGTACTGGGAGTCGAACTAGGGCCCTCGCGCTTGCCAGGCAGGTGCTTACACCACTGAGCCATCTCACCGGCCCTACAATGGTTTTTAAACTAAATTTTTTTGTTAGACTCAAAGACATCTTATAGACTTGCTACTCTGTTGATGAAGTTAGAAGTAAAGACCAGCATTCATAGTCACTTTTCTAAAAATTAGAGATGGAAACATTTAACTTGCTCATATTGTAGGCAAAAGAAGATAAAACTAATTGTAACTGCAAAGTTTAAAAATAATTAATAGAGCTATTTGAGATTTGTCCAAATGTGGAAAGTGAAAAACAACTTTAGAGGTTCTCAGTGCAGAAAAATAGCCTATCAACTGACATGCTTTAAGGTGAAAATACACAGAATCTACCAGGTTAATACTATCCTCTCTACCAAGTAGAACTAGGAAAGGCTAGCTGAAAGAATCATATTAATACTATCTGCGATCTTTGCAAACTGTAGCAGGTCAAACCTTCAGACACAGATTCAACCTTGAGTAGTAAGAAATATTCCTAACCTTTATTTCTCCCATTTGTTTGATAAATATACCAAATACACAGGAAGAACAATGTATATATTTTCTACCATGTTTTTAAGTGTAATCGGGTCATACAAAAAAAGAACATTATAACAAACCTATAACCTCTTCTACCCCATTCTGCTGCTGTTTCACTCCCCCTCTCTCCTGGGCAAAGTGCTACCATGAAATTCTATTTCTAGTGATTAAAGAATAAGGAAGGGCTATGTAGGCCTGTACTTCCAGCATTCTAGGATGCTGAGGTGGGAGGATCACAAGTTCAAGCACAGCCTGGGAAACTTGGCAAGACCCTGTCTCTAAATAAAAAATTGAAAAATAAAAGGCTGGGGATACAGCTCAGTGTGAAGGCCCTGGGTTCAATCCCTAGTATCATGGGGGTTGGATGGGGGGATAAAGAAGGGCTTTCAAGGAATAAAGAATATTCAAGAATAAACAAACAAAAAGGAAAAATGCTCATGCAACCAGAGAAGCTGAGGGACCTGGGCACAGATCTGAAGGCACAGAGCTAGAAACCATTTCTCTTTACAGTGACTTCCTTACACATTCTGAATTGTTAAAGAAAGATATGGAATTTCTGACAGGAAAGAAAGTACAGACCTCAGAAGCTTTTTGGATTTAACATTCTCAGATTACACTGCTGGCAATGACAGCTGTGTTTCTAAGGGAAGGTTGATTAAAGAACCCCCTGAATAATGCAAAATTTGTAACCTCATAAAATGTTTTTGTCCTTCCCCTCTTCCTAGCAAAACAGAACTGATCCTCCATGACTTCAGGGAGGAAGCAATATAGGAATCAAACATCTTATTACCTTAGTCATTAATCAAAACATTTTTAGAGATGGGGGGCAATTAATTTACCCTCCTTATTTTGCAGATAAATCAACTAAGATTGAAAATAATTCAATGACTTATCCAAGGTCACAGAGTAAGCTAATCCTGGATCCCAGAAGGAAAGCTATTTTTTTTTTTTTTTCCCTGAGCCTTATCCTACCACAGTGAGCAGAAATAGCCTATTCATACCCTGTGCCTCCTCGCCCCTGCCTGGCTCTCTTTAATTTTTGGCTTGAAATCCTTATCACTTACCTTCAAAAGCATTTCTATCAGAATCTCTTCTTATGTCCAATCAACACTTAGAATAACTCCTCACCCCATCAAACTGGGCTTACAAGAGTTACCTTGATTTATTTCATTACATTTTTAGTCAATTTCATATAGAACAGGCAGTAATCGTTTTTACTACCTTCACCCCTCAGCCACAACTTCCTAATTCTTCCTTGTTCACAAGAAACAAAATTTCAACATTATGAACTTTCTGCTATCCAACTACAGGGTAAAAAAAAAAAAAAGAAAGAAAAAAGAAAGAAACTATCCAGAAAGAAAAACAAAGGAAGAAAGCAAGAGGGAGGAGACATTTGATTTGATCTGACAAGAGTTTGTTTTTGTTTCCTAATTCATGTATTTCATTCCATGCATTTCAGCAACTAAGAGATATACGCAATACCCTTTCCTGACATTCTACGGCACAAACAAAATAACTTCACATTCTAAAGTACAAAACTAGCTTCACAGTGCACAGGCCATGAAGAAGCCACTGGGAAAATACCTAGAGCAACAAAAAGATGGAAGAGCCCACCTCTCACAACTCATAAGATCTGATCAGTCCTAACCTTCCTGGGAAGCCCACATTGAGAGATATTTGAATTAAAAGAATTATAGAGCCCACCTAATCTTAAACCAAGAAATGACTTGTGATTCAAAAAAACTCTAAGATTGTAATGGCAGCTAGAAATAACCATGAATAATATCCATGGAATACCGATGAGATTTACAACCAGTCCAAGCTAACCAGCTTTTTCTGGGCTCTCTATGGTCCTTTTTTTTTTTTTTTTTGTGGGTACCGGGGGGTCGACCTCAGGACCTCGCACGCCAACAGGCACCCGAGCCGCTGAGCGATATCACCGGCCCCTTTTTCGTATGTGGGATCCGGGAGTCGAACTCGGGCCCTCGCGCTTGCAAGGCAGGCGCTTCGCCACTGAGCCATCTCACCGGCCCCTCTCTATGGTCCTTTAAACTCAATTATTTTTGAATATTCTTCCTAGAAAAGCTCTTCTTTGGGTTCCACTACTAATATCATCCTATATTTTGTCTTACCTCTCTCACCACGCCTGTTTCCATAATTAATTGTTCCTTCATCTACTTAGGTTTCTTAAGATTCTGTGCCCAGACTTTTTTCTTAACTACTCCCTCACCAACCTTCTTACTGATAACTCTCAAATATATGTTTCTCATCAAGAATTTTCCCCTGAGCTCCAGGTTCACATTTCCTACCACCTTCTAGATCTTTTGCACCTGGATACTTAGCTGGGCACCTCAAACTCAACCTTGTTTTTATCCAAAACAAAATTCATCACATCCAAACTAAATTACTCTTCTTGTCCTTCCTGCTCTTCACAGCACTAACATTCTCCTACTCATCCAGGTTGAAACTGCAGTCACACAATTGGCTCTTCCCTTTTTTCTCTACACATTTAAGTTCAATCCAATGCCAAAAGGTAATTGAATCAGCACAATTCCATTCTTCGCTTCTTATTTTCCTTACTATTACCTTAATTCCCAGAGCATTTTCACTGTCCTGGTCATGACTGGTGGTATAACAACACCACCACCACCTCCAATGCCCTGTATCACTTCTCTTCCTTATTTCAGGGGTTCTCATGAAATAAGAAAGGTTCTCAAATTCCTTACCCAGATGTGTCTTAAAAGCCAGGCTGGGGCCGGTGAGATGGCTCAGCGGCTTAAGCGCCGGCCCGGCAAGCGCGAGGGCCCGAGTTCAACTCCCGGAACCCACATATGAAAAAGGGGCCGGTGATATCGCTCAGCGGCACGGGCGCCTGCTGGCGTGCGAGGTCCTGAGGTCGACCCCCCGGTACCCACAAAAAAAAAAAAAAAAAAGCCAGGCTGAACTACATTTCAGACCAGCCAAAACTAGCTACAGAATGTATAAAGGCTGCAATTTCCTTCTCTATTTGTGACTTCTAAAACTCTAATACAAATACTGGAGGGCTTAGTAAAAACACAGCTTCCTGGGCCAGGACCCAGAGACACCGACTCAGCAGGTTTGGGATGGGGAGAACTTGCGTTTCTATAAGCAAACACTGCCAGTATTGCTTTCAGTAGCTCTAATAAAGGTTATATTCCATTTATCCCAATGTTCATAGTAGCCATGTTCCTCATTCTTCCTGTCACCTATTCTGTACCCTAAAACCATGGGTTTCAGAGTTAGCACCAGGTGCAGGGTGGTCTAAATAAAGCCTCTCAGCAACCGGTTTAAGCAGGATTCTGGCCAGTGAGCACAAGTTTGCCTAAGAACCTTAGAAAACTCAGTTCCTCACTTAAAATAAAGGAAATGAATGAGAAAAAGTCCACAAGAATGCTTAATAAATGCTTTTTGATAACAAAAATAAAAGGCTATCAGGCTTTTGAGAACTGGAACAGCATCAAACATGGGGAGCTATTTGCTAATCAAGATTTTTGCTATTATACATTGCTTACTTTATGTTTAAAAACTGTTACAATTTATACATAAATCAGGCTTCTTATTAATAATTAAGATTTACTTTATACAACATAGTTCTCAAAATCTCAAAGAAAGAAGAAAATATCACTTCTTTAAAAATAGCATTCAGGAGGGATTTGTTAAATTATACCACTTTAGAATAATGATTGGAAAGGAAGAAGTTAAATTATCATTATTTGCAGATGACATGATACTCTACACAGAAGATCCCAAAAACTCCACTAAAAAACTGCTAGATTTAATAAGCAAATTCAGTAGTGTAGCTGGATACAAAGTCAATACTCTAAAGTCAATAGCCTTCCTGTACACAAATAACAAACTTACTGAAAGAGAAATTAGGGAAACAATACCTTTCACAATAACATCCAAAAAAATGAAATACCTAGGAATCAACCTCACGAAGGATGTAAAAGACCTCTATACTGAAAACTACAGTACTATGAAAAAGGAGATTGAAGAGGATATCAGAAAATGGAAAGATATCCCTTGCTCCTGGATAGGAAGAACCAATATAGTGAAAATGGCCATACTTCCAAAATTGTTATACAGATTTAATGCAATTCCAATCAAAATTCCAACAGCATATCTCACAGAATTAGAGAAAACAATCCTAAAATTCATTTGGAATCAGAAGAGACCTAGAATAGCAAAGGCAATTCTGGGCAACAAAGGCAAGGCAGGGGGCATCACAATCCCTGACTTGAAATTATACTATAAAGCTACTGTGATAAAAACAGTGTGGTACTGGCAAAAAAACAGACCTGAAGATCAATGGAACAGATTAGAAGATGCTGAAACAACCCCAGACATACTAAGCCACCTTATCTTTGACAAAGGTGCCAAACACATTCGCTGGAAGAAAGATAGCCTCTTTAATAAATGGTGCTGGAAAAACTGGCTCTACACATGCCGAAGATTAAAACTAGATCCATATCTTTCACCATGCACTAAACTAAATTCAAAATGGATCAGAGATCTAAATATTAAAACAGAAACATTAAATCTGCTGGAAGGTAGGATAGGTAAAACCCTTGGAGACATTGGTGTAGGCAAAGACTTTATGAATAAAAACTCAACCGCACAGGAACTATCCCAAAGAATCAATAACTGGGATCTCATCTTATTAAAAAGCTTTTGCACAGCAAGAGAAACCACCAACAGAGTGAAGAGACAACCCACAATGTGGGAAAAAATGTTTGCCAGCTGTTCCTCAGACAAAGGATTACTATCGAGAACATATAAAGAACTCAAAAAAATCAGACCTCCCAAATTTAAAGACCCACTCCAAAAATGGGCATCTGAGATGAATACACATTTCTCAGATGAAGAAATACTAATGGCAAATAAATATACAAAAAAATGTGCAACATCACTAGTCATTCGAGAGATGCAAATTAAAACAACACTGAGATACCATCTCACCCCAGAAAGAATGGCTACTATTAAGAAATCAACTAATAACAAATGCTGGAGGGGCTGTGGGGAAAAAGGAACCCTTCTTCACTGTTGGTGGGAGTGTCGACTGGTGCAGCCACTGTGGAGGTCAGTGTGGAGATTCCTCAGAAAACTAGGGTTGGAGGTCCCATTTGACCCAGCTATTCCCCTTCTGGGCATCTTCCCAGAAGAATTAAAAACATCGTACCACAGCGATATATGTGCACCCATGTTTATAGCAGCACAATTTGTAATAGCCAGATCTTGGAAACAACCCAAATGCCCATCAACTGAGGAATGGATAAGAAAGATGTGGTATTTTTATACAATGGAGTACTATTCAGCCATAAAGAAGGATAAACTGGAGACTTTTATAGGTAAATGGATGCAACTCGAGAAAATACTCATAAGTGAAATAAACCAGAAGCACATGTGTAAGCATCGTATTATCTCTCTAGTATGAGAAACTGAAAGAGTAAATAAGATCCAAAATGTACAATAGATATGGTGAATCAAAAAGAAACTGGTCAAAAGGAAAGAGAGACTGGAATGGGGAAAAGAAAGAAGGGAAAGGGAAAAAAACAATTGTATATATATATATATATATATATATATATATATATATATATATATATAAGATGGTTAAGATAGATACACTACCATTTTTACTTAGTTCATTGAAGAGTAAGGTTTGTGCCAATAACGTTTGGACAATTGAATGCTAATGTCTGGTGTCCTGAATAACTAACTTAAAGATAGTAATACGTAATGTATTAACCATTGTTACCCTCCTATTATGTTGGTTTGAAAATTTGTTCTTCTTTTGATTTGTTTTGTTTTTTTTCTTCTCTTTAAAAAATAAAAAAAAAATTATACCACTTTAAATCTAATGGATGACAAGAAAGTTATGCCAAAAAGCTATCACATTTGTTTGTTGAAAAGAGATGGAATGGACACAACATAAAATCACCACCAAGGACCACAAACTGATCTGGTAGTCCTTCCCTATAACATGACACATGTACATTTAAATAAAACTTTTAAGCTTGGAAGGGTTTTAAGATCAATGAGTCTAATTCCTTATCTTGGAGATTAAGAAAAAGGGGGCCAGAGATGATGACATGGCTAAGGACACAGCAGCAGTGCTAAGCTGGAACTCAAGCCCTATTGCCTGGTGCCCTGGTTCTTTCTCCTTCCACTAGAAGAATGCCTCTTCTTTCAGTTACAGCATATTTACATGGCTGATTCCTTCCAAGGGATATGACACCAAATCTAAATGAAAACCAGTGACTCAACTATGTCTATTAAATGAGGTTATTATGTGATATTAAAGTGCAAATTAGAATAAGCATTCCCTTAATGCATCCTATGCTGTTCAACTTCTTCTGAGCTATGAAAAAAAAAAAAAATGAAGAAAGATTTTATGCACTCTATAAATATTTTATTACCAAGACTAAGCATTTTACCATTGGCCCAAATGAGTCCCAAACAGTGCATATATCAGTTACACAGTTTTCCTGTACTCATTGGAATTTTTAAAATTCTAAGCAGCGGTATAAGACAAATGGAGTATCACATCAGCCTTTGCCAGGTTACCAACTGGAGGAAAATACAAACTCCAACCACTTTGTATGCAGTTCACTGTGGCCAAGAAGCTAGTGGCTGCCAGGTGTGGTGGCACATGCCTATAATCTCAGCCCTCACTTGGGAGGCTGAAGCAAGAGGATCACTTAGAGTTGGAAGCCAGCCTGCGCTACATAGTGAGTTCAAGGCCAGCCTGAACTACACAGCAAAACCCTGTCAAAAAAAAAAAAAAAAGTGGAGCTATTGTCAAAAAGAATGTCCACTGACATAGTATTTTTTTTTTTTTTAATGTGGGTACTGGCAGTCGAACTCAGGACCTCGCGCCTGCCAGGCAGGTGCTTATGCCGCTGAGCTATATCATCGGCCCTGAAATAGTATTTTTATAATTGGTGACTAGCAAGCAAAAAGTACACTAAGCATAATATGACTATTTCAGTCATCTTTTGTATTCAGGTCTATGAGTACCAAAAATGAGGATTTAGGATACAAGTAAAATCACAGAGACACAGGAAACTCTTGATTTACATCAGAAAAACAAAAAATATCTAGAAATGTTTGGGGAAAATGACACATTTTATTGTACATGTAAGCTAACTAAGACAACAGCTAATTTCTCCATGGTTATCAAAAACAATCTTTAATTGTCAAATGGTTTCAGGGCACAATTTCTTTTGGTGATAACTGAGAAAAATAAACAATGGAAATATTGGCAGTGGCAGAATTTGAGCACTAGACAATTCCTTTACAACAAACTAAAGAAGATGCCTACATCACCAATCAAGAAAACTAGGAAACAGCTTTCAAATGGAATATTATCTCCTTTCACACACAAAACTTGCTTGATCAGAAAACATATAAAATTTAATTTATGGGGCCGGTGAGAGGGCTCAGGGGCATAAGCGCCTGCCTGGCAAGCGCAAGGGCCCGAGTTCGACTCCCGGAACCCACATACGAAAAAAGGGCCGGTGATATCGCTCAGTGGCACGGGCGCCTGCTGGTGCGCGAGGTCCTGAGGTCAACCCCCGGTACCCACAAAAAAAAAAAAAGAAAAAAAATTTAATTTTCTTCCAATAGTTTAACAATCCGACTACCCTAGAATTTAATAAGTTTTTAATAGAAATATACATGCTGGGTAGAATTTTAGAGATCTAAGAAATATGGCTTCAATTAATAGTCATTGGGCCTAGGATAATCCACCAAATTATTAAGATGTCCACAATTCAAACACTATTAGTCCAAGTTCAAAATATGAAATTATAGGGTGTGTCAAAAGTGTAACACTCTTTAGAAAAATTCTAGCTTCTATAGAATAGAATGTCACATAATGAAAAAGTTAATAAGTGAATTATATTTCCTCATCCATTTTAAATCTCAAACCCTATGAATTTATTCTAATATTGTTGGAATTTACTACAACAGCATAAGTGCAATGGCACTCTCCTCCAAGAGTGTAAGGGATATCAAGATGAATAGCATTATAGGAAGTCAGTACAGCTAATTCTCATTCATTTTCATAGATAACAAATACGTGTCTATATTAACTTTTCAGTAATGAATGTAAGATTTTCTGAGAACTCAGAATGCTCACATTTCTACAAAAAGTACCAAATACAACTTGGTAGAAACTGGAAAACTATACTATATTGTTCTTTTATCTAGAACATTTTTATTATTAGGCCAACTATATTCCTCATACAAAGTGTCCCATTATTTTAATTAATCTTGCTACAACTCATCTCTGAAGAAAACACACACACACACACACACATGGAGAAAGAGATAGAATGGTCTCTGTGAAGTGATACTGTAAAAATATACCTACTGTTCAAATATTTCAATGTGTCTTCAGAATATCAAAATGGAACTTCCAAGAAATGTACCAGTTAATATTTATTTCTCTAACGTTCTTTGTCAATTTTTTTCCTCAGTAGGCTTTTACAAATGAAAATCATCCATCTTATTACAAGGCTGAGTTAGTAAGAACAAGGGAAATTTAACCAGAGATTACAAAATCCATGTTAAAAAAGAGTCAATAGGGCCGGTGAGATACCTCAGCAGCATAAGCACCTGCCTGGCAAGTGCGAGGTCCTGAGTTCAACTCCTGGTACCCACATACGAAAAGAGGGCCGGTGATATCGCTCAGTGGCATGGGTGCCTGCTGGCGTGTGAGGTCCTGAGTTCGACCCCTGGTACCCACAAAAAAAAAAAAGAGTCAATAAAATTTTCATCAGCTCCACTCTTCATTTTGAATTACTTCTAATTTTACATTTATAACTGTTACTGAATTGAACTAAATCTCACCCCCACCAGCAACACAACAAAATACTGAACTACAATTTTAAAAAATGAGAGTTATGCTTCATTTGGTACTTAGCTGGTGCTAGGGCTCACTCAAATCCATGTCACAATATTCCTGGGTTGTTAGAAGTATCCCCGTCACTTAAGTGATCAGCAACAGGCTGAAGTTGGTTTTAGAATTTGTGAAGAACCAGGCCAAGGCCTGACCTTGACAACCAGGCCCCAGAATGCTTCTCATCCCTGTATTCATCTGAGACCCTTCTAGTTATAATTAGCTCAGTAATCTTCCCTGGCTAGCTGCCATCTACCAAACAGGAATCGCCAAGAGTCAGAAAAAGAATTCTAACAAATGGGTAAGCTGACAGGTCTCAAATACTTTCTAAGTGACACAGAGGTACTTAAATAGCTTTCCCTAAAATATAACAAAATGCCTCAATTTAAAAATAAGGGACATTTTTATATAACTTACATAATAGCATTAAAAAAATTTTAATGCCTCTAACATTACAGTATAAGCATATAATATGGCTTTAGCTGACTAGACAACATGAGTCTCTTCACCACTTACAAGTAAAAACATTTAGGGAGATAACTCAGAACTTTTTAAAAGCAAAATTCTAAATAGCACCCACTGACAAACCTGACAAAAAAATCCCACAACTGATGACCTCTAGCACCTCCAAATGTGACAAGCTAGCAAAGAGACAGTGTTCGCATTTACACAGAGTAATTGGAGGCCCTGTAACAATCCCTGGGGCACAGAAAACTAGAGCTGGGGAAGAAACTTCACGGGCAGGCAGAGGTGACCTGAGTGCAAAAAAAAACCCAACTAAGAATTATGCTGTAGATCCCGTAAAGAAGGGTCTTCCTAAGAGAAAGAACCTTAAACACCTTAGGAACACAGACTTGTGGAGATGGCCAAAGAGACCTGAAATTTCTTTTGGCCAAGGAATACACATCAAGAACTCTCCTGAGTATCAAAATTAAGTATTTTTTTACCTGAACATTTCCAATTCAGTTTATGGTCCAAGTGCTTGAGGATGGAGATGCCCAGCTTTCCCATAAAATATATGGACTACTTTGGAGAAAGAGATTCAAGCCAAGTGTAGCAACCCCGTTTTCTATGACATTCAAAAATACAGCATATGTACACAACACATAGATGATACTGGATGTGCTGAACTTCAAGTGCCCAGCAGAAGGGATACACCAGAAATTCCAGTACAGTGCACTGTGTTCAGTAAGCACTTAAAATTTATTGACTGGGCTGAAACAAAAACTGCTACCAACTTGTGTTCATTCCTCACACTGTCCAACCTTTACCCTTCCTTATTCTACCTTCTTACTCCACACTTAAAAAAAAAAAAAATTTTATAGATACATATATATATATCAACTCCCAAGTGCCCAGGCCAGAACAGCAAACCTGGAATAGGAAAATAATGAACTACCTTACTGTTTATTTTTGTTGATGATATATGGTTATATTTCTGGTTAGCAATACTATCTGAAAGGCTATCATGATTGCTTAGAAAAAAAAATTATTGGCCACCTAATATATGCCTAGCATACTAATATAATTAGTCTCATTTCAGCTTCTTAATAACCCTGAGGCACAAATATTAATACCTATTTTTTTCTCTAGTGCTGGGGATTAAATGCAGTCCCTTCAGCATGCTAAGCATATGCTCTACTACTCCCCAGCACCTAATTTTTATATAGGTACAAATATGTTCAGAAAAGTTGTATGTCACCTATTCATAACAAGATTCAAACCTAAGTCCATAAGAGGCCTTCCATCTTTCTCAACATTTATGTAATCTAAGAGGGGTTATGAAACTACAACTAAAAATGTAGGCTAACCTACAGTTTCAGAGCACTTAACATTTAAAATGTATTTCCCTCAATGATACATTATCTTTGCCCACAGAGAATGACAGCCTAGTTGGAGAAATAAGTCTTGCCTTTTGTTTTTAATGTATAAAGCAACAAAAGGTGTTATAAAGGACCTGGGTTTCAGATGTATGTGAATTTCAGGTCTTTTTACATCTGTGAACTTTGGACAAGACACTTATTTTATTTTTTTTTTTTTTTTGAGATAGGGTCTCTCTAAATCGCCCAGGCTGGGCTCAAACTTGTGATCCTCCTGCCTCAGCAACTCAGAGTGCTGGGATTACTGCTGTGTGCCACCGCATCCAGTTTTAACTTCTTTTCATGTAGACATGATAAAAATTTACTTCTAGGATTCTTAAGAAACTTACATGAGACAATGTATGAAAATATGAGCCTAACATTTGTTAACCCTTTCCTCTATGAAGTAGCATGAGTTAAGTACTGAGCAGAAATACCAGTAAGTTCTGCAAGGAAAAAGAAAATCAAAGAATTTGATTTGCTTAAAAAAAAATAAACGAAATTACAATGCTTACACTTCAAAACTGATACATAGAGACAACTGCATCATTAGCCAATGAGGTTTGTAATTTATAACATCAGCAGAGTTACATATAGAGAGCTTATACTTGAAGTACAAAACTTAAAACAATGATAAACAGGCACACAATTGCATACAAAAATATTTTTGGGATGGTGTCATTTTTTTGCTCAAAACTCTCTATTTAAAAGGAAAACTACAATTTAAAGTCAAAGTGGAATTTGACAATTTAAAGTCAGATCTAAATGTAATGTGGTATCTTGGGCTGAATCACGGGAACGGTAATCTGAAGTTTATAGGTATTATAGATGCACCTACGTTCATTCCTTAGTTTTGACAAATGTGCAACTTTTCTATAAATGCAGTATTGCAAAACCTAGTTTAAAAAAAAGCGTATGGCAAAGTAATGACAGATACACACAGCCACTCTGAGGTACTGCCACTTGATTTAGAATCTCCTGAGGACAACCTTAAGAGCAAAACTTGTTAACGTGAACCAACTCTGCAAACCACTTGAAAACCTAACTACATGGAATACCTTGAGTTTAATAATCCTAACTTTGAAAGAGAAGTGACCTATTTTTCCCTACCACATTATTGCAATCACATTCAGGCTTTAGAGTTCTGAACACAGTTACGATCACAAAACAAGTTCCTAAACTACCTCTGTCTAATCTTAAATAAGACATTTATTTAATCAGAACTTAAGCAAGTATCTTTTAGTACATATAAAGAATACCATGAATTTGAAAGTCTCATCACAAGTGACACTTCTGAGCTTAATGCTAATGGCAGGCACGAGAGTCCCATTTGGTTCCTTATTAATGCAGGCAGTCAGATTCTCTTAATCTGTCATCCAAAACTTAAAGAAGACTTAATAAAGTGATGCAGAACTCCCTAGGGCAATTTTATTCATTACTAACACGACTTTTTTTTATAAAGTACATCCACATTTTTTGAAAATCACATTCAGTGGTTGTGAACTTTACTAGCTGTGTGTTCAGCAAGATGGCTGAAGCATTCACAAGCTGGGGTCTGCAAGGAAAGAGTTTACTTGCACATCAGAAGGCGAACCCTGTGCTACAAACTGGTTCAGAGGTTTAGGGAAACACTAATTTTAATCGGTATACCCCCCCCAACACCTTCCCATACACAAAAGCAATGTTACTGCTTAGCTCAGGTGGTGGGCATTCTCTAACGCTTTTTTAATACATATGTGGAATTTAAAGGACAGTTTTCAAATTTGAAATAACCTTCGTATTTCAAAGGAAAAAATAAACAGAGCAATGCAGCAAAGTCATTTTCCAGATGAAATGACCTCCAGCTTCAACGGACTACTCCCCGTTTCGCAATAAATGAATCTCAGGCTCAAACCACGTACACACTGAACAGAGTTGAAATGAACCCTAAAGCTTGCTTAACAGGCCTGGCAAACCCACCCGCCCCCCTCCAGCCCTCCGGGTTCCCTTTCCTTCCACGCGCCACTCACAAGTACCTTGACACCGAACGCGAGAAGAGAACAAGGATTAATTAGCAGCCAAGATCTGTTTTAATCATTAACACCCACTATCGGGGAGCCAGAGTACTACTAACCTGATTTTACGGAGGCAGAAGTGAACCCGGCAGGACACAGGGGCCTATATTACACTTATCGGAAACGCCAACCCAGCAAGCAGTTCAAGGCAGCTCAGATGTCAATTTAAGGAAAAGGGTTTCCGCAAATGGTATCTCAAATGAACAACTTCACTTCCAAACCACCCACCAACCTCTCGACTGCCAGTGCCCAAGTTCGGCTTAAGAAACCCGGGAGAGTAAAGAAATATATCTTACCTTGTACAAATCTCGACATCTTAAGAGTTTTACTAAAATACTCTGGCTGGTTTTTGTTCGTTTATTTTTTGTTTTTTGTAATTTCTAGAGTCACGCTGTAGGGCAGATCTTTCTTGCTTTTAACGCGCGACGTGTTCTTTCTCTTCCTATGTTTATATACTTAAGGGAGTATTCATTCAAAGCGTTTAAAACTGGCTTAAAAAAAAAAAAAAAAGACACCTAGGAAAACCACCAATTCCAAAAGACGGAAACTTGGTGCGACCGAGTCTGCTTGGGAACTCCTGGCTACACTGCGCTCCTGACACAACTGAGGGGCAGCTGGAGACTCCTGAAAAGGTAAAACCACACGAACTTAAATTTCATCAATGAAAGAGGCGGACCTACAGCGGCTGTTTCACCGCCCCTCGGCCTCCACGCCCTCTGGGGCAAGACTGCAGCGGGCGCCCGGGCCGCACCCCCGCCCGCCCCCTCCCCAGCGCCGCCGTCCAGTCTCTGGCTGGTTCCCGGGGAAACTTCAGCCAACTGCGGCTCCCGCCCAAGCAGGGGCCAGGGAAGCGGCTGAGGCTGGCAAAGGGGGGCAATGTAACCATTTTTGCCAGCCCATAAATATCCCGGGACGAGGAGGCGCTACGAATTCCGTACTCGCGCGAACCCACTGGCGGGGCCTCTAGAGCCCGACAGGGGCGACGACACCCGGCCGCAGCTTTTCCCGGGAGAGGCACAGACTGCTACGTCGCCCCGCCCCCACGCGGACCCCGGGAGGCTCCGGGTGAGGGGTGAACCCGCGCATCCCCGAAGGCTCCCCTCTAGGGCCCGACCCTTCCCACGTATATTCTTGTCCCTACTGCCGTGCGCGTTTTCAAATCCCAAATTCCGGCCTTCGGGGCCACGGCGGGTCAGAGAGAAACAGACAAGACCCCGCCCCTCCGCAATCCCCCAGCAAGACCCACCTTCCTCTCTTCTTTTAGCAGCTGAGAAACTGGGGGTGTTTATGGCGCCCCAGGAAGAAGGCTCGCAGGCCGAGAGAATGTCACCTATGAGGCACTCTTCTCTCCCCCTCTTCCTACACACAGGCACACCTGGAACCTTTCGCCAGCAATCGAAGCCCAGCTGCTGCCCCCCTCTTCCCACTACTCAGCCGGCTCCCGACACCGAAGCCCCCACTTTCTCCCAAACACCTCCCCTCCCCCTTCATTCAGAGCAGCCCCCTCAATGCGGAAATGTCCCTACCGAGCAGAGCGATAGGCCCTGCGGCCAATCAGAAGCCGAGGTTAACGCAGGGTCTGACCAATGAAACCTGCGGAGGTGGCAGAGGGCGGGGCGCTTGCGGCGCGGGGGATCCCTGCGCAGGCGGGCGCTGAGGCAGACGCTGGAATCCCGCGCGTGGGAGCCACACCTGCTGAGGCGGCGGCTCTGCAAGGGATGTCGCCTCGGTAGCATTTCCAGACATCTCTGCAAGGGAAAGAACGCAAGCCCCAGTGGTTTATTATTGCAGTCCGTATAAATGTGCCTCGCGTACCAGAGACTGAAGAAATCTCAGTGGATGGAGCCCGAGAGAGCCCAGGCCCTTCTCGGTCGTGGTTTGAGGGGGTTGAGCAAACGTCCCGCAGTAAGCAATGGGATGTGTGTGGCCTACTAACGAGGAGGGATTTAGGGCGTCAAAGAGAGAGTCCCAAATGAAGCCTCCCTCACCAGAACCACCACTGTCCCCCTTGCCCCATCCTCTTCCTGTAGAAATGGGCGCTGTGATTAGGGTTTACATTTCTGATCTATGTGAACAATGGCTCGCATCACCCCCTCAAGAGATGCTTTCCCTTTGATAGGTTGTTAAAGTCCTCGAAGAAAAGAGGGTGTTAAAAGGTGGAACGTTGACACCAGCCGTCATGCCTTTTATTGCCAATCCCATCTTACGTGATGCCTGTCAGTGGTGTATCTCAGATTCAATATTTACACTTCATGATGCAAATAACTCGCGTCAAGACGGATGTAATAGCGCCCTCTCTTAAGTGCCTCCAGTAAACCAACTACTTCCAGAAGAGATCGAGACTTTGGGCAAAATTCTACCAAGGAAGGCGACAATTTTTAAAGGACTCATTCTCTAAACAAAGGAACTTTAAATTTTTTTAGTTCCACACATTCATAAGGAAATTTATTAACAAAGAAAAGGCCAGTGTTCAGTTGTCATATTAGAGAATGACCGTCATTGATACTTCATGTAGTGTCTAAAAAGATAGCATCCAAATCTCTCAGCTATAAAACTAATTTCCCAAAATAAAACTAAAGTATCTAAAATCCAGAGGTGTACAGTTTAATATCAGCATTTGGAGGCTGGCAATGGTGCTCAGAATCTCTACATGCTTGTGAACAGTAGAGAAATTGTTCCAGCACTGAATGAGCTGTACTTATGAATCCGCATTAACACAAAAATAAAACACCACTAAAGATTTGGGCCCCGGAGAGTTAATTTAGCCTGAGAAAAGGGGGTGGTGGGAGCAACAAAGAGTAATTATATAAAGTTTATTATAAGAAAGAGTGATCAGTTATTTTCTATCTTGACAGAAGATTAAAGGAAAGGAAATGGATTTTAATTGCAGCAAAAGCATTTGGTAATTCCTAAGAATGACAACTTGATTTATGAGTTATTAAATATTGAGTTATAGTACCAAAGAATATTGTACACTTACTGCCTCAAGTCTCCAAAAAGTAAGTACCTACCCATCTTCAGTGCCTAAATCTGTAACCACTCAAAGGATGGTTCTTAGAGACTTAGCACTCTAGAGTCCATTTTCCCAATATTATTTTCAGAGTGTGTTGCAAATGGAATTTCTTTATATAGAATCTTAAATTCTGAACCCTCAAACACTTTGTAAAAGAGCTTCGTATTCCTTCACAGCCACTATGAAATATCTCCCTTGACAGATCATGAGGGGATAATGAAGAAAGGAGGTTTTCTAAGACCATGGAGCCATGGCCTGCTTAGGTGGCAATTGCTTGTTTCTTTATATACATTTCAGTCCCTGAAGGGTGCATGTTGATACTTTTATGAGTCTCAGAGATCTGTAATGGATAGATTTACAGATTAAACCTTTGCAGAAACTTGTGGTGAGGGAAGAGGAAGATGGGTGGCTGGGAAGGAGTTTGTGAGCAGGGATAGAGTCGGAATGAGGTGGATTGCAATCTAAAAGGGATCCTGGAAGCAGGTTTTTGTCTGATAACACGTATAACCACCCAAGGATAATATAAATTCTGCCTATGTCTTTCTTCATTCCTTTTTTCTACTTCCCCATAGAAATACAAGAAAATTCAGTTAGGTTTAACTAGTCCCATGTCCTGGGATGTTTAATAAGCTTGCCATATCTTTTCCTTTTTTCTAGATGGGAACTTTCTCTTAACAGGAAGCAGTGTCTACTTCATTATTTCTAAGGATTCTTTGTGATGCCTCAATAGATTAAGTGCTTGACACTGTCTGGTACATACCAAGTACTCTGTAAGTATGTATTGAATGACTACCTTAATTTAGTAACCCTAAATGTTTTTAATTCACAGGATTAGATCCTGCTTTCTACTCTCTGAGAATCATAAATAAGAAATTTAGTTTATATTGAAGTAAATATTTTTAAATACAAACCTGGCCCAAGGATTAGAATAATATCAGCAAATAAAGTACCCTGGTGAATTTATAGTAAGCTTTGCTGACAGTCACCATGAACGTTATCTAATAAGGGATGATTCTGAAATTGCTAAAATATAAAATAATGTGTGTGGTCTCTTATTTTTTTTTCTTTTCTGTTTTCCCCATCCTCTGTACTCAAGAAAATATTGTATTTTATTTTGTTTTATTTTTTTCTGAGACAGAGTCTTGCTATGCAGTTCAGTCGGGCCTTGAACTCAGTGATCCTCCTGCCTCAGCCTCCTGAGTGCTGGGATTACAGGCATGCGCCACCACGCCCAGGTTGTCCTCAAGAAAATAAAACAGTACAGTTTGAGGAAACATGTCATAGACATAAAAATTTCTCTGTTAAGCCCAGAATGTTTGGCCAAGATACCAGGCAACAATTATGCACTGGACTGCTGCCCACACTCAATATTGGTTCCCATCTTTACCCATCTAAATCCTGGGCCACCCACATAAAAGAGGAAAAGGGGCTACTGTTCAGCAGTTGCCACTTACTGACTAGATTTCACAATAGGGCATTTCATTTAAAAGGTAACCAAACAGCGCTAATTGGAAAAAGAGATCAAATTATAGATGGACTGCTACTGAATGAGTAGTCTAAAATGAATGTGGTTTCCAAATACTTGAGGAAGAGAAAGACTTCCTTCTTTCCTGTTGCCAACACTCTGTTGTTAATAAATTGGGAAGTTTGCTGAAACAAGTTGAGAATTTAAATTGAGACATATCCTTCCATTTGTTCAAAGTATGACTTTTAAATTATATTTGAAGGTTTTATAACTTTTATATCAGAACAATAGCAATAATTTCAAATAACTGAGATACTTTAAAAAACAGTTATCCAAAGAACTGATAAACCGTTCTTAATAGTTTTAAGACTTTAGGCTCACAAGAATACAATTGAACCACAACATGTATTATCTTGTTCATGTTTATCAACAATTTCTCTCGAGGTTCTCCTTTAAGAGTTGAAGAAGCCAGGTCCTTATTAAACCATACATGTTTCTTCTATTCTGCATGTTCTCCAGAGGCAAGTGTGAGAAATGGTGATGCCCATTAAATTATTGTATCTCAGTCATGCCAAACTGTATCTCCAGATGCCCACTGACTATAGAAGCAGAAGAATCATTCCCTTCAGTGACTAGACCAGGAATAAACAAAGAACACTTTACATGCTGTCAGGGTTTTTAATAAACATGGATCATTATATGATCATTGATTGGAAATACAAAAAAAAAAAAAACCTCACTAACACCACATCTTACTAAACTCAGAAGATAGAATAAATATTATTCTGTTTTACCATAGTGATGTGTGTATAGATGATGAGGTGGTTTATTAAATTTGAAATCTTCATAGAAAAGAGCTGTGAAAGAGACAAGCATTTCAGTTTAATCTTATTTTTTCTTCATCTTTCAACTATATTAAAGACTCGCTGTTGTGTATCCCATCACACAACTTTTGATGGTTTTCCAGAAATCTCTGCCTCTGGTCTAACTTACTAAGTTTCTTGCCAGTGCCATCACTAGGAAGGAAAGGATAAAGAACTTCTATTTCCCTAGTCTTTGGAAATTTATTTCAAGCATTTTACACCCACAACCATATTAAAGAGAGTATCTTCAGAACTACTCCGGATGAGGCGTAAATAATTGGATAATTATATGTCATTAAATGAGTAATATGATTAGGAAATAAAAAGTAACCATGTTTTCTGTCTCTAGAATGAAAGAAGAGGATGCCATATTTAAATAAAAGGCCATACATTCGAGAAATGCAAATTAAAACAACACTGAGATTCCATTTCACTCCAGAAATAGTGGCTATCATCAAGAAATCAGTCAATAACAAATGCTGGAGGGGCTGTGGGGAAAAAGGAATCCTTCCCCACTGTTGGTGGGAGTGTAGACTGGTACAACAACTGTGGAAATTAGTGTGGCAATTCCTTAAAAACTAGAATTAGAGGTCCCATTTGACCCAGCTATTCCCCTTCTGGGGAATTAAAAAGAATTAAAAACATCATACCATACCGATATATGGGCACCCATGTTTATAGCAGATATTTATAATAGCTAAATCTTGGAAATAACCCAGATGCCCATCAGCCAAGGAATGGATAAAAAAGATGTGGTATTTTTATACAATGAAGTACTACTCAGCTATAAAGAAGGATGAACTCGAGGCTTTTATAGGTAAATGGATGTAACTTGAGACCATACTCATATGTGAAATAAATCAGACTTGCATATGTAAACATCATATTGTCTCCCTAGTGTGAGAAACTGAAAGAGTAAATAAAATCCAAAATCTACAATTGATACTGTGAAAGGAGAAGAAATTGCTCAAAAGGAAAGACCAACTGGGAGGGGGGGAAAGAGAAAAGAAGGAAGGGAAAGGGAAAAAAAATATATATATATATATACATATACAAGATAGCTAAGATAATTATACTACTAATTTCTATTAGTTCATTGAAAAGAATGATTTGTGCTTATATTGTTTGATCAATTTTGCATGCCTATATCTTGTAATCTGAGCAACTACTTTGAAGATAATATGCAATATATTAACAATTGTTAATCCCCTATTAGCTTGTTTTGAAATTCTGTATCATTGTTTTTACTGTTTTTTTCTCTTTAAAATAAATAAATAAATAAATAAATAAATAAATAAATAAAATAAAAGACCTTAGAGGAAAATGTGGACTATTAATGCTAAGTTCTAGTGCCTTTTAAAATTTAATTTTAATTTTTTATTTCAGTAAGGATACACATCTTTTTTTTTTAAATCCAAATACAGTAGTACCAAAATGCCATAATGAAGAGCAGTACTCTACTTCCATACTTCTCTTTACTCTAACCCTGCACCCTAGCAGCAACCATTTTTCTTCTGATAGGTACCTGTGTATTTCCAAACATTTATGTTGCATTATATTTCTTTCTTAAATTATATTTCTTTGGTTTCTGGCTTTTAGGCATTATATTTTGACTTCCTATTATAATAGATAGGGACTTAGCTCCCTATATTCCCAGTCCTTCTTTTCTCCATCCTATTAGTTTTCTCAACTTGTAGAACTATATTTCCCAACCTTTTGTTTATTGTGGTACAGAGGAAAAAATTATGATATTTGTATTGCATCTTGGAATAACATAGAGGAAATTTTTGGACATCTATATTGGACTGGATAAAGAATTGTTGCTTTTTTTTTTTTTAATATGCAGATACCAGGAGTCGAACTCAGGACCTCTTGCTTGCCAGGCAGGCGCTTATGCTGCTGAGCTATATCACTGGCCCTGTTGCTTTTTAAATAGATATAAAATTACAAAAATAAAGATAATCCAAAAAAAATGAAATACCTAGGAATTGATCTAACAAAGGATGTAAAAGACCTCTACACTGAAAATTACAGTACTCTGAAAAAGGAGACTGAAGAGGATATCAGAAAATGGAAAGATATCCCTCGCTCTTGGGTCGGAAGAACCAATATAGTGAAAATGGCCATACTTCCAAAATTGTTATACAGATTTAATGCAATTCCGATCAAAATTCCAACAACATATCTCACAGAATTAGAGAAAACAATCCTAAAATTCATTTGGAACCAGAAGAGACCTAGAATAGCAAAGGCAATTCTGGGGAACAAAGGCAAGGCAGGGGGCATCACAATCCCTGACTTGAAATTATACTATAAAGCTACTGTGATAAAAAACAGTGTGGTACTGACAAAAAAAAAAAAAAAAAAAAAAAAAAAACCAGACCCGAAGATCAATGGAACAGATTAGAAGATGCTGAAACAACTCCAGACATACTAAGCCACCTTATCTTTGACAAAGGTGCCAAACACATTCACTGGAAGAAAGACAGCCTCTTTAATAAATGGTGCTGGAAAAACTGGATCCGCTCATGCCCAAGATTAAAATTAGACCCATATCTTTCACCATGCACTATACTAAATTCAAAATGGATTAAAGATCTAAATATTAAAACAGAAACAATAAATCTGTTGGAAGACAGAATAGGTAAAACTCTTGAAGACATTGGTGTAGGCAAAGACTTTATGAATAAAACCCCAATTGCACAGAAACTATCACAAAGAATCAACAACTGGGATCTCATCTTATTAAAAAGCTTTTGCACAGCAAGAGAAACCACCAACAGAGTGAAGAGACAACCCACAATATGGGAAAAAATGTTTGCCAGCTGTTCCTCAGACAAAGGACTTCTACTGAGAACATACAAAGAACTCAAAAAAATCAGACCTCCCAAATTTAAAGACCCAATCTGAAAATGAGCATCTGAGATGAATACACATTTCTCAGATGAAGACATACAAACAGCAAATAAATATATGAAAAAATGTTCAGCATCACTGGTCTTTCAAGAGATGCAAATTAAAACAACACTGAGATACCATCTCACCCCAGAAAGAATGGCTATTATCAAGGAATCAACTAATAACAAATGCTGGAGGGGCTGTGGGGAAAAAGGAACCCTTCTCCACTGTTGGTGGGAGTGTAGACTGGTGCAGCCACTGTGGAAATAAGTGTGGAGATTCCTCAAAAAACTAGGGTTGGAGGTCCCATTTGACCCAGCTATTCCCCTTCTGGGTATCTTCCCAGAAGAATTAAAAACATCGTACCACAGCGATATATGTGCATCCATGTTTATAGCAGCACAATTTGTAATAGCTAGATCTTGGAAACAACCCAAATGCCTGTCAACCAAGGAATGGATAAAAAAGATGTGGTATTTTTATACAATAGAATACTACTCAGCCATAAAGAAAGATAAACTGGAGACTTTTATAGGTAAATGGATGCAACTCGAGACCATACTCATAAATGAAATAAACCGGACGCACTTGTGTAAACATCATATTGTCTCCCTAGTGTGAGAAGCTGAAAGAGTAAATAAGATCCAAAATGTACAACAGATATTGTAAAATAGGAAGAAACTGTTCAAAATGAAAGTGAAACAGATGGGGGAATGGAGAAAAGAAGGGAAAAATAAATATATATATACAAGATAAGATAGATACACTACTAATTTCGCTTAGTTCATTGAAAAAGGTTTGTGCTAATATTGTTTGGACAATTGAATGCCAAGATCTTGTACCCTGAGTAACTAATTTAAAGATAACAATATGCAATGTATTAACCATTGTTACCCTCCTATTATGTTGTTTTGAAATTTTGTTCTATTTTTTTCTCTTTAAAATAAAAAAATAAAATAAAGATTAATGCAAAGTAATAAGGGAAATATTAAATATTGAATTTGTGTAAAACTGAGATAAAAAATCTTTTCCAGTATTAAATGGGAAATTTGAACTTGCCTGCATGAACATAACCTCTTTAAACAGTATTTTATGCTTGAATAGTTACATATAGTTTCTTGTCAAGACTTTCAAAATATAATCTTTTTAAATTCATGGTCATAACTATGGGAGGCTAAATAATGACCTCCAAACATAACTAGGTTCCAATCCCCCAAATTTATGAATGATATCCTTTATGGTAACAAGGTATGTTATTAAGGATTAAATATGATTAAATTAAGGATTAATTAAATGTGATTAAGGATTTTCAGATGGAGAGATTATCTTGAGTTATCTGGGTGGGTCCTAAATGTAATCACAGGTTCCTCATAAAATGTAGGCAGAGCAAAATTTGAAAATAGCAAAGACAGAGGAAGAAACCAATGTGATAATGGAACCAGAGAGAGAAAAGGCAATATCATATGAGGCTATGAGCCAGGGAATGAGGATATCCTCCCTAAACTAGAAAAGGCAATGAGATGGATTCTCTCCTAGGTCCTCCAGAGGTTGCACAGCCCTGATGATACTGATTTACACCGAGAGAAACCTATTTCAGATCTATAAGAGAATATTGGTTGTTATAAGTAACCCAATTTGTGGTAATTTGTACATAGGAAACTAATCCAGTTACCACTCATGAGAAACTTTGCACAAATTGGTAATAAAAATTTGTAAAAATCCTCTTTTGCAACCATTTCAACTGTATGATGGTTGATATATCTAGAGTACAGCAGCTCTTTTTTATTGACAAACACAATGATGAAATTGAGTGTGATACGGCAAATGGATGTTTAGTCTGAACTGTTTTCTAGAAAGTATTTTAAAAGAATGAGACTTAAATTTGTAAGACATGCATACATTGTTCAATCAGTAAGATCAGAACTACTTTGAGTGCCATAAAAAGGTACATCAGCTGCAAACAATCAGAAGTGTCTGATGTCTGTGAAGTTAGAATTTCAAAACCACAAGGGCTACACCATCCAAGAGCTTCAAGCTGTTGGTGATATATTATGCATAGCCAAGGAGATATTCGATTATCTGGACATCTACTTCAAAAACCAGCTCCTGAGCATATTACTCTTCACCCTGGATAAGAGTGCTGAAGAACTACTGATTTATTATCTACCTCACCTATAGAGACTCTTCCTCTTTTGGAGCCTCCTTCCCAGAAGCTCTGACAAAGGCTACTAGCAGTTGAAGAACCAGTTCAGGTGCTCATTCCCTGCCCCAAAGTCAGAAAGGACAATATCATGTTTTGCAACCGTAAATCATTCAAAAATACAATTAGAAGATTCTGGTCTATCTTACCCCTCCTGCCACTGTTCGGCAGCACAGGAGAGAGAGAAGAGGGAGAGAGCACCTGGAGCAGAGAACAGTGCTGGGAAACAAGCCATTCTCAACTATCCATGACTTTCAACCAGAATTTTACAGAAAAAATTAGAGGTCAGCAACCTACAGAAGTTCTAGCTTTGCACAGATCTGTACAGTAAAAAACTTAAAGCTGAGATTATTCAAGTAGTTGAAATAACTATATTGAAGACTGTTGTTATGGTTTAGATCTAGAGTACTTCCCAAAGCCTCATGTGTTCAGAGGTGGGGGTCTTAGAAACAGATTGAATTATGGGTACAGAAGTGAATGTGGTGTTAGCAGGTGGGGACCTTATCAAAAGAGGCCAGTTCTTGGGGGTGTGACCTGGCAGGGTACATGTATCTCCCTCCCAGTTCCCTTTTCTCTGCTTCCTGACCACGATGACATGAGCAGCTTTCCTTTGCTCAGCTCTTCTACCATGCAGTTTCTCCCATGGAGCTGGCTGGCCATGATGAGGCCTCTGAAAGTGTTAGCAAGCCAAAATAAGCCTTCTTGAAGTTGTGGATGCCCGGTATTGTAGCTCAGTGACGGGAAACTGACTAAGGCAACTGTCTAGATTTGAAGCATAACAGACAGATTCAGAGATTTTCACCTGTTTGATATGTTAGCTTTTCTAACAGACCAGAGTTGGATGAAGAGTAGATAAAGCCACAGATGGAGTAATAGGAGAATGAAAGAAAAAATGGCCCAGATAGACCAAAAATTTCTTTAAGCCCACTATTAGACTGAAGTTGTACCAGTTTCTTAGAGATAAGAAATTAAATAATACTAAAGCCAAACTGATAATATTTCAAATTTTTGTGTTCATATACTTTTATATATATATATATATATATATATATATATATATATGTATTTTCATATACTCATAAGTGTATTTATAATTTATATCCTTTCTTATTTCAAAAACAATTGAGGCCAAGATGTGTATATTTCTGATTAAGTTAATTGCATAGTAAAATGGATATAGAATAGTTCATTCTGTAGTGGAAATTCAGAATAGTCATTCTCATCTAAACCTTTTTGTTGTCCTTAGATGATCATGTTAAAGAACCCATTCATCTAATATTTTTTTTGTGTGTGTGTGGGTACCGGGGGGTTGACCTCAGGACCTCGTGCGCCAGCAGGCGCCCATGCCGCTGAGCGATATCACCGGCCCCTTTTTCGTATGTGGGTTCTGGGAGTCGAACTCGGGCCCTCACGCTTGCCAGGCAGGCGCTTAAGCCGCTGAGCCATCTCACCGGCCCATCTAATATTTTTTAAGTGTCTCTTTTTTTACAACTTGCTGAACCCAAATGATAGTCTTGATTCTGGTCCAGGGAAATTTAGGAAGTAAAATTCCTTGTTGTAGGTAATGTTCTAGATTAGGTATGCTATACATTACATGATCAATCTCTAAAGCTGTAAACACTTTAGTCCTTTCAGTAGAATCCCCATGAAATATGTGCCATTATCTAAGGGTTTGCTTATTTATCGGTGTTTTTTTCTGTTTCAGTTACTTATAACACTTGATATCAAAGGAGGCAGAAGAGTTTATTAGAAAAAGCAGAACTTAGAAAATAAGCCTTTTTAAATGTTCAAATTCTGCCACTTAGAACCTGAATAAAGTTGGATGAATTACTCAGATAATTTGATAAACCTTCGTTTCCTCACCTAAAAATGAAAATAATAATTAGTAACCTATTTTGCCTTTCATAGAGTTATTATAAATATCATCTCCTGTGTGGTCCTGTCATAATATTAATCTTGTTATTATCATTTCTTGATTTATTATTTCTTATTCAGTATTTACTTTACCACTGTAGACTGTGAGCTCTTTGAGGGCAAGGTCCAGGTCTATATCCCCAAAGTGTATCACAGTGTTTGGCCAAAAAAAGTTGTTGAATGAATTATCAAGTGAGATATTTATGAATTAACCTTAATAACTGCAGAGTGCTATATAGGTAATTGATACTAGATTTTTCCTGTTATTTTTATAGGAAACATGTTTTGGGTGGCAAATAGCTTATACTTTTACTTTAACACAAAAAGGAGGTATTTCTAAACAGCTCCTGTTATAGTAGATTATTTGGAAAGATGGCCACACTTCTTCCTATCCCTGTCTCCAGTTCTTTGCAATACCACTTTATCACTCCTCCTATTAAGAAATGGAGTCTGGGTTGGCCTGGTGACTTTCTTTGACCAACAGTGTGTGGCAAAAGCGATGGTGGATGACTTCCAAGCCTTGGCCTCAAGAAGCGTTCACCTTTCAGCTTCAGCCCTTGGAATACTCCCCTGAGACTATACATGCAGGATTCTGACCAGCTGAAAAATGACAGGCCACATAAACTAAAGATGAATTTTTCCAGTGGAAGCCCTTTGGACCAAACAGTGCAAATTTCCAGACATATTTTGGAGACAATTTTAGGCTATCTAGCTCTGTCAAGCTGTTTAATGAATCAAAATTGCCCACATGAGTGACCTCAATAAGACCAGTAGAAGAATGGTCCAGCTGAGCTATACTCATAACTGCATATTGTTACACAGTAAAAAAAAAACAAAACCTAATATACCATAATTGTAGTGTCAAAGAAAAGCAAAACCACACTCATTTACTCTGCTTAGTCCTAAAACGGTCCTTAATCTTTTTCACACTGAAATTATATTTTCTGCCCACATATTTCTCGCCTCTAAACTCTGTTTTTCAAAGTCTTTGAAGAAAAGATTTCCTTTTATCTTTCCTTCTCAAACTGGGTGCCCCTAAAGTTAAAGATCTGCTTTTCAACTAGAGTTTTTGAAATTCTCTACATGGAATATGATGAATTTTTATTTTAAAATGTATTTCCCCACAAATTTAAGATAAGTTGCTTTGAATATGCATTTTATACACAGAATATTCTGTGCAGTGTCACAATTATAAGAATGAGGATATAACCTGGGTGTAGTGATGCATGCCTATAATACCATGATTCGCGGAGGTTGAGGCAGGAGGATTGCAAGTTTGAGCCCAGACTGGGCAATTAAGCAAGACTATGTCTCAAAATTAAAAAAAAAAAAATTTTTTTTTTGTTTAAACTCCCTGGATTCAATCCTTAGTGCTGAGGAAAAAAAAAAAAAAAAAAAAAAAAAAAAGATGAAGCCACAACTCAAATGCCATTAATAGGGAGTAGTTATCCATATAAAAGGATACTATCAGTTATTAAGAAATATGGTAGCAGTATATATATTGACAGTGAAAGATACTCTTTGTGTGCTAAGTAGGAAAAAATAAACTAATACAGTATGTATATCTTACAGTTTTGTAAGAACATTCACGTGTTTTCTCTCTACCTCAGTTCTTAAAAACTGGCAATACAGCTCCATAAACTCTTACTGTTGGAGTTCTCTCTGCTCTTTTGGGTGGAACATTAGTCAAATGGCTTAAGCCCTGATGCCTTTCAAGCAATTGTTTGGCAAATGAGAAATTCCTACTTCCTGGCTGCACCAAATGAGTAAACATTACTCCTCTGCTTCCCACTCTCCATCATGCTAGCTCCTTTTATTTCTCTTTTCCCTAAGTTGGTACTGTGGATTGCTTTTAAAATGTCCAGCAACTGAGGTTGATATTGGTCTTCTCTTCTGGTAAGGGGTGATTTTGAATCGTCATATCTGACCTGGTTTGGGAGACAGGAAACACACAGGAAAGGTTCTGTACCATGGCCTATAATAATGTTGACAATTCTTATTTCACTGCCCTCCCCCAATCTTCCATTCATATCCACTGGGAATAGACAGTGAGAGAGATTGTCATATTGGTTGCAAATAGTAAAACCCAAAATTGTTGGGGCTCTTTCTTTAAAATAAGAGATATTTAACACCTATTCATACTCAGCTTAATTTACCATCAATTCTGGAGCAATGGGGAAAGTCCCACTCAAATCTTATCTGTCAAAAAGAGGTTTCAGGGGCTGGTGAGATGGCTCAGCAGCATAAGCGCCTGCTGGGCAAGCGTGAGGGCCCGAGTTCAACTCCCAGAACCCACATACAAAAAAGGGCCGGTGATATCGCTGAGCGGCACGGGAGCCTGCTGGCGCGCGAGGTCCTGAGGTCGACCCCCGGTACCCACAAAAAAAAAAAAAAAAAAAAAAAAAGAGGTTTCGGGAAGTTGAGAAGAGAAAAATTCCAGGAATGGAGAGAAATAAAGAGTAAAAGAAATATGAAGAAAAATATAAATTTTCAGATAAAATGTGCCCATGAAAATTTGAATTGGATGACTGAAACTATTTTCTTTTTCACATTCTGGAGAAACTGCAGTCTGAGCATGGTAGCGCACACCTGTAATCCCAGCACTCTGGGACGCTGCAGCAGGAAGATCATGAATTTAAGCTCAGCCTGGGCAATTTCACAATTTAGTGAGACCCTGTCTCAAAATTTTAAAAGGGCAAGAGATGTAGCTCAAAGTGAAGAGCCTGGGTTTAATCCTCAGTACAGGGGAAAAAAAATAGAGAAGAAAAGAAAAAGAAATGTCAGAGCAGTTTCATCTGTTTTTAATTAAAAAAAAAAAAAAACAAAAAAAAACTATTGAATCCAGGTACTTGGCCAAGCCCTAAGTTTATAATTGTGAACTTGACAGAGAAGTTACTACACTAGGTAGGCATGACAGACTATAAACAAGTAGATAAAATAATAGTTAAATAATCAAAGGTTGAATAAAAATCAGGGAAGGAGACAGCCTGCCATGATCTAGAATAACAGGGAGCGTTCATATGGTAAGGTGGTCAAAAATAAACACACTCAGAGTTGGCATTTAGACTGCTGCCTATTTGGGGCTAAATCTAACCCTCATATAACTCTATAGGAGTAAATTTTTCTAATTCACATAGAGTCCTTGTGTGAAATAACATGAAAGCCCTGTACAATTAAGCTAAAACTTGAAGAATGAACAAGAGTCAGCCATATAAAGACCTGAGGAGAAAGTACACCATATAGAATAGCAAGTACAGAGGCTCTGAGATGGAAAGAGGATATGTATTCTGAGAGATGACAGGAAGTTGGAGAAAGGAAATTGTGAATGGAGAATGGCAAAAGGAGAATTGGATAGGTAGGAAGAAATCAGACATGGAGGGATGGCTGTATAGACTTTGAATTTTTTTTTTTTTGTGGGTACCGGGGGTTGACCTCAGGACCTCGCGTGCCAGCAGGCGCCTGTGCTGCTGAGCGATATCACCAGCCCTTTTTTTGTATGTGGGTTCCGGGAGTCAAACTCAGGACCTCGCACTTGCCAGGCAGGCACTTATGCCGGTGAGCTATCTCACCGGCCCCAAGACTTTGAATTGTATTGTAAATGCAGGAGAAGGCAATCAAAGCAATTAAAAAATTAATTGCTTAATGAAATGAAAACTCAAGAAAGAAATGTGAGATCCCAGTAATGAAATCCCATGTAAGATCCCAGTAAGGATCTGCTCTAAGAGTGCAAAAAAAAGATATTTCAGGAGCAGGAATAATTAGGTCTTCAAAGTAATTGATAGCAACAGCAAGTCAGAGGATTTCAGATGAATGTTTTAAAGAAAAAGTAAATTTTCTGGGGGTAGTGGCTTATGCCTGTAGTCCCAGTACTCAGGAGGCTGAGGCAGGAGGATCGCCATGAGTTCAAGGCCAGCCTGGACTATATAATGAGTTCAAGTCCAGGCTGAACTACATAGCGAGACCCTGTCTCGAATAACCAAAAAGTAAATAAAATAAGTTCACTTTATGAAGTACCATGATTAATCAAAAATCTTAATAATGTTTATGATAGGGTAACAAATACTTCAACTGTCATCAAGATCAAAGAAAGAGGGCCAGGGATATAGCTCAGTGCTAAAGTACTTGCTTAGTGTGTCTAAGGCTCTGATCAAGAAACAAGGAAAGATAAGTAGTATCTTTAGTAAAGGCAAAAAGTTGTACAATCTATGGTTCAAAGATGAAACAAACTAAAACATGACATTATTAGCTGGGCATGGTGGTGGCCATACCTGTAATCCCAGCTACTCAAGAGGCTAATGCAAAAGAATCCAAAGTTTGAGCCCAGCCTGGGGAACTTAGTGAGACCTGTCTCAAAATAAAACATGAAAGGGGCTGGAGACGTAGCTCAGTAGTAGAGTGCCCCTGGGTTTGATCTCAAGTACTGCAACAATAAAAAAGTAATGTTATCATGAGTAATCAATGCACAAATAAGAGAGTTTATTTGACCTTAGCAACTAGAAAATTTCCCTTTATCAGTGTAGATTCAATAACATGGTTTATGTTTCCCTTCCTACAAGTCCATTCATACTACTTCATTCTGCATTGTCTAAGATTTATAAAATTATGATATGAAAAAATATTCAATTTTTAAAATAAAGACAAAATGAATTACTTATTAGAAATAATAATTGTTTAAATAGATCAAACATAAATATTGACAATGTAAAAGTAGTGGTATAGCTGTTGGTACTTGGGGAATGGAAGTAAAAAGATGCAAATTTCTTAATCTCACATAACAGAGGACTCAAGAGACTCTTTCTAAAGTGGACCAAGAAATAGAGGTTTAAGTATATTCTTTAAAGCAGTAAAGTAACAAATAAAATTTAATGTAATATAATAAAAATTACAAAGAGACTAAGGGAAGAAAACTTTAGAGTAATGTAACTAAGCTAAATTCTCATTGTTCATTTTCAAAATATGATGTTAATTTTAAAAAGTAGTCAGGAGTCAAGCCAAGAAATGGCAGTGTGTGTATTATTTCAAATTAAGTGACTACCAGATGTACTAAACTGGATAGATACTAAAGGATAGATACTAAAGTTTGAAGTATCTATCCTTTGGTCAGTGTTTTTCACACTGTGGGGGCAAAGCCAAATTTAGTCCAAGCTACATTAGGAGAAGGAGAAAAAGAGGAGAGAAAAAAATATCAGATTGTGTTGTATGAGTAAGGGTAAGGAAAATTTGTGGAACATGTTTCAGCTTTACATAGACATGTAAAATGTATTTCCTACTTGGGTCCTTGTCAACAAAGTGGAAGTAGAACTAATTGTAAGACCATGATGAGGCTCCATTATTGTCTTTCATTTTTTTCCTACTCATTTGTGCTCTCAGAATTTTCCAGACTCATACATGTATTTCTTTTACCATAATAATTGAAAATGTGTATTTTTAGTATGTAAAAAAGGAAATTCATAAGCCGCCATAACGGAAGTAGTTTATTTCCTAACAAAAGAAAATATTAGGGAGTTTATTGAGAAACAAATAATAGGCCATCTTACCATTACTCAGCAAGGAAGGAAAAGTTAAACTTCATAATAATTTTTTTTTTTTTTTTTTTTTTGTGGGTACTGGGGGGTCGACCTCAGGACCTCACGCGCCAGCAGGCGCCCGTGCCGCTGAGCGATATCACCAGCCCCTTTTTAGTATGTGGGTTCCGGGAGTCGAACTCGGGCCCTCGCGCTTGCCGGGCAGGCGCTTAAGCCGCTGAGCCATCTCACCGGCCCAAACTTCATAATAATTTTTAAAGATTACTTCAGCCTTGATGGAAGGCTGAGGCAGGAGTAGAAGTTTAAAACATTAGGAATCTGGGCAGTGGGTTTAGTACGAAGAGCACAAAGCAAGAGAAATGAAAAAGTTTAAATATTATCATCACAAAGAAACTAATATTAAGGATGATTTTAAATCAACAAATATTTTATCTTACTGGTTTTATATAATAGTATTTTGTCTGACAGTGAACATATTTGACCCATCTGCATAGATACATAGAAAAACTCTGAGAAGGAGAAAATAAAGCATAGAGGAAAGGCCATTCATCTATTAAGCCTACAAATATTTAAGTGTCAAGTACCATTCTAGGGACTAGGGCTATAGCCATGAATAAAATAGAGTCTCCATATACTTTGGGGAGGGAGAAAGGTGATGAGGAAATAAATATTTAATACAATGTCAACATAAAATTTTGTACCCAACTAAACCATAATTTGAGACTAAAAGTTGAGAATTCCTACTATAGAATGTACTTCATAATTAAATAAATCACACAATAAGGAAGGAATGAGATACAAAAATAATAATAGCAGTGATGGGAGATGTAAATACATGGGAAAAGTCTAAACTAGCACTAATTATATAAAGCAATGTTAATAGTGACTTGTGGGAGAATACAGAAATAAGATATAGCTAAAATACTAATAATGATAGCATATATGATGGGGTAGGGTGATCACAGAAGTACTGTATGTTTGTGTTTTATTCAGGATCAAGGTAGATATATTTATCAACTGTAGGCTTTGGGTGTTTACTTTAAGGACATTACTGAAAGAATATGTGTAGAATGTATTATTCCCAAATAAAATAAACAGAGGGAAAGGTGTATAAAAATGTATGTAGTAAAATAGATGGCAGCAAAAGAAAAAAGAATAGTTTTTAAAAACAATTTTTAAAAATTTAAAGAGAAAATAAGCCTGAAATAAAATGATAGAAATAAAAAGGTAGAAATAAATCCAAATATAACAGTGAACACAATAAATATAAATGGACTAAACCTACCAACTGAAATAAAGATTATTGGATTGGATAAATGAATGGAATTTATAGGAAACATGTCTAACATGAAGATGCAGAAGGGTTATAGGTAAAAGAAGAACTTTTACAGAATGTAAGACAAAAAAAGAAGTTAGAGGATTGAAATAGAAAAAATAAAACTGTCGCCGGGCGTGGAGGCGCACGCCTGTAATCCCAGCCTTGAGGGGAGCTGAGACAGAAGGATTGCCGAGAGTTCAAGGCCAGCCTGGGCTACATAGTGAGAACCTGCCTCAAAAAAAAAAAAAAAAAAAAAAAAGAAAGAAAGAAAAAAAGAAAGAAAACTGTCATTATTTACATATGATATGATTGTCTACATAGAAAAATCCAAAGCAGTCTACCTACAAATCATTAGATTTAAGCAAAGTATTTGCCCAAATGTCCAATATAAGATTAATATATATAATTTAAAAGTGCTTTTTATACAGTTAGGAAAATAAGATTTTAAGAAAGAATTTTTACAATAGTAAGAAAAAGTTAACACCCTTCGGATATTAGATAAAACCTTATAGAGAAAATTATAAAACTTTAATGAAAATTTAAACATGTTAAAAAATATAGCATCTTCTTGGGTGGAAAGACTCACTATTATACAGAAGATAACACTTCCAAAATCCATTCAAATTAATTTCAATCAAAATCCTAGGTAAATTTGTTTAACTTGACAAATTTGACAGAATGTAAGTAGAAAGTCAAAGACTCAAGAATAGCCAACATACTCCTCAAGAAGAAGAAAGATTTGCTTTACCAAATACCAAGATTTCTTATAAATTTATTTTAAGTAAAACATATTGGCAATGGCTTAAGGACAAAGACACTGACTAATGGAAACAAAACAGAATCAAGAAACTGATCCACACATATATGGCAAGTTGATTTATGCTAGATGGTTTTGAAGATCCCTGGGCAAAGATGGATTTTAATAAATATAACTAAATATATAATTTCAATAAAATAATTAGCTTTTAAACTGCCTGCCTTCAATCTTGTTTATGGTATCATAAACATATTTCTGCATTATTTAAACTATTTTTTGTTAGACTTTTCTATTACTTGCAGCCCAAAGAATTCCTGATTGAGACAAATCCTAGCATCTTACAAAGCCACGTGATTTAAATGATCCAATAAGTTGTAATAACAAAGAAGGGAATATTACTCTTTTGCTGAAATTGAATCTGAGTGAAGCTGTGCTTGAGGCTTCCGGGGACTACCACATGCAACCTGGAAGTGAAGCCAATGCAGTGGAAGAGTAGAGGATGAAGAGAAACTGAGTCTGGATAAGTTTGAACTCTTCAACCGAGAACCATTTCCTGCTGTCTACCATGGACTTTTCAGTTATTTAAGCCAATAAATTACTTTTGTATTTAATAAGTGATTTTAAATTGGACTGTCTTATGCAATCAAAATGATCTTTCTAGAAATGGTAGACTTAGCTCACATTCTGAAAAGATTGTAATCATAGAAACCTTAACCATACAACGAATTCCTTAAAATGTTGCTGTCTGTAAAGGTGGATGTGACTAATAAAGCCAGTGTGCAAACATCTACATGAGACCACAGAACTGCTACGCTGCTTTGATTGAAACAGTTGAAGAATAGTAATATTTGTTATTAGAAGTCTAAGAAAAACAGAGACTCTTCTGCTATGTTTTGTTCAGTAAAAAACAAACCTGAGGGGCCATGAAAGAGACAATGATGTAAGTTCAAAAGAGGGCTTAATTTTGTTAACTAAATATTAAAAGTGTAGTCGTTGTAGAAAATAAACTTTTGCCCCATCTCCTAGGTTTATAGAAGCATTTTCTTTTTTTTTTTTTTTTTTTTGTGGGTACCGGGGGGTCGACCTCAGGACCTCGCGCGCCAGCAGGCACCCGTGCCGCTGAGCGATATCACCGGCCCCTTTTTCGTATGTGGGATCCGGGAGTCGAACTCGGGCCCTCGCGCTTGCCGGGCAGGCGCTTAAGCCGCTGAGCCATCTCACCGGCCCTATAGAAGCATTTTCAACAAGTATGCAGTGTAAACTGTTTAAAATTCTGTTATTTTATTCACTAGAGTATTGCTAGAACAGTTTACAAAGAAGAGAGATTCAGGAAAGTCAAAGTCAGGAGACATAAGAGATTACATTTGCATTTTCAGAATAGTTTCCAAAACAGGAGAGACCTAAACATCAAATAAATACTAAATGAATTGTGATAAATAAAATGGCCTAGGTAAGTAGATCTCAAAATTAATTTTAGCATTGGAAGCTTTATCAGAATGAAATGTTATGGAGAACTTTAATATATAAATTAGACGAATGGGGCCGGTGAGATGGCTCAGCGGCATAAGTGCCTGCCTTGCAAGCGCGAGGGCCCGAGTTCGACTCCCGGATCCCACATACAAAAAAGGGGCCGGTGATATCGCTCAGCGGCTCGGGCGCCTGCTGGCGCGCGAGGTCCTGAGGTCGACCCCCCGGTACCCACAAAAAAAATAAATAAATTAGACGAATGACATATTTATAAGCATTGATTTTTTAAAGTTTATCTATATGATATTTACTTATAAAAGAGTAGAGGGGGATACTCTTTTGATGAACACACAGAAATTTTTAAATTGGGAGTTACGGATGACAGTTCCATTCCTATTAACATTTATATTTTTTTCTCTATTTGATGGTGCAAGAGTAAGACAAATCTCTGTAAACAGTAATTTCAGGATACTTTTTTTCCCTTCTTTTCTGATACTGGGTCTCACTGTGCAGTTCAGGCTGGCCTTGAACTCACTGTGTAGCCCAGGTTGGCCTCGATCTTGAGGTTATCCTCCTGCCTCAGCCTCTGGAGGGCTGGGATTACTGGTGTGCGCCACCACGCCTGGTTTCAGGACACTTTTCAATTTAATTAAACTGATTCAGAAGGCTGAGAAGGAATAGTAGATTTTTGAAATTTTAATTTCAAGGTTAAACCACTAAGTTTGTCAATTAGTAGAACTAATAAATAGAAAGATTCCAGAGGAAGGAACTAAAAGTTACAAGTGTGTAGAATATAATATTACGACACCACGTTTATTACACAGTAGTAAATTTTGTGTGTTGTTTTTCTTACATAGTAGCTACCAGTATTTGCTTCAACAAAGAATGTGTCAGACTGATACCACTCAACTTATATCTGGCATTTAATTAAGCAAGATGCATGTGTGCTGTGGATTTGTGGTCATTTGTATAGTTTTATAGCAGTAAACAGTTGCAAATGTATCTTAAGAACACAAAGATGTAGATGAAGAAATCATAAGGATTGTTCACAATATACCAGTTCCCTTCCTGGGTAAAATATCCTCTTCCCTAACCACTTTGGAATGAAATGTGTCTGTCTGCCTTGCTCTTTAGGGAAATGTGAGCAGCAATAGTATGTGTCACTTTGGGGAAGATGTTTTAAGAGCAAGTGTCGGTGCACAGTTCTCATGTTTCATTCCCTCTGCTACAGCAAGGAAACCAACCTCAATTTCTGAGTGTTAAAGAACAGAATTCCCTACTAATCCGCATTGGACACGTGTAGAACAGAAATCAAATATAAATGGAAGAAAGTACTTGACGAGGGAGAGGACAGTGAGACAGACTTGCGGAGAGAACCAGAGATACCATGAGAACGATAAGACAGCAGCTGATTCCTAGAACTCTTTGGTGTCAGAAATTTTCTCAGGTCCCGTGAATTCTAATAATAACCCCCACATTATCCTACGGAGCTTGATAGGACTCCCAATCCTTAAACAACAACAAAAAGAAGTTTTAAAAATTGTTTCCACTTAGCAGGTGTCCCAAAATATTTAGTGAGAATTTTACTGAGATACGAGTACTATATGTATATTGCTAAATGCCATTCACTGGCAAGGTAGGGAGAGTGCCCTTTCATGATATTATTTATTATTCATTTATCTATTTATTAAGACAGTTTCTTGCTAAGCTGCCTAAATTGTCCTGGAATTCCTGGGCTCAAGCCATCCTCCCAACTCAGCCTCCCAAGTAGCCGGGGCTATAGGTACGCATCACAGCCCAGCTTCCACAGTAATCTTGACAACACTAGGTAGGCATGGAAAAAAAAAAAAACCTTCAGAAAAACTCCAAAACCAAACCAAAACAAAAACCTTGCTACTAAGCAAAAGAGAAAAAAATTAACTCTATTAATTAGCATTTCTTTGTTAGTGAGGTCGAAGTTTCTTCAAATATTTCTAACCTTTTTTCTCTTTTACCCACTCATTTATTAGGATCTTAAAGTTTTTTTGCGAGCTTTGTGAGTTTTATTGTACTATACTCATCAGAATAATTGCCCAATTTTATTTCAGTCTCCAGATTTCCATTTTGTTGGTGCTTTAAGTTAATTGTATATTTATTAGATAGTATATATTTTCCTTTACTAGCCCATCATTGTATCTAAGACTAAAAGTCTAACCAGAGATTATTATCTATTCATTTATTTTTCCTTCACTCTTTCTCATCTATTTGATTCTCAGTTGTACAAAATATTTATATCAATTTAAGGAAACTATAAATACAAAAGCAAGTGAGTGAATAAATAAAACTACAATTCTCTTTTAATAATAAGGTTTTTAACCTGTCACAATCTATTTAGATTTTATTTTATATACAGTATAAGATGTAGGCTTGGGGCCGGTGAGATAGCTCAGTGGCATAAGCGCCTGCCTGGCAAGCGCGAGGGCCCAAGTTCAACTCCCGGAACCCACATATGAAAAAAGGGCTGGTGATATTGCTCAGCGGCACAGGCACCTGCAGGCACGTGAGATGCTGAGGTTGACCCCCGGTACCCACACACACACAAAAAAAGATGTAGGCTTAATTGATTCTTTTTTTGCAAACCAGTAACGCTGGCGTTTTATTGAATAATCTTTCCTTTTCCCCTAATTTAATTTGTTTTTGCAGCATCATTTTTTTAACCAAATATAATGTTTATTTCAATGTATCTATTTTTATTTATTTATTTATTTTTTATTGTGGGTACCGGGGGGTTGACCTCAGGACCTCGCGCGCCAGCAGGCGCCCGTGCCGCTGAGCGATATCACCGGCCCCTTTTTTCGTATGTGGGTTCTGGGAGTCGAACTCGGGCCCTCACGCTTGCCGGGCAGGCGCTTAAGCCGCTGAGCCATCTCACCGGCCAATGTATCTATTTTTATAATTCACATGTGTTCGTTTCTTTGTGCAGGATGGGTTTTGAAATAGTGAATTGAATGTAACAAAATTTGGTTATTAAGTTACCCCTTTGGGATGGGGTGAGGTGGGGTGAGAGTGGGTTAGGGGAGGGAAGTAAGGGGGTGGGTATGAATAAAACACGCTATGTGTATGTATGGAAATATCACAGTAAACCCATTCATTTCTATAACTAATATGATTGGATAATTACAGTTTTTTAAAATTTCCATTAAGTTTTGTTGAGGTGCTTAGGGAGAAGGTATCATAATGTCTATGATATCTGTAACTTTCTTTCGGATGTTTCCAGAAAAAAGAGAGGAAGAAGGTGAATGGCAAAATGTTAATACGATGAATCAAGTCTTAATAAGCACTAGTCTTTTAGCTTTTATGCAAGTTTGAAAAGATGGGGTTGCCAGGTGTGGTGGTGCATACCAGTAATCACAGCACCTGGGAGGCCGAGGCAGGAGGATTGTCATGAGTTTGAGGCCAGCCTAAACTACATAACAAGACCCTATCTCAAAAAGAAAAAGCGTTTTTTGTTTTATTTTGTTTTGTTTTGGGTTGTTTGTTTGTTTGTTTTGATAGGGTAAAACTTCTTTTATACTTTCCTCAGTGAAATTTTAAAAATCAAGGTAAAAAATTTTACCATGTAAGTTTGAAAAAAAAATGCAAAAAGGCTTGAAATTTTACAGAATAAAAGTGGAGGAAATTAAAAGCAATACATTTTAAGTGAGGTACGGGATTAGTTCAATGATTAGGACAAAAAAATTCATGTCAGTTTTTTGTCGTGTCATTTTTTAAAAAAGATTTGGGCTAAAAAGTGTAGTTAGTGGTAGAGGACTTGCCCAGCACATCTCCAGTCCAAAATACTTCACTAAGGTCTAACCTCTGTACTGTTGACCCTGAAGTTATCAAAACACAAATTTGATCTTGTCACTCTTCCATGGTTCCCAAATACCTAAAACATGTACAGGTAAAATCAAAACTCCTTAGAGGTTTAAAAAAAAAAAAAGGGAAGCTCGCATCCTCTGGCCTCACCCTCCTCATTTGCACCCCTCTCAAAAGGAACACAGGTGTTGTAGCTCTACAGAGGTGCTGGTCAATCTTGACAATTATTTTCCTTGCTAATGCTTCTGTACTGCCATTTACTCTCAATTAAGAATGTCCTGCCAGGCGCAGTGGCACACACCTATAGTCGCAGTACTCAGGAGGCAGATCAGTGAGAGTTCAAGGCCAGCTTGGAATACATAGTGAGTTGAACGCCAGCCTGAAGTACATAGCGACAACCTGTCTCAAAAAACAAAACAAAACAAAACAAAACAAGAATGTCCTGCCCATCTCTCCCTCCCTCCTCACCCCAATTCTTAATATCCCTCAAGAACCAACTTCTTTAATGACACTTCCAACTTTGGACTCCCTGTACAGTCACTCATTTCCTCCTCTACGTATTAATCATAATCTAGTGGGGCAGAGAGAAAAGCAAGCAAATAGTGAAGTCCATGATCAAAAAGACTAGGAACTCCCCAAGGAAAGGACATTGTCATACATTTACCTCTGGGTTCAGCACCTACCAATCACACAAACATAAATGTGAAATTGAATTAAACTAGATGATATGAAACAAATAATTGCCTTCCATATTGAAGAATATTAACTATATAGATTTTCTAAAGCTATCAGTTTATAATTTGACCTTAAGAACACCACAAAGTGATTCCTGAAGTTTTACAAATAAATATATATCCTATTATTTTAATAAATTTCAGTAAAATTTATACTTTTTGTTTGTTTTGTTTTACTTTAAGGTAAGATCTGTTTTCTTAAAGACTATGTAATTGCCTGGGTACTTTGAAGGTCATAGAAATAATATTTGAATGGATAGCTGAGATACAAATATTAAAAGGTAGATAATACTAAAAAAAAAACTGCCTGAGAAGAACATTTTCTTTGGCGAAAGCAAAACCCTAAAATATTTAATGAGGCATTGCAAAATAAGCCCTTCCACCCCACCCCCAGGGAGATAAAGTTCAGACTAAACTTTGTTTAGAAACTTTAGAACCATGGGTTTAAAGAACGAGAGAGGTTTGTCAAGATTCTCTGCCAAAGTGCATCACAAGCTTAGCATGTGCTTACGGCCTGCTCTCAAAAACTAGTCTTCATGAGCTAGGCAGCTGCCGGCATTTAGAGTACCCTCTAGCTAGTTAGGACTCAAACTGGGTCACACCTCCATTTCCCATAAGAAGCTCCAGAAACTTTCTGCTGTCTTCTCTTATTGCTTCTGTTTTATAAAATTTCTCAATTTATTTACTTTTTTTTTTTTTTTTTGGTGGGTTCCGGGAGTCGAACTCAGGCCCTTGCGCTTGCCAGGCAGGTGCTTACGCCACTGAGCCATCTCACCGGCCCAAATTTCTCAATTTTTAACCTTAGAGTTGTGATATTAAAATTTACAAATATGAAAGTACACATTACGTTGTTCCTGAGGGGTTCACATTTCTGACAAACCTGCTTATCTTATGTACTTTGTTTCTGTGGTAATAAGATCTTTGCAAGCTTCCACCTCAAAAAAGTTGAAGTCACCAGTAACAGCTAACATGTATCAAGTGCTCTGAATATCCCAAGCACTGTGCCTCTAAAAATCTCTTTTAACCCTCAGAGGAGTTCTGGGAAGAAAAAGGCTTAAATGCATTTTTTGGACCTGTCGCTTCCCCTACCCTAATTCCTTACTGGAGCAATTCAGGGACGAAAGCAACCAGAGACCCCTGGAAGTAATCTGTGCTTCTGAGGACACCCATGAGTTTTCTGGAAGAGGGAGTAGGAGTGGGGCATAGGATCTGTAGCTTGAAAATCTGCTCCTGTCTGAGAGGAAAAGGGGGCCTACGCAAGTAGACACAGTCACTCTCTTTCCAAGTGTCTGGGAGAAGGCTCTTTCCTTTGTACTTGGAAACCCTGAGAATAAAGATCTTTCCTTCCTTCTTTCAGTGAAGGGGACTCAATTTGTCAGCCTGTCTGATTTTGGACTACTAGTTCTTGAAATGTTGTCCAAGAAACAATGACATCCCCCAGGAATGGTTAGAAGTGGCTAGAAATGCAGTTCTCAAGCTTTGTGCAGACTGACAGATCAGAGGCTCTGGAAGTGCGGCCCAGCAAGCTGTATTTTAGTACATCCATCAAGAGATTGTGATAAACACTCGGCTTGGAGAATCACGGGGCTAGGAGACCAGAGCAGAGATTTCATAGCAGAAACTTGAATACCACTCCACTCAGGTGGCTTCTTAAAGTTATAGAAACCAAATTGACCTGACCTGTAAAGATGCTGAGGAACTCAGGGCCACTAGCAAAGCACAGGAAATTGTGAAACATACAATGGGTAGTAATTTGAGGATGATTCATCAATAGATTTGTCAGAAAAGGGCAGAAAAACAATCAAAGACAGATTATAACTTTAATCATAATAACAACCTTAGTGCTCCTAATAAAATTGAGGTCTACAAGATTTAAAAATTTCAAGGTCACATCACCAGTAACAAGATTTGAACCCAGTGCTGATTCCAAGTCCTCTGCCTTGTCCCATATATCCTAATTAAGTCCTAGTTAAGTTTGCCTGAACTGTTTCTGTACAATTTTTTTTCTTTAGGCTTTGTTTTAAGGTGTGATATGGCACAACAAAAAACATAAGAAAAGTACATATATCTGTGTATATATTTTATAGGTATGAATGTGTATATATTTATAGTACATATTTTGAGAGAGAAAATTTTGTATATATTTATATTTATATTTCATTACACAACCAATGCTCATATGATCACCACCTCCCAGGGAAAAAAATAGAACATTGAAGCACCAAGAAGCCCCTAAATGCCACTCTCTTCCTCCTGAAGGTAACCATAAATTTGACTCTTATGATCATCGTTTCCTTGCTTTTCCTTATTAAATGACCTCTATAATTATTCTCAAACAACATAGATATTTTGTTTCCCTATTTTGAACTTTACATGAAAGAAATCATACTTTGTATGTTCTTTTGTGCCCCACTTCTTTTGCTCACCATCATATTTGTGACATTTATTTGTTATATGTAGCCATAATTTTTTACTGCTACATAGTGTTTCATCAAGTGAATAAAAAAAATTTTTTTAACTTAACCCCAAATCAGTTTCTTCATTCACACTGTCACTCTCCTAATTCAGGAATTCATTAAATTATTTATTATTTAAACCATCCTCTTGGATTTAACTATTCTCATCTCCAGGCTCTCCCCAACTGATCATGTTCCTCCTGTTAAAAGAAGTTGTCTGAGGGGAAGAAGAAAGGCTAAGAATGGGGCCTGTGAGATAGCTCAGTGGCATAAGCGCCTGCCTGGCAAGCGTGAGGTCCTGAGTTCGACCCCCAGTACCCACACACAAAAAAAAGAAAAGCTGAGAAGAAGCGAACTCTAAGGGCAGAGAAAAACTTTTCTAGCAGATGGCTTTGAGTTTCTAAGTTCAGAGATGATTTTTTTTTTTATTCAAATGTGGATACTGGGAGTCGAACTCAGGACCTCACGCTTACCAGGTGTGCTCTTATGCTGCTGAGCCATCTCATTGGCCCAAGTTCAGAGACTCTTACTCCAGAGTTCAGACCATCCATTTGGACCCCTCTGGTAATTATGACTACAAGAACCCAATCAAGTTTTTCTAGGCTTTCACTGTGTTCTGGCTAACTTCTTGAGATTTAACTGAAAACAACAGGTTCATCCTTTGGTGCGCGCAAAGCCAATAAGCACAACCAGGAGATAAGAGTGAAGAGAGGTTTACTACTTTTCCAAGTAAGGAGAGCACGGGGTTGTTTCTGGGGGAGGAGCACCACTTCTCTGTTGTCTGAGCTGCCTGCCGAGATCCAAACTCAGCCCCAACCAAAAATTAGAGGGACAAAGTTCAACGAAAGGGAGACGCGTCATTTGTAAAGAGGCAAAGGGAGGGGGAGAAAGGAGAAGACAGATAGCTACCATGATAGGAAAGAATCAGAGCAGGGTGATCTGGAAGGATGGTGGACCCCTGGGCCCTTCGTTCTTAGCTGTTTTTATGGGGGAGGGGATGACTTTTTCGCCTCCGCCTGGAACTTGCCATTACTGGATTGGCTTCAGGGCACCTCTGTCTAATGTCATTTCTTCCAGTGGTCTACGTGTAGCTTCTTTTTGTCTGTTTGTTTACATGTCCTTGATGTACATTTTAAGGCCTTATCATTGGGGTGGGCAGCTAGTTGGCAAGGGGGTGTCATGTTCATGATTAGCTTAGAGTTAATAAGAGGGCATGTGGGTATCTATTGTACTCTATAATGACCCTGGAGTGAATAATACAGTGACTCTAGAATGAATACACACACACACACGTGTGTGTGTGTGTGTTAGTGCACAGGTGTGAGTACACACTGCCTTAAATTTAGTTAGCCACCCCACTTTGCTTCCTCTATATTTTATTGGAAGTGGGGCAGCTTATCGTTTGTGCACCTGACTTTTTCTCTGTGTCCTGCCTGTCAGCTCTTTTTCTCGTCTCTTGGTGCAAGTCCCAAGGCCATTTGGTGCCTTTCTTTACCTGGTTTTTTATTTTTGTTTTCTCTTTGTACCCTTGTCTTTGACTTGCTTCCCAGGGGAATCGCTCTAGTAAAATTCATTTTGAACTCCTAGTCAGGATTAGCTAGAAGACCTAAGGAGGCCCCTATTTTATTTTCTCCTCTACAGATCCCTGTCTCTGTTCCTGGCTCCCAAAGTAGTGTCTCTCCCCTAAGAAGGAAGCAAGGGGCTTTACTGGGGAAACTCAGGCGTGTTCATTTTGGAAAGACCGGACATCACAGGTAGAGGTGGGCATATTCCCAAGCGTGCTCAGTTTGAGGTTATACTGTCACTAGACAGGGTCCAAGTGCGGTAGGGTAAAAGAAATTTAAAATAGGCAGAAAGGAGGCAAGGAAAAATCATAATATTAGAATGAAAACTACAGTGTAGGGACACAAGCCCAGTTTATTTTCTCTTCTCCCAGAGCACAGTACGCCTGAGCGATTCCCTTTCCTTTGCAAAAGGACTCAGCAATTCCCTTTTACTTATAAATGGTCCTCTTTCGCTTGTGAATAGATCACCTTTTCACCCGTAAATTACACTTTCCCCTATGGCTGGACCCTTATCTTACTGTGAGGGGGCATCCTCCCCATCTCACCAAACTGAGGCCACAGCTTCCCACTGCCAAAACCACGTAAAGATTCCCAGTTCCAGCCGGGCATGGTGGCGCACCCCTGTAATCCTAGCAGTCGAGAAACTGAGCGGGGAAGATCGCCTCAAATTTAAGGCCAGCCTGGCCTACATAGTGAGTTCAAGGCCAACCTGCACTACAAAATGAGATTTTGTCTCAAAAAAAACAAAACAAAGATCTCCAGTTCCGAACTGCAGTGCATCCCTTTTCTCTGAGCGCCTGCACTCCACTCAAGTGCATCTTAAAATCTCTGCCTGATAAACAGTTCTTGTGCCTCTTACTGATGAGTTCTGAAAATTCTTTTTCTGGGAAGGGAGTTAGTGAGCCTCAAGCAGTCTATGTTTAGAGTGGGTTAAATTTCTCAATTTCAGCTTCCGCAACTCCTCAGACTCCGTCCAGTGACACCAGGAGGTTCCCCAAAGAGGAGATGAGGAACCTCGACCCCCACCCCCACCACCCACAGAACAAGTTTGCTGACTCATCATAGAAAAAGAATGTTTAGGACTCAGAAAAAGAAATATTCAGTAGGAGACAGATTTATTTAGAAAATAAAAAGTATACACTCAGACGGGAATGTGGGCATTTAGAGAGTGAGATGTTTTGTGGCCTATGTCTGGGTATTTTTATATGGTCTCGGGTATTTTCAAAATGAGTGATTTTAGAATATGTATTCCTACTGCAAAGTTACCCATTTGGCAGACTATGTTGCAAACCATTTACAGGTGTTTGAAAATGAGATATGCTGCCTGCTTATTAGTATGCTTTCTGGGGATAGAGGTTAGTGGGAAAAAGCACAATTTACAGGTGAAAAGCATGGGTCCAGAGCCCAATTTACAGGCTTATTGTGTCTTTAAGACCCTTAGAAATAATTTTGAAATTGGTTTCCTGAAGGAAAAAAATAAAATTCTTGAGTAATTTTGTGTTCTAAAGTTGCAATTTTTCTTAAAAGTATAATTTTAACATTGAGTTTCCTTGTCTCCTTTTTACCTAATATATCTCTCCTTCTTTTGAAATCCTACCTCAATATTTCTTCACAAATCATGTGTTCAGAGATAGTGAACAGGACAGCTTCTGGGTGGAGGATTTAGCACTAAAATAAGATTATGGTGAGCAAAGTTTACTGTAGATACCTAGAAGAGTGAATCAGAGTGACTTCACATTTGGCTTGTTCATTGTGGTTTATCTGAAACAACTTGAAGCAGTGGTAACAGTCATTTAAGGGGATGCAGCCTCCCCCATCCTTATCATTTTAGCACAGGGGTTGCCAAACTTTTTCTCTAAAGGTACAGATATTTTCAGCTTTGCAGACCGTAGTATCCCTCAACTCTGCTTTTGTAGGGTGAAAGCAGCCATAGAGACAACGGAAACAACTGGGCCTTGCAGTGTTCCAGTAAAATTTTATTGGTGGCAAGATTTGACCCATAGCCTGAAGTTTGCCAACCCTTCTCTCAGTGTAATTTCAGTCCTTATTGCTATTTGTTTTGATTTTTTCCTCTATAGTTTTTATTAAGATCTAACTTTATTTATTTATTTTTTGTTAGTCCATGTTTGCAGTGCATAATGTTTACACTCCTTTTGTGGGCTTAATCCATGTACATAACACATCTTCATTCCTTTTCTCATCCCCCTTCCCACCTCTCCTTTTTCCCCTCTCTCCATCTCTTAATCCTGTTCCCATTTAAGAAAGATCTATCTCTTTATTTATCTACTTTTTATTTTGCTCTTTACTTATAATTTGGGTTTTGCATATAAGAGAAATTACACAGTATTTAAACTTGTGTCTGATTTACTTATATTCAATAAAATATAGCAACTCTTGGTGCAGTATTTGATGAGTTTTTGACAAATTATTCACCTGTGTGATCGCCATCCTAATCAGGATTTAGAACGTTCCCTTTACACTAGGGAATAATTTAATGCTTCCTTCTAGAATGCCCATAGATTAATTTTGCTTATTCTTTAACTCATAGACATCAGAATAGTGATTAAACTCTGAGGCCAAGCATGGAGATTGACTAGAAGGAAGCATGAAGGTACTCCCTAGTGTAATGGGAATGTTCTAAATCTTGATTAGGATAGTGATCACACAGGTGAATAATTTGTCAAAAACTCATCAAATACTTTCAGCTTATTTGTAAGATTCATCCATGTTGTTGAGGATGATATCATAGTCCATTCCTTTTTATTGCTGAGTAGTATTCCACTGTCTAAATATTCCACAGTTTTATGAATATATCCAGAGTACTTTCCTAGGCTACTGTAAAAAATTGCCACAAATCTGGTGGCTTAAAACAGCAGAAAGTTACTCTTTCACTGTCCTGGAGGCCCAAAGCCTGAAATTGAGGAATTGGCAAAGCCGCACTCCCTCTGAAGATCCTAGGGGACAAATTTCCCTTGCTTCTTCCAGCTTCTACTGGCTCCAGGTTTCCTTGGCTATGGCAGCATGACTCCAATATCTGCTTCTGTCTTCACATGGCTCACTTCCCTGTACCTCTGTCTTTTTCCTCTTTACTTATATGGACAGTGTTATTGAATGTAGTACCCACCCTACTCGAGGATGGTATCATCTCAAGATCCTTAATTATACAGTGACCCTTTTTCTAAATAAGCCCACATTCACAGGTTCCAAGTAGACACGCCTTTTAGGGGGCCACTGTAGAATAACAGTTCATCAAGTCTCTTCGTTCTTTTCTCTTCTTCTTCTCTTTCTTTTTTCTTTTTCTTTTGCTATTATGACTACAACTGGTCTGACTACTCTTACATGCAAGACTTTTTTTTTTGGTACCTGGAATCAAACTCAGTACTTGTGCTTGCTAGGCAGGCACTTGTGCCGCTGAGCTATATCCCCAGCCCAAGACTCTTTGTTGATGTGTTTTTAGCCTCATTGTCTTTGAATACCAATTCTAATTATCTTAACATAAAATTTGATTTTCTTTTTTGTAATAATGTGTGGAGGACCACCTGGATGACTCTCCTTGAAAGAAGAGCAATTATCTCCATTTTGGCTAAACCTGGCCCTATTTCCATGTATTGATACGTACAGACCTGGCTAGGACTTTTCCTTATCCCTTCAATTGGCTTTCAGCAACGCAAATCAGTCTAGCTAAGGTGCTGATATGTAGTCTTTGAAGCAAGGCAACAGCTCAGTGTTTCCCCACCCCCATAGCTCCCAAAACACATGGGTGAGCCAGGCAGAATGGAGAGCTGTGCTCCACGCTGTCAGCAGGGATCAGGCCTCGAGAAAGAGGCTATGACTTCCCAGGGCATAGAAGATCACACATCAGAGCTGAAGCACCGACCCCAAAACATTAGATACTACCTTGAATTGTGTTATGCAGATTACTCCTTCTGCATCTCCTTCCCTCTGCATATTGCAAAGGTGATTTCAGGCCACCTGCCTAGCACAACTCATGGTACTAACGGACTTCCCACCACTCTCACAGTCACTCATCCCCGAGCCACACCCCTCTGTGAGAATTAATAAAACCCGGGTTCGGCCCTGGGTCGTGGCCTTTGTTCCAGTAACCACCATCTTGGCTGGACTTAGGACCCCTTTGGCTCTCCACAACTATAAATATGCCTTAGTGTCTTTATTCTCATCGTGGGTTGCACTGGAAGTAGTAGATTGGAATTAACTCGCTAGAATTCCAATAACTTGTCCATGGGATTACAAATATAAACTTCCTGGACCGGGACAAGGACCAGGAAGGGTTTGCTATAATAATGTCCCATAATAACATTTCTAATTTTGGCAGAATTTTCTGTAAGAATGGATCAATCTATGTACATCTTTCTGTACTATTTTGTATGAATGAAAACACAGTAATGTCAAGAAACAGGATACGGAATTCTAAGTGTCTTCATTTTTGTTTCTATACATTATTTCAAGAAGCATTATCTTTATTTAAAATTACTCCTTAAAATAACAGCTATATCTGATTAAAAACAAATAAAAAACCTGATATCTTGACTCCATTCTGTCATTTGTTTTGATAACTTTACTAGTGTTTGCAACCATTACATAAACTGCCTTTGATACATTTATTTCACATAGGAATGACTGATACTGACCATTCCATTGGCATGGAATACAGCTCCAATAGGCCCAACTTTAACAGAACTGCTGGCTGTGGATTAGAGGCTGTCCGTCTATATTCAGATGTGTGTGTCTGGCTGCCACTCTATAATGAAAGTTTCTTGGAAGTCATGGACTCCGTCTCATTCATCTTTGTATCCTCTAACTCTAGGCACAGCTCGGTGCTTTCTTAACCTTACAAGTGTTTCCTGACTGTGAATAAAAAATAAGAAGGAAGAGAGTACCTGCTTCGTAGTAGAGTAATTCCACTAACGCAGAACAGTTCCAGGTAATGAAATTTCTTAGTTTTAGCACGATTCCTTTTTTAACCTATTGGAAAGTCTTCAAGATTATTATTTATTACACTACTGGTTTCTTATTGAATATTTGTTTTCTTTATTCAAAAATTCTAAGAACTGGTGATTAGGTACACTATTCATTTGTGAAAGCAGTTTAAAATACTACTCAGGCCCTGTTGATACTGGTGAATTTAACAGATTATGTAATGTGCTGTCATTACTACCCTAGTCATTTGAAATGTCTAAAAATAAAAAACCTTACTTTACTTATTTGAAAAGTGTAGATTTCTGCAATTCATTGTTAGAAGAGAGTTATTTTTAAACTCTTGGGTGAAGAAATTTGAAATTTTCACTAATCCTAACTTCCCTTTTTACTTTGTTCCTTTAATTTTCATTTTCATTTTTAATAGGCCTGTCTCTGAAATTGGAGTTAACAAACATGCTCTTTCAAAACCATAATTTCTACATTTTGACACAATTATGTACAGGATGAGGTTTAACAGATGAGACAGTAAAGACTGTGACAACACAATCGTATGCTAGGTAGTGTAATTTAGGATATAGATTTTTGAAGACACATGAATGTTATTTTCAAAAGCACAATTTAAAATCAAATAGGCATTTAAAAATTATTTTAAATGCAGCATTATTTACCATATTGTATTATTAGTCAGGGTTTTTATTTTAACCTTTTTTAGTACTTTAGGAGTATTTTCAGCTACAAGTGGGGCCGGTGAGATGGCTCAGCGGCTTAAGCGCCTGCCCAGCAAGTGCGAGGGCCCGAGTTCGACTCCCGGATCCCACATATGAAAAAGGGGCCGGTGATATCGCTCAGCGGCACGGGCGCCTGCTGGCGCTCAAGGTCCTGAGGTCGACCCCCCGGTACCCACAAAAAAAAAAAAAAAAAAAAAGCTACAAGTAACAGAATAACAGACTAATAGAGTTAAACCAAGAGGGGCTTATTCGTCTACTATAATTAGGTGCTTGCTGGCATTGGGTTAGCAATTTAAGGTCAGGGCTCTGGATTGATAGTCTGTAATTCTCTTTGCTGTCTCTTTGTAGGCACAAGATAGATGCAAAATCTCCAATTTTCACAGCTCTATTCAAAGGCAGGAAACAGGAGGCGATACTGGGCTGAGCTTTCTACTTTCTCTTTCTCCTCCTCCTCCCCCTTCCTCTCCTTCTCCTGCTTCCTCCTTTTTTTTTTCTAGGAAAGACTTATCTTTGTTAAGCCATCCATTTACTAGATTGTCCCTTGCAGAAATGTGTCACTTGACGCTCCTTAGTTGTAAAGGCTGAGGAAATGAATATATACTTCACTTCTGTAATTAAAGGAAAAGGACGAAGGGGTTAGGAAAGCCTTTTAGATAACCAATTACATATTTCATATACTAGCTCCTTCGTAAGCATATGTCAAGTTATACATACTCTTTTTTTTGTGGGAAAAAACCCCCAAAATTTCAAAACAAAATAATAGGAAAATAACAATAGTTAATACATTGTGTATTGTTATCTCCAAAGTAGGTACTCAAAGTACAAGATATGGGCATAAAAAATTCTCCAAACAACTTTAGCACAAATCTTTCTTTTCAATGAAAGAAGAGAAATTAGTAGTAAAACTCTCTTGTATTATTTTCCTTTTCCCTTCCTTCCTTTCCCATTCCCCCCACTCTAGTTCCTCTTTCCTTTTGAACGTTTCTTCCCATTTCACAATATCTATTATACATTTTGGACCTTATCTACTCTTTCAGGTTCTCACACTAGGGGGGACAATACAATATTTACACATGTGTATCTGATTTATTTCACTTATGAGTATGGTCTCAAGTTGTATCCATTTACCTATAAAAGTCTCAATTTTGTCCTGCTTTATGGCTGAGTAGTACTCCTTGTACAAAAGGACCACATCCTTTTTATCCATTCCTCAGTTGGTGGGCATTTAGGTTGTTTCCAAGATTTAGCTATTACAAATTGTGCTGCTATAAACATGGGCACACATATATCACTGTGTTATGATGTTTTTAATTCTTCTAGGAAAATACCCAGAAGGGGAATAGCTGGGTTGAATGGGACCTCTAATCCTAGTTTTTTGAGGAATCTCCACACTGATTTCCACAGTGGCTGTACCAGTCGACACTCCCACCAACAGTAGAGAAGGGTTCCTTTTTCCCAAAAGCCCCTCCAGCATTTGTTATTAGTTGATTTCTTGATGATAGCCATTCTTTCTGGAGCAAGATGGAATTCAGTGTTGTTTTAATTTGCATCATGATACATACTCTTAAGTAGAGATAAGGTTGAGGTGCACATCTACCCTTTATTGCCTTTCCTATAAATTTACACTTTCTTTTTCTCATTTGTTCAGAAATGGAAGTTCTTGTTTTTTCTCTTCTTTTTTTTTTTTTTTTTTTTTTTGGTGAGGGAAGGGTATAGGGGATTGAATCCACTGAGCCACATCCCTAGTACTTTTATTTATTTAGTTTTTATTTTGAGACAGAGTCTCACTAAGTTGCTAATTTTCCTGGACGGGGTTTGAACTTGTGATCTTCCTGCCTTACCCTCCCAGAGTGCTGGGATTTCAGGTGTGCTGTACCATATCCAGCTCAGAACTACTTAGCTGTATTATTTATCAGGAAACATTTATTAAGCATCTATGATGTGGAAAGCATTACCATTTACTCTGTGACCAGGAGGAGAATTAGGAATGTCTTTATGTAAGACATATATCTTCATTAAGGAGGTATTTATTGAGTGCCTACTATATGCCAGACACTGTTCTAAGTTTTTGAGATATATTTGTGAGCAAAGCAAAGATCCCTGCCCTTGAGGGAGCCTACATTCTAGCACAGCATAGTGGACATTTAAAAACATGAAGAAGGATGCGTAAGTATAAAATAGGAACAAACAAGCATAAATAAGTATGAAGGGGAAATACATTTTATTCAAAGGGAACAACACAAGCAATGGCATGGAAATGTGAATACTGAAGACCTGTTTGGGGAGCATCAGCTAATCATGGGGAATGCACGATATGTGATGAGTACTGAAAGGCAGGTTGCTATCAGGTCATGAAGGCTTATGTATGACAAGGGAGATGTGAATTTTGCCAGAACCACTTGACATCTTGCAAAGTTAGTGAAAAAACTTAGTAGGTAGCTTCACTTGGAGGATCTACAGATAGTTTGAACTTATGTCCCAAATGGACTCATTATATTTCATCTGAAACCTGTTCTCCTCCTGTATTTTCTAAGTTGGTAAATGGCTCTGCTGTTTCCTCCATTCTGACAAACTGCTTTGAAAGTGATTTTTCCCCTAAAACTACTTAACGCAGAGGTTAGATTGGGGGATGATGCAGGAATATTTATAAATTTGGGGTATGGGGAACCATTAGGCTTAAAACAATATACATTTATTATTTCAATTTCTGTGGATCAGGAGTCCCGGCACAGTTTAGCTGAGTCCTCTGCTTGGGGGTTGCACAAGGCTGAGTTGAAGAGTTTTCAGGGCTGTGTTGTCATCTGGAGGCTTAACTGAGGAAGAATTTGCTTCTAGTTTTACTGTTGGTTAAAACTCATTGCCTACAGTCTCTCTCTCTCTCTCTCTGTCTCTATCTCTGTCTCTGTCTCTGTCTCTTACTCTTCTCAGTACTGGGAATTGGACCCAGGGCCTTATATCCTCAAGTCTATCTTACTTTTTATTTTCAGACAGGGTCTTACTAAATTGCTAAGTCATCCTGGGCTTGAGCTCGGACTTCTGCTCAGCCTCCCACAGTGCTAAGATTACGGATGTGCACCTCCATGCCTGTCTCCCAGCTTCCTTCTGACTGTTGCCTGGAGGCTGTCCTTAGCGCCTAAAAGCCACCTACAGTTCCTAGAGGCCACCTATTGCCACGTGGATTTTCCTAACATGGCTGCTTAATTCACCAAATCAGCAAGGAGAGTCTCTAGAGTTAGTTGGCTGGCAAGACAAAAGCAATGTAATTGTGGAAGAGACATCCTTAACCTTCGCTTTATTAGGAACAAATTTACAGGACCTGCCCACCCGCAAAGTAGTATGAACACCTACGATGTGAACACTAAGAAGTAAAGATCACGGGAGCCTTGTTAGAGTCTCTCACCACATCCTCATGGTCTTCTTTGTTCTTAGGCTCTGCTCCATGGGTCCTGTCTCTGTGACTGATCTTGAAGTGAAGCTTAGTTTCTGCCGGAAACTGAACACCGGCCACTCGGTGTTTGTGGCTTAGTACTTTACAGAAGATGTAAGTGTACTGCCTTTGGCCATTTTGCTGTCTTTTTTTTGCCTCTGTCCCATTTCTCTACAGGTGTCCTAGGAAATTCTTTCTCCCTCTGGAAAGCACTGTAGTGTGGCTTTTCTAGCTTTCCACTCACAGACTTGTATGGCCAAATTTCTTAAGGAGCTAAGTGGACCATATTTATTTGGACTCTTTAGAAGGAATTAAAATAGAAAAGCTTTTTTTCTGCAGTCCTGTATACAAATCTGATCATATTTCTCCTTCTCTCAAAAAGACCTTTAATACTTTTCTAGTTATATAGTAGATATAAGAAATATAGAATAAATTCAAGTCCCCAAATATGACATGTCAGACATGATTTGGCTCTTGCTTGGTTTCTGAACATTCCTCACGTTGCACTCCAAGGCCCAAGTTTTAGGGAATTATTTTACAGGTCGTTTTATGATTCAGAAACTTGACTCTTACTCTTTCTCCCCGCAATGCCATTCTTTTCCTCTTTTTCTGTCACTCCCTTCTCTACACATCTATTGCGATTCTATTTCCTCTGTGAAGTGTTTCCTATCTCTCTTTTGTAACTTCACAGTATCTTGTGTGGACTGATATTAATATTTGTAACATTTATATACATTTCTTTATATGCTTACATCTTTTTATGAAACTGTAAACCTCTCAAAGAGGTTATCCTATCATAGAGAGAAATACAGGCCAATGCATCAGGAGAGAGGTGATAGTTGGAGCAGACACTCAAAAGTAATTAACATAGAAAATGGTATTTGAAGTCTTGAGAGTGGAAGAGATCATCCAGAAGAGAATAGAAGAGGAGAAATCAGAGCAATATAGAACCTTCAATTAGGGTGCTCAATGAAGTGTAAAATCAACTTTGTGTTTGCTGTTTCCTAGGTCTTTAGGTGATGTTAAATCTTTTAATTACTTTTTTGTCTTGACTAAATAGTCAAATGTTGTAGAGTACTTTGGGTTCTCACTACATTCTAAGTAAGGTATACTGTAGGTAGATGAAAATGTTCATTTAAGTAAAAAATATTTCTTATAAAAGAATTAAATTTAAAGAAATTTTAGATAAAATATTCTCTGTTTTATAATTTGAGCAACTTGAATAATTTTTTGGTATCTTTGTCAGTTTAATTTTAGCACATTTCTGTTTGAAATACCATTTCCATTATAGACCATAGCATGTAAGCTCACAGTCTTATCACCATAGATATTTTATTGAAACGATGAGCCCTCAGTAAATTAAGGTCTTAATGTTCAGCAATAAAAACTCAATTTCTTTAGATTTTATATAAGAACTCTGGAATAATGAAGCAAGTGTATTGAATACCTATCATATGTATCTGTTACTGCCTCTGTTGGTTTGATTGCTTTCTGGCAGATGGCTCCTGTAAGATACTTGTGAACTTCATTAATCTAGTATAGTGTCATTTCCTGAGATTTAATTTTTAGCTTTTAAAGTACTACAACTTAGAATCACATTACAAGCAAAATTCATCTTCATTTTAATCTAAGAGTTCTTTCACATAGAGCAATTTTGTTTTCAGTGTTCCTTCCTTCAAAGTAAATTTGTTGTTAAAATTATTCACAATTTAAGATGCGAGACAAACTGTGATGAGACATGGAGAGAGAAAAACATTCTTAGAATGTTTTAAAACATTAATTATTTTACTAAGACATTAGTGAGAGATGAGTAGAAGTCTTTTATATATTATTAAGAAAAGACTAGAGTTCTGTATTAGTAATTTATGGTATATTCCTGTTAAGCACTTCTCAAAATATTTTGAAATGAAATGGAGGATTTTATTCACCAGAAATCCCATGGCACTGCCTCTCATAAATGCTGGAGGGTGCTGTGCTTCTCCCTACTACTTCTGTTTCTGTGTGTAAGGACTTCACCAGAGTAGTAGCGTTCAGGCCTCTTACCCTATGTGGTTGGTAACTGACAGCCATTAATCTAGAGATCATAATTAGGTAGAGGTAATCTATTAATATGATCATAAACTCATAAACTTTCAGTCCTGGACCAAACTGAGTCAGTTTAAGTTCTGTTCCAGGGTCTGACTTGGGAGCAGGGTAGAGCTGAGAAAGGGCAGAGTATGTCAGGAAACACTGGCAAGCTCATTTGGTCCTCAGCTCTACCCCTCATAATAATGAAAGTGATATATTGACCTTTAACTGCCTGACTCCAGTTGGAATTTCTAACCTCCCTCCCAGTTCTGAAATGCAGTAATCCTAAGTGAGATTGGATGGATGCAGCAGTGAACATTTCAGTCCCTAACAGAAAGCAATACACTTGTCAAAAGTACACCTACGTCTTGATTTAAATTGTTGTCCCTGACACATTACTTTCTATAAGGGAAAATTAAAATGCATGAATTCGATATAACATGGTAGCATTTCTTTTACTTTTATGTTGAGCCAGGGACACCCTGACATGGACTGTACACGATGAGGCCAGACCATCAGAAGACAGCCGAGGTCACTCTAGGCAGAATGTTGCTCACCAACATTATTTTGCAAAAGTGGGATCCAGCCACCTTGCGGGTAGAAAGAAAAGAGCACGTGTGTGGAGTTAGAATATGAGCATATGGATATTTTTCTGGATATATCTATGTTCCAAAAGCCTGGAATAGGAACTGAGAAAAATGCTTCTTCTTAACGTTCTTAGTCCAGCCTTGCTCTGGATATGCAGAAGAGAATGGAGCCAGATAAAATTTCATAGTTAGTCACCCTGTATTTCCAAGAGGAGTACATTATCGTATAACATAAACCTACTTTTGAATGAAAATATTCCCCAAAAGCAATTATTTCAATTCAAATTCAGTTTTTCTTACTCTATCACATGTAGTTTTTTGATTATAGAAGAGATGTAGAAATAGAAAATTTGAAAAACAATGTTAAATTAATTATAAAAGCATAGTTTGTCACTAATGTTAAGTATATATTTAAAGCTAAACACTGGAATTATATGTACCTGTGTTCCATAATTTAAATTCTTAAAGCATGTCTGAAAATGCCTTAAATGTAGCTGGACATAGAATTTCATATATGGTGAGTGAAATGGAGGAAGGTCAGGCCAGATATTAACCTCTTCAGTAATATTAAATAGTAACTACAAGAAATACCATCCTTTTCTTTTTGTCTATTTTAGCAAAAGTAATGAAACATAATAAATAAACATGATAAATAAATGAATCAAAGTAAATGTAATAAATAAAATGTAAATTGTAATAGTAATTACTATATTAAGAGCTGCTAAGAAGTATAAAAGAAAAAAAAATACAAGTGTAGGAGTTAGAGCAGATGGTATGTTGTGAGTTTTATGACTCACCACACAGTTACTTAGCAGAGTCAAAATTTCAACATTTAATTTATACTAGTTCTATATAATTCAACACTATAATATGAAAAAATGGTACTTTCCTGGTTTGTACTATACAAAATCTGCAAACAGAAATACCTTGCCATTTTTGAATGCATAAATTTATTGCTTACAAATGAAATACTTTGCAGATTTATTGCAAGCAGCAAATCTAATAACTGGATTGGGATTATCCCTTAATGGTAGAGCACTTGCCTAGTATGTGCAAGGCCCTAATGATTTTTTAAATTATACGGCCTTCACAACATCTCACCTAAGAATTTTGCTCCGTTATGCCTACTCTTACAAAAGTATATAGGAAAAAAAAATTATATATTGTTAGTTCATGCAGCTTTTAAAAAAAGACACAGAGATGTACTGTTTCTTCCACTGAGAAGAGAAATAGCAAGAATTCTGTAAAGTTCTAATTCTTAGGTGCTGTTTTATTCAGCACACTCTTAAGGAATTACTATGGTAGCCTGAGACATTCCTCTAAGCAGGGAACATTCCACCCAGCTGAAACAGTAGGCTTCATACCCACACCTGTTCAGGAAGTAAACCCTCTCCACATGTTAATAACACAAAGAGGCTCAAGGTTTTCACTCTGTAGTTAGCTTCCTAATAGAATTTCTAGAGACCAGTCTAGAACTCATAATGACTATTCTAGAAATTGTAATGACTATCAGTTTTCTAGGATTAAATCAGAAACTCATTTTCCTTGCATGTTGGACATTCACAGGTCACACACACACAGCATTGTCTGATGTCCTGGTTGGTATCTTTGCCAAGGGTTTGAATATCAGAGTGAAAGTGTTTAAAACTTTATTCGGTAGTTCCATTGAGAAGCTTAGTGATACATTTTTAATGACAATTAATGATTGTCATTTGATAATAAATGTTGGTATTACCACAACCTCCTCTGATCACCTTTCTGAAGTGTCTGCGTTGTTTCATACATAGCTTTCAAGGTTTAGGCCTTGGAATACCAACGTCTCTAGAAATTATACAAAGAGGGTAACTACAAAGTGAAAACCTTGAGCTTTTTGTGTTATTACCATGTGAAAAGGATTTACTTCCTGAACTAGCACAGGTATGAAATCTAGTATTTCAGGTGGGAAGAATGTTCCATGCTTAGAGTAATGTCCCAGGCTACTACCAGTAATTCCTTAAGAACATGCTAAAAATGTTCTAAGTCTAAGAAGAGATGCTTAATAGTATACTTAACATTAGTGACAAACTATACTTTTATAGTTAATTTAACATTGTTCTTCAAATTCTTTATTTCTACATCTCTGCTATCATACGCTAAATCTAAGAATTAGAATATTGCAGAATTCTTTTTTTTTTTGGTACTGGGAATTGAATTTAGGACCTTATGCTTGCCAGGCAGGCTCTTGTGCCACTGAGCTATATCCCCAGCTGAATGAATACTGCAGAATTCTTGCTGCTTCTTTTTTTAGATGGAAGAAACATATTATATCTCCATGTGTCTTTTTTTTTTTAATTATGTAGAGTAACAATATTATAGAAAATTTTCTGATACACATTTGCTGGACTAGGTACAATGAACAAAATTCTTAGGTAAGAGGTAAATAATATGTAATTTTAAAACATCATTTTCTGTAGGAAATGTTCCTCTAAGAAATTCTGTCCAACATTTATCACAATTTTTACCTTCAATCCAAACTAAAGTTCATCAAGGTACTTCTTTAGGACATTGCTATTACTGGAGTCATCTTTAAAGCTCACTATGATACTGAAATATCACCAGAAGTTTTGTTATATGAAGGAAGTTATGTGACTAGTGTTTGGTAGATATGGATCGAAAGAAATATTTTGGTGAACTACTTGGGGTTGGGGGGGTGAGACCTCCTTTCCACGGAGCATGATAAGAATTATAAACCATCTTTAATGATGATGATAGTGCATGCAGGTTTGAGGTTAAAGCTGAGTTGTTTTAGTACAATAGAGGAGAGGAAATGTGCTTGTTTTAATTGGTGTGGTTAAGATACATCCAAAAATTATTTGATACTTCTTTCTTGAAGAGGCGGTGCTTTCCACCCTGTTTTATAGACTGGACCTTGTGACTCACTTCTCACAAATAGAATATAGTACAAATGACACTGTGACTTTTAAGATTAGGTCATAAAAGACATTGTGTCTTTCTCTTTGCTCTTTCTCTGGAATCACTTGCTCTGAGGAAAGCTAATTGCCACATGATGAAGACACACTGCGCTATAAGGAGGCCCATGTGGCGAGGAACTGAGTTCTCTTCTGAGTGAGTCATCATGAAAATGGATCCTCCAAGCACAGTCAGATCTTCACACGGCCATTGCCACAGCTAACGCTCTGACTGCAGAGTCGTGGGAGACCCTGTGCTATAAAACCTCCCAGCTAAGCTGCTGGAATTCCTGACCCACAGAAATTGCTAGATAATAAGAGTTGTTTTAAGTTGCTAAGTTTTTGGGTAATTTGTTATGCAGCAATAGATAATGAATATACTCTTCCTTCATGGTATATTTAGCCTTAACTCTTAATCCATGTTGAACATTTATTTTTTAGATATCTCTCTGAAAAGATGCCAAATTAAATCATTAAATAAGCAATAAAAGATGCCTGGGAGATGCACATGTTTCACCCTGGATTATCCAACCACATTCTTTCAGATTCATTTCTACTAAAGCAGTAATCTTTCCAACATACAATACCTCTGATTTTCTGATTATTTTTTTTTCTTTTCTTTTCTTTTTTTTTTTTTTGGTGGTACTGGGGGTCGACCTCAGGACCTTGCGTGCCAGTAGGCACCCGTGCCGCTGAGCAATATCACCGGCCCTTTTTTCGTATGTGGGTACCGGGAGTTGAACTCAGGACCTCGCACTTGCCAGGCAGGCACTTATGCCGCTGAGCTATCTCACCGGCCCTCCTTCATTTCTTAAATAAGAAAAATTATAATTTTAATTACCATGCTGGGTGCTGTGGGAAGATAAAAATATGACAAAATATGGTCTCTACCTTTAAAGAGTTTATGAACTCACTTTCTCTCTCTCTGTCCTTGGGATTGAACCCAGGGCCATCACACTAAGCTACATCCCCAGCCCTTTCTTAATTTTTAAATTTTGAGTCAGGCTTCCACTAAGTTGCCCAGGTTGGGCTTGAACTTTCAATCCTCCTGTCTCAGCTTCCCAGAGTGCTGGCATTATAAGTGTGCACCACCATACCTAGATAATGATCTCTTTTCTTATGTAACACTGTAGGAGAGATAGGCCTCAAAAAAGGCTATTTCCATTATGCAAGAGCCAGAAATGCAGCAGTACAGAGCTTTATAACTCACTGTAAATGGTAACTTCTATCATCCAATAAAATGAACACAGGAACTTGTCAAATGGTTCTGAAATGATTGGCAGACTTCAACTGGAGTTTTGTAGAATTAAGTTATATGTTGCATTCAAACATGAATACCATTTAGATATATTCTAAGAGCCTCATATGCTTTATTTGGGAGCAGTGGCTACTCTTAAATTCGTTTAGATTTTGGGATTTCAGGGAAAATAAAATATATATAACTTTTAATTAAGGACATCCTTCTTTCTTTCTTTTTCTTTCTTTCTTCTTTTTTTCCTAAGGAAGAGCATTTTAAAAAGATCAAAAATAGTCTCTCTACATCATCATATTCTATAAAAGAATATTTTAATGACTTCTTCCAAAATGCAGGAAGGATATAATTTCAGAACAAAGGACAGAACGAGTTTAGCTTACTGCATTATACTTACTGTTTTTAATTTTGCCCTGGGCCAATGAAACTGCTATAGTTTGGATCGGTAGTGTCCCCCAAAGGTCCATGCATTGAAGGCTTAGTCCTCAATGAAGTACTGCTATGAGGAAGTGGAACCTTTGCTGTTAGGGCCAAGTGAGAATTCTGGGGGTCATTGGGAGCATGTCCTCAAAGGGGATCCCCTTTGTGCTTCCTGACGATGAGGTGAGAGGTTTTGCTCTGCCATGTGACCCTACCACGATGTGCTGCCATAGACCTAAAAGCAACAGAACCATCTGGTCATAGACTGGAGGCTCCAAAACTGTGAGCCAAAGTAAATATTTTCCTCTTAAAAGTTGATTGTCTCAGGTATTAGTAATAACAGAAAGCTGACTAACAAGAAATTGTATTGACCAACACTCTCTGACCTATAACAGGGATTGACAGAATTCTGACCCAGAGATCATATCTGATCTTCAGCCTGTTCATTAACTGGAGCTCAACTAGGAATAGTTCTGTACTGTAAAGAGTCACAAATGCAAAGAGAAGAATATGTGACAAAGAACGTGGTCCACAAGACCTGAAGTATTTATTAATTCTTTTACAGAAAAATGTTTGCAAACCTCTTGCCTATGTTACCCTAGAATTAACTCTCTTTAGGAAGAACACTGATACTAGTGCACTGAGTGGTTGTTACCATTAGGGTCAGATTTTAGGGAAAGACCGGAGTCCAAACTTCATCTAACCCTGAGACCTTGGGTAAGTAACCGAATCTCAGTGAGCCTCAGTTACCTCATTGGTAACTTGATAATGGTTTAGTTCACTTCCAAACCTGAAAGTCTGTTTCTATGACACCACCAATCTTCTATAGTCTACCCTCCTTTACATCCAACTTCTCTCCCTGAAGTCATGAACTAACAAGATACTCGTGGTCCTTTTTACTTAAATTCTTCACAGGCTATATTTCTTGGAGATCTCTGTTCACTTTAACACCACTCTTCAAAAATGCAATTGATTTACGTAATAAAGATGATTCCAGGGACAGGAAACTATCATACTGGCAGACTTCAAAGTGTGAAACCATCTTTTAAAATATGCTAATTAAGCAAAGGTAAGAGATACACATTTGCTTACTTTTAATATATTTCAAATCGGGGATCTGCCTAAGACCACCAATGGCCTATCAAAATCGAAAATAAGCAATTCTAAGATTGGTTTAATTTCAATTAAGAAATGTAACATTTTAATAATATTGAATATAGTACTGTCATCCTACTTGATAAGAACAGACTTTAAATTTCAATTAAAAAACTAGTTATGATGCAGTCTGATTACAAGCCAAAATAAGATATATATTCTTGTTTAATTTTCCTGACTAAAGGTCTCTTTTGGAATAAAATAAATATTTGAACATTAAAATAGCATTTTCAAATATTTATTGTTTTCAAAGAACTTTGATTTTAAATATGAAAGTTCAAAAATGCCACACTCATCTAAGATCATACTTATTAATTCTGTTTTTTAAAAAATCTTCAAATGTTAAAGAATCAATTTGCTTCCTGCAAATTACAACAAGTTATACTAGTAAAGAAAACTTAGAAGAGCTCCACATAGACAGACTTTAAATGCGATGTAAACATTTATTGTACTGTGACCACTTATTTCTTTGGTAACAGTTATACAATTTTTTGAAAAAGGGGTTGAAATCAGTTGAACTGGAAGAATTTTATAACTCACCAGTTTGTCCAAAGGTGAGTTGGCAGGAAGAGGGGGCTAGCTGTTAAGTATCATTAGTAAAGAGAGTCTGGTATTTCTTTGGCAAAATAAATGTAAATCTAATTCCTGGCTGTGAGCAGGGAAGAGAAATAACATGCTCAATGATGGCTGTATGAAATTCAGATTATAGCAAAGCCAATCTGAATTGTCAGATATTTTAATATTAACAATTTTATTCCTCTTGTGAACATAACATTTATTTATTATGTAAACTTATTACAGAAATTCATGTACATATAAGAAAGATTTGTGATTGGCATATGTCTTGCTGAATTATAGTTTCTTCTAAGGGTTTTGATTACCACTCTTCTTAAATGCAATTACACAGTAGGCTATTTTACTGAGATCTTTGAGTATTTTATCTATCTCTGTGAATCTAACAAATCCTAGTACATAGTAGTTGTTCAATAAGTGTCAAATTAAATTGAATAAATGAATGAAAAGCATTGTAACATTGCCTACACTATTTGCTAAACATTTTTAAAATTTAACTTTCGCATTGTTTCTCTGGTATGAGAAACTGAAAGTGTAAATAAGGACCAAAATGTATAATACATACTGTGAAATAGAAAGAAATTGTTCAAATGTGAAGGGGATCTGGGGAGGGAAGGGGAAATGAAGGCAGGGGAAAGAAAAAAAATGAGCTATTTGTTAAACTTCTTAAGAAACAAAATCTTCTTCTCTATTCCTAGAAGCAATGTCACAAATGTATTAGTTTCCCAGGGCTGCCGTGACACAGAACCACAAAATGAGTGACTTGAACAATGTGTTGCTTCATTGCTCTGGAGGCCAGAAGGGAAAGAGGAAGCTGCCTGTGCGGCTGGATTCTTCTGGAGGCCGTGGGGGAAGGATGCATTGCAAGCTTCTCTCCTACTTCACATGGCTGTTTTATCTATGTCTCCTTACATTGCTTCCCTCTCTGTGTACCTATGTCCAAATTCCCCTTTTTTACATGTACATAGTGAAATTGGATTATGGTCCACAGGCAGGACCTTATTTTAACTTTATTATCTGTAAATAAAGACCCTATAACCAAATGAGGCCACATTTGGAAACACTGGGATTTTAGAATTTCTACATATACATCTTGTTGGTTGGAGAGACACAATTCAACCTCTAACAGATACTAAAAGATTTGAGTCTAAATTAATATCCCCTGTGGAATAACTGAATAAATACACTCACATTCTAAAAAAATTATACTTGAATATAGTGCCCAGATTAGTGTCCAGCCTTCAGCTTCAGTGAGCTGCCTCTAGGGAATTTTATACGAAAAATACAAATCAGGTAAAAGCAGCACTCACACGGTGAGACAGAGATGTGTCAGCAAGGATGCTTTGAACTGCAAGGAAAAGAAAGCCTCGACTGAAATAGACTTAAGCAGTAGGATATTTATTATTACACTTAACAAGAAATTCTCAGGTAGAGAGGCTCCAAGACTATTTGCTTCAGTGTCTGAAGGACGCTGTTTTCTATCGTTATCCCCTCCTTAGCGAGTCAGCCTATACTTAGCATAAAGTGCTCCCCACGGTCACCAGCTAACGGGCTCATGCATTACAACCTGACGTGAAAACATATAGTGCACAGACAGATGTATGGCTTTTTATTTTTTTAGTAGGGAAACCTGTACCAGAAGACTTCCAGCAAAATTTTCCTCGTGTCTCATTTTTCAGCATACTCACGCCTAATACAATCATTGGCAAGGAGAATGGGAAAATCTTGATTGGTCTAGGCCAGTAAAGGATTTGCTTTTGGGGAGTAATCAACATCTCCTGATTTACATGAACACATAGAAAGGAGGTGGCTACATGAATAAAATTAGGGGTCTTTCAGTAAGGAAAAAGGAGCCAGGTGTGGTAGCGCACACCTGTAATCCCAGCACTCAGGAGGCTGAGGCAGGAGGATCACTGCAAGTTCAAACCCAGCCTGGAATACATACTGAGTTCAAGGCCAGCCTGAACTACCTAGCAAGACCCTGTCTCAAAAAACAAAACAAAACAAAATAAGAACAAAAAAGAAGGAATGGAAATGGGGTATATATCTAACGGTATCATAAATGGTTAGTCTAGCTTCATACTTCTCATACATACAACCTAAAAAAAGTCCATACCTACATGAGACATATTCATTTCCTCCCCAGTGAGAACAACCCAAAGTCTTACCCAGTAACTTTAACCAGCTCTAACTCTGCAATTTTTCTGCTAGGTTTGGAGTTGGCGCCTTGTGAATCAGGGACCCATGGCTTAAAGAAAAGTTGTCTACCCAAAACTTATTCAAAATATGATAGTGGAGAAAGGACAGGATAACTACTATTAAAACTAGCTTTGGAAAGAGAAGAAAGGCAAATGACACCAGTGGACAGTGATCCGTAGTACATATCATATCCTGTTAGAAAGAAAAGAGAAGACTGCTTGTTTCAATAGTGATGATTTCCTTAGCTAGGCAATCTGGTACTCTCAGATTCTGTTTGCTGGATCCATTTCTCTTCATGTCGTTAATTCTATCCTCTGGGAACATCTTATTTGTTGTCTTCTTTGACCACATTTGAGAAAGTACTGGACAATTTAGCACTTCCTGTTGGTGTGTGTTTTGGGAGTCTATACCAGTGCCTGAGAAATTGAACTATCACAAGGTCATTCATTGTTGTGGATTACAGTACTAGGGTTAGAATATTTTTGTTAGTCAATTATCTGAAAAACTTAATGATTAGCATTTTTTTTTTATATGCAGTACCAGGAGTCAAACTCAGGACCTCATGCTTGCCAGGCAGGCGCTTATGCCACTGAGCTATATCACTGGCCCTTGGTGGGGGATCTTAATCGTATAAAAAACTGACAAATGAAAGAGTCCTAATCTAAAGCAGGTCTCAGTCTAAAGCTGGAGGGTCTTTAAAGGAATGTTCCCCTTTCTAACATCATTGGGCTGTAGGCCATGGCAACTAGAAATGCTATATGCCTTGTTCTGGAAATAGTCCCATGTCGTTTTGGGTATAAGACCTAATAAAATACTATAAATGTATTACACACTTACATTTTGTTTGTTTAACTATAACTGGCAAAGCGTCCTGTTTTGGATCCTCTGTGTCCCTCAGGTCCCCTAATGTGTAACTATCTGCCTAGCAGCTCTATACTGTCCCCCAGCCCCCGATGGGTGGGTCTAGCTCTAGGCGCTGGCGCCTCAGAAGTAGCTTCATCATGAAGCAATCAACCCAGCTGTGTATCTAGAGTTTGTCTTTAGTTCAGGGAATTTCCTAGACTTCTGGTAGTTGATGGAATTGAAGCAATCTAGAAACTTTGAGGCTAAACATTACCGTAGGTTGGAAAGATTGTCAAGTGGAAACATGAATAAAATAACAATATTAGATCACAATATGCATGTTAATTCAAGTTAAAGTATTTTAACTTGGAACTCTATATGGGACACTTCAGTCACTTCCAAGCATTGATATCTTGGGACTTGATGTAATCCCACTCACATGTGTTTCGTGTTATGCAGTTTAAAGGATAAGAAGAGTAACTATTTTCTTCAAATGAGAAACATAACGCAAAAGAATAAATTTCCAAACACATGAAAATTAATTTGCATACTCTTTGGAGACAGGAAGAGTTTGTTTTTATTAATTTCAGTATACTTGAAGAGTGAAAGCATAAGGAAAATGATTTGTTTCTTGACTGTAAAATAATAGTCTCCAGCCTCATTTTCTCTCCCTCTGCCATCTGCCACTAACTGTGTTCAAGATCTCTGCTGGCTGGTTGGTACCACCAGGATTTCCAAAGTGGCCGACTTGGAGTCTGGATATACTGAAGAACCCCAGCCCAGGCCTCTGCCTCACTGGCTGAGTGCTAAGTCCTTACCCTTGGGTTGACAACTACAGAGTGATTCTTCCAATAACACCTAATGCGCCAGGTTCTGAGCCAGGCACAGGACAGAGGCAGATTCAGGCTTTGTGTGACCTGAAACTTGTATAATCTGGGGGCCTTTGTTAATAAAAAACATTTTAATTATAAACAAAAACTACGTATGAAAGTAAATGGAGAAAAAAAATTATGACATGTTTAAGCTTTTAAAAGCTGATAAATACCACTAAAATGACAAAATCTAGAAACATAACATTAACATATTATTAACATTTTATTAAACTTATTATTTTATTTATCACTTATTGTATGACACACCACCATAATATTTTCCCTATATTTTATCCATATATTCCTTAATAATCTTTACATATAGCAATGATTTCATAAATGTTTTGTAGAAATAAAATAAGGGGTAGTTCTCTCATATGGATGATCAAAAATAATTTTTTTTTTAATGTGGGTACTGGGAGTCGAACTCAGGACCTCATGCTTGCCAGCAGGTGCTTGTGCCACTGAGTGATATCACCGGCCCCTTTTTTTCTTTTATGTGGGTATGGGGTATAGAATTCAGGACCTCGCGCTTGCCAAGCAGGCGCTTGTGCCGCTGAACTATCTCACCGGCCCCAAAAATAATTTTTAATTAAGAATTTAGAAAAGTTACTTTCAGCCTCATCACTTATTATTAGTAATGTTATTTAACCTTTTAAAATACAGGAAAACTGCTGGGCGTGGTGGCGCACACCTGTAATCCCAGCACTCTGGAGGCTGAGGCAGGAGGATTGCCATGAGTTTGAGACCAGCCTAGGCTACAAAGTGAGTTCAAGTCCAGCCTGAACTGCATAGTGAAAACCTGTCTCGAAAAGACAAAACAACAACAAATATATATATATATATATATAGGAAAACTATTCTCAAATTTTTTCAGATATACTCAGTAAGATTTGAGGAATTTCAAATCTTAATAATCTAAACTGTCATTGCTGTCCTCATTGTAGTAGTATGAGCCTCATATCTTTATTGGTTATTTCATATCAAAGTCAGTGAGCAATTTTAATACTTTACCAATATGTTCATGATATTTTGAGTTATATAAAACACTACATACTCAGCTTCACAGACTGTTTAATATTTCTGTTGTTCCCCAGAAATACAGAAAGCACTGTGATCACTCCGTTGGTATTTCCTATCCTTTCTACCACATTCTCTCTCCTCGCTGCTTTGCTCTTTTGTTTTGTTGGTTGGTTTTTCGTCTTTGTGTTCGTCTGTTTGTTGTTATATGAGAGGATCTATGTCTACAGACTGATGTGTATAATACTGAAGTCTGGCAATGCCAGGAGAAGAAGGTAATATGATTGTACCAGTAAAGAGAGAAATGGGGTTTGAAATATGAGAACAGCCAAGGAAGATAGAATTCACACACACTTAATCATAGTTTTTGAGAAGCATTGGATGATCAATAGAAAGTAAGAAGGCAAGATTTCTTTTTTCTTTTCTTTCCTTTTTTAATCAGTTGCACAACTGATATATGGCCATTTGTTTCTCTTGATGAAAATAAAAATATTTTTAGATATCCTTTAGAATTAATTCGTAACAATGATAGGGAATAATGATACAAGTGAATAAAATAGAACCAGATCTGTATATAGCATTAGAAAGAGAGGAAGTCTTAAATGAGTTCTGAGAGAAGTCCTAAAAATGGCTCCAGGTTGTGGCTGCAAACAGTTTTCACAGGCCTCCCACTACTGCTAAGTATGTAGGTACTGAACCATATGTTTCTCTCAAGAGTAAAAATATGGAGATTTTACTAAGGAAAATTCTCCCTTTTATGTCTGTTGATTAGATTCCTAATTAGAAAAGTACATTGGCTAATGCCCTGCAAGTCAAATCCATCAATGACATATTCCTCATTTTTATTTTTTATAGTACTTGACTGTCCTGGAACGTCATGGTCTGGAAAATTATACTACTTGCTTCTACATGTCTTAAAGATCTGCATAATTGTTCTTGCTTCAAAATGTTGCAACATACAACTGCAGATGAGCTAGATACCATCACATTAACTTAGTATTTTGGTTCCATAGTTTAGTAATTATATATACTTATTATTTTTTAATTAACAGAAATGGTACTGCAATCAGTCTTCAAATTAAATTTTAGGTTATCCTGTTCTGATATGTGTTTGTTATAAATGTATCTTTTAAAGTCGTCTGTTCTGAAACTGCTAATAAAAATAAGTTCAACATTCCTTCCCTTTAGAGAAATGCAAATTACAACAATGCCAAGATTCTATCTCACACCAGAAAGAATGGCAGTCATCAAGAAATCAAAAAATAACAAATGCTGGCATGGCTGTGGTGAAAAGGAAACTTCCTACATTGTTGGTAGAAATGTAAACTAGTACAACCATTATGGAAACCAGTATGGAAATTCCACAAAGAATTTAATTAGAAATTCCATATGATCCAGGTATCTCCCTTCTAGATTTCTTCTCCAAAGAGTTAAAGACATCATACTACAGTGATACATGCATACAATGTTTATAGCAGCACAATTCATAGTAACTAAATCCTGGAAGCAGCCTGTATACCCATCAACAGATAACTGGATAAAGAAAATGTGGTATCTATATATAATGGAATACTACTTGGCTATAAAGAAGGATAAATTTGAGACACTTGTAGGAAAATGAATGTACCTAGAAGATATAATGTTAGGTGAAATAAATCAGACACACAATTTTAAGTACCAAACAGTATCTTTCATTTGAATAAGGCAAAATAAAAAGAGCACAATAGGGGCTGGTGAGATGGCTCAGCGGCTTAAGCGCCTGCCTGGCAAGCGCGAGGGCCCGAGTTCGACTCCCGGAACCCACATATGAAAAAGGGGCCGGTGATATCGCTCAGCGGCACAGGCGCCTGCTGGCGCGCGAGGTCCTGAGGTCGACCCCCCGGTACCCACACACACAAAAAAAAGAGTACAATAAAGGCTAGATAGAGGGAGACAAGGGGATAGATCTCATGCAAATGGAAAGGGGTCCAAGAGAACATGGGTGCGAAGAGCGCAGGAGGGGAAGGGGAAATAAGAAAAGATGCGCTGTGTACAGGAACCCAATAACCTAAATGAACGTAAACATTATATGTCGCAAACATGAGATCAGATTAATAATAGCAACAAAAACAAAAATGGGGAAAGGCGATTTAGAGGAGGAGAAGGGAGGGAGGTGGGGGAAAGGGGAAGGGGACTAAAAAATGAAAGACCCAATCTATATTATGTACATGTACCCTCTCCCCAAGATGACTGTAAATTGCATATACTTCAAACATGTATGAATAGAAGAAAATAAATCAATAAAAAAGTGAATTGAAAGGAAAAAATAACTCATATCTGCTTTTTCTTAATTTTTGGGTCTTTAATTAATGATGCCCTTAAAATTTTAATTCAAATTATTTTGATATAAGATAAAATAAATCTTCTCCAATAAGTGGATATTTTATCTTTTTATCCAACAGTTTTAGCAATAGGTGTAGATAAACTTTTCAGTCTGTTTTCCCCCTCTGCTTGCTTAAACACATCTGCTGTTGATGCAAGAATCAAAATCACAAAAAAGGTAACATTTATCTTAAATGCCTGTTTCTTTTTTCCTGAAGTCACTCTTGCCTATCAGGACCTGTCTCAGGCATTTTATTCTTCTGAATGTTTCCATTCCTAGTACCTCATTCTGTAAGATCAGGGGTACCATAATATTTCTCCCATTTTTTTTTTTTGTGGGTACCGGGGGGTCGACCTTAGGACCTCGTGCGCCAACAGGCACCCGTGCCGCTGAGCGATATCACCCGCCCTGTTTTCGTATGTGAGTTCCGGGAGTCGAACTCGGGCCCTCGCGCTTGCCGGGCAGGCGCTTAAGCCGCTGAGGCATCTCACCGGCCCTATTTCTCCCATTTTAAATTTACCTGTTCTGTGTTTATTTTCCTTAGAATTCTAGGATGTGCTAATTTATGTAATTAAAGAAAAGTCAATGCAGATGTATTGATAGTGGAAAATATGTGCAAGAGTGTTATACTGAGAACTTTATAAATATTAAAATAGAAAAGTAAATGTATATAATATTTATGGATTCTTAATTTTTATTTATTTTTTTTTGTGTGTGGGTACCGGGGGTCGACCTCAGGACCTCACATGCCAGCAGGCGCCCGTGCCGCTGAGCGATATCACCGGCCCCTTTTTCATATGTGGGTTCCGGGAGTCGAACTCAGGCCCTCGCGCTTGCCAGGCAGGTGCTTACGCCACTGAGCCATCTCACCGGCCCGATTCTTAATTTTTAAATGTGATTTAGTACCTATTTAAAATACTGATTTAAAAAAATTACACTCTATGGGCCGGTGAGATGGCTCAGCGGCTTAAGCGCCTGCCCGGCAAGCGCGAGGGCCCGAGTTCGACTCCCGGATCCCACATACGAAAAAGGGGCCGGTGATATCGCTCAGCGGCACGGGCGCCTGCTGGCACGCGAGGTCCTGAGGTCGACCCCCCGGTACCCACAAAAAAAAAAAAATTACACTCTATGGGCCGGTGAGATGGCTCAGCGGCTTAAGCGCCTGCCCGGCAAGCGCGAGGTCCTGAGTTGGACTCCCGGATCCCACATACGAAAAAGGGGCCGGTGATATCGCTCAGCGGCACGGGCGCCTGCTGGCACGCGAAGTCCTGAGGTCGTTCCCCCGGTACCCACAAAAAAAAAAATTACACTCTACCCTTGTTCAATAATGAATAAGCTCAACTCTGTATCACAGAGATAGAGAAAAGCAAGTAGCGTGACCTCAAGCAGCCAGCCTAGGTGTGAATGAAAGAGGGAGAGGGAGGCAGGAGAGAGGGGAAATAACTCCTCCTGGTGCAGAGGGCCTGGGGATGAGAGAGAGAGAAAATTTTCTCTCCTCTCATGCCTACAGAGCACATTTTCACTAGCTTTGACTAAGAAAAATAAAAATATATTTAAATATTCTACTTATGGGTGAGAAAAAAAACTCAGTGAAATTGGATAACAAATCTGATGCAGAAACAAATTTTAAGAAATATTTTTAAATGTAAGGGAGATTTATTTATTTGATAATAATTATCATTTATTGAACTCTCATATGGCAAGTACAGCCAAACTTTACATACACTGAATCATTTGGCCTTTTAAAAATTATAATTATTAGTATATATTAATTGAACAACATCATGGATTTCTTTGTGATATTTCCATGCATGCAAATAAATAATGCATTTTGATCACTTCCATCTGTCCCAATAAATCTTTATAACTTTGTAGGTAGTATAATTTTTTGTGGACCATATTAAAAACTGAGGTAGTTACAGGTTAAGAAACTCACTCAAAGCAGGCATGGTGGCACATGCCAGTAATCCCAGCACTTGGGAGGCTGAGGCAGGAGGCTCGCCAAGAGTTCAAGTCCAGCCTGGGCTACATAAGCTAGTTCAAGACCAGGCTACACTACACAGCAAGACCCTGTCTCAAAAAAAGAAAAAGAAAGAAAGAAAGAAAAGGAAACTCACTAAAAGCATCAAGTTGCCAATTTTGAAGCCTGTTTCCTAAATATAACATGGTTCCTTGTATAGTTTCAATGCTTTGATTTGAATTCAAGTACTATGGTACAATTGTATACATAGTTTAAAATTTTCAGTTTATAAGGATATAATCATCTTCAGACATCTCTGATTGCTAATATTTGTGTTAGTTAATTGGGTCTAAGTTTTGAATTATTTACTGTCTTCTTGCAGCAAGATCTTTGTCAGGGTTTACCTTTAGAAGCTACATATTTTTTTTAAATAGAGGGTTTTTTTAATAGTCCAGAACTTTTAGAGATTATTTTTAAGGAATTGGTCTTTCACATGTTGGTCACTTACATTTTCAACCTATACTATTAGTATTATAGGAAGAATGAGAAATTTTGAGAACTTCTAATTGCTTCAAAGATCTTTTCCCAGGGATTTCGTGCTGACCCCTGGCTATTTGGAGCACCATGGGTGATGGCTCACTTTGCCTTGGCTTTTCCCTATTTGACCTCATTGAAACTTCTTTATTGAGAACATATTGTGCTTGATGCTGGAAATATAGTGACAAGGGAAAAGACATGGTCGCTGCCCTTACAGAATTAATGGTGTAGAGGGAGTTAGGTACCCAACAAAAGCTGTACACACAAACAAAAAGCAACCCTGCAAATGTGATATGGTGCTGGGGATTTGGTACTGGAATTTGGCTTAGTTGGTGAAGTCAGGCCAGGCTTTTTAAAAAGGAAGTGAAAGTTGCAGTTTGAAGGATGAACTGACATAGGAAAGAGAAGAAGGAAGAAATTTCTGGTTAACTGTACAATTCTCTCTGCAATTTTTCAGCTTAAATCTTGAAGGAATATGATTGCCTTAGGAAGGTTATCTGAGAGAGAGAGAGAGAGACAGAGACCGAGATTGGTCCTGGGGTTCCTATGGGGTTTTCCTCAGCAGTATCTGGGATTTCTTTTTTTTTTTTTTTTTTTTTTTGTGGGTACCGGGGGTCGACCTCAGGACCTTGCACGCCAGCAGGTGCCCATGCCGATATCACCGGCCCCTTTTTCATATGTGGGTTCTGGGAGTCGAACTCGGACCCTCGCGCTTGCCAGGCAGGCGCTTATGTCGCTGAGCCATCTCACTGGCCCCTGGGACTTCATTTTATGGAACTGCAGCTGTAATAATTTGTGTTAGGGACATGCCATTCCAAGAAGCTTCTTTAGTTCCCCCAGGCAAAGGGATTGCTTCCTCCTCTATCCCTCTCTGATGTCTTATACCTTCTCCTGCTGTTGCACTTACTCCACAGATTGTTTTGTTCGTGTTGTTTACATTTCTGTCTGCCTCCCAAGGAGGCTGTATTTCTTGAGCCCAGAGAATAGTCTTATTTACCAGTTTTCTTAGAACCTAGCATAGTGACTGCACAGTGCCTAGAGTGAGCACTCAATACGTGGGACTGAATGAATGAACGAAATGATGAACTACCACTGGTGTACTTTTCAAGAATGAATAAAATAAAGGAGAGGAGAGGTCTTACTACTGCTGGGGAAAGTTAAAAATGTTCTCTCCTTGGACATTGATGCTCCTCTTTCCGTCCCTTTGGCATGGACGATGCCTGGGGTATAGTTCCATCAGGAGTAACACTAAACTGTTAAGTGAAAAATCTCAGGTGGGAAGGGAGAGAGATACACACACTTTTAGCTGACATGTGTCAAGTATCTTGTAGATAACCCGGCATATGCAGGCACTTAAATATAACATCCATCCCTTCCCTCTGCTGCTTTTTCCAAGTTACCCCACATCTAACCCATTCAACATTTTGGGTACACATATTGTCACACAGGACATACACTGTACAGACAGGCATGAATGACAGAGAATATATGCCATGTATGGAATGCCCATGTTCAATAAATATATCTGCAGCATTTTAGGTCCATTTGGACTAGAATTGAGCATGGGAATATAGGAAATAAACAGCAGAATCTTATGGCACCTTCCAGAGGGTACAGATTTGCAGTAATAATAGAGAAGAGAAATAGCACTTATTAAGTTAAATGACAAAGAGCAATATCCTTTCCTCAAAACAATTCTGTATCAGACCTGGTTCTAATTTTCTAATGTTAAGTAGGTCTAGTTTTTTTTTTTTTTTTTATAGAAGAGAGGACTACAAGGTGACTGATTTGTTGGCTTGGTTTTAGGTCTCACATATTATTTGTTTTGTTTTATTTTGTTCTTTTTCTTCCAAGTCTAAAAGGGCTCCATTGTACTGGGGTCCAACTCTTTATTTTATTGCTTCCATTCTGTCTAAAGTTAGCTACCATAATAAATATTGTCCTCCAAGCTGTGCACAAGTTATCCATCAATGTGAAGGAACAAAGAAAGATGTGTTATCCTGATAAGACCACCATTGTTTAAACAAAGCAGCATGTGTCTTGAATCAGCTCTCGTGGGCTGATTAAAACACTGTGATTCTCCTCCCGGGGTTGCCTTCTGTTTGTTACACTTTAGGCCCTACTTCTGATTAGGCTAAGTATGTCCTTGGGAGCTATGTGCTTAGAAGGAAAAACATGACAGAAAAAAATCTCTCCTCTGTAGTATTAGAGGATAATGATATTCAGCCTGGTTCACGAGCAGGGGTCTTTCTGGTGAAGAGCAGACTAACACTTGTGTTTCTTCTATATTGTGGTCTGGCCACAGTACTTCATAACCTACGAGAGAATTCTTTCCATTAGTCTTGGTGATTGGACATTGGTCTTAAGTAGGGTGATGCAAGCAATATTCATTTGTTTACAAATGATTAAGCATCCTCCTCCAGGCCAGGTACGATACACAGGACTGAAAAGACAGTTGGCTGCCAGTCACTCTTTGACATCACACATTTGGGACTCATGCGAGACAGAAATAGCCGTGCACGGATGCAGACATGAGTGCAGGGGAGCAGTGCTGGAAATAGGAATAAAAGACGAAGTTTTCTAGGTTGATTGAAGCTTAGAAAAGAGCTGTGGGAGTAGGTAGGTGAGGAAAAGATTGTGAATGGGATGGAAGGAGAAGCATTATACTTGAGAAAAGCATATTTAATATTATACTGTTGTGACAGAAATTTAAAAACTGACAGTCTGGGCCGGTGAGATGGCTCAGCGGCGTAAGCGCCTGCCTGGCAAGCACAAGGGCCCGAGTTCGACTCCCGGAACCCACATATGAAGAAAAGGGCCGATGATATTGCTCAGCGGCATGGGCACCTCCCGGCATGCAAGGTCCTGAGGTCGACCCCTGGTACCCAAAAAAAAAAAAAAAAAAAAAAAAAAAAAAACTGACAGTCTAATACCATGCTAGGACAAGATATGCTCACCCAGCCCACCACATATTTGGACCGTTAGACTTGGGCAGCCTTGACTGACCACGCCAGTTGCATCTCAGAGGCAGACTGACCTGACTCTGTCTGACCGCATCCAGCTGTGCTGCCTGCACTCCCAAGCCCATACACATATCCTGTTTTACTAACCTGTTCCAAGGACTGTCTACCCTAGATAAACTAGCTTGGTCAAGGACATGTATTATTTCCCCTACCTCCTCAGCCTCAACTCCCTTCCTGGACCTTCCCACCTTATGATAAACAACCCCTCTGACTAAACCTGCTCAGAACAAATCTGCCTGACAACATATGACCTAGCCTACGTAACCAATTACAAACTGATTTGTCATTGGCTTTTGTACTTCCTGCTTGCAAAATCATATGTAAGTGTTTTACTCTAAGCCAGGGCTGGTGATTTGGATCTGGTTCCCACCAGCCCGCTAGCATAATAAAGCTGTTCCCTTCCAAGGGCCTCCGTCCAATGTGTCTTCCTCCTGGTTCGTTTTTCCTTTCCACAACACTATCATATTTTATTTTAAAAATGAAAACACATTATTTTGTAACATAAATAACAGAAAGTAAAACAAATAAAAATTTGAGACTAGTAGTAATTTTCAGAAGGCAAAGGCGTTCTCGGAACCAAGGGTTTACTAAAAGAGAACATGATTTTTTAAAAAGCTGGGAAATGCTCCTCAGCCTAGTCGTAGAGCCTAACAGGTAAGAGAACATGGAATCCCTGGCCCCTAAGTTCAGGAATCATGTTTATACAAAGTGTAACAGGAGCACCCAAGAAGAGGGAGGAGTAAGGAGACCATCCCAGAGGTATGGACATTTTAGCTGGCTCTTGAAGGACAGGCAGGAATTCAACTTCAAAAGAGAGAAACGATCCCTAGGCAGAGGGAACATCATGTCCAAGTTGGTTTCTTATGCAGATTAATAGTTCTTAAATTGTAGCCTCAGGACCTTTGGATGTCCATGAGGTCCTTCCAAAGTCTATAGGATCGAAATTATTTTTAAGACAATAGTGTGTTATTTTCCTTTTAAAATCCTTATTCTTTTACAGGTATACAGTAGAATTTTCCAGTGGCTACATGACAGTAATTTTGCAACAGATTGAAAAAAAAATAGATAAGGGACTCTGTCTTCTATAAAACCTGATATGAAAAGAAATTTGAAATGTAAAACAATGCCACTCTCTCAATTTTTTGTTTTGAAAAGATTGCTATTTTAATTAAGATAGAGATAAAATGCTATATGTGGAAAGCAAAATATTTATGGTAAAGTGTAATGGGTTTAAATGGATTAAAAAACTAATAGTTTTAAATTGTCAAAATTTAAACTTCTGGGCCGGTGAGATAGCTCAGCGGCATAAGCTCCTGCCTGGCAAGCACGAGGTCCTGAGTTCAACTCCCAGTACCCACATAAAGGAAAAAAAGGGCCGGTGATATCGCTCAGTGGCACAAGCACCTGCTGGCAAGCGCGAGGTCCTGAGGTCGACTCCCGGTACCCACATTAAAAAAAAAAAAATTAAACTTCTAATGTGATAGTGATATATTTAACCCAAAACAAAAGCTGGTCAGGGTCCTAAATAATTTTTAAAAGTATAAAAGATTTTGAGAATCATTGAACAAGTAAAAGTGATTTGCCAATTATGATATTGATCAAAGAAAAGATAAAAAGAAAGCATGAATCTAATATCAGAAATGCAAAGGATTTTCATTGCACTGTGATCTGATAATATGAATGGTAAATTTTTGATTCTGTATTTTAATACCTATGGTAATTTGTTTCATTTATACTACTAGTTTTGTCTTAATTCATTGAAAAGAAAGTTTTGTGTTATTATCTGTTTGTTTCTTCTTTGTAAGAATCTTTTGGATTTATGTCTTGTACCCTAACTACTTTGAAGATAAGAATACACAGTGTATTAACTATTGTTATTCCCTTATTATTTTATTATGAAATTTTGTTTTATCATCTCATAAAATAAAAAAGGAGATAGCAATGTATATTGTGTAGTCAGTAAAATGATAAATATTATAACACCTTTATGTTAATTGATTGAAATTTTAATGAACTGATAAACTCCTAGAAATATAAAAACTTGGGGCCGGTGAGATGGCTCAGCAGGGTACGCGCCTGCCTGACAAGCGTGAGGGCCCGAGTTCGACTCCCGGAACCCACATACGAAAAAAGGGCTGGTGATATCGCTCAGCGGCACGGGTGCCTGCTGGCACACAAGGTCCTGAGGTCGACCCCCAGTACCCACAAAAAAAAAGAACAAACACAAAAAGAAATAGAAAACATAACTATAGTGAGCCCTTCCCAGTTCTCATCCCGGTCTGGGAAGTTTATATTTGTAATCCCATGGAAAAGTTATTGGAATTCTAGCAAGTTAATTCCTATCTACTACTTCCAGTGCAACCCATGATGATGAGAATAAGGACACTAAGGCATATTTATAGTTGTGGGGAGCCAAGGGGGTCCTAAGTCCAGCCAAGATGGTGGTTACTTGAACAAAGGCCTCGACCAGGGCCGAATCCGGGTTTTATTAATTCTCGCGGAGGTGAGTGGCTCGGGGATGAGTGGCTGTGAGAGTGGCGGGAAGTACGTGAGTACCGTGAGCTGGGCTAGGCAGGTGGCCTGAAATCACCTTTGCAATATGCAGAGGGAAGCATACGCAGAAGGAGTAATCTGCATAACACAATTCAAGGCAGTATCTATTGTTTTGGGGTTGGTGCTTCAGCTCTGATGTGTGATCTTCTATGACCTGGGAAGTCATAGCCTCTTTCTTGAGGCTCGAGAGCATGGAGCATGGCTCACCATCCCACCCGGCTCACCCATGTGTTTTGGGAGCTATGCGGGTGGGGAAACACTGAGCTGTTGCCTTGCTTCAAAGACTACACATCAGCACCTCAGCTGGACCGATTTGCATTGCTTAAAGCCAATTGAAGGGATAAGGAAAAGTCCTAGCCAGCTCTGTACATATCAATACATGGAAATAGGGCCAAGTTTAGCCAAAATGGAGGTAATTGTTCTTCTTTCAAGGAGAGCCATCCAGATGTTCCTCCACACATGACTAGTCCTATATCTATGTGAACATTTAATCTGCAATTTAAAATCTTCCTCTGGCATACACAAAATCTCTAGGCTTGGTGGTGAATTCTAACAAACAAGTAAAGAAGAAATAACATATTAAGTAAAAGAACAGGCTAAGAAAGGAAGGTCACCAACCATAAATGAAAACACATAACCTGGCACCTAAACTCACAAGTATAATATTAGACAGGAACAAAGGCCAATATCTTCAATGACAGATAAAAAATTTGCAACAAAATATTAGCAAACTTAATCCAGGGATGCATAACAGGATAATACACTGCAAGTTGGATTTATTCCAGGAATGCAGTGTTGGTTTAATATTTGACAATCAATCAATGTAATCCATGACATTAACAGAATAAAGAATATCAATTATATGCTTAACTCATTGATGAGAGGCAAGGGTAAGAATAGAAACACTGATTTAGCTGCTGCCTTCTCACATTTCTGTGATCAGAGAATGCTCATCTTTTGAGTGAGCTGGGAACCGCTTTGACAGAACTGCCTGTTCTGCACTCTGCTTCCCAACCCCTGTTTATTACAATGATTATTCTTGATTCTCTATCATTCAGTATGCACTGTCCCAGGTGCCCAAATAGACAATTTTTTGTTGTCGTTTGAGATAGGGTCTTGCTATATAGACTAGGCTAGCCTTGAACTCACTGTGTACCCTAGGCTGAACTCAGACTTGTGATCTTCTTGTCTCAGCCTTCTGAGTGCTGGGATTATAGGTATGCATCACCACATTTGTCCCAGGATGAACAATTTTTGAGGCATCTTGGTACTAAGGTGACTTGAGGTGCTGTCTGTCTCCACTCATAGTAGTTTTTCCCAAATACCTGATAGCAAACCAGGTCCTGGTGTTAACTGAAGGATTTATGGCTCTTCCTGGTGATGTTTTTTTGCTAGGGAAAGCACAAACATGGCGGCACTCTTCCTACACCAGAGGACTTACTGTAGGAGTTTCCCATGCAGATGTACAAACACATGTAGGCCTGAATTGAGCCAAAATTATTAAAGAAGCAGTTTGCTAGCTCAACTGGGACCACATCCCTTATGTTTAGTTTTCTGGTATGAGACAATGCGGATTCTAGAATAATTATGAAGTTTTTTGAAAAGGATTAAATCCACACCTGTGGGACAATGAGAAATGTGGGACAGTGAGAGCCTGAGAGAAGTGATCTGGCTACACTAAATGGTCTCCCACATTTAGCTAGAAAGGAAACCAGACACCTGCCTAATCCATTTACCAAGCTTCTCAAGGCTCCATTTCATTTTATATCCCACAGTCTCACAACTGGAAGGGACTCTGCCTTGCCAGTGGCTAGAAGTGTTCACCGGTAGAGCTCCCAGCCCAGCAAGTATGGGGGAGTAGCCGTCCCCTTCATCAATTACTTCCTGCTGCTTTTCTCTCTGGCTCCTGTGCTTGGCCTCAAACTCAAGCTCCTCCCACCTCGATGCATTTACACACTGTGCCTACTCCTTCCCCTCTTCTCAACTTCTTATCCTTCAGATCTCAGATGAAATGTCATTTTCTCTCCTTTAGATTCAATATTTTAATATATATGCTAATTTGTTTCATTTATACTACTGGTTTAGTAGCCTTCTCTTTCCTTCCAGATCAAGCTGGATATTCCTGTTACACACCACCATTGCCTACTGAACGGATCCCTCATAGCTTTTATTATTAAGACTTACAAAATTCTATTTTAAATGTTTACATTTACACTGTAAGATTCTTGGAAACAAGAACTGTATTTATAGTGTTACCATTAGGTTCTCTGTGTGTAACAAATGCCCTGCACTTGGTGCTTTCCACAAGAAAGGTTGAATGGATGATCTGCCTTAGTTAGCTAAGCAGCTTTTTCAATTTTGAATTTTTACTTACCATGTCCCCATCCCATCCCGCTTAGACATGAGCCTCAGGGCAATCTGGACTAGGAGCGGATTAAAATGACAAATAGAACACTGAGATCTGTCCCCCTGGGGACTCAATCTTTGTTTTTGGCCAAAATCTTCAGGTTTTTCTATTAAGATGGATTTTCTCCCAGGAGGTATCTTCATCCTTCCCTGATAAATTTGAGCCAATTTCCTCAGCACATATTCTTCATCAAGAGAGTCAGTATTGTAAGGAGGTAATTTCTAGAGCCTGTTAATGTGTAGTGCTTATGGCATTTTTCACTTCCAAGTCATTCATATATTTTGTACTTTTCCTTTTAACCACTTATCTCTTGGTTACCTGGTTTTTGATAGTGATAGATCCAAATCACTTAAGTATGAAAGCCTTACATAAGCTCCATAACTCCGTTGACGTTTTGGTCTTCCATGATCAGCCTAGGCAGCTTTCTCAGAGGCTACAGGGTCTGGGCAGAGACACAACCACAACCACACCAGGGCAGACCCTGCTCACGTGCTCAGAATCAGAGGTCAGAAGGGTGTCGCCATCGGGATCACAGGCTAGCCCCGGACTGGTCCCGCAACTGCTATTATTGAAGTTACTGTTTTATACTTTTAGAGGAAAATACTTTTACTATTTTATACTTTTTGAGGAAAATACTTTTCATGTTACTTCTCTATTACAGAGCTAAATTTGGTACTTAACTAAGTAGAGTCAAAGATCGATCCTCAGGAGGACCGCTTCATGGGATGAAGTTTCTTTTTGGGACATTTTGTTTTGGAGCTAGAATTGATTGTAGATTGTGAATGTACTCAGTGTCACTGAATTGTGCAACTTTAAATGGTCAATTTTATGTTCTGTGAACTTTACCTCAATAAAAAAAGTAATAACAATACTGCTTTAGAAACTTTGAAGTCCAGGAATTTTCGTGGGTTATCGCTGAGGTCATAGAATCCCCTGGAGACCTGACCATCTGCCACCCATCCCCCGATACCACTTGAAGGCAGCTGGATTTAATTTATTACCTAAAGCTTCTACATTTAAAAACAATTTCTAGCAGCAAATTGTTTGCTTGGAGAAATAAGCGTAATGGAAGAAAATGAAAATAACTCCGGAATAATTTTTTAATACATCCTTTTTTTGGGTCTTTTTGTTGTTGTTGTTTTTGAGACAGGCTCTGGCTGTGCAGTTCAGGCTGGTCTTCAATTCACAGCAATCCTCCTGCTTAAGCCTCCCGAGTACTGGGATGACAGGCGTGTGGAATATATCCTTTTTAGTGATATTTTGCTAGAAAATTTTATTAATCACAGGACTTTTGTTATATTTCAGAATATATAAAATAAGGTTTTTTAAAAGAAGTTTTAATCATACTGAACTTACAACACATACATTCTGGATGAATTCCATGAACTATATTATTCTCACTACAAATGAATTAATTTAGCCAACAAATTTTTTTAGTATCTTCTGTGTGTCGGATATAAAGTGCTAGGATAAATATAGAGATGAATAAGGCCAACATCCATACAAATGTTTATAGTCTAATAATCACATCAAATATGTAGAAGATCATGTTTCAAATACAGAAAGAGCTACATTGGAAGGTGAAGGTGATCCTCAGGGTATCAAGACCTTTTTTGTCATGGTCACTACTGTATTCCCAGCATACACCATAGGTTTGCCATATTGGAGAAAGTCAGCAAATATTTTTTTGATAAATGAATGAAGCTTTCCATAAGTGTTTGCTAGTTTCACTGTTTCAGATGGCTCTTATGTGGTCCCATGTCAACTTGAAATGAATTTAGGAACCACTATGGTGGGACAGAGGCTGAGATGACAAAATAAACCTCTGGTGCGGTCAACTATTACTGTTTGTAGCATGACATATTTCTATGGATTAATCATGAGATCCTGATCAAACCAGAAGAGCAGAATGTTTGCATGAAATGAGAAATTGTTGCCAAGGAAAAACCTAAATAAGCCTTCTAGCTTCACTTACTCTTAGTCAATTTAAAAATCACGAATTTTAGAGGTCATGCATCTGGGCAGTAATTATTAGTTTCTCATCAGTTTTGCGTAGATAATACCTCTGACATGTATGTTATGATACCAGTCTCCTAGGTTATTTCCTGGGGACCTGAATGCCACTTTTGCTCTAAACACTGATCCTTAATTTGAAATTACAGAAATCTGATGGGTGACTAAAATGGGATAAAAGGATGGCATCTCTATGTCATATTATGTCTGTCTTCTTTGCTGTTTTAACCCTTTGGTTACGTTCTACTCAGCTCTGCACATAGACATGTTGATCATGTAAAAATATTTAGTCCAAGACCATAATATAGGGATAATTTCACCTATTGTTGAATGGAGCTAGTATGTGTTTTCTCTGTTTCTCCCTTCTTTTCTGCCTCCACCTTTGTCCTTCAGAAGCCACGACGTGGGAGTTACCAGACTTGAGCCCACTCCAGCAAATTAATAAAACCCTGCTGCTCTCTCTGTTCAGAGAGCAGCTTGGTCCCTCTCTTGATCAATGCTAACTCCTTTCTGCTGAAACTCCAATTTAGCCAAAGCTCCCCCACCCCCATAAAGCTTTGCCTGTGTAGGAGTTGTGTTCTTGCAATATTTGGCTCAGTCTCCTTTCTGCCATCTCTGAGGTAAAAGAGATTGTCGTCTGGAATAAAAAAGAAGTGCCTAATTTGATGGCTATGATCTCACAAGGGAAATTAAGTGCATTTTTTCTTACCCTTCTTAGTGTATAACTGTCAATTCCATGTCACATCTTTGGATTCTCTGATTTTAATTTATTTAGCCTGCTCACAAAAGTGGGCAGAAGGATATAGAAAAAACCCTATGGAAAAAGGCATCTACCCTCCTCGGTCAGTCACTAGCTCCTCTCTGTTCTCCAGTGAACCAGACTTCTACGCTGAACTCTACTGTATGTCCAGGCACTTGGATTTAGTAGTCTGGTTTTGTCTTAATTTGCCTCATGATGTCCTCACTCAAGGCAACTTCCGGCACCTCAATCTTGCCCTGAACCTTGGCCAAAAAGAGATGGCAATCCTACCATGAAATCTGAAAACCATAAGCTAAACAAGCATATGCTTCTGACAAGGGAAAGGGTAAATTTTGTTGAGACGTTCATCATTACAATACTTTTTTCTCTCTCCCCTGCATTCTACTCTGCTTTTCTGACACAGAGGGGTCATTCAGGGCCTCTTTTGGAGGCCTCTTCAGCTACACCAATTCTAGACTTCTTTCTTTATGAAAACTCTTGCCAATTAAATGATGCTGGGTGCTGAGTGTGGTGACACAAGCCTATAATCACAGCACTCTGGGAGGTGGGGCAGGAAGATTAAAAGTTCAAGGCCAGCCTGGACAATTTAGCAACTTAGTGAGACTCTGTCTCAAAATAAAAGTTAAGAAATAAAAGGGCTGGGAATGTAGTTCAGTGAGAAGTTCCTGGGTTCAACACCCAGTACACCCCTCCCCCCCCCACAAAACCAAGAATGGAAATGATATTGGGATGCTAAGCTTGCTTCAAGTCAAATTCTACATGGAAGAAAAAAAAGTTTCCTCTTTCTCCAATTATTAAAATCTCCCCTTAATTGATTTTATTCCTATCTGAGAAGTGATGTGATTCCATGCAAATTCAAAGCACAAATAAATGTGATAAGAAAAAGGTATTTTCCAAAAATATATAACATAATATTTTATATGTATATATGCATGCATGAATGTGCATGCACACACACTCACACACTCACACGCACACTCACACATGCACACATACACACACACAGGCAGACCCAGGGGCCACAGAAAACAATGAAGAAAAGGAACTTCTCAAAATCAGAGCTTAATCAGGTAATAGTGCTCAGCCAGAGGCAGAGGAATTATAGATATGGTCTTGCACCTTAACAAAATTCAACTTTCATCCCAAATTGTATAGTACAAATTCTAACTTTTCCATTCTGAAATAGCCAAGGACAGATGATTAGAGATTAGATTGCTATCGCTATCAATTTTTGGCAAATAATTTCACCTACTTGTAAACACAACTTACTAGGTTAATTTAAAAAACTTATGTTGGTTGACTTTGATTTTACTTATAAAGCTCCTTTAAGATGAAAGTGGTCTCAATGAATTAATAAATGTGTCTCTGCATCAATAAGGAAAACCTTTTATTGTAGTAATACCTCCCATTTTATTTCAGAGGCTGGATAACAACGAATTATTTCTTGTACCTTCTGCATGCATAGCCCAGGTTAGCAAGGTAGCATCTATTCACCTCAGTGACTGTGTTTCTGTGATCACTACACTAAGAGAAAAAACATGTAAATAATGCACTGACTCATAAAGAATTTTGCCTGGAAGCGATGTCTATCGTTTATATTCACATTTCATTGGCCACAGTAAATTACTTGCCCATGTATAACTTCAAGGGCAGGGAAATATAATCTTATCATACCCCAGAAGAAGAACTGGAATATTTAGAATAACACTAATGAGTATCCTATTTTGGCCACCAAATACTTGATTCACTCTATTTCTGAAGTGCAAAATATATTCGCCCAGTCCATCAGGGAGAAATTCCCCAAAACCCACAGAAGCATGGCACCAAGTTCATAATCTGATGTCTGGGCAAGTTACAATAGTTTCTAACCATGTAGCCACTTCTTTAGATCCTACCCACGCCTCTGAAATTTTTTTTAAAAATTACCTGCCTTCCCACACCCAATATATGACGATGATATAGGAACAGAATAATTGTAACAAATGCTTTCCTTGGGAAAAATACACAACAAATTCAGGTTTGTAGGAATTCTGCAGTCCTGATGCAGAGAAATTGAGAACCCTCTATCCATGGCTGAGGACCATTACCTGACAAAATTCTGATTTCGAGAAGCTCCTTTTCTTCATCGTTTTCTGTGGTCCCTGGCTCTGTTTCCAAAAATTTCTTTCTTTTTCATTTTTCTCTTTGGCTGAAGGTGAAGTACACATTGAGAAATCTGTCATATTCAGGACTGAGCACCTTTTTCATATGTAGAGAAGGTATATTAACACACACAACCAATTTCCCCTGGGTGCTACATAAGGTGCAAAATAGTGCACATTTTACTACTTCCAACTCCCCCTACACATACATACCAATTAGGTCCCATTTCAATCCTCTCGCAATGAATTTCTTACACCTGCTGCAAGAGACCATAAGTACGCTAGAGAACGCTTTTGGGTATATGATCTTAGGCAAGTTACCTGACATCTCTGAATTTTCTCATCTGCGAAATCCTATTATTAGATTAAGAAGATTACAGGACTGACAATGAAAAGTTAATAACCATATAAGCATTTGCTAAGGGCATTCACATTTTTCCTCGTCTTAAATCCACACAAAAATTTAAAGAAGTAAATCCTGTTTTATATGAAGAAACTACAGCTTAGAAACAGTAAATGAAGCCAGGCATGGTGGCTCATGCCTGTAATCCCAGCACTCAGGAGGATGAGGCAGGAGGATTGCTGCATGTTCAAGGCCAGCCTGGGCTACAAAGCAAGTTCAAGACTAGCCTGAACTGCATAGTGAGACCCTGTCTCAAAAAGAAAAAAAAAAAAAAAAAAAAAAAAAATCATTAAATGACATGTCCAAGATTTTCTAGCTACTAATTGTATATTTTTTTCATAAACCAAGATGCCGGGAAATGATGGTAATCAGTGACAAGAATTTTGCTATCTGATTTACATCTTTCTCCATTATAAAGGACTGACAGACCCCAAAGACAGGGCTGTAGTGTGCTGAAATTGTTATTGTAACAAGGCAGCATGCAATAATTAGAAGAATACAGAATTTTTACAAAGGGCCACTTCTATCATTCCAACCAAGTATATATCAAGTAAATGAATTTACTATATAAATAATAAATATATACTACCATCAGTGGAAATAAGGAGAAAACTAGTTTTGAATTGTTAAACGTGTAGGACAAAGCAATATTTTGAATTTCAGTTCACTGCTGCAGAATATGATTCAAAGCCAAAACAGAATATTTGGGACAAATTAGGAAGAAAAATATCCTCCACTTGAGGTTCATGTTACAACCAAGAGATCATCTCTTCCTTGTTCAGCAGAACTAATTAAAAACACCTTTCAAATGAAGGCTTACTCTTCTGCCTGAGGTTTTCATAGGAAACGCAATGAGAATTACCTGGTTTCTGATTTATTGATATGTAGGTAACATTTCCCCAAGGGAGACTCTCAAAATAGAGGTAGGATATTTTCTTCCTTAGTTAATAATTTTCTAGGTAATGACTGCATAGAAAAACTATATTTTCCCCCACATATTTGTACCTTGGGTTTTACTAATGGACATTACAATTTTTTGTACTAGTTTTCAAAAGTCATCACTTGAAATAAATTGCAAACATTTGCTGAAGCTAAGACTGGGATGCTGCTTTTCTTTTCTCAACCTACTGGAATTTCAGAGCTTCTGATTTCATGAAATCAGAAAAAATGTCAAACGTTATGTAGGTTTGAATATACACGGCTGAAAACTTGTAAATCTCATTTTAAAAGCTCACAAAAGCATCCAAAATAATAATGACCAAATATCTGGGTACCAAGGCTAAACCAAGGTAACAAAAATCACAGACCAAACCTAGAGATAATTTAGATGGATCTAAATATCCATTCATCCCTGGATGAATAAACTCTGGACAATATGTATAATGGAAATACTAAACAACAGCATGATGTGGCTGATTTTAACTGTTCCATTACAGATTTTTTTCTGCCTTCTTTAGCCATCAATTACTGAGGGAGGTGTTTGAAATTTTCAGTAGTATTTGTGGATCCATGTTTTCCATTCAGTTTCATGTTTTTGCCTTATATAGTTGAGTGCTTTGTTTAGGGAAATGTGTACTAAGAGCTTCTAGTTCTTGTTAGAGAATTGCCTTTTCCATCATTATATGATAACTGTAATCCTTGTTTATTTTGAAGTACAAATTGAAATGTCAAATAAATACCATTTCAGCATGTTTTGTTGAGTCAATGCTAGACTGGTGTATCTGTTTGCATAATTTTCTATTTAATTTATGTTTTTATGTTTACCTTGTATTTGTTATATTTTAAAAATATTTGTATACTTTTCAAATGATAAATAAAAAGGAGGGAAAAAAGAAATACTAAATTACCATTGTGATAAGCCACATTCCTAGGTGGCCACCATGATCTCCACCACACCCCCATGATAATATAGACAGAATCTGTGACTTATTTCTAACCAATGGAATACAGCCAAAATCACGGGATGTTATCTCTCTCTCTCTCTTTCTCTTCTCTCTGGTGTGTGTGTTCATATATATACATATATATGTATATGAATATGTATGTGTACATTTAAGCAGCCTCTTTCCTGCTGCTCTGAAAGAAGCAAGCTGCCATGAATTCTAAAGCCGTGAGAAAACGAATTCTGCCAAAAATCTGAATGAGTTTAGCAGCAGATCCTTCCCCAGTTGTGCTGCCAGAACAGAATGCAACCTGGCTAATGCTTTGATTATGGCCTTGCGACACCCTGGGGGAGGATGCAGTTGACTCATGCCTGGACTCTTGACCCATGGAAACTGTGAGATAATAAATACGTGATGTTTTAAGTCATTCAACTTGTGATAATTTCTTATGCAGCACAGAAAACTAGTACTACTGTACAGAAATAAAAATCAACAAATTACAGCTTCATGTATCAACATAGATGAATCTTATAATGATGAGCAAGATAAAGAAGCAATGACAAATAATACAGACAATATTATTCCATTTGCATAATGTTCGAAAACAGATAAAACCCAAACAAATATGTACTTTAGGGAGGTGTACACAAATAGTATAAAGAAAAGCAAAGGAAAAAGTATCACAAAAGATAAGATCATGAGTTACTTCTGGAAGAGAGTACAAGATATATGCAGAGATGCTAAAATAGTAACAATACTCCATTTTTGGGGGGGGTGCTTTGCACCGAGCTATATCCCCAGACCATTTTTATTTTTTATTTTTATTTTTATTTTTTTTGTGTGTGTGTGGGTACCGGGGGGTCGACCTCAGGACCTCGCGCGCCAACAGGCGCCCGTGCCGCTGAGCGATATCACTGGCCCCTTTTTCGTATGTGGGATCCGGGAATCGAACTCGGGCCCTCGTGCTTGCAAGGCAGGCGCTTATGCCGCTGAGCCATCTCACCGGCCCCATTTTTATTTTTTATTTTGGGCCAGGGTCTTGCTAAGCTGCCTAGGCTGGGCTCAAACTTGCAATCATCCTGCCTCAGCCTCCCAGAATGCTGAGATTACAGGTGTGGGCCATCAAGCCCAGTTGATATTAACAATATTATACTTCATAACTAAAACTCACTTTATGATTATTCTTTAAGTGCATGTTTACATAATGTATGTTTCTGTATATATACTATACATTTCACAACAAATATTAAAAAGAATTTCATTTATAAAATATGCAAAGAGCATTCCTGTATTTATCGTCAGCTTCCTCTCCAGGCCAGTCCTTGGCTGATCTTTATAGTAGAGTGACTTGAGATCAGACTAATCTAAATCACATCTTAATTCTGTTACTGCCATGCTGTGTGATCTTAGGCATAATGCAGAACTATCAGAGCAATATCCACTTTCGAGATGAAGTCGCTACACGAGAACAACAGTTGAAAAATCATTACCTTGTCTGATAAAAAATATATAGAGCTAACAATTATGAGTTCTAGCTATACATATAAATAGTATTAAATTTTAAAAAAAGACTAATCATCAGCATAGAGAAACTGATACATTATCAAGTTAGAGCACATTAATAATGAAAATAATGTGATAAATATATGCCTTGTGTTGGTGTGTGGATATATTAAACAACATCAAATAAACAACCAGCTGTTTGTGTTATTAAAATATTCGCAGTAGCATTGAATGTATCAAAGTTAAAGCTATATAAATATATACTTGTGTTAGGACAATGTTCAATGAAGTGATATAATTTTTTAAAATTAGTAGGTATGGATTTAATTTGCAGGGATATATCTAATGGTAGAAATTCAGGCAGTATTATAGACAGATGATGAAACTATTTGTGCAGGGGTCAGAAGGTAGGGGAAGGGAGGGAGAAGGGGGACCTAAAATCTCAGCACAGGGAACATTTCTCTAACCAGAGGGTTTTCCTGAGTTGTGCAGGCTATGGAGCCAAAGAGAAGAATAATACAGAAGACTTCTCAAAAGAGAAAAATATTGGAAAGACTACAGTATAATTAGAAAAATGTGACTGTAAATTAATTTCCCTTTAGGGTGTAAACTGCTTTCATTTTCTTGCCTTACATCTTTTTTTGTTTGTTTTTTTTTTTTTTTTGTGGGTACCGGGGGGACGACCTCAGGACCTCGTGCGCCAACAGGCACCCGTGCCGCTGAGCGATATCACCGGCCCCTTTTTCGTATGTGGGATCCGGGAGTCGAACTCGGGCCTTCGCGCTTGCAAGGCAGGCGCTTAAGCCGCTGAGCCGTCTCACCGGCCCAACATCTTTTATTCATTTTTTTCTAAAGCAATTGCAACTTAATGGTTTACTTCCAGGACGGGAGAGAGGCTAACCACTTTCCAGGGTGAGTCTGGATCTTGTGTGCCTGGGTCTGACAAATATGAAATAAGTATGAAAAGTGTAACAACAAAAGAGCATTATCTTTCATAGAATAGTGTCCAATTGTTTTGATGCCAGCAACGCCAAGGTGGTACTGTTCTGAGAGTCCTGCTTTGATGGTCTTATTTACTGAAGCCAAAAGAAGAATTATGTCCCATTTCAAAACAAAGGTCAGCATAAAAGAAAGCCAGAGAGCAAGAGGAGAGGACTGGATGGCTCTTATGGTTTTCAGAGTAGAGCAAATTGAAACAAGGAAAAAAGCACCGCCAGTGGCATAGCTGGCCGGGGAAGGGGGGGGGGTTCCTGCCCTGGCAGCACATGTTTTGGGCGGTATTATTGGCCAAAAGGAAAATTATATTGTTTACTCCATTTTAACACAGCAAAGATTCGAGTACATCGAAATATGAATGTTTTTCTCTATACGTCATTTTAATTTTCTATTTAAATAGGTTAACATATTCAGATATGTAGGAAGGTGGCAAGTTGAAGGACCGTGCCCAGCAGCACCAATTCTAGCTAAGGCACTGGGCACCACCTCCTTCATCTGAACTGTGAACTCCCACAGTTCTGTTTAAAGAGAAACGCCATGCCTACAAGAGTGTTATGCTCCAAGAACACTATGACCTCAACAAATTACTTCATTTTAGTTTCTCCAGTTATAAAACAAAATGAGAAATAACTCCTCTCCTTCATGTCTCTATATACTCATATAGCCAGAACATATTGTGACTACAGATTGGAGAAATCAATGCTTTTTTCAGAAGATGATGTGTGGACTATTGTCCCTGTCAAAATGTGGCTTATTAAATGTTGTCAGGACCACCCTTTGTTGTTATGTTAAATTATGATACCTACCCACTTTCTTGGGAGAGATTTTGAAATAGAAACAGAGATAACCCGTGAATAAATTTTTAAATGTTCCATGTTATTAAATTGTAAGAAATGTAAAAATATCGCACAGTCTTTACATTCAAATAGTTCACAGTATCCAAAAAAAAGAAAAAAAAAGCTTTCAGCATCACGAGGTCTACAGTGTAATCTTCCTAATAAGATCACTGGCTATGAAGTTACTCAACTGTGCACATAACCTTTCATGTAGAACGCTGCCTTTCAATGCTGTGAACTGCCATGCAAGTGTTCATTGCTTAAGATCAAATTTCATGTACATTATTTGAGAAGTCAACATAATAACAACAAAATAATTTTCTTAAAACCTTACTATCTTACTTCCAGATATATCTTGATTTTTTTTTTAAACTGGAGTATCAACAGAGCCCCTTAGAATCCAAAGTTTAGATAATGTCACAAACTATTCAATGGAATTAGTAAGTCTTTCCAGCAGCTGTTCTTCCATTTTCCCTGGCAGCATCAGGTGGCACTGACAGGCAGTAACCGAATCCATTTAACATTAGGTGTGACTCTAAGATAACACTGATGACAGAAATAGTTGAGTCCAATGCTCTGAGCCATGATTAAGTAGGGGAGTCACATAGCTTGCTGCACATAGCGCCCTACCACAAATCTTCATCGTATAGTTTGGAATTTTGTTGGAATAACAACTTGTAGAAAAGAATAGCTCAGGAAAAGGAGCACAAGAATTGGACAGATTTGGATTTACATTTCAGCTTATCATGTACATCAGCCCCTCCGAGCCTTGCTTATTCATTTGTAACATGAAAATACAAAAAATATCCATTCCCCAGGATTATTTGGGAATTAAAAAGATGTAAACATCCTATTTATCACAAGACTAGAGGTTCAAGAAATGTTAGTCCCCTCCTTCCATTTGCCTGTTGGCTTTTCTTATTAAAATTTCAGTTCATTTTATTATAGCATCTTTCAATTCCTTAATCTAGTTAGTGAGATGTAATTGATAGTGTTGGGCTCTGTATTGTTGGCCAAGTAAAGAGTTTCCTTGGTATTGCTTAGTACATTATCCAGGCAATCTACAAGGTCACTGTCTGTGTCATGGTGTAGAGCATACAAATGATAACTCATCAACATTTTTATGTTATCATGTATATGTCTTTTTTGTTAGTTAATACTGCTCAGGGAGGCTGAGGCAGGAGGATTACAAGTTCCAACCCGAGTCTGGGCAACTTAGTGATTTAGAAACATCCTGACTCAAAATAAAAATATGAAAAGGACTGAGTATATAGCTCAGTGCAAAGGCCTTGTGTTCAATCCCCAGCACTGCCAAGACAAGCAAACAAAACCAATTCATTTGAATTTTGTAGACAAAACAAAACAAAAAAGATCCTAGAAGTGTGGCTCAGCAGTGGAATGAGGGAGTGTATGCCCAGCATCATGCAGGAGGGCCTGGGTTGAACCGCTAGCACCACAAAAAACAAGCAGCAGAAACAGCAACAACAAAATTCTCACCACAGCTGAGAGCTGCATAAAGTAGGTTGCACAAAACTAGCTTTTAGTGCAACCTACCTCATTAGTGAGATGATATGGATCAAGCAGGCAACGATAAACTCTGATGTGACCATCCTATAAAGGCCCTTTGGATCTATTGCATAAGAAGCAGGAAGGCCAGATCTATTTAATAAAACACAGGTCTCCCTATAATGCTCGGTGAATATACATGGAATTTTAAGAGGATCACTAAAATGACAAAATGGAATGCAGACATTGAGATAAACTCTTTCCTTCCTTCCTTCCTTCCTTCCTTCCTTCCTTCCTTCCTTCCTTCCTTCCTTCCTATATTTTACAGAAAGAATAACAGTCTACAATAAAACACACATGCTGCAATAAGATTAGAGATTAAGGGACTAATATTGCTAGACATGCAGTTGAGAAATTCCTCTAGGTTTATGCCAAGAGCTAGAGATTAGAACTGAATCGGGCCCAAGCACATATGATCAAAATATGTCTGAAATGTGATGAAAGATTTATCTGAAGTTCAGCTATTCCATATCATTCAATTTGTTTTTCTTTTGTTCAATTAAAATTAACTCTAATAGTTTTTATTAATCATTAGCTATCATAAGGTCCAATTTTAATAACATTATTTATCTCTCTGTTTGTCTAACCTTTTATATGTATACAGACATAAAGAGATGTAGAATAATATTCACCTAAGGTTAGCAATGGCTATTTTTTGAGTGGCAAGAGGGGATAATTTTTGCTTTATTTGTTGTGTTTTCTTCATTTTTTTTTTTTTTTAATGTGGGTACTGGGAGTTAACCTCAGGACCTTGCACTTGCCACTTGCCAGCAAGCGCTTGTGCCGCTAAGCGATATCACTGGCCCTTTTTTTTCCTTTATGTGGGTACTGGGAGTCAAACTCAGGACCTCGCGCTTGCCAGGCAGGCGCTTACGCCGCTGAGCCATCTCACCAGCCCTTAATTTCTTGAATTTTTAAAGCATTAAGCATAGTGACATACAAAGGCTCCAATTCTATTAAGGTCATTTCATGTTCAATACAACAATTAAATAAAACATTTATCTTTACCGCCAGGTTACCAGAGATGCTGGGGAGAAAACCAGCTCCATGAAGATATAAAGTAGATAAATGAGCCTGTAGAAAAAAGAAGGTCTGGGAGCCTGAGTGTGGCTCCCTAGCCAGTCCTTGATGGCATTACAAAAAATGTGTTTCTATTAAATGCTTTGTTCTGTGTTTTTAATAATCAGCCTACAATTAAAGCAAGAGAAGTTACATAATATGACCTTTGCTACTGATCATTAGAGTCGATCTTTAGCCAGAAAATGCAGCATTCTGTGGATAAATATTATCCGGAAACCTTTAACTTCCTAAATTTCCTGTTAATATAAAATTCCTCAGTAATAGGTTTTCAAATACAGCACCACGATTTTGCAAACACTCAGTTTATAAAATCGATGTGCCGAGAATGCATGGACAGAATGACTCATAGGAAAGCAATTACATGTGTCTCGTATGGATGAGAGAAAGAGCTATTTCTTAAACAAAAAGACAAGCAGCTTCTCACGTGTACAGCATGCTCTGCGCCATAGGAACCAGCAGCAGCAGGTAGGGAAATTACCTTGTTATCCAGTGAGACCAGCGCGAAGTTTTTTTTTGTTTTATTAGCACATGTTTGTAGTACATAACATTTATATTCCTTATGTGGAGTTGGTACATGTACATAACTTTTTAATTCCTTTTTGTCTTGAACACCTTAGTCCATTATGGAAATTATGATTCAAAGAATAGTATCATCTGCTGGAGGAGTTGCTACAAATTTGAGCTGCCAGTCACCAAATACAAAGTATTGTTGCATAACATTTAGATTACAGCTACAACAAAGAATACATTAGTCTTCCCATCACAAAATATGTCTGTGACTTAAAAACAAATAGATAATGCATGGCAAGAGGGATACTTATTTAGCACATTATTATGGTATCTATTTGCAAATGAGAGATAAAGTATCTATTTTCACTCAATTATTAAGTAAAGAAAGAGTTATGCCTTAATTGCTTGAAAGTGACTGAAGTTGTACAGTGAACTCAAAATATATGAAAATCAGATGAAGACACTTATGACTTAAATCTAGCAAGCCTATCTTTCTTTAAAGTGATAAGTGAAATCCAAAGTGTTGGTGACAATTTGGAGAAACTGGAACTTCAATACACTTCTAGTGGGAGTATAAATTGGTATTGCCACTTTGGAAAACTTTTTGGCTATATCTCCTAAAGCTCCATAGAATTGCAATGATCCAGGAATTCTACAGGTAAGTAAATAATTAATAGAAACACACAATATGTACAGCAAACACACATATGAAAATGTCCATAGCACCATTTTTGTAATAGCCCCAAAATGTAAACAATCCAAATACCCAACAGTAGAATGAATAAATTGTAGTACAATATCACAATAGAATACTATACATAAGTGCAGTTGAACAAATTGCAACTATATACAACAGTGTGAATAATTCTTGTAAGCAGAATGCTGATCAAAACAGGCCAGACACAAAGGATTTGTACACATGACAAAAACAGGCAAAACTAATCTATGATCCTAGAAGTCAGCACAGTGGTTACACTGCAAGTTAATATTTGAAAGGGGCATGAAGAAAATTTCTAGGTGTTGCTGACATTCTGTCTCTTGCTCTGGGTGCTGGTTACATGGTGTGTTTAATTTGTGCAAATTTAATGAGCTGTACGTTTATGATGTGCTTATTCTGTTTATCTGTTATATGTCAATAAAAAATTGAAAATAAAAGTGTAGTTAGTTCTTATCCTTTTGACAGGTTTAAGCTATCCTCATTTATTCCTATGACTATAGCTATGAATATAGTCAGTATAGAGGTGTAGAGGTAGTACATGGTTTTTGACCAAAGTGTAGATTAAAATTCCAAATATACATGTGCTTGAAACATCATCATTCATTCTAAAGGTGACATGACAAAAATGAAAAGTAATATAAAATCTCTTTTTCATTTGTCATAAGCATTCTTTCTCATTTCCTACTTCTGGAATGAGCTGATACCAAACAAATTTTTGTGTGCAGGGGAAGGTGGGGTAGTAATTTCATGAACAATTGAGTGTCAATAGTAGCCATAATAAAAAATAAGAACTTGAATATAACAACATTTGCTGAACATTGTATTGTGAGATGATAGATAAACCAAGTATTACAAGCAAAATAAAGTGGATAATATAATCATCTCCCTGAGTCATGCTGTGAGAGTTTTCACCTGCAATATTAATACTTTCCGAGATTTGAACTCAAAAGATGGGCAGTAATATAAATTAATAAAGCAGGCTGGATGAATTACAATGAGGGCTGGTAGAGGAATGGGGGAATTATGGAGCAGTTGTTTTCAGAGTATGTCTCCAGACTAGTGACGTCAGCAACTAAGTAGAAATTCAAATTATCTGGTTCCCAACCTAGATCTAAGAATTCAAATCTCTGAAGGTCAGGCCCAGAAATCAGAATTTTAACAAGCGCTCTAGTTGTGACAGTCTTGATTCTGATGCATGCTCAAGTATGAGAAACACTGATCTAGATGTATACAAATTAAATTTTTTTTCCCAAAAAATCATGTGCAGGCTTAAAAAAATCATCTGGCCATAATTGCCCTATAGGCTGCCAATTTGTAACTCCTGATGAAAATCTAATGGAAAAAAAACCCTTTAATTATTTATACAATTATGTGAATTCTGTACTTCTCTTTTCTAAGATAAAGACAATACAAGGTATGATCACAAAGTATGGAGGTACCTAAATTTTAAAAATTTATTACAGTAAAAGACACATTGCCATTAATCCCCCTCAAAAGACTCCTCTTTGCTTTAAATACACTTATCTCATCTTTCTTGACACTTTCCAAAGCAGTTCTAGAAGTCCTCTTTCATGAGTGTTTGAGTAATTAGGCTGTCATGGCTGCCTCGATGTCATAAATCAATTCAAACTGTTTACCTTTCATGGTATTTTTGACTTTAGGGAAGAGTCAGAAGTTGCTCAGTGCCAGATCCAGTGAATAAAGTGATTGGGGTTACACCATAATGTTTTTTGCAAGCCTGCTTTTCTGTAGGATGTCACTTGGACTTCCAGAACTGCTTCAGAAAGTGTTAAGAATGATGGAATAATTGTGTTTGAAGTGAGGGGAAATATTTTGACAATGTGTCTTCTACTATAATATTTTTAAAAACATTTACTGTACATTTCTTTATTTTAGTTTATTAGTACATGTATGTAGAACATAATGTTTACATTTCTTGTGGAAGTTGGTACATGTACATAACACATTTTAGTTCCTTTTTTCACCCCCTTTCCCTCCTCTCCCTTTCCCCTCCCTCTTTCTCTTGATCCTTTTCTTTTCGTTTTTCCCTTTTTTTGTACACGTTTGCAGTACGTAACGTTCACATTCCTTGTGTAGAATCAATCATCTCTCACATGTGGTAATGTTGAGCCTAAATTTTATCCTGTCTGGGATTCAAGCATATTAGACATACCTAGTATTTTGTGGATTGGGCCTTCTAAAATTCTATTTATAAGACAACTTAAGTGGCTTCCAGGAAAGAACTAATCCCAGTGGAAGAAAGAACCAAGGTTCAGAAGTTGTTGGAAGATCAGCAGACAGGGTTGAATGTGTCTGAGTACATCGTGACGTCTGCTGCTCTGACTGCTTCCAGAACAGCCTGGATGGCCGTTGAGCTTCTACCTAGTCTGTCCCTGAGTTTTGTGACCCCAGGATGGTTGTAATATGAGCCTTAGTAGATGATAAAGGAAATGTTTGTTTCTAATCTTCTTAGGCTATAGCATGTGCAACTTGTCTGTGGCACAAATATTGTGCCAGGGATGGCAGCTGTGGCTGCAGGACCATTAGTATTTTAGATTCCTTAGAAATCTCCTTCCACACATCAGCATCTGCAACAATGGTGGCGATGCCTTTCAGGCAGTGATGACATGGCTTGGAGGACTGGTAGCAGCCACTTATGTCAGGCAAGGAGGATTATGAACCACATGGTAGCCAAGATGTGTCCCCGGAGTATAGAGGAGACACGGCTGGGTGCTCGCTCCTAGGCTACAGTGTAAAGAGACCCCTCCGGAGAGGTACAGAAATGCTATTTTAGAGCTGTCCTGGCTGTTACTCTGTGAAACTGGAGTTACACATGCACTTTTTTTTTTTGGCTTGGCAACATTTACAGAAACTACATGTTGCTTCTTGTGGTAAAGTTAACATAATATGCCCCGCAGTTAACATGATACACTCAAAGATCAAATCGCAAACATTTGATTTCATTTCTTTAAAAAAAGTAGTAAGATTTTTATAGGCTTTTAGACGTGAAGTTTAAAAAAATCACAGCGCAATTTCCTGATTTTTCTTCCTCTCCCGAAACATCCCTATAAAATGAAACATTGTGAATGAGCTGTTCTTTGGCACCAACAAATAGCTTATTGCAAAAGAAAAATAACTTTGGAAACAGCCACTCCTTTCCTTTCCTCAATTTTGAGAGATTGATGCCCTTTTCCTTCATTCCTGCAACGCCTCTCTGGCTTCAGATTTTCAGTTACTTCCTGAAATCTTTAAATTGAATTACATTAAAAACGTAGTGGTTGTTCAGTAAAAAATGTTAGTGTTTTTGGAGACCACAAGTCTCTGTAAGACCTAAGGAATTCTCCTAAGGAATCAGAATTTTCTACAAAGAATCAAAAGTTTGCTACACTGCATTTAACTTAGTATTTTATGATACCTGATGGGTGGTATGTCAGTATTCCCTCCAGATAGTAATACCTTACAGATTTCCAATTTGCTGATGGAGCCACATTTTTTCTTGATTACTATTCATCTGAAACCAATTTTTAAAGCCCAAGCAAAACAAACTTTATTTTGATACCTAAATATTCATAGTTCTAGGTAACCTAAGCATTCACAGTGAAATGTGAGTTGGGGAAAGCGGCACAGATCAAGAGGCTGTCTCCCCACCCACATTTCCCTGGACAAGTCAGTTCCTCCTGGGGCCAATTTCATTGTTAGTAAATTGGAGGTGGAGCAAACTGGCCCACAGTCCTGAGTTTCTTGACTCCTGGATTAGGAGAACTCTCCCTGGAGAAACTTAGCGATGGATTAAGCATTTGAAAGAGAAAGATTTATAAACTATTCATATGATAAAGTTCTTTTTGGTGAAGAGCTGGAGTAATTTTTTTGTGTTTCTTCGGGTACAGATGACTAGTGTCACCAGTCAATCAAGGGATTGTTTCTATATTAATTTAGAATTTTGCTTTCTAGAACACAAACTAATAAAAGGAATATTAAACATTTATTCAAATCTGTTTTCATAATTTTTTCAATCCATGTCCATTGTTCTGACCACATTTCTCTATTGGGCCATTGTCATAGTCTCCTGGCTGGATTTCACACTTCTGGTCTCTTTCTTTTTACACAGCTTTTCTTGGTTCTTCTCAACTGTAGCCAACTTATCTTTCTGCTGAATTCCTGTGGCAAACTGACTGCATCCCTGTCGTGGCAGTCGTCATTTTCTACTCTACATTTTAGATACTTGTGTTAGTGTGCTGTCTTCTGCACCCTTTGCGGGGCATAATTTGCTATATCAATTTGGACAAGGAGAATTTGAAGCTTGGTCTCCAATTGTTGCATTTTCTTCTCTTTCACAATGTATGCCTATTCTCTATATCTTCAATGGCATTGTAATCTTTTTTTTTTCTGTGCGAGATCTGTACTTTATTTTAATATTGTAAATATAATTAGGAGCCTGGGTTTTGCTTAGTGTTTATTAAAGGCAGGGACATATGCTGAATCAGTGTTGCAATCTTCTCGATGTCTCATTTTACTTTGTTGAAATCCAGCTTATTGCATTCATTCTTTAGATGATTTAAACTCTCACATTCCAAGGAATGATGCCATTAAAGCTATCATCACATTAGTTCCCCTTTCATATGTTCCCGCCGTGTCTCTTGGCTTTGGTCTGTACTTTCTTCTGAGGGGCTACATAGCATAACACCATAAAGACCTACAGTCACGTGGAGCCTTAACTATGTCTCTGCTTTTCTCTTTCACTCTTGGAGAGTGAGGACTGTGCCCAATGTCACCATTAGTTTTAGCAGCTTACCTGGTACTTTTCTGCTCTTATAGCGGTACTCCTCTTCTCCTCCTCCTCCTATTCCTCCTCCTCCTTGTGCTCCTCCCCTTTCTCCTCCCCATCCTCCTCCCCCCTTTCCTCTTCCTCTCCTTCTCCTTCTTCTTCTTGATAATATCTATTAATATACAGAATATTGGATTTCACTGTGGTATTTTCATAAATGAATATAACATACTTTGATTATATCAATTTCCTGTGTCTTTCTTCATCCCCTGTAGCCTCCTCCTCCTCTTCCTGATCCCCTTCCTCTTATATAAGAGTCTCCGTTCTACTTTCATGTCATCTTTTTTGCATAGTATCCACATAGGAGAGAAAACATACAATAATCACCTTTTTGAGTTGGGCTTATTTTGCTTAACATGATGATCTCCAGTTCCATCTATTTTCTTGCAAATGACATGACTTCATTCTGTTTTATGGCTGAATAAAGCAAATATATATGTCGCATTTTCTTTATTCATTCACCTATTGATGAGCACCTAGGCTGATTCCGAAACTTGGCTATCATGAATTGTGCTACAATAAACAGTGTTATGCAGGTATCTCTATAATATGCTGACTTTAATTCCTTTGGCTATATATTGAGGAGTGGTATAGCTGGATCATATGATAGTTTTATTTTTAACTTTTTGAGGAACCTCCATACTGATTTCCATAGTGGATATACTAATCGACATTTTCACCAACAGTGTATGTGTTCCTTTTCCCCACATTCTTGCCAGCATTATTATTTTTTGTATTCTTTTTTTTTTTTATGTGGGTACCGGGAGTCAAACTCAGGACCTCGCGCTTGCCAGCAGGTGTTTATGCCGCTGAGCCATACCACTGGCCCTATTTTTTGTATTCTTAATGATTACCATTTCTGACTGGAGTTAGATGGAATCTCAATGTAGTTTTGATTTCCTTGCCCTGATAGCTGAAGGTGTTGACCATTTTTCATATATTTATTGGTCATTTATAATTCTTCTTTTGAGACATCTGTTTAGTTCTTTTGCCCACTTATTGATTGGATTACTTGTTCATTTGGTGTTAAATTTTTGAGTTTTTTAAAAATATATATATACTCTGGATATCAATCCTCTATAGGGAAAGTAACTGGCAAAGATTTTCTCCCATTCTGTAGGCTGCCATTTTACTTTGTTAACTATTTTCTTTGCTGTCCAGAAGATTTTCTTATTTGATGTGATCCCATTTGTTGACTCTTGTGAGCTATTTAAGGCCTATTCAACAAGTCACTGCCTGTCCTGTAACTTCTACTGTGTTCCCTGGGTTTTCTTCTAGCAGTTTCAAAGTTTCATATCTTACATTTAGGTTTTTTATTAATTTTTGAATTGATTTTTGAACTGAGTGAGAGATAGGGATTTAGCGTCAGTCTTTTACATGTGGGTATCCAGTTTTTCCAGTGCCATTTGTTAGAGGCTGATCTTTCTCCAGCATATGTTTTTGGCTCCTTTGTTGAGAATTGGTGGCTGTAGTTGCACGGGTTTATTTCTTGGTCTTCTACTCCACTCATCTATGTATCTGTTTTTATGCCAATACCATGCTGATTTTATTACTATGGATCTTCTTACTGTGGGTTGGTGTTCTCAATATTGTTAACATGGACATATTACTGAAAGTGATGTACAGTTTGTGTGTAACATCCATCAAAATACCATTGACATTCTTCACAAAACTAGAAAAAAAAATCCTAAAGTTCCTATGGAAACACAAAAGACCCCTAATAGCTAAGGCAATCCTAAGCAAAAAGAACAGTGCCAAAGGTATCTCTACAGTCCTAAGTTCATCATTGTTTCAAGTATAAGATTTTCTTGATTTAAACAGAATAAATACACTTCCCGCCACGTTCTTTTGGTATATTATCTCTCTCTCTCTAGACATTTGTCTTTTTCTTACCTTGTACATTTTACAGAATGACTGAATTCTTCATTAGATTGCAAACTCTGTGAAGACAAAAATAGATTATATTCATTTTTCTACTTTTCATGTCCTCCCCATTGCAGTATCTGACACTCGGCACAAGTACATTATACATAATAACCAGCAAGATACTTATACAGTAAGATTTTAAAAATATTTTGTTTCTTTTAATTTCATCAGTTTGTTACTTGTCACTTTTTGCCATCTCACTGGAATTTCTGTGTCTTATTTATTCTATGTTGCTAATTTCTAATAGTCTTTCTCATTTCTGCAAAACTGCATTACTATGGGTACAGGACTGCCTTTTGCACTGATTAGATTAGCCTTGGAACGAGAGGTAATATCTGCACAACGTAATGAATGTACTAAATGCCACTGAATTGTACACTTTTAAATGGTTAATGGTTGTGTTATGTGAAAAGTCTTCTGGAGACTTTATGATGAAGATAGCATTTCTAGAAGACTTCATTCATACGTGTTTACTTGTCCCTGGGACAGAATTGCCTATTCATACGCCCTTCTATTTTAAGAAGAAGAAGGGTAGTAAATAAATCTAAAAAAAATTTTTTTCCTTCCTGTGGGTTTTTGTAGTTAGACACCCTGAGTTTAGATCCTGGTTCTGTTGCATACTAGCTGTATGAGCTGATCAGTCACTTAGCAAGTCAGTTTTCTCACGTAAAAAAAAGGAATAACAATAGTACTTATCTCTTAAGGATGAAGCGAAGATTGAATAAGGGAATATATAAATGTATAAATAAAAGGAAACAGGTATGTGTATACGTGCCTATGTGCACACCTTTTTTTTTTTGCTTTTAGTTCTCCCTTAGCTTCTGAAACTACATATACTATAGACACTGAGTTACTCGTGCCCCCTGCCTGGGAGAATGGCTCTTTCTCCAATACCCACTATGCACAAATAAATGCAAGTCAAGGAAGAAACAAGTATAAAAGTAAGCATGGATCATATACGATGAATTTCAGCATTATAGGGAAGTAACACAGGAGGAGTGTCAGATACAGAAAGAAAAAACCTTAATAGGATAAATGTATAATTCCTCTTCGTGACCTTTATTTTTTAGTAGCAAATCTTTTATTGTGCAAAATTTGGTTAAAATTGCTATAACCCTTTAATCTGGTAGGGAAAGAAGACTTACACTATAGATGAAAGCTATTCCATGTCTTAAGTAAGAAAATAGAACAATCGAGTTGCGCAATACTTCTGGTTTGTTTTTAGCATGAAAGCAAAATCACCTGATATGCTATCAGGAGGAAGCAGAGTCCAGAGGAAAAACTCAGGATTAGGGATCAGAAGGTGCAATCATGAGTGACTGTTGACAAGCCACTTCTCCTAATCAGGTTTATTTATTCACTTGAAAAACTCAAGCACTAAATCTACCCTCTCCCATGACACATACTTTTTTTTTAATTCAAGAACTCCTTTTCATAGATCCACTCCACTCCCAAGGAACTTAAAAAAATGTTTTTGTCACTTTGTATGGTATATTGTGAAATGGTTGTAGGTATGTTTTAATACATTTTATACCAATATTTTAATGGAAAACACAGTCATATAAGTTTAATGAAATCATGAATACATAACCAGAATCCTATATGGGTATTTCCTCTTGTGGAAAAACCAGATTAGAAAAGACTGGCTCAGATGGGGCGGGGGTGCACGCCTGTGATCCCAGGGCTCTGAGGCGGGAGGATCACGGTGATGAGTTCAAGGCCAGCCTGAACTGCACAGTGAGACCTGTCTCAAAATAAACAAATAAATAAATAAAATCATATAATGTCCAAGTCAATGTGTTATTCAGCACATATTTTTCAAAGGACAATTTTATTTCATAAAATGTAGCACTGTGATTGATTGCCCTTATTTGTCGACCCCTGTACTAAAGAAAATACAGTGAGTTTGGATAATATGGAGAATATTCTCATGGGGGTATAATTAAATCTTGTTCAAAAGCCACACAGGCCCGGTGAGATAGCTCAGCAGGCATAAGTGCCTGCCTGGCAAGCACAAGGTCCTGAGTTCAACACCCGGAACCCACATAAAGGAAAAAAAGGGCCGGTGATATGGCTCAGCGGCATAAGCGCTTGCTGGCAAGTGCAAGGTCCTGAGTTTGACTCCTGGTACCCACATTAAAAAAAAAAAAAAAGCCACACAAAGTATGTTCATGTATGTTCCTACAAAATATGGATTAAGGATTTGGGGGGGGATAGAAGAATATGTAACTCAGTATTGGTTCTAAATGAGGTTGGATGAATAGTTACATGGAAAAGGAGTTTATTATAACTTCCAAAATATTTTCATTTTGTGTTAATAAGACTGGATATTAAAATTTCCTCAATGCCTGCTGAAAGGCATCCCCTTGGAGTGCAGAGAGAAGCTGTCTGAACAGAGTGTTGAGTGGAAGATACCAGCATAGAAGTCAAAAGCCCACATACAAGTCTTCATATACTATGTACGAGAGGAATAACTGGGCAATCACTTAACCTTCAGCCTTAGTTTCAGCATCTGCAATTATATATCTATTTCTTATGGCTGTTGTAAGACTTATATAAAACTATATGACATCAGTTTGAGTAATTATCACATGAATGTTTATTGTTGTTATATAGCATTTGATAGGGCCCCAGACCAGGGAGCTAGGTGAGGTGTCAGGGAGGTGATGGCTGGGGATCAAAATTAGAGGCAATCATTCTCACGACTGTACAAGTACAAGGTGCCTCCTCGAATTCTGAACACAAGCCCTCATCCAGGCTCTGGTGTTTGGCCATGCCAGTTCCTAGGAATAGGAATAGCTCCAAATGTGGGTCTGGTTTCTGAAAGACTATTTTTTGTTTAAATACATTCAAGGTAGGTCAGGAGCAATTTTTCCTACTAGCTCCAAAAGTTAGAAGGCTGCTGGAGGGATGAAACATCCTTCCTCTGTTTTCTTTTCTTTTTTCTTTTTTCTTTTCTATTTTATTTTTACGCTACCTACATCTCTGTGCATAGTTAGATGTTACAAGATATATTCATTTTATCTTTAGATATTCTCCTGGAAGTAGTGTTTTATTATAATATATTGCTAAAATAATACCATGTCTGCATTATTATTTTCTGGAACTTGCAGTGGTAAGGGGGAGGTTGTTTTAACTTCAGCTTGTTGAAACTGCTTGCTTTCAAGGTAGAAGAAATTTTCTTGCCAAGTGAAAAGATGCCACAAGATTATTTTTAAAAATCCAGAAGAGAATGGGTATGAAACTTGCTCCTTGTGGCTGAGAGCAGAGTTCCAGAAACAAAACGAGCTGCCCAGTTACCAAACCAGGCCCATTTTTCCTGTTGTGTAATATGCCAATCACTAAATAGCAAGTTTTGCAAAAGAGTTTATTCCCAAGGTGACCGAGCATGGAGATGGGGTAGTAAGTCTCAACCCTGCCTCCCCAGGACAGGATTTAGGATATTTTGGGGATGAAGCAGTAGCGCCATCTCAGGTGCGGGGAAAGGTGGTTGGAGCTGAGGAAAAGTAAAGTAATTCATGGTCTGAGTAGGCACAATAAATCTTTATAACTCTTCATAGGATTCATGTTCAGAAAAACGGTGGCTTTAGCAAGATATGAGTTGGAAGTTTTTGGTCTCTTGTCATCAAAGAAGTCACCAGACCCAAGTGAAAAGTCCATGGTATCAATAAAAGCAGCCTTGAAGTTCCTGAAAATTAACCCAGACAACCATTACCATCATTCACAGCAAAGCTAGAGGCAGAGGTGTCATTCACTGCAAAACTAGGGAGAGACTAAAACTACATTGCCCAGCTGTGTAACCACTAAAATTAGAGATTTTTAAAGTTAACTAAAGGCAAGTGAAACCAGGGGGTTTATTCAGGTTTTTCCTTGATTGCAGTCCTTGCACACAAACAGATTTTTCAAAAGCTTCCACATGACCACATATGTCTGGCTGAGATCAGATTTTCAGCGTAATGGTGTAGTGACAAACTTCTCACTGAGTTCCTAAACAAGAGAGGCTAGTGTTACTGGTTGCAGTTTTAGAGCTTTCTAAAATGATTGCTAGTAGAATTTTAAAATTTGTTGCCTTCTTTTCAGTGTGGATTTCCTCATGCTGCTATTAAAATGTTTGAGCAACTCTTAAATTTTGCCACATAATTGTCTGGTTTTCTAAATCTTTCCATATACACAGATTTTATATCCTAAAGTTTGTATTTACCTCTCACAATCCCAAAAACATTGGTATTATTTTATTCTGTTTATTATTTTGAAACTAATTCTGTCACAGAAGAATCGTGATTTTTTTTTTTTTTTTTTTTTTGGTGGATGCCAGGGGTTGACCTCAGGACCTCGCGTGCCAGCAGGCGCCTGTGCCGCTGAGTGATATCACTGGCCTTTTTTTCATATGTGGGTTCCAGGAGTTGAACTCGGGCCCTCGCACTTGCCAGGCAGGTGCTTACGCTGCTGAGCCATCTCACCGGCCCAAGAATCGTGATTTTTAAAAAAAGACAAAAATATAGTCAGGCTCAGTGACTAGTAAAATCTTTGAGGCAGAAGAATGGCAAGTAGAGAGATTCCTCAGGATATGTGACCTGCAGGGAAAGTACAGATGACAATCTTTTAAGGAATGCATTTTTTACCCCTTAGTAATTAAAAAAGAAGAAGAAAAAAGCTTAATTCTACTTTATTAAATCAGTTTAATGAAAGTTAGAAATGGATGAAATGTGGCACTTTTACGCTATTTTTTCCTATTGTGAAAAGAAGATGCATTTATGGGCAAGAATTGCACTGTAGCAAAAAAGCAAATGCATTGTTCAGGTACTTTTCCTGTATTAGTGAGCACAGAACTTTCTCAAGTTGAGCAGGACATAACAAGCTACGTGCTAGATGTGCAGGTTGTTAGTTTAAGATGAAGGAATTTCATACTGAAACACAGATAGCAAGTCTACTGAAATACCACACAGATTTATCAGAGGTTTAACATGGGCATTGTCCTGAATGGTAAGATTATGGGAAATTTTTTCCCCTCCTTTTTTATGCTTTTTAACTTCTTCGGGTTTTCTTTGTGAGCACTTTTACTGTTACAACTAACCTAAGAGTAGGGAAAAATAAGAATGTTTTTATGTAAGGGTTTATAATCCATGTTGCCTTTGCTTTGCAGGAGGTGTGTTGTGATTTCAGTGATGAGTCAAACCAGCACTGGGTGGGGCCAGAGGTGCGGTTCACCAACAGTTCCAAATGTGGGCTGGCTATGGCAAATTTGGGCACAGTCTTAATAGCCTTAATGTACATTCACTCATCCATAATTCAGCAACTCTTTATAGAATGCCAACCTTATGCAAAGCATTGTGTGAGGGACTGGGCAGCGAACGATAAACCCAACATGGAGCGTCTGCCTCAGAGAATTCTTTAATTAGCATTATGATATGGGCTACAAACAAATTATAAGATTCTAGGGAAGTTTATAATGGCAGAACCTGACCAGTCAAGGGGTAGGGAAATCATGGAGGGCAGCTGTGAGAAAGTCATATATAATTTAAAATCTGAAGAGTAAGCAGGATTTAGCCAAATATGGGGAGGCATCCTGAGCCGAGGAAAACGGCTTGTAGGAAGTGTCAGAAATAGGGAAAAAACATGTCAAGGTCAAGAAACTTAAAGGTCATTGTGGCCAGAACTAGGAGAGTGAGGGAGTTACTGGTTGTGAATTTTTTTTTAATATTTACATTTTTAGAAGAGTATTGTGCTCTGTAGAGTGTAGATTAGAAGGGACGAGAGGGGACACAGAAAGCCCGACAGGAGGCTATTATTACAGTGGTCCAGGCGGGAGAGAACAGATTCCTGGCCGACTGTGTGACAATTGTTATACCAGGCTTAGGGCATAATAAACAAGTTCCAGAAATAAATATGAGGTAGAATTGATAATATTTGTTACCTGGTTGGTTAGGGGAGATAGAAAATTGCTAAGAATGATTCTCAAGTCTAGGGCTATAACTCAGTGGCAGAGCTTACAGAAGGCCCTGTTAGATCCCCAACGACAACCCCCCAAATTACAAAAACAAACACCTCCCTCTAGCTGGCTAATACAAACTGCTAGGACTTCTCATTATGGCCCTCTGAAGCAGGAGATAAGAATTACTTATTATCATTTTATAGATCTGTAAGTAAATAAATCAAGGAATTGACAGGTCCATTTATGCAGTTGTGCCAATTCTCCTTGACTCCTGTATCTGAATCACTGTTTGAATTATAAAAACAGTGATCCTCAAAGTCAATTCTGCCTTGTACAAAAAGCCTGTGAAAGAACTGTTGTTTGCTTTGTGTTTTCTGCCTAAATGTTCCTATTAGCCCTTGAAATGCCAGATGAGATAGCACTTTGCTATTGACATTTCAGACTCCAAGTTAATAATGGTCAGGTGTGGCGGCATTCCCAGCACTGCTGACAGTTTCCGACTAGGGAGAATTCACTTTAAACATTTTAAAGTAATTTAGATGTTTCATTCTTCACACAATTTCAGTGGGTTGTGTTGATGTTCATTTTTTTGTTCTGATAATTTTATTCGCCTCTGGAATTATTTCCGTTCAACTGCTTCATAAATGACTTACCCTTAACAGAAATTCTCACAGAATAACATGTATATTCAGAGGCCTCAGGGATGTTATTTACGCTCAAGAGCTCTGCTTTTATTTTTTCAGAAATCACCTCAATTTAGGGGGCGAATGGAAAGAGACATATTGAAGTTACAATGTTTTCTATGTAGGAAACGAATCAATGAGGTAGGTAACTGGAAATTTGGCAATGTACCAGGTAAATCACTGCCGGTATATCATCTTGTTTAAAATCCTACATGTGCCAAATTAGCTAGGGAATCTGTGTTAAGAATGGACTAAAAACAAATATTAAACAATAACACATCTCAATTTTATTTAGCATTTAGGGTTTTGTGTTTGTTAACCTGGGGGTTTTGTTTTGTAGTATAAATAGTATAAAAGATTGAGAATACAAAAAAAAAAGGTAAATGATCTTTCTACCCCAGAAGCAACCACTATTAGTGGTTTCTTTGGTATCCACATATTTTCTGTGGATATAATAAGTAAAGATAGATAATTTTATACAAATATCAATACAATATAGACAATATTCCACACTTGTTCTTTTCATTTAGAAAATATATCTTGAAGATCATTTCATAATTAGTACACACAAATCCATGTTTTAAGGGTGATTTCTAATTTAATTACATTGTGTTTTATGTAAAATCAATTATTTAGCATTTGATCTTCTTGTGACTTAGAACATGACAAAATTTTACAAACATTTTATTGAAAAATGCTCAAAAAATTATATATACTTTTTATTTGTTGGAAGCAGCCTCTCTCTCTCTCCCTCTTTCTCCGTCTCTTTTTTATTTCTGTCCACTCTCACACTACATCTTGCACATCAAGCTTGTTAATTGTATGGTACAAATATTCTATATTTGACTAACTTTTGCCAACTTAATCTATCAGTGATTAATAAGCTATATTAATTTTTTCCTATGATTGTTGTGCTGATTATTCTCCATTTGTCTTACCAGACCCACTTTTGGCTCTTCTCTGCTCCATTCTCCTGTCCTCTTTTGCTTGGTGGGCTTGAGGCCAGCAGATTAGACTTCAGGCAGGCAGAAAAAGAGGTCAGAAATTTAACCTCTTCCTCTTACCACCCACGCCCCCACACCCCACCAGGGTTCTGGCTGCCATCCAATATGGCTACAACTATTTCTGAACAGCCCCTCCCCCACAGCATAGCTTTTTATTTCCATCTTCTGTTTTTCACTCTTTGTGTTGTTTTGTCTTGAAGTTTGTGTCTTTTAGAAAGTTTATAATTTGATATTTTAAAATTCAAATGTGATAAAGTAGTAAGTGAATTTTATCCATTCACATTTAATGTGATAACTGATACATTTGTACATATTTCTGCCATCTTTGTGTTCAGTTTACTCATTCCTCTAGTTTGAACTTTCTAATCTTTAAGTTATCATACACTTAACTATGATTTTTCCCTAAAGTATGAAGTTAATATCTCTGCTTTCTTCCCTGACAAGAAATAGATTTCAGCACATTTTAACTATTTCCACAGAGCCCCTAAAACCCTGTTACAGAGAAACACCTATCCTTATCTTCCTCTCTGTTATAGAGAATTTATTTATTTATTTATTTATTTATTTATTTATTTATTATGTGGGCACCTGGAGTCGAACTCAGGACTTAGCGCTTGCCAGGCAGGCACTTGTGCCACTGAGCCATATCACCAGCCCTGTTATAAAGAATTTAAATTCTACCTTTTTAAATTTTTGTTAGAATATCTGAGGAAAACACACTCTGTTTCTCTGCATTCTCAAACAGAGCACGTCAGACACCAGATTGTTGATTTTTCCCACAACGAGCAATTTTCCAACTCTCTGGACACCAGTTGGTGTCTGACCAACCAGCTATAAATTCTCTCCTCCTTTGACCCTCTCTTTGGGATCAATAATTTCTCAACTGACTTCACAGAACTCAGGGAAAGACACTACTTACATTTATTGGTTTATTATAGAGGATATTGTAAAGGATACAAACAGCCAAATGAAGAGGTGCATAAAGCAAGGTGTTGGGGAAGGAGCACTGCGCTTCCAAGCTCTCTCTGGGCCCTCCTGGAACATCCACGGGTTCAGCAACCCAAGAACTCATCAAATCTCATTGTTCAAGGTTATAATAGAGCTTATCCCCAGGCCACACCTCTCCCTCACCTAGGTTCCTGGAGGTCAGAGTGTGGGGCTGAAAGTATCAACTCTCCAACCCCTGATCACTTGGTCTTTCTGGTGACCAGCCCATCCTGAGACTGTCTGGGGACCCCCCACACTTCATTAACATAAGCTCAGGTGTTATTGAAAGGGGCTCACTATGAATAACAAAAGACACTTCCTAACTTAAGAAATGGTTTGAGGAGCTCTGTATCAGGGTTTTAGGAGGTCTGTGACAGTGTGACAGGAACCTGACATGGTGCAAAGACAAAATGTTTTTCTTACTATAAAAAATAAAAACAGATTTATTCTTTATTGTCAGTAGCTAAAATATGTTCACCAATATGTTTTATCAGTTATGTGGTAGCAGATCAGTGTCAGGTCCTGCAGTGATGTGAGTGTATCACAAATCTACTCCCTGAACGAGCTGGTGATTGGCCAGGTCCTTGCTGCCAGGCCTTATCTGTTTCCTATCACCTTCTTAGGTAAGCTGCTTTACACAATCCGCCACTCCAGACAGCAATCAGTATGACAACTTCGTAAGTTGGAGTGTCTTGTTCCTGCCCTGGTCCCTTCCCTGAAACCTGAACAACCCTGCCCACTTTGGGTCTAGCCCATTTTGTGTTTCTAGCCCATTTCTGGAACATGGAAATGTTTACTATATTTTGAAGTATAAGTGTATCCTTAAGGCATGCTCTTTTCACATTTTGTCTGTTAACCACCATGGGTTATTCAAATGTGCCTCAAAGGAAAAATGAAAACTATTAAGACAGAATCATGGTCAAGTGTCCAAATATATTTTAACTTCCAGAATGATTTAAAAAGAGGGAAGGAGGGCCGGGGAGATAGCTCAGTGGCACAGTGCCTGCCTGGCAAGCGCGAGGTCGTGAGTTTGATTACCAGTACAAAAAATAAATACATTAATTAAATTAAGTTAAAAAATAAAAAAGGGAAAGGAGAGCTCCACAAGACCTAGAGTGGCTGGGGATTAGTTTTGTTCTTCATTTATTTGGAGGGGAAGAACAGATGATTATGTGTGTGTCATTACTCTGGCTGGTACACAGACTGCATACGAGAAAGAACAGTTTTTAAGTACTGTATATCGTAACTGGTGCTCTTCACAGTTCAAGGGAATATCTAAAAATGTACCTTTTAAAAAAATGATTCATTTGCTTTTTACCTTCTTGATTATATTTGTTCAATTAATTGCTAGACCCTTCTCACTTGTTGTGAATGTCACAGGTAGGAGCTACCCACAATGTTAATCTTAATTAATTATTTAGAAAACCACATAACAAGATGATCATTTTAGTTCCAACCAATTAATTCAGATTGGTAATTTTCTCTTTTTTTCATGTATTCAGCCCACTATGCTATGAGGTCGGAGCAAAATAAATCATATATATTTCAAATTATAAAATTATAAAATTTCAAATTATAAAATAGGATCTTTGGAAAAGGGTTCAGATCTTCTAATTCTTGGGGCGGTGGTTATATCCTAACCCTTGGCCTCTTCCCTGGCCTGGTCTGTGCCCTCTCAGCTCTTAACTGTGGTAGAGTGATTTCCCCCCAGTCTGAGGGCGGCAGACACACATCTGAGTGAATTGGTCTGATTTGAAAGGCTGCAACTTCAGGTGAGGGGATGGTCAATACTGGGTCCTGTTGAATCTGGACCTCAACCAGTTGCAAGTTATCACACTTTTCCCTGAACTAATAATTTTATCTCTATGCTCTTAAAAAAAATCTTTTGATTTTTTTTAAAGATGAATACCTGGCTTTATAACTTATATTCCCTACTCTATAAATTTCTTGAGGGTATCAAGGAATCATGCCTGATTGATTTTTGTATTCCTTATTTGTCTTCATACTACTCTCTATTCACATCACGACTTCTTTTCTGCTTCTCACTGTAATAACAACAATATTATTATGAATAGCACAGACAATTTAACCTACATGAGGACGCATTGCTAATAAGAAAAGGAGTCATGTTTTGAAACAGGAATTTTACCATAGATTTCATACTCCATAACTATTCTTGGTGCAATATCAGACACATGGGCAGCTGAATAAAAATACCATCTTTTGCTGTTAATCTTCAACTCCTTTTTGTGTGTGTGTGAGGAACTCTTACAACAAATCCACTGTTAAATTATTCTGGACTGGGCCGGTGAGATGGCTCAGCGGTGTAAGCGCCTGCCTTGCAAGCGCAACGACCTGAGTTCGACTCCCAGATCCCACATACGAAAAAGGGGCCGGTGATATCGCTCAGCGGCATGGGTGCCTGTTGGCGCATGAGGTCCTGAGGTCGACCCCCCGGTACCCACAAAAAAAAAAAAAATTATTCTGGACTAAGTCTTGTTTCTATCCTGCTTTCTGGTGACCAACCCAGAAGTCTTTCAGATCATGTGGACAAACCCAATTATCTATGTAGAAATAGTCTTAAAGACAGTTACAAAACCAATGAGCCAAAGTTAGAATGACTATCTACAGAGAGCCCATCAAAAATGTGAAGGGCCACCCTTTCTGAGAAGAGGGGGAAGTGACATTATTTTCCTGCATAAGACTATATCCAGTATTCAGATTTTTTTTTTTTCCTTTTTTTTTTTTGGTGGTGGTGGTGGTACTGGAAATTGAATCCAGGGTCTTCACACTGAGCTATATCCTTAGCCCTATTTTTATTTTTATTTTGAGACAGGGACTCCCTAAATTGCTAATTTGGCTAGATTGGGCTTGAATTTGTGATCCTCCTGCTTCAGCCTCTCAGAGTGCTGGTATTATAGGCATGTGGCACCACGCCTGGCTCCGATATTTTTAAATCATATACAAATACCATACAATGCCTAACTTCATCTCTTTTAGCAGAGAGAGCTATCAGTGCTCATGAAAAAGAGAATAGGTGGTGATAATCTAAAATGATAAGATACCCAGATACAGCATCTTTTGACTTTGGAATGCAATCAAAGACTCCACCCATTGGTCACCAGCAGTCTGTTTGGGGCATCATTGGGTAGCAGAAGGGAAAAGGCCACACACATCCACTCAGCAACTGGCAACTTAAAATATGTTCTTAATATACAATGATGCATACTTAATTCTAACAATAGTAATACTTTAAAGTTGTGATTCTTAAATAAAGCATATTTGATTTTATACTAGATTTTTTTTTTTTTTTTTTTTTTTTTTTTTGTTATGTGGGTACCGGGAGTTAACCTCAGGACCTCGCGCTTGCCAGCAGGCGCTTGTGCCGCCGAGCGATATCACCGGCCCTTTTTTTCCTTTATGCGGGTACCGGGAGTCAAACTCAGGACCTCGCGCTTGCCGGGCAGGCGCTTAGGCCTCTGAGCCATCTCACTGGCCCACATATTAGATTTTTAACTTTTCTTCAAATGAAGTTTTGAATTTGTTTGAAATCATTCAAACAATATTGAATAATGAAGTCCCAGGTACTTTTCATTCTTGAGTGTTCAGTGAAGTAATAAATGCAACCATAAGAAATTACTCCCACTGTGTAGAAAGGCCCTTCTTGGGATTTTGAACCTGGTCTGAGGAGATCTTGTCACCCCCCAGAGGTCTTCAAGAAGGCAAATTAATCAGATCTGTAGCTTTAAGTGTTGTTAGCAAGGACTCTTTTTAATTTTACATGCCTTATTTTGAAAAATACTTTGAAAATGCCATTTATTAATTAATAATAGATTTTTCCCCTTTATCTGCCACTTTTGCTAATCCTGTAGGTATCAGAAATACTCCCACAACTGGGCATTCGGAAGGGATGTAGACCTAAGGGGCAGACGTGCACAGAGGCACAATCCCGCTTAGTACCCTGGTACTTTTGCCCAGGCTGCTAGCCCATGGGGCCTTGTTTTGAACTGGCAAAATAAAGAGTGTGTGTGTGTGGGGGTATGTGTGTGTGTGTTTGTTGTGTTGGGAGTAGGACGGTAGAGATAAACAGTGCTGTCAAAAGTCATATGGAAAAAAGCCAGGCACAGTGGCATATAAGTGTAATGCCGGCACTCTGGAAGGCTGAGCAAGAGGGTAACAAGTTCGAGCCAGCCTGGACAGCAGTAACTTAGTGAGACCCTGCCTCAAAATAAAAAATAAAAAAAGCGCTGGAGGTGTGGCTCAGTGCAAAGGCCCTGAGTTCAATCCCCAGTAACACAAACACACATGTGCACACGCACACACACAAGCCATATAGGAACTAGGCATAGTGGACCACACTGTATGTAGTTCCAGCACTTAGAAGGCAGAGGCAGGAGGATTGCAAGTTTAAGGCCAGCCTGGGCTACTTAGCTAGTTTGAGGCCAACATGGGCTACAGAGTGAGACCCTGTCTCAAAAAAAAAAAAAAAAAATAGGTCACGCAGAGATTTTAAAATACCACTGGACATGTACCAAGTCCCCATGAGAAATGTAGTCACTATATACTGTTAACATGTACCAGTAAAAATAAAACATTAACTACAGAAAAAAAATAGTACTGAAATGAGAACCAGGGTATAAAATGAGCAAGTCTGGGGAAACTGCGGAGCTATACTCCCCCACGGCAATGGGAATCAAGTTTCCCAGTGCTTCCATGTTCCTTGGCTTCCTTTTGCCCGGAAGTTCTTTTTATACCAAAGGAATGGTTTTGAGTGCTGGAGATTTATATTACTCTATAAAAAATTGAATTTCTGATTAGATTTAAAATAGAGCTGTCATTTCTTTCTTGTCTAAATTCTACATTGCATTTTTCTTGACTATCTTTTGCTTGCTGGGTGATAATATTCTTTTTTCTCCCTTCAGATTAAACCAATCACAATTTCCATTTTTTATTTGAAAGTAAATTTCATTATACATTATTTCTTATTTTCTAGGTCATTTTATTTTCTAAAGGACTCCAGAGCTGGCTGAGAATTTTGTTAGCAGCTCCAAAGTATGACATACTGTAATTTTCCTTGAAAGTGAAAAATAAAAAGTATAGGAACAAGTCTACCATTTTATTATTTTTATTTTTATTTTTAATGTGAGTACTGGGAACCAAACTCAGGACCTCACGCTTGCCAAGCAGTAGCTTGTGCCACTGAGCTATATCACCGGCCCATTACCATTTTAAAACTAAATATATCATGTGATTTTGACTAATCTCCACCTTTTCCTCATGAAAGAGGTATCTAGAAACTTCACTGCTACCTTGAGCCCAAAAGGCACAAAAAGAATAAAGGCAAGTTTCATAAAAATTCCTTGTTATTCAAATATGTATGTTTAGGGGCTGGTGAGATGGCTCAGTGGTGTAAGAGCCTGCCTGGCAAGCGCGAGGGCCTGAGTTCGACTCTCAGAACCCACATACGAAAAAAGGGCCGGTGATATCGCTCAGCAGCACGGGCGCCTGCTGGCGTGCGAGGTCCTGAGGTCGACCCCCGGTACCCACAAAAAAAATAAATAAATAAAAAAATAAAAATAAATAAAAATGACACCCCATAACAAAAGAAATGTGAAGATGTCAATTTAATGAAAAGGTCAAATTACTACCAGAATAAGATAAGATTTTTTTGCACAGCGCTTGAATAATTATCACAATATATTTATTTTATATTAAGTGAACTTCCAAATATAGAGAGTCTAGTTCAGTAGACAGAGCTTTAGATTGGCAATAAAGTACTCCTAAATTTGAACTTTAAGAGTTGGGATCAGGCCAGGTGTGGTGGTGCACGCCTGTAATCCCAGCACTCGGCAGGCTGAGGCAGGAGGATCAGTGCGAGTTCGAGGCCAGCCTGAACTGCATAGTGAAACCCTATTTCAAAAAGACCAAAAAAGAAAAAAAAAAAAAAAAAAAAAAAAAAAAAGGAGAGAGAGAGAGGAGAGAGAGAGATAGTTGGGACCAAAATGGCAGAGTAGCAATCAGCACCAAAATTTAGTCTAAGACCTGGAATCTAGACATACGGAAAATAACAAGTTGGCAAAGAGAGAAAAAGAAGTAGATCTCTGGTAACTGGGAAAGAACTAACATGAAAATTAGCAGCTACAGAGAAGTTGGGGAAATGGACTACAATGCAGAGAAAAAATAATGTGGTCTGGAAGTTTACTCCATCTCCCAGGAAGGAGTGAACTGCAAAAGCAGTGTGAGGTTTTGCTCAGAGGTGACTTATACACATGAGGCAACAGTTGGAGACAGAATCCAATGCAGCAACAGTTATATTGCCTGAGAGTGTTTAATGAGGCACCATTTCAGAAAGGGGTTGATTATTTAAGACTGAGATTCAGAAAAACTACGTAACTTTACTTCAGAGTTCCCATTGTAACCTCCCACAGTGACTGGGTGAGAGACAGTCCCAGGAGACAGTCGTGGACAGGAGCAGGCTGGATATAGACCCCCAGAGAAGTATAAGCTGAGGCCAGGAAGGACATGGCCACCGCCCTCCATGGTGAGCAGCCAGGCCCAGTGTTGTGCTCAGAAATAGCTGGATCTGAAAGTTCTGGCATTCAGTACAGCAGGCAGCTTGAACCCTTGCCCAGCTGCCTCCATTCAGCACAGATCAGAGGTCTGATTGTGTTTCTCATCTAACGTGAGTAAGGACACACCTCAGCTTGGACGGCTGCCACACAGTGGACCAGGCTGGCAGTGCAGAGGGAGTAAATGGATGGAGGGGCCTCTGGAGGAGGGGGCACCTCACAAACCCATAGTCTGTAAAGCTAGGTGGAGAAAACTGTGACCTCCTGGATTCCAAAACTAGAGATCCTGGAAAGAAATCTCTCATTCAAAACTACAGATAATTTTCTTTTTTTTTTTTTTAGTACTCTTTTCTCTGTTTCTTTTCCTGTCTCTCTCTGTCTCTCTTTCTCTCTCTCTTTCTCTTTCCTCCTCTTCTTCTTGTCCTTCTCCTCCTCCTTTTTCACTGATTTTTGGGAATTTTCCTTTTTCTTTCCTTTTTTTTGGTTCCTTATAAATATTTTCTTTTATTTTTTATTTTTTATTCTCCTTATGTTTGCTTTTTGAAATCTCTTTTTTCTCTTACCTTCTTTTTCTTGTTTGTTCTTCTCCGTTACCTTTATTTAATTCTATTAATATCCTTCTACCCCTTAATAGTACACTTTGTCTCATTTTTCTCTCCTCATCTTCCATTGTTAAATTTTTCAAATTTTTCTTCTTTTATTCTCCCATTGCCCACCCTCTATATCTTTATTAGTATAACCATTAAGCTTTATTAATCTTGTTTGTTTTTTGTTTTTGATTTTTTTGAGACAGAGTCTCACCATGTAGTTCAGACTAGCCTTGAGCTCACTATATAGCCCAGGCTGGCCTTGAACTCATAGCAGTCCTCTGCCTCAGCCTCTCAAGTGCTGGGATTATAGGTATGCACTACCATACCAGGCAGGCTTTATTAATCTTTTGATAGTTAACTCTATGTTATTAATGTTGAATTATTTTCTATTGCTAGTGGAAGTATAGTTGAATTTAGTAGATATTTACTGTTAGCCAATATTTGGTTTGTCTTAGTGTTTATAGTTATAGATCTCTTTTTTATGCTTAAGAATGATACATTTTCTGTTTTATGATATGTCAATATCCAGTTTGTCTTGGATGCTATTATTGTTTATGATTTACTTGTTATTGCCATGGTGGCATAGTTGTTGCTATTACTAGGTTTTTTATGTATGCCAATATCTGGATTACCTTTGTGTTGTTAACAATACTGTGGTCCATTACCAGAGACCTGGTCGCTGGGCCAATTACGCTGCATCCTCCCCTCCCAAATTAATGGACTTAGTCAGATCTTGGGACAGAGGCAAAAACCTATAGTTAGCCATGTGCAGAGTATAGTACTGAAAAGTAGATGCTAACTAAAGAGATCGCCATACTAGTAACAAAGTCTTTCCACTATAAGCATCCACAAACTTCAGCACAAAACAAAACAAACAAAACCACAGAAACATGAGAAAACAAGGCAACGAACTGTCTCCAAAAACTCCCAGCTCCCCCAAAGCCAATCCTTGGGGGATCAAGGGGGAGGAAAGCAAAAGCCACACATCAATTATTCAAAAGGATAACAGAAGAGATTAAAAAACAGATCAATAAGGTCTTCAAGAGCTCAAAGAAGATATAACTAAATAGATAATGGATATAATAAACAAAACAGGGAGTTTACAGAAGACACTAATAGCTAGCTGAGCTAAACAAAATGATACAAAACATGCATGTCCAGTTTACAAAGAATTGGAGTCCATGAAAATGTTCTAAACAGAAATCCAAATAATTTTTAAAAATCTACTGAAAGTTTGGACAGCAGAAGCAACTACTGTGAAGCCAGAGTGGCAGTATATAGGGCTGCTGTCAGGGACAAATTATTCAGGGATACCTTTAAAAAACAATAAGAGAACATGAAAAATAGATCCAAAAGCATTAATAAGAGCTTAAATAGAAAATATAGGAAATAGGGAGGTAGATCTTTTGCAAAAGACAGAATCAATGAAGAAATGGAGGGAATGGAAGGGAGGAAAAGGGAAGAGGATAAAAAAAGAATTAAGAAGCATTATGTACATGTACCAACTCCCCCTGAGGAATGTCATCATTATGTACTACAAACTTATACTAATAAGAAATAAAAATTGAACTTTAATTCTGCTAATTGGTTGTAGGTAGTATTAAGTAAACTATTTAATTTTTCACCTCTAAAACCCTTTGGCTGGGCTGGTGATATTGCTCTGAGGTCGACCCCCGGTACCCCCCCCCAAAAAAATAATAAAACCCTTTGGCTTTGAAAAATATGAAAGTAGAACAAGAGTACTACATGGCCAGATCAGTCCTTAACACCTGAAGAATTTCTCACAACAAGAAGAGTTTTTATTTTCTAATGAAGTATTCATGGGCAATGCATCAACAGTGTCTCCGACACGATCCCTACCCTCTCCTCAACCCACAATGCACAACTCAACCTGTCCCAGAAAAGGGTTTATTTGTGGCCCATTGAGCAATAGTCACTGTCCTTGGGGCCAAACAGGTAGACAACTCAAATAGTCTGTCATTTTTGAATATTCACTTGGATAACAGTCATGCCTCTTTTCTAAGGTTAGGCAGCTTGATCATATAGATGATTTTAAATAACAGTAAAGAGCTTTAAAAGAGTGATAAGAATGCCACAAAGATGACCAAATGAACATGTGAGAAAAAATTTAAGATTTTTTCCCCAGAGAATGGGAAATTTGTCTGAAGTAGAGATGAACTTATTGCAATCATCTTCCACTGATTTGAAAGATCACATAATGACTTTGATCCTTATCCCCAGATACAGTTAGGACAACAAGAAAGCACTTGTGAAGGAATTACATTAGATACAGGCAGAAAGGTCTATGGTGGTACTAGAAAGGGAGTCACCCTCTCTGTCATGATCTGTCCTGATCTGTTACAGCTCCAGAGTCAGAGAAATGGATTGTTGCTCAGAGTTCATCAAGTCTATCCCTCCCAGAGAACAGCTTACTCACCTGAATCTAAAGGTCTCCTAAAGAAACACTGTAGCCTTTCTCAGTGTCTTATTTCAGTCTCTTAGTTCTTTTTTTTTTGTGGGTACCAGGGGTCGACCTCAGGACCTCGCGCACCAGCAGGCGCCCGTGCCGCTGAGCGATATCACCGGCCCTTTTTTCGTATGTGGGATCCAGGAGTCGAACTCAGGCCCTCGCGCTTGCCAGGCAGGCGCTTATGCTGCTGAGCCATCTCACCAGCCCAGTCTCTTAGTTCTTGAAGCAAGAACATATTAATGCCAAGTACAAATCTCACTGGGCAGTTAGAATCGTTTTCCTCTTTCCTTAGAGAAGGGAGAACAGATGATCATCATCCCATGTGACTTCCCTCAAATACAGGCACCAGATTCCCACTCTTCCTTCCCTTTCTTTGCCTTAATTGGATCTATTTCCCAAAAGCTTAATTACTATTCTTGTCCTTCTGATTTTGTGATAAATGCCAATCCTGACACCGCTAGAAATAGAGAATTCATAGCTTTATCATTGCATTAAGAATTTAAATGTAAAGGAATATATGAACAAAAATAGGTAATTGTCTTCTGAAGATCACCAATTGTAAGATTTCTTTTTACAAAAACTGGTATATCGATTTTCTTTTGAGAGCACATTTCTGTGAAGCGTGAAAAATTTTAATCCTGAGCTCTATAGCTGTCAGAGAAACTAATGGCTCTTCTCTAGCTGCCAACTCATATGAGGACTGGATAATTTTTCTTCTGTCAGGCTTCTCTTTATGAAACTAGCATATTACAGGTGGCTGAAGTAGTTTCTCATTATCAAGAACTGGTGCAAAACAATTGTTTCTCTACCTATGTTTTGTAGTACTACTGACTAGGACTGAAGGATATTTTGAGTTGCAGTGTTAGTCATATTTCCATTGCTGTGACAAAATACCTGAGATGAACAATTCAAGGGAGGAAAGGTTGGTCATAGTTTCAGAAGTTTTAGGCCCTGGTGGGCTATCTGTTGTTTCTGGCCTGTGGTGAGGCAGAAGAGTATAGTGGAGGAATGCTACTAACTTTATAGTGACTAGAAGGGGGAGAGAGAGAGAGAGAGAGAGAGAGAGAGAGAGAGAGAGAGAGAGAGAGAGAGAGGGAATATATGCCCTTCAAAGGCACACTGCCTGTGACCTTCCTCCAGCTAAGACCTATATCCTGTTTTCACCACCTCCCAATAGCACCAGCAGCAGCTAGGGACTAAGCCTTCAACACACGAGGTTTTGGAGGACACTCTAGATCCAAACTATAACATTTTGCCCTTGGTTTCCAAAGGCTCATGCCCATCTCACAATGCAAAATGTGTTCAGTTCATCTCCAAGGGTTCTTGTAGTCTTTTTTTTTTTTTTTTTTTGTGGGTACCAGGGGGTCGACCTCAGGACCTCGCGCGCCAACAGGCACCCGTGCCGCTGAGCGATATGACCGGCCCCTTTTTCGTATGTGGGTTCCGGGAGTCGAACTCGGGCCCTCATGCTTGCAAGGCAGGTGCTTACGCTGCTGAGCCATCTCACCGGCCCTCTTGTAGTCTTAATAGCTCCAGCATTGCTCAAAAGTCCAAGTGCAAAGTCTCCTCTAAGACTCATGGGAACTTTTAGCTGTGAGCCCTTACAAAATAAAAAAATAAGTGATATACTTCAACATGGTGGTGTAAGCATAGGGTAAAGCTCCCCATTTCAAAAGGTAGGAATAAGGGCATAGAAAGGAGGGATGGGACAAAAGCAATACTGAAACCCAGCAGGAAAAACATGAAATCCTGTGTCTGTATGTTTAGCATCCAGGGTACGTGGTGGCAAGATGTGAGCTCTGAAAGGCTTAGGCAGTCTCTCTCCTATGTCCTGGCTTGCTACATCCCCCATGGCCTCTCTCTTGGACTGGCTCTGCTCATTGCCTATGGCTTCCCTCAGCAGACATTCCACATTCCTGGCATCTCTAACTTCCTGGGGTTTCCACTACAGCTTCAGCTTCACTTTCATAGCTTTATGTATTACTTTCTCATGGGCTGCCCAAAGGGATTCTGACTCTGCCACATGGTGCCTACCCTCCCACACCTTCCATTGAAAGCTTAGTGGAAGTTTCCATAAGCCCACTTTGTATTTGGCATGTTTTCAAAATTAGCATCACATGGACATTGCAAAAGTCTGCCACTAGTTTGAGCAATAGCCAGGCCCACTTGGGCCATGGATGTAGCAACCTCTGCATACCTAGACTGCTGATCACAGTGAAATGATTTCTAGGGGAAACAACTTTGAAGGCAACCCTATGGGAGGAGGGTGCCCAGATGCTCATTTTTCAAAGCAAAGTTTTTCAAAGAAGTTTATACTTTTACATCCTTGAATCTGTGATGGGTGGGGTCAAACAGTTCCTGAGATGCCCTCAGTGCTTCTTTCTTATTGTCCTGGTGCAAAGTACTTGGCTTTGTTTTAATAGCAATAATCTCTTCAGCAATCACACCTTTCTTGGCCCCAACCTTATAGTGCTTCTTTTCTAGTTAAACTGCAAGTTTTTCAAATCCTTCTGCTCTGCTTTTTGCTTACAATTCTCACTGTAAAGTGGGCTAAATACACCCAACAATTCCCACGTGACAGCCTGAATGTTGTGGTGCCTTGAAATTTCCTCCACGAGACAAACTAGTCCATCATTTTTAAATTCAGCCTCACACAAAGTCTTAGGGCATGTTCTTTGCCAGAATGTAACATGAATGGCCCTTAGTCTAATTCCCAATAGTCTTCATTTTTATTGGAAACCTGAGGAACATGGCGATGACTCTTCTGAACTCATACCAGAATTGTCCAGTAAGCTCCCATTATAGCATTTTAAGCTTTCTCTAGTCTGTTTCTGCAATTTTTTTCCAAATCCTTCCCACAAACCCATTCCAAAGGCTTCTGAACTACATTTTCAGATATAGTCATGGCAGTGGCTTCACTTTTCTGTACTAGTTTTTGTTAGTCAGCTTTTCACTGCTCTACCAAAATACCTAAGAAAAACAATTTAAAGGAGAATAGTTTTACTTTGGCTCATGGTTTTGGAGGTTTCAGTCTGTGGTCAGCTGGCTCCATCGTTTCTGGGCCTGTGATAAGGAAAAATATCATGGTGAAAAGGTATGGGAGAGGAATCCTGCTCATGGTGGCCAGGAAGCAGGGTGAGGGTTTGGGGACAAGGATAGGGGAAAAATATGCTCTTCAAAGATATACTGCCAGTAATCTACTTCCTCCAACTAGGTCCTACCTCCTGTTTCCATCACCTCCCAGTAGTGCCACTGGAGACCAAGCTTACAACACATGAGATTTTGGAGGACACTCCACATCCAAATTATAACAGTTGTATAATGCTTAATGCACAGAATTGAACAAAGTGCTGCTTCATATTTATTTTCAAATTATTTTTATTGAGGTGAGATCCATCTAACATAAAAGTAACCATTAAAGTTAATAACCGGTGGCATTTAATACATTGTTGGGCAACTACCATCTATATCAAATTCCAAAATATTTATCTCCCCATAAAGAAACTCCATAGCAACCATAAGAACCGTGGTAATAATTGGTCTACTTTCTGTCACAATATATTTACTTATTATGTATATAAATGGAATCATAAAATATGTGACTTTGTGTCTGGCTTTCACTTAGCATAGCATTTTCAAGGTTTATCCACATTGTAGAATATATTAGTATTTATTCCTGTTTTATGATGGAATAATATTTTATCTGGGTTGTTTCCATCTTTTGACCATTGTGAATAGGAGTGCTATGAAAAATTGTATAGTAGTATTTGTTTAAATACCTGTTTTCTTTTCTCTTTCTTTCTTTTTTTTTTTTTTTTTTTTTTGTCCATATAGAGTAGTATTGCTGGGTCATATGGGAATTCTATGTTTTGAGGAACTGTCAAATTATTTCTCTATATTTCTTTATGAAGCAGAAAACCACAGCATTAATGAAATGAACTTGTCTTAGTAAACAAAGTATAGCTCTCCAGACCTGATGAAACTTTTCTACAGAATCGAAAGCAACATAGTTGTTGGCAAGGAGAATGTTTTAGTAGACTGACTCCTGCTCCTAGACAGACAGATCCAAAAACACATCCTGGACAACAGCAACAATAACCACATTTCTATAATATATCATGGGAGGAAATCTCAAATCAGCCCCAAATCCAATAATAGTTTTGCCACATTGTTTCTTTAAGATGCTTCAGTCAGCACATATTGCCCTTTGGCTACATTGCTCCTATAATTAACCACAAACCCAATTAAGAAAATGGCTTTAATGAGGAAACCAATCCTAATGAGATTTATTCTGAAGAAAACCTGAAAAGCAGTCTAAAGTTTTAGAAGTCAGATTCATGCTCCCTTTTTTGTCAGCCTAAAGTTCCATGTTTTTAATATTTTGAATTTTAAAGAATTAATTATCATTTAATTGTCATGTAGGAAGATCTCTGCCTATTTTCCTAGAACTACTATCATGAGCAAATTGGTATAAAACTGATCTAATTTGTCTGTTTTAGAAAACACTAGACTTCTAAAAATTCATGCCTTTGTTCAGTTTTCTGTGCCCAATAGATACTGCTTCTTATGATTTATTATTGAAAATGTAGGGGCCGGTGAGATGGTTCAGGGGCATAAGCGCCTGCCTGGCAAGCACGAGGTCCTGAGTTCGACTCCCGGAACCCACATACGAAAAAAGGGCCGGTGATATTGCTCAGTGGCACGGGCGCCTGATGGCATGCGTGGTCCTGAGGTCGAACCCGGCACCCACAAAAAAATAAATAAATAAAAGAAAAAAAAGAAAATGTAATGGGTCCCTGCGTGATACACAGCTCCTAACCTTCTGTAGTACCATTAAAGACTATAGACACAAAAATTCACCATTCCTATAATTCTATGCTTGACCAAGTTCTGCTTGCATTACATGCCATAGAATTACAACAATAACAGAGTTAAAACAAAAGCCCTTTTCTTTCTTGGCAGTTTTGTTCAGGTCAGTATAATGGAGATAATGTGCCCAAATACTGCAAGCAAAAAAATGAGCTCATCCGTCATGAATCTTGCCATGTGGTAATTCAGAATTACTCCTCAGAACTATAAAGCTAACGTGGTTCAAGTGACATGATTGCCGGAGAATGAATCCTCAGAGAACCCCAGATAGGCCAAGGCAGAGGAGCTGCTTCTTGGCTGCCGCTCCACTGTGTCTATAATAGCTCAGCCCTGATCCCTGACATTATGCTCCTGAGTCACATGCTCTAGGAGAATATGACTTCAGGTTTAAGCGAAAAGGTCAAAAGAGGACGAGGAGGCAGAGCAGCTTGGGACTAGGCAGATGCACTCTGGTCAGACGGCGGAGACAGATTAGAGGAGACTGACTCTGGGACCTCACGCTTTTCCTACAGAAAGAGATTTGACCTCGGGAGGACTCACAAATTCCTGAGAAGAGAGTAATGATCATACCAGTAGGGACATAAAATGTCCCTGAAGTGGACTTTTGAACCCACTTATACATAATTGGTTGTAGCGGACAGGAGAGAGCTGACACTTCAGGCTTCAGACATATTCAGGAAGATTTTGTTCATAGAAGAATTTATATTAAAACCTTAGTTCTTAATCTCTTCATTTCCCAGGTTATCACCTTGAAATACAATACGAGGCTAGTCAGGGCCCTAAAGTTTGACTAACATTTTCCAAGGACAAAAGAAATTATTCATTGTGTGATAGTGGATGTGTCTCAGTAATTTATCTTTCTGAGCTGTAACAAAACACTTAATATATTATGTTACTTTGATATTTTCAAAAATCTTGGGAAATGTATCTGATCCAAGCTAATAACTCACAGCAATATTTTTGGAGATGCCTGGATTTACTGCTCGTAGAAACTAAGCCCAGGGCCCACATCACATTGGAGACTGTCAGGTGATGTCCTTTCCCTGGCACACAAGACCCTTCCTTCTCTCATCAAAGCAGAGGACAAGTTCTTGGTAAATGTGCAAATTCTTGGTAAAAGACTCATATGACTAACGAGAATTGCTTTGGCCCCTTATAAGAGTCTAAGCCCCATTAAATTAAAATAGGAACTGAGGTATCACATCAACTTTGTGAAAGCCTCAATAATTGTTTCTGTCTCTAATATATGGAAAATGAGTTGCAGAACCTCAGTGAAAACGAACATCCATAAATGCCACCATTCCCACATAATCCTGCGCACTGAGTCCAGCTGTAGTACATAGGGAGTTTTGTGAAAAGGAAGCCTAGTTTCTCTATTATCAATCTCAAAAAGTCAGAAATGTGTTTCAGCTTCCATCAGTAAAAGTCCTATTAATTCAACCAGACATAGGGTTTAACCAACCCTTTAGAATCTATTTCTATAACCCATGTATGCCCACCTTCTCAGTCTATAACAGAGGAAAATACCCTTCCAATTTATATCAAAACTATCACAGCATTCTTTCCTGTCGGCCCATTTGCTGGAAATTTACCTCTCTCAAAGCACTCTCAACTATATCTGAAACTTTACCGGTCGTATCTCGTTGTGTTCTGAAAGACAGCACACCTTCCCCCTGGCCTTCTGTTTTTTGACCTCCAGGAAAATTCTACCATAATAGACTCAGTTCTCCCCCACTGATGTCCATCGTTATTCTCACTCTAGTCTCAGGAAATAGGTTATTTTCCTTTAGTCCAAAGAGAATAGCATGATAATGCTTCTTGCTTTTTGGTGGAGCTAGAGTACAAATATAATACTCGTGGGCCTACAGACTCCTTACCCAGAGTTCTTTACCAAAATGTGCTGGTTGTTTCCTCATCTGAACTGCTGTTGTCACTGTTGTTTCTGAAGAAACAAAAGCTTGGTGTTGCTGCTACTTTGGGCCTCTCCATACTTCAAAGTCCAGGACTAAAATGGGCCCCTAATCCAGAGGAGGCAAAAATTCCTCCTTCTACACTCCAGGTTTCAATTTATTTTCTACACAGGGATTATCCACTTCCCAGGTGACTAGCAGTGGGAATTTGCATTCCCTAAAAAGAAAAAGCCTACTTGCACACAAACATTCAGCCCAGCAAGTACCCCTTGGCCTCAAAATGTTCTAATATTGGCCTATTTCCCAAAGTTTGGATTAGTCTCTTTTATCACAGTCACCTTTTATATTTGAGTTTTCTACTCATCATTTCTTAGTTAAGGGATCTCCAGGTCTATCTGTGTGCCTGTCAGGGTTCAGCACGGGTCAGGAAAGAGATGGCATACTCCGTGTAGGTAACGGAAAGACATTAGTAAAGATACTACTTACAAGCCTTGAGTAAGATTTATGGAACTTATGAAGAGATATGTAGTATGTAGACTTAGCAACAGTGAGGAGTTGTTATTGCCCATAAATCTGAAGAGGGAAGGCAAAGATGCCTTTACCTGAACTCAGAAAGAGTATAAAGAGTTATCTAACCAGTCTGATGACCTTTGATAGATGGATTTGGCCAACATTGGGTGCTGCTGTAGGGAGACTGCTGGGGAAGAAATACCCTTACCTCCCTCTCCTCCACCTTCCAATCTTCTGCTACAGTGCCTCTCATCCCCACCATGCTCGCTAAACCCAAACTTAATGTAGAGGCTTGTTGATACTGTCCACATACATCAGCCTCCTCCCACAGTGACAACAGGATAGAGAAGGATTGCAAGCTGATCTGCAGGTGCAAAAGAAGATATCTAGCAAGACTCTGTGTCTTGTGAAACTCTGTGCCTTTAATTTTGGTCTAATTTGTTTCTTTAAAAGTTTCAAGAACTGCTCTGATGTTGGTGTAAGAATTCTGCCAGTTGATTTACCTCACCTGTGCCTCTAGGTTTTAAAAAGCTTTAACCATGTGCCCTCTACATCATTGCTTTCTTGAACTCAAAAACCCTAATCATTTTTGTTGGTACTAACTTAGCAGCAGCCCCTTCTTTTCAAAAACCTCTCTGCTTCTTCTGAATATCTTTTATGATTTCCTTAAGATGCAGCAATGAAAACTGCATATTGTATTCTAGGAGCTGTGCCCTAAGGGAGGAATGGAAAATAATTCAATCATGAGAATTTTAAGAATAATAAAGTTAATAGAAAATTTGGGAAAACAGAAATTACAACAGCACTGAATATTGAAAGAATTTCAATTTTAGGTCATTAAGAATTATTAGGAAGTAGCACAATCATAAAATGAAAGTCATAGCAAGCCTTGGGGTAGAAGTTTTCTGTAAGTTTTAATATATTTTTGGTGGCTTGAACTTGATCATGTTTATTGCAATATTTTTGCACAACACAAACAGCATCCATAATTAGATATAAAGTGTGTGAATCTAGCCTCCAAATAAAATTTCATAAGTGATACCACCAAAGCCTGAAAAGGGTTGAGGATGAAGATAAGGATGAAAGAAGGAAAAGGCAGCTAAATCTTCCATTCTGTTTGAGAATGGAAAACTATTAAATTTTGATATTACTATATAAACATGGGCTTAAATATGTAAGGGTAACCATTAGCACTGTAGAGATGGGAATCAAAACTTTTTTTTTCAGTGCTGGGAGTGGAGCCCAAAGCTTCACACAGCTAGGCTATATCTCCAGCCCTTTTCCCTATGTTTGGCTTTTGTTTGTTGATTGGTTTGTTTGGTTTTGGGAATCAAAACTTTTAAAATACTAGATAAGGAAAAAATAATAATGAAAACTATAATCCAGCAAAAATGAGAAATGAAAAAATATGCAACAAGAAAACATGAATTATGACAGGCTTACGAGGTTATTCATTATTCATCTGGAGTTCATTTTTGACTCTTCTTTTAGTCACCATGTCTGGGAAGTTGACTCATTTTGTTTTTCCTTGGAAAAGGCACTTGTGTCTGACCCTTTCCATTCCCACTCACACCCCTCCAGCTCCCTTGGGCCTATACTAAGGCAGTAGTTCTAGCACAGTATATCCTACACCAGCCTTATCCATAGCAACTAGAGTAATCATCAGAGGAAAACATCATACCTCGATCAAAAGCTTTCAGCCCCTCCCTTCTTATCGTCTATCTTTCTTACCTGGTTTTTGAGATTTTCTATAATAAGGCCCCAGCTAAGTATGTTTCAACAATTCATATATGTGTGTAGGGGGAGGTACCAAACCCAGGGCCACTTTCGCATTGAGTTACATCCCCAAGCCCTTCCCCTCTTTTTTTTTTTTTTTTTTTGAGACAGTGTCTCACTTTGTTGCTAAATTACCCAGGCTAGGCTTGAATTTGCAATCCTCTAGCCTCACCCTTCCAGAGTTCTGGGATTACAGGCACATGCCACCATTCCTGGCTTGTTTCAACAATTCTAATACACATTATAAAAACAGAAGACATTTGAAAGATCCCTGAAATCAAAATGCATTTCACCATTGATGGCAGCTATAGCATCATAGATTCAGTGGTTCTTTTCCTAGTTTCACAACTCCAGCAAATTTTTGTTTATACATTTCCCTGTTAGAGTATCCTTTTCCCCCTTTCCATTCTGGTCTACTAAAAGTCCATCCCATTTTTAAGGCCCAGCCTCAAAGGGCATTGCCTCAAAGCGTGCTTTATTCACCACTTCAGCTAGAACAACCAGCCCTCTGACTCCTCACAGTTCTTTCTTCGTAACTCTAGCAGCTGCTACATACTTCCTTTTAGTTTAAATACTTGTGTACATACTTGATCTGCCCTCCTAGAATCCTGAATATTACATTACTTGAGAGTTCAGCTAAAATTGTGACATTCTGTGAAATCATACAGGTTTGTTTTCCTAAGGCAAATGCAAGACATTTTGAAAAGTTAAAAAAAAAAAAAAATCTGTGAAGTACTATTTCAGAACTCAGAAACTGCTTTAAACTGCCCTCTAGAGGTAGTATATCAGAGCCTGAGAGAGAGAAGGCCACGGGACTTGTGTGAGGTACTAGATGATGCCCAGGTGGGATGGGCAGCTCTGGGAGTGGCTGCTCTATGGGCAGAACTTGATTGGCTTTGTATGTGGGAACAGCCATTGGAAAGGTCAAGTTCTGGGTAACCATGTTGCTTAGATGCCCAGCCTATTCTACTGTCCTCACATGAGTCACTGTGATATTTTGGGAGGGTGGTGCCAGACTAAGTAATAGCTTTCCTTAGGAAATCCAGACTGGGTTGGAAGTATCAGAACTCTGGGTCATCTCCACTGTTGGAGATGTAACTCAGCCCTGTTTGGAAAGTGTAACCTGGGGAACATAAACCCTTCTCTGTGGCAGATTCTCCTCCAGCAGAGCTAATTTTGAGTTCCCCAGTTATATGCATAACTTTGCAGCAATACACAGTATTCACAGAGCTTTCTTCAACCCCCACATCCCTCCTTTTTTTTCTCAGCAAACTTCTGTGGACACAAGAAAAGAAAAATCTACTCAAGTGCCCTCTTTGTATTGTCCTGACTTTCCGTGACTAAATTTAAAACAACTAAATTTAAAACGACTTGTGAAATTTTCTGCTGGGTTCTGCTTCCTAGAGCTAATGCCATTTTATAAGGGCCTCCTAGTTATCCCGCTTGACTTTGTGTAGTAACCCCTCTCACCTCAGGCTCTATAAAGTGAGGCTGGAGGTGTCTGCCAGACCTAGCATTCTAACATCTGCTTGGTGCTGGTAGTGCTCGCCTCCCAGGCAATGGGTTTATGCACTAATGAATTTGGAGCTCACTTTCCTCTGATGCAAAATGGTCTGTGTGATGTGATCCAGACACATCCCTTGACAGCTTTTCCCAAATGACATTCTCTCTATAGTTTCACATTGGACGACCTTGAAGCCTTTACGACATAAAGGTTACATTTGTAAGCTGATTTCAGCAGAAGAATCCATTTGGTCTTAGAAATATTTTTCTCATTAAGAAATCATAAGTGCTTATTATGGAAAAGGCAATACAGAAAATTATAATGAAGGAAATAAAAATCAGGAAATAATAAATGCAGAGGGGGGAGGGAAGGGAGAGAAGGGGAAGTAAACAGAAGATGCGTTACACGTGTACCAACTTCCCACAACGAATGCAATCATTATGTAATGCAAACATGTACTAATAAAAATTATAAAAATTGTTTAAAAAGTTACTTAAATGCAACTACTCAGAGGCAGTATTGTTAACACTATGGCATATTCATGTCTCCTTACACTAATTTTTCTTTGTATGTATAGTCATATGATGTCTTAAAATGTTTGATATGGAGTTAGATTTTTCAGTTTTTTAAGCTTGCTTTTCTTTTTTTTTTTTTTGTGGGTACCGGGGGGTCGACCTCAGGACCTCGCACGCCAGCAGGCACCCGTGCCGCTGAGCGATATCACCGGCCCCTTTTTCGTATGTGGGTTCCGGGAGCCGAACTCGGGCCCTCGCGCTTGCCGGGCAGGCGCTTAAGCCTGCTGAGCCATCTCACCGGCCTCAAGCTTGCTTTTCTAATTGCAATGATTAACATTTTCCTTTGTTGATATGTAGCCATTCACAGAACTCTGGAGCTAGACTGAATTTGAATCTTAGCTGTCACAGTATGACCCCTGGGCCTATCCTTTAATGGAAATAATTACTTTAGATTCCTCATTTGTAAAAATGAGGATGATAATGATTCCTACTTCACAGAGTTGTGAATATTTATGAGAGTCAACATTTGCCCATAGTACCTGGCAGGAAGTGAGGACTTTAGAAGGCTAGCTACAGCTACTGTGATGCTACTGTTTCCTTCTACCAATAGGATTCTAAAGACTGGTTAGAATCACATTGTTTGAATATATCATGTTGTATTCAGTCAAGTCCCATTGTTGGATAGAACGTTTACTTTCTTGGTATAATTTTAGTGAAATGGACATCCTCTTACTGCATTTGTCCATTTTTTGTTTTTAAAAATAAATTTTATTGTGTATATTTGTTATTCAATATGATGTTATAAGATATTGTATATATACATATATGATTATTACAGCGAAACAACTTTAATATATCCATCATTTGACATGGTTATTCACCGCCCCCCACAAGCAAGGACATAGCAAGGATTATAGCAAGGACAGCTATAATCTAGTCATTGAGTAAAAGTCCTGGATACAACAAACTGTCATTAAGTATAGTCCTCGTGTGGGGATCTATCCATTCGTTCACCCTATGTATTTGCTACATTGTATCCTATAACTTACCTCTCTCTTTCCCCCCAGCCCTATAACTACTATTATTTCTTATCACTATATATTTAGCCTTTTTTTCTTTAGATTTTACATATAAATGAGATCGCATGATATTTTTATTTGGTTTATTTACTTTATCATAAAGTTCTCCAGGTCTGTCAATGTTGTGGCAAATGAGAGGATTGCCTCCTTTCTTAAAAGACTGAGTAATAGTCCATTGTGTTACTGTGTGATGAATTTAGCAGGTATAATCCAGGCTCTTGTGTACAATGAACAATGAATGCAAGCACAAACTCGACAGTAAGTGGAAAGCAGCTACACTTACTGAAGATCAGGAGAAGTTGTGCTCAGGGCAAGTTCATGCAGACAAAAGATACGGCAAGGACAGAAAATTGGCACTGAGAAGACCAGAAAGCAAAAGCACTGCACACAGATTACAGCATTTAGCACACAGCAGCCCCTAGATAAATCAGGCTTTCAGAATTTAAAGAATATGCACCTCAGGGCAGGTGCCTCCATGGAATCTCTAGGTATGATTGACAGGAATGATTGATAGGATGTTGAGTCATCTCAGGCGGCTCTCAACACACATGCTTATCCCAGAATTCACTCTGATCTTAATTACACGTATGAGATTTCGTGGTTATTCATGAACCTTTAATAAGGTAGGATACAGTTGACTGAAGGCAGGCCAAGGGATTAACATGCATGTGCTCTCACCCGGAGTGTCAGAGATTACCTGGGTTTTTGTTGTGTGATTCTCTACCTCTTCTAGGACAATGGAAGTGGGAAAGACCCTAGGGTGCTGTTTAAAATTAAATGAGTGGAAGGGAGTGACTTCCTCAGCTCTATTGTTTCTAACTGTACTAATTGTGTATATTTCTTTATCCATTCATCCACTGGTGGACACCTAGGCTGTTTCCATATCTTGCCTTGGGAGAATAACACTGTAATGACCGTAGGAGTACAGATAGCTTTACTCTCCCATTGCATTTTAAAAGGATAAGCCATGTACCAGGTAGGAGAGGAATTGTGATGGGACATGGACTAAGTGTATTTTACGTCTTAGGTTTGAGCTTGGCTGGAGTGGCAAAGAGAATTCCAGTACCTCACTTTTGCCTGGAAAGCTGCTCCTCAAAAAATTATTCAGACTTTTTGGTGTCGTAACCTGACAAGGCCATTGCCGCCATTTCAAAACCAAGACCGCCATTTCAAAATAGTTAAGTTTCTGTTCTTTGTGGTTAAGTTTCTGTTTCCCCACATCAGGGTAAATTCCTGAAAATCATGTGATTTGGACTGTTGCCCAAGCCCGCGCGCGCGCGGGCTCCTTTGTTAGCCTTTTTCAAACTGATTGGTTGCCCGTTTGCTGAACTTCCCTGCCCATAGGTTCCCCTAAGTAACCAATAAATGTACTAGATACCCTTTAACTCCCTGCGATTGGCTTCTGTAAACTTTGCTTGCCTATCCCTCATTACCATACCCAACACTATAAAACTTGCTTCTTGTCTTCGCCCGGGGCTCCTCTCCTTGCTCTGGCATAGAGGACGCCGCTGGGTACCAGCTAAAATAAAGCGCTCTTTTTGGTCTTCCCAGTTGTCCCCGTTGTTTCATTACTTGGGTACAACATTTGGTACCACCAAACTAGTATCTAACAGTCCTTTCTAAATTGAATCACTAGTAAGTAATCCTCTCCTCAGATTCTGGTCAGAGAACCCTTGGTCATCCATTTCATATACTTCTGGTTCTTTAATAGCTGCCAAGGGATGACTCTGGGCCCAGCTACAGGGAAACACTAGTAGATATTCATTGAATAGTAAGTCCCTGGAGCCTCCATCTTTTCCAGGCTGGTGAAGATAAAGATCCTGTTGAAGATTGAATGAATAGGTAATCTGCTTTGAGAAATAAACTTCTCACCTTGCTACAACCAGAAATCCTAGCTTCAGACATGCAAATTTAAGATTAAGTATTGCTTAGGGCTACAAAAGAAAAATCCTGCCCCTAGTATAACTTTCTGAAAACTGGTAAATGATAAATCTAAGTCTTGGGTTATGTGTTTTCGTATGTATGTGTGTATTATATGCTACGTCTGCAAGTGTAAATTTCTTACAAGGTAATAAATTAACTTAAAAATAAAAGAGCATCAGTAATTAAAACCAATGTTTAAAACACAAAATAAAGTATCTTCAGAATGGTAATGTCTCATCTAGGGGTGTGCACCACAGTGCTGCTCCACAGCCAACTGGGATCATAAACTCAGCACCAGTAACAAATTAGAGGAGCTAAGTTTAAAAGGGAAAACAAAAATACTTTATTTGTAAGAAAGAAAAGAAGCAGGGGGACAGAAAGCTACCCTGTGAGACATTAGGGGGCCCGGATACCCATAGGTTTTTGTCCTCAGCTTCCTTTTCTCATGTTTTGGGGAACACTTCCTCCCAGGTTGATATCTGGAACTTGTCACAACCTAATTGGTCCTCTGGACTGTCATAAATGGATCCCAGTCCTCAAGATCCTAACCCCCTATGCCATTGCCTGTATGCACATTCCTAAGGAGGCCTGCTTGTCCTTGTCAGGGCCTTATCTCTGGAATGTATGAGTTGACTAGGAGGGACCTTACATAGAAGGCCAAGTTAGTAAGGGGGATGCATATGCATTTAGTGCAGTAATATAGTGACTCTAGGGTAGGAATACATAGATAAATAGATAGATAGATAGACAGACAGACAGATGATAGATACATGTATAAAGATGTGTGTTTTTTTTTATATATTAAATAAGAGTCTTCTTTTTTAAGTGACCACCCCTTGTCTCCTTTTTATTTTATTGAAGGTGGGAGGGACAGCTAACTTGTGCTCCTTGCTCTATTTATTAGCCCTTCCTTGCCTTGTTAATTGTTCTCTGACTAAGATTTTAATTCTTTCCAATCAGGATTAGCCAGAAAGCTCAATCAGGCCCTCATTTTATGTTTTTTCCTACCTATAGACCCCTTTCCCCTACAGTTAACATACATTTTTTTCCTGTGTTAGCCAATCAGGTTTATAGTTTAGATGTTTGAGACCTTAGGTATATAGCTTTTGAGGGTTTTTTCCCCTTGGCAAAAGAAATGGCTTGGAACATTGACTTCTGTTTGTTTGATATCTTATGTTTTCTGAGCAACTTAGAAGTAACTGTTAAAAAATTAAATTAAATGGAAATGTAAGTAAAACATCTGTGTTAAAATACTAACAACATTTCCTAGTAAGGATCCATGTATTCTTGGCATTTAAAAAATCTATAAAAGATAATGTATTTGGATCTATTAGATGTACTTCATAGATTGTTTACTCTTCTGATAGAGGACTACTAATCTAGAATATATGAACAATTTTTTTAAATCCTCAAAAAATGAATGACCCAATCAAAGAATAATTAACTGAATAGACCCTTCGCAAAAGAAGAAGTATAAATGGCTAATAATACATAAAAAATGTTCACCATCTCTAGCCATTTAGGGATATGCAAATCAAAACAACTAGGCAAAATGACTATCATCAAGAACACAAAAAACAACAAATGCTGGTGAGAATGCTGGGAAAAAGGAAACTCTTGTACTGCTGGTGGGAATGTAAACTAGTACAACCACTTTGGAAATCAGTAGGAGATTCCTCAGAAAACTAAACATAGAAACTCCATTTTGAGGTAGGAAGTTAGCGCTAGGGCAAACTGAACAACCAATAGGGCAAAATGTATCAAAGTTCATAAACGATGTTGCTTGAAAAGAGAAGACATGTGTAGAACATGGGACCCAAAATGACTCCAGGCTTAGTTCCTGAGCACTGTACATGGGACCAATCAGAAAATGATATTGTCAATCCTTCATTTGAATCTGGTGCTATTGCAGGACCAACCATAAGGCATTATTTCTAGTTCTTCATTTACATATGGGTACAACCAATCAAAAGACATTTCTGATCCTCCATTTACTTCTGGTGAGAGGCCAAGTGAGTTTTTGTTTTGAGAGGGCAATTGTCTGAATGACTTATTTGCATGAGGTGGAAATCAATCCAGGTATTTTGGATACTAAAGACCCCATTCCCTTCATCCTTGGGGCTCCTGTGAGCTTTTCACTGGACCACTGTTACCTGTAGAGTGTATATCTTTTTCCATCTTCAATAAAATAACATCCTCACAGCCTTTTCTGTCTTGTCCAATTATTTGTTTGGGACATCAAGGACCTGGAGAGAAGTCCCTGGATCCCTATCCAGTAACAGTTTGACCAAGCTATACCTCTTCTGGGTATGTTCTTTGAAAGAGTTAAAGATATCTACTACGATGATACATGCATACCATGTTTATAGCAGCACAATTCACCATAGCTAAGCTTAGAAATAGCCTAGATGCCCATCAATACGTGAATGGATAATTCAATCATAAAGAAGAATGAAATCAACTCCTTTCAGGAAAATGGATGCAACTTGAGATTATACTGTTAAGTGAAATAAGTTAGACACAGAAAGCTAGACATGACATGGTTTCTCTTATATGAGAACCCTAAATCATAAATAAATTTTTTAAAAATGTAAAATAAGAGAGAGATGGCAAGAAATAAAAAAGCAGACTTTTTTGAGATGTGAAAGGGGACCAGGTAGGGTAGGGTAAGGAGGAGGCAAGGGATCAAAAATTACCAAGATATGCTTGTCTTGACACATGTACCAATTCCCCAAACTGAATGTAACTACTATGTATTGCAGACATACACTGATAATAAAAAAGAAAAAAATTAAGTGGGAGATATTGGTAAACCAGATTAAACACATTAAAATAAAGACACTAAGAAGATCCATTTCTGGTAAGAGTAATGGCTCTTTTAGTAGGGCTACCAGATTTTACCAATAAAACTATAGGACATGAGTTTAATTTTGAATTGTTTGGATAAACAACGAATAATTTTTTATGCAATATATAGGACACGTTTTTACTAAGAAAAGTACTCCTTTATTATCTGAAATTCAAGTTTAACTGGACATATTGCATTTTATTTGGCAACCGTAATCTTAAATTTTCTGAATATGTTTTATCTTCAGAATAACAAAGTGAAAAAAGAATATATAATGAATTATCTATACTAAGGATATGAAGTCTTGGAAAGGATTTCTGAAATGTGTAAATAAAGTAGAGGAGTCAGAAAAATGAGAAATATTCTAGTTTTCCATTTTCTCCATTCCTCATTCATTTCAAACCTCTCTTCTATTGTTTCTTGGTTTCTCATTCCTATCAATTCATATCAATAAAAAAAGGGAAATAATGTAAGTGAAAGAAAAAGGTAATACCAAATAGTTTACCTTTGCATTTAGTAAGTTTGAATCTGTAACTCTGTTGGTTGATGTTTCTAAAATGTTGTGGCTGCATTTGTCTGTGTTCTTGTTTCTTAATTTCCTTGATCTATCTTCTACTTTTCTCTTGAGAACTTGGTCTGTAACTTTTGACCTGATGGTTGAACCTTTCTCATTATAATCATTGTTTTCTCCTGTTTTCTTATCTTTAGCTTTCATACTCTAAACTTGGAAAAATCTATTTGTCATTGATCTCAGAAAGTTCACTTCCCCCTTTTCTCACAGCTCACCCATATTTCTTACACATTTGGTAGATTTCAACCTTAGACTCAGAATCTATCTTACTTCCTTTGCCGTGCTTCCCACTTTAAAGAAGACATTTCTGTACAAATTATTGAGTACTTCTAGGCCTTGCCAGTACACGGAAGCAAGTCCTCAAAGTTTGTGCTTTGACATATTTTCGGTACATAAAGATTGGCGGCAATAAAATGAAATTATTTTCTGTTTTTCTCAAAGGCTTCTTTGTCATGGTTTTATAACCAAAAGTATCACTCACTGTATTTAGAGGAAAAAAAATCAAGTCAAAACTGATTTTAATATTCTTTCATTTAAACAATGAAAGAAAGAGTATAAGAAGGCAGAATGATAAAAGCCTAATACGTGCAGAGAAGAATTTAAAAATACACAAAGATAAATTAGTATGAAAGCATTGCAAATGAGGGGAAAAGAGCATTAATTTTTATGAAAGAGTATTAGCATAGATACATAAGTCAAGCAGCTCTGGATTTTTCAAAATACTTTTAAGCATTAGTGAAAGGTCCATTAATCAATGAATGACTTACACAATTGCAAAATCCTTAGCAACTCTAATAGTTGCTAATGTTCTTCTGCAAATACAATAATGCCCTTGAGCAGCTAAATAAGCCCCTACTAATGTGCTGGGTTGTTAGCACTTACTTATCAATTAGTTACTCTCATAGTTCTTAGTATTCCTAACATTCAAAAGTCTCCAAAGACTTTTCTCACCTACTTTTCCAACATTTCCCACACCCTCCCTTGCACTCTGTTCTGATACAGTCTTTGTATTGACTTCTAGATAATTCTCTGTACCCCAGGGGCTGTCAGAATTGCACATTTCCTACTTCCTCAAGCCTGCCTGAATTTTCCTCACTGTCCAGGCCTCCCTCAACTCAACTCTTATCACCTCCATTAAATTATATCTGCCTATTAGAATGTACAACCATCTTTTTATTGCCTACCTATATTATTAAATTAGTATTTGAACCATTAATTATTACTCCAAGTTTGTACCATCTTCTGCACTGTTTTCTTAGTTATTTGATATTTATGGGCATATAAATATCCTTTTGTAAACTATACAGCATCATATCAACATAAATACAGATGGTCCTACCTGTCTGGTGCCACAGCCATCGATTCAACCAACTGCTGATCAAAACTATCCAAAAAGTAATTATGCTACTGAATATACACATGTTATTATTCCCCAAATAATACAGAATAACAACTATTTACATGGCATTTGCATTTGTATTAGTCTTTATAAGTAATCTAGAGATGATTTCAAGTATATAAGAGGGTGAGTATAGATTATTTGCAAATACTAGTCATTTTATATAAGGACTTGAGCATCTCCAGATTTATAGTATCCTTCAGAATCCTAGAACCAATACTAACAGACAGCTATACATTATTGTCTTCACTGACTAGACTGTAGCGCCCCCCTGAGGTGGGGATTGAGCATGTATTTTTGCGTGACGTCAAGGAGAGCAGAGCAGCTAAGCCCCCAGAATGTAGTTTGTTTCTTCTCGCCTGTTTGATTTTGAACTATTTTAATCTCTGTGGCTCAGTTTTCTTATCTAAAATGGGGATAATAATAGTATCTACTACGTAGTATGGCTTTAAAACTTAAAGGAATTCATACACGTGAAGTGCCTAAAACAGCTTAAGTAATACATAGCAAGTGCTCATTAAATGTTACCTATTTGGAAGAATGGACTGTGTATCATCCCTGAGAAAAAGCAAGGCTTTTAGCACCATGTCCCTGAGATGCTCTTTCTATTCTCAAGACTTTTACCAAGTCAGAGGGACATTGAAAGTATTAAACCAGAGGGTCCAGAAAGTATTATCTAAAGGGCACTGGGAACTGGAATCATAGTATTATCTGTGAAAGAAATGCTGGTCATACAATGGAACAAAGCAAGCTAATGTTGTCACTACTTTTGTAGTTTAATCTATAAAACTCCTCTCCCTGCCATAACCAGCTGCAGAACAGAGTACTGTAGAGAGGATAAGTGTTATTAGTCCAGCAGACTCCCACCAGCCCTCCAGACTGGTGAACACTTGCCACTGAATCTTCTGGCAAAATGATTCATTCAGGTCTCTGCCACTGGACCTCCTGAATGGTGCTGTTATTGAGTACACCCCCCTTGTGGACTTACCAAGTGATGCTATTGTAGAGTACGTGTCTCTCAGAGATTTTGCCAAGTGGTGCCACTTTTGAGTGAGTACTTCTTGTGGTTTTGGTGAGCTGCACTGTTGAAGAGTATGTGACCTTCATGAATTTTCCTATTGAAGAGTACACACTCCTCAGGTGGACCTTCTGAGTAGTGCTGTTGGACCTGTACGTGCTTCTCATGGACAATTCCTTATTAATAAGTCTCGATTAACTCTACTCTTCACTGTTAATACTAACCAGTCAGTCTTAACAAACCATATGCGTTACAAGTGGACTCTGGGTGTTTTCTTTGGTCTTGTGTCAACCTATTCCAAAGCCCTACCATAGCTGGGTTAGGGATGGGACAGTTGGCCACCCAGGAGGCTGGAGAAACTCCCATGAGTGCTGGGACTACGGAAATTACAAAGAAAAAGAAAGCTGGCAAATCTTGGGATGACTTTCTACCTCCATGTGAGGAATGCTGACAGCTATTACGGGACCATCAGGGATGCCCTGAAAAATGCCCCCAAGTGTTAGGGAAAATGTCATTTATTAGTGAACAATATGGTTAAAAAAAAAGGAAAAGCTCAGTAAGATCTTAGTGGCTTTGGGATGGCCCTTCCTCGTGGTAGTGTAAACAGAAAATAGAGGCTGAACTCCAAGTTCAAGATTACCAGTTAAAGGAGGAAGAGAACTGTGATAAACCTGTTGGAATCCCAGTGCTGGGGAGCTGACCAGTCATAACTCAAAAGTTAAAGTCAAAACCACTGTGAGTAGGGGCCGGTGAGATGGCTCAGCGGCGTAAGCGCCTGCCTTGCAAGCGCGAGTTCGACTCCCAGATCCCACATACGAAAAAGGGGCCGGTGATATCGCTCAGCGGCACGGGTGCCTGTTGGTGCACGAGGTCCTGAGGTCAACCCCCGGTACCCACAAAAAAAAAAAAAAAAAAGTTTCTCTCTTACAAAGAAGAAGCAAACAGATAATAGCATAAACCTTTCTTTTCAATGAACTAAGAGAAATGAGTAGTGTAAATGCAATAAATTAGAATATATTAAAATAGTTCTGAAACAATGGAATAAGTAATTTGGGGAGCCATCTGAACCTCTCCCTACTTCCTATTTGTCTTCTTCCACTTTTCTTCTCATTTGCATATGTATACTTAGAGTTTCTTATGTAAATGAAACCATGCAATATTTAAGCTTGTGTGTCTGACTCACTTTACTTAACATTATGTTCTCAAGTTGCATCCATTTACTTACGAATTCCTCAAAGTTATCTTTTTTTTATGGCAGAGTAGCACTCCATCATGTATACCCTCAAAAATGCCACCCCCAATCAGCCTATCTTTGCTTTCCTGCCTTACAGAATAGCCACGGAGTAAGAGAATAGTGATGGCAGGTAAGTTTGGCATTTTTGATCTCTAGTTTTCAAGGTTGATTATTTTTCAGATAGGTCTTATTTTGGGGGAAACACAGTAAATATCATATTTTCCTTCTCCATTCATCTGTTCCAATACTTCTTAGAGGAAGTACAAATGACCAATAAATACCTGAAAAAATATTCAACATCTCTGGCCATTAGAGAAATGCAAATTAAAACCTCTTTGACATACCATCTTACCGCAGAAAGAATGGCTATCATAAAAAATCCAATAATATTCAGTGCTGGTGAGGATGTGGGGAAAGAGGTACCCTTCTACATTGTTGGTTAGAATGTAAACTAGTACAACTACTATGGAAATCAGTGTGGAGATTCTTCAAAAAGCTAAAAATAGAAATTACATTTCACCCAGCTGTCCCCTTCTAGGTATCGTCCCAAAAGAGTTAAAATTATCATATTACATGCATACCCATGTTTATAATAGCCAAATCTTGGAAACATTGTGTACATCAAAAGAAAATTCTTAAATTTGCTTTTCTTCTCCTTTTGGCTTATACTGAGATAATTTTGTTATTCAAGAGCAATGTTGTTCTAGCTAGTCCTAGCTGGAATGTAACATCTGAGAGTTAACTCCTAGATTCACTTAAAATCAAGGGAAAATAAATGCAAGAGGCTTTACAATCCAAGTGCTGCAAAGCTTACAACAGAAAGGAATCCTTAGGTGGAAGAAAAGAAAAAAAATGTAAAAAAGTTATAAACATGAAGACATAGTTTTGGTAAGAAAATATTTGTTTGGTAAAATAAGATTTTGTTCTAAAGTAAAATAACTGGAATGTCCCAGAATAGAAAAAAGAATAATAAAGACAAAACCTTAAATACTTGTCATAAAAGGGTTATGGAGGATAAAACTTTATTAAAAAGTTTTCATATATGTGATTAAATTTATTATGAGAAAATGATTAAAGTGTTTGCAAACATCAAAACTTTGTGCACTGATATAAAACCATAATTATCTATGTTTAAAGAAATAATGTTTTGAGATAGTGGCTTGCTCTTAGTAAAATTTACAAGAACTGACTTATAAAACAGAAAGCTTTGTGGTACAAGAACTGACCTAGAAAACAAAGAGTTGTGGTTTTTAGAGATAATTTATTGTATTTTATACTGTCTTTGCAAGATTTTGATTACTTGAAAAAACTGCTTTAAAAAATCTAAGGTTTGCTAGGTACGCTGTCACATGCCTGTAACCCCAGCACTTGAGGAGGCTGAGGCAGGAAGATTGCAAGTTTGACCTCTGCCTGGGCAACTTAATGACTTAGTGAGATCCTGTCTCAAAATAAACAATCACTCAATCAAACAATCTGTATGAGCTGTGGTTGTAGCTCATACCGATATTTCTTGTTTAACGACCTACTTGTTTAACAACTGGACTTACAACGGAGGCATACTGTTCAGACATACGCCCTGCTACTTGGACTAATGACTCATCTTTTTTTTTTTGTACAGTTCTGTACATCTTGTTGATAGACCCTCAATATCCTTTTATTGTACAGTACACATTGCTTTTACAGTACTGTAATTTTTCCTGATTATACTGTATAGTACAGAACTATGGTTTTATGTTCTGTTATACATTACAGCGTTGCATGTATGAGTTATACAAACAAAAGCAAAGTCAACAAGCTGGAGTTTCCTTTGACCGTTTCTTTGTTCTATATATTGTAATGTGCACACTATATACAGTCCTTCATTTAGCAACCAATTCATAGTAGGACCCTAATGCAGCTCTTAAATGAGGAGGGTCTGAAACAGCAACAACTAAACAAAGAGAAGTAAGGCTCATTTAAATGTCTGTTCTAAAGTCTTTCACATGACCACTTTATAATTTTAATCAGTGAAACATTTGGTACTTTAGCTTTTTCTATTTGGTGCCATTCACACTACCAGGAAGGTGGAAAAGCTGCCATTTAGACAGTTCTGCCATTTAAAGTCAGGTCTACATCTATTTTCTTTGATGAAGAAGCATTCTGTTATTGACTACAGTGTATGAGATGCTTGTCCTACATCAGCTTATAAGTGTATTTGTGGTCATTAGCATGTTTTCCCAAACTTGTAAAAGGTCTGAACCTATTCTTTGATATTTTTTTCAGTACTGTTATCCTATGTAAACTTTTTTTTTTTGTGGGTACCAGGGGTCCACCTCAGGACCTCGCGTGCCAGCAGGCGCCCATGTTGCTGAGCGATATCACCGGCCCTTCTTTCGTATGTGGGTTCCGGGAGTCGAACTCGGGCCCTCGCGCTTGCCAGGCAGGCGCTTATGCCACTGAGCTATCTCACCAGCCCCTTCTATGTAGACTTTTAAAAGGCAGTGCCACTCTGATAATTAAAAGATTTGGGTATTAGTCCGCTGGGAAATACATCTGCAAACAAAGGAGACCCTAATGATCTGGATACAATGCTGTCAATCACGATTATTATAATAAAATGCTATACAAAATAAAACAACTGGGTTATCTTATTGTTATCAGGACTAGTGACAACCAGTCTCTTCCTGGCTCTCACTGTCCTGGTCAAAGAATTGGGAGAAATAATCAGTGAACATGAAAGTTTAATGTTTATTTAAGGAGAAAAAAAAAAAGAAGGGAAAAGAAGAAAAGAAAAAAGAAGTGCTGGAAAAGAAAAAGTGTTCTGAAAAGAATTTCTCTGCAGAGTGAGTGTAGGCTGGTTAATTAAAGTAGGAAGAGAAGTGTACTCTGCAAAGGGCAGGGCAGGGCAGGCTGATGAGAAGGCTCACTCTAGCCATGAGCTTAATGGCTACCATCTTTTATATCCCCCCTCTAATGTCATATCTAAGTTGTCCAATGAAAAAGCTGCTTGATGTCATTCTAGAAGACTGGTATCATGTGTAGGCCTCAGGAATGCTCTGTGCCCATGCTTAACCAGTCTCCACTATTGACAGGTCCTCTTTGCTGTGCCCTAATCGCCTGCCTCATTATCAATTGCTAAACTCTCATCAAAATTCCAACCACAGATCCACAGTTTTGATTCTTTTCTCCAATAATTGCAATCATATTCATGGAAAAGAATCAAACAAGTACTACAGACAAATTACTTCTTTCTCTGATCATCTTTGTAAAAAAATGATATGACTAAAATTTATGTTTCTTGGTTCAAAACTGCGCTAAGGGCCAGTGAGATAGCTCAGCAGCATAAGTGCCTGCCTGGCAAGTGCAAGGTCCTGAGTTTGACTCCTGGTACTCACATAAAGGAAAAAAGGGCCGGTGATATCGCTCAGGGGCACAAGCGTCTGCTGGCAAGCGCAAGGTCTTGAGTTCAACTTCTGGTACCCACATAAAAACAAAACAAAACAAAACAAAACAAAACAAAACAAAAACTGCTCTACAAAATGCATTTGTTTCATTCCTATCGGTTTTATTTTGTATTTGCCTTTCAAAACTTTGGTAATTGTTGTTTTTTAAAATAGTGTGGATGTATAACTCCTAACAAAATGATCTGATCCATGTTTTGAGAAGTCAGCCATCACCTACAAGAACAGTTAAGATTAAATTTAACAGTGGACTCCAGGTAAGCTTAGCCTAACAACTACTCTTTTTAAACCTTTTTTGTGGCTCAAATGTGGCTACAAGTGCTCTCCATCATCAGTCATTTCCTCTCCAACATGGGAACAGTAAGACCAACAACTGTTACAATATTCTGATAATGAAAGACAATAAAAACATAAGTATAGGAAAATTAATCAACACTATTTTCAGAGAAACTCTCATAAATACAAAGGGGGAATGTTAAAAAAGTATAAGACTTGTCAAAATCAAAATAGAGTCACCTGGGTCAGCCCTACCAAAAAAGGCAAAAATTATTTTAAGAGTTCTTACACATGACTGCCTGATAAGTATCACAAAGGATTCTACAAAAATGATAAGTTTGTCCTGAGTCAATTTAATCCTTTTTGATCCAACAGATGTGCCATTGGAGAATCCAGATCTTCAGATGTTCACAGGTGGGAGCAATTTTATAAACCAAAGACAATCAAGGCTGGACACAGATGGTAGCCCCTAAAAAAAATAACTAAAACAGATTGCTGGAAATACAGGGAGTTGCCTTTGTCTTCCTCTGTTTTCCCATGACTCCGCAGCTGCCTTGACAGAACGGAAGCAAATATTAAGCTGAATGACACCCACCACGCATGGACACAGATGGAAAGCTGCTCTATAAACTTATATTTAAATTTGCCTTCTTTTTATGAAAGCAAATAACATGTCCACTTGGTACAAAAATAAGTAAACATTACGTAGCCTTTTGGGGGTTATACCATATTTGATGGCCTGGAGTACCTAAGTACAACACAGGTGGAACTAAAAGGAAAAGTTTCTGTCTACATAAAAAGAAAAAAATGACATCGGATATGCTAACAGTAGTAGGAAGGGGTGATGTGCCTGTGCCCTTATAAACACAAAATGTTTTGTATGTATATTAGTAAAAATTCTAACAATGTGTCTTTGACTTTTCGTGAATTACAAATCCATATTACTGTTATAAATAAACAACGTTGATTCTATTTCTACTTAGTTACAATCTCTTCTTTCTACTTGGAGATATGTTTTATTCCATTTACTTGCTTTTATAACAGGGCTCATAAGTTTTGTTCTTTGTCCTTTTTTATGGGATTCAGTTTCCTATGTACCTTTTGGTATAGCACCCAAAGGAAATCATGACGGATGAATGCAGTAAAGTTGCAAGAGTGTTCAGGCACATGGGTGGGGATGTGGAGTACATCATCCTTGAAAAAAGTATAGCATTTGGCACCATGTCCCTGAGACACCCTTTGTGTTCTCAAGACTTTTGTCAAAGCAAAGGGACATTGTAAATATGCCCAGGGCAGACTGTCAAAAAGCACTGTATTAGCGAAGGCATACTGGGAACTGCCCACATCAGATTTTCTGCATGTCGCTGCCACCACTGGATCACTGGACTTTCCAGCAAAATGATTCAACTCGCTGGCCATCACTGGCCCTCCTGGGTGGTGCTGAGTGGAGTACACATCCCTCATCTACTTGCCATGCAGTGCTGTTGAAGAGTATGCACCCCTGTGAGCCTTCCAAATAGTACCACTGGACCCATCTACAGTTTGGTGGACCCTTTTCTTAATATTAATCCTCAATTAATCCTATGTTTCCTGGTTAGTACCTATTACTAAAAGTTTTAATAAACTTTGTGTATTACAAGTTGTCTCTGGGTGTTTTCTTCAGTTTTTCAGAAATCTGCTTTACAGTCCTAGCACAGCCAGGTTAGAGATGGGTCAGATTGTAATTAAAATCTAGAGCAAACAATAACTACATTTTATTATTCCTAAATCTGTGATTATAAAATAACATGTAGTACATAAAAATGTTAAGAGAAATTAGTACATCTCTTTGAGATAATAGTCATTATGGCTATACCTATTTTTATTTTTATTTCTCAGGATGAAATTTATATTTTATTCTTAATTTGGATTTTAAAAATAAAAATATCATATGATTATCTGGAATAGAGTTTAATATACATATTCTTCTAGACATCATGTTATTTCCAGATCTGCATAAATAATAATTGCTGAATTTTCCTGACCTTGGTTTACATTGTTGGTACTTAAAAGCAGCAAATAATTCCAGATGATTTGCTCTTGCCTTCTGTGTTGAACTGTTTTGTAGATACGTATATGAATACATTTTGAAGTAGATAGTAACAATAACAACTTCATGATGAACTTAAAAAATATTTGCTTCTAGGGCCGGGGATATAGTTCAGTGGCACAGCGCCTGCCTGGCAAGCACAAGGTTGTGAGCTCGATTTCTGGTACCAAAAAAAAAAAAAAAAAAATTGTTTCTAAAGTTTTATCAAAGCATTTAGCTTGTCTAAATTAATTTTGCATGTCAAATGGTTTCTTTTTAATTATTTAAATTTATTATTATTATGAAAACAATATTTTTCTCTCTGTGACATAGACACACACATACAGAGTATAAAAAGATTTCCAACACTAATGATTTACACATATATCAGCCTTAAATAGTATTTCAAGTGATTTTTTGTTGTTGTTGCTCTGTGGAGCCATCTCCTGGTCAAAGGTGCACTTATTATAAATAAGAATGTTTTTCTGTGTCTATAAAATCAGGCTCTAAGATCAGGTACTCCCCTTAAGGGTATAGCTAGGAATGTGTTGCCCAAACAAGACCTGCAGAAAATGTCCTTCCAGAAGTAAATAATCAGAGTGACCTGGTAATAGTATAAAGGAGAATAAAATCCTGTCTGGAAAATTAGTAGGTCCTATATTTTGAGGAATTGGTTCATATATTCAGCAAGTTTTTGTGTACTTTTTCATATGAATAGGATAGAAGAAGATACAAACACACATGCATACTTCACAGTATACAAATTTTAAAAAATCTGTATAGATATGTTTCCACTTATTAAAATTAATAACAAAGTAAACTGAAATTTTATATTTATTCTTTTATATGACAACTATGTCACTTTAATTAATTAATTAATTAATTTTTTACATGAGTACTGGGAGTCAACCTCAGGACCTTGCGCTTGCCAGCAGGCACTTGTGCTGCTGAGTGATATCACCGGCCCTTTTTTTCCTTTATGTGGGTACCGGGAGTCGAACTCAGGACCTCGCACTTGCCAGCTGGCGCTTATGCCACTGAGCTATCTCACTGGCCCCTTTGTCACTTTTAATTGGCATTCATCCTTCAGTATCAATATGAACTCATGGGCTTTTACAGTTTCAATTTGTTCCTATTACTCATTGTTTTTGTCATTGCCCCTTTTGTTTTGATGCTTGGGTGCTTACAGTCTCAGTGAAGCACACTTTCAAAGTGTCATTGGTCCTCTAAGCACTTTTATCTTTGCATCTATGCTTTCTAGCAACAGCCTAGTGTTTCAGATCTAACATAATTTTTCCCACCCGACCCCCGAAAATATAGGCAACTATCATCCGAGAATCCTGGTTAATTTTAATGGGTAATAGTATTAGAGACTAAAAGCTAGATGCTGAAGATATCTATATGAGATTTAGTTTAAGGCAAAAATGCTACTGTTGATGTTATGGTTGCTATTAACAGAGAATACATTTTAAGGTTGTGCCTGTATAAAGCCCCATTTTATATAAGGGATTTGAGCATCCACAGATTTTGGTATCTGTAGGGAACCCCACAGATATGGAGAGACGACTGTACATTTCTGTCCCCTACTTTTATTAAATTATGTGGTTTTTTTTTTTCCCTATCACTACAGCATTCCTCTGTGTAATTTAGTTTGGTGTCTTTGATAGGTATTGCTACTAATTCTAATCATTTGCTTTCTACAACTCTGCAATGGAATCATTACAGGTAGATTTTAAACACATCCATACTTATTACCTGGCTGAAGTTATTGATGTGTATTGCTGAAATGTGGGCGACTAGGGTATTACTGAGGGAGGAATATTGGGATAGTGTGAAAAGGATCACAGAGTCAGGAGTTAAATAGGAATTAAATGCCCAGCTCTGCATAAATCACCTGACCGCATTGTTTCTCAGTTTCCTCGTTTGTAAATGTATGATAATAATAATTAGCCTGAATTAGCCTGGGGTGTGGGTGAATTTAACAGTTTTAAGTAACTTTTACAATAATTTCTCTCCAATCTACTTCATGAGAAATTATTTCACAGGTCAATTAAAATAACCTATTGGAAGTCCTTTTGAACAGACTGTATAAATGGAAGGGACAAATGGTCTGCCTCTTGACTGTCCTTTGTTCATGTTCCACTCAGCCAAAGTAGCCTGATACCTACTCATTCTGGGACATCCATTATCTGACTACAAAGACGATAAGTACACTTAGTGTTAACAGAATTGGTTCGCACCTGTCTTTGCTCCCTCTTAAGTCTGTACTAGTTCCCTGCAATGATGTTTTATGGTCATTTTCATTGCTCCAGGGTAGTGCAGTGTGTTAATAGTATCAAGTCAACTCCTTAGCAAGGAAGGTTGACAGGCAATTGGCAATTTCTAGAGGTCTTTATTTTCTATGATACTGAGCAGCTGAGTTAGTAACTCTGACTACGGCAAGAAATAAGAAAAAATGATGTGAAAATGTTGGGTCAGACCTTACTTTTACTTACTTTATAGCAGAGAAAATGGTGGCAGTGATTCTGATGCTTAGCTTCTTTTCTGCGGTTAGATGACTTACCCTGATTATCTAAATTCTGTAGTTTCTTACTGGAAGGGTGTTGGGGGGGATAAGAGAAAAAAATAACCAGTTTCCCAGAATACCCTGGAGAGTTTTTAAAAACAATCTGACCCACTCAAATTCTGCTCCCTCTGTCCCCAACCTCAATATACACTCTGTTTAAAAAAAATGTCTTTCCACTTTTCACAAAGTCCTGCAAGAAGGATTAATTTGGCCTAGAAGTAGCCAATTTAGAAAAGATGAAAGAAAACACAGCTTTGCTGAGAGAAATGCTGCCTGTCACAGGCACTCTAAATTGCCTACAGATCTAACAATTTGGAAAATTTTATGGGTAAAAAAGCCAATTTCTATAACCATGCAGAAGTTAATCGAAGGGGCAAGGAAAGGACACCTTTAGGCAGAGTAAAGATTAGGGATTTAGGTCTTTCTCAAGCATTTTCTCTTAAAATTTCTCTACCAGAGAGAAGAGGGAGAAGGCCGACCCCTAGGAAAAAGAATTGTTTAAACATAGTATGTCCTCAAAAGAGGCTATTGATTCGTAAAGCCCCATGGCAGTGTCCATGAGAACTAGACTTTGGAGAATAGAACACACAAGCCTACAGGTAAAATAAAAATCTTCAAACTAAAAGCCTATCTCAAAATAAGCCTTTGTCTGTGGTTACTCACACCTGGGACTGACACAAATCCAACCAACTAAAAAACCAGCGAAGGAGGTTTATGGAAGCTGCAAAGAAATGCCGGGCCTGGCTGACCAAGAGCCAGAGACTAATTGTTCAGGCTGTAAGACAGCGCTCAGGCTCCTGACCCACCGCATAGGAAGTGGGTTACAGTATATGTAAAGGAGCAGAATGCTCTCCACTGCCCAAGTAAGACATGTTCATGGCAGATAATTAGAAGTTCTCCCAGAGGGCAGACCCATGACTGACAGATGGCTCAACCACTGTCAGCAGAGGAGTCCTCACCATTCTACCTGACAGGACGTTATGTGTGCCATGGTCACCCACAGCTCCTTGTGTCATGCTCATATCGTAGTCATCCTGCATCTTCTTCACACATTGTGGAATGAGAATGTTGACAGAAAATTAACTCCATGGCTCCATGGAGAGGCACATATCAACCTCATAGAAAGGAATAAAAATTCATCAAGCTGAATGTGAGAACTGGGTCAAATCTGAGGAAAGGAATGATTTCCTCCAAGTTAAGTGTGTATTTGATGAAAAGATTAAATATGAGTATTGGGAACCTAGATAGGTCAGGCCTAACTGCAGAAAACAGAAACTGGCTATTTTAAGCAAAGACATTTAATACATAGAATTAGAAACTTAGATAGGGATAGGGATTGCTTAGATAGGGATAATGCTCCAGGGTAGGCCTTCAAAAATAACTTCCAGAATGCTTCTGCAGAACTAGCTGCAGGGGTGGATATTACTTCTACCACCAAAGGAGGCCATTGTTGGAACTTTTGGCTTCAGAAGCATGAAACAGGGATCAGGTAGTTTCTGCTGCCACCACCACTACTTTTGCTAGCTCAAGAGCAATGCTGGATCTCTTAGATGTATGTGCTTTGCAAAGGTATTGTTACCCATGAAGTAGTCACTTGCCACTGAAATCCTGGCACGGAAAAAGCCAGTGTTTCTCTGCCTTACTGTGATTGCCAGCAAAAAGGAGAAATAAATACATAAATAAAAAAATAAATAAAAATCAACCAACCAACCAGCTCACTTATACTTCCCAAATCTTGCTTAAGAACACAGGATTAGCAAAAGCTAAACACAGGGCTCTACTTGAGAAAAATAGTTTTTAGCTTTGTAGTTTCAGCAATACAAAAAAATTACACTAAAAGAAGGATTGAGTGAATATGTAGTGGGCCCGTCCACCAGGAAAGTACTATAGGTTGAAATGAATTTAACTTTACAAGAATTCCCAGTCTCCTTCCCTTTTGCCTTCTTCTACATTAGAGGCTGGAAAGATAAATGGTCAATTGATTTCCAGCCTCTTTTGCAACTGGAATTGCCCTTGAGCCAATAAGATGTAAGCAGAAGTGCGATGAGTGTTTTCGGGAAAATATTGCTTTCTCCCGAAGAACGAACTAGCTGATGCATCCTTTTATCCCTCCCCTTTCTTCTCTCTTGGAATGGGACTGTGATGCAGGGAGGCAGAGCTTTCTGTGGATCATAGATTGAAATCAGGGTTGGGGCTGTAGCTCAGTAGTGGAGCACTTGCCTAGCATACACAAAGCCTAGAAAACACAATAATCTTAATCTAACCAGATACTGACATTATTAAAAGCTGTTTCAGTCCCTATAAGGCAATGATTCACAACCCTGATTGCAAATTAACATCACACTGAAAGCTTTAAAAATATGCAGGTGCCTGGGCTCCATTCCAGAGATTTGATTCAATTGGTCAGGAGTGAGGCCTTGATTTTTGGAGTAGTTAAAAAAAAAAATTTATTTATATATATATATATATATATACATATATATATATATATAAAGAAATGTCCTGGAAAACTCTGTATGCCCTTTTCCCAAAGCTTCTCCACCTAATGCCAACATTCCACGCAACTACAATATAGTATTAAAATCAAGAAATTGGCATTAACACAATCTATACAGTTTATTCAGATTTTATCAGTTACATACGGACTCACTGTATATGTGTGCATGTTTGTGTAGCTCTGTGCAATTTTCCCTCACATAGCCTTTCATAACAACCTCTACAATCAGGCTACTCAACTGTGCCTTCAGTCCTTATGTTATCTTTTTATAGCCACACCCATGCCCTCCCTCCAACCCTATCCCCTAGCCACCACTAATCTCTTCTCCATTCTTATTATTGTTTTTCTATAATTGTTATATAAGTGGTATGCGTGTCCTTTGAGATTGGTTCTTTTAATCAGCATAATTTTAGAAATATTTTTAAAAGCACAGGGCACTGATAGATTTTTTAATCTCCTTGGGTAATTCTAATGTGCATTCATGACTGAGAATAGCTGCTATAAGGGGTGATCTTCTTTTATTCACTTTTATTACCACAAGGTCCCAAACAAAAAGCTGAGGGGGTCCCCAGAGTCACTTCCACTTGGTGGGCTTTTCCCAGCCCACAGATAGTGCCAAAATTTCTGAATTCCATGAACTCAGCCATAACTTTCACTTTCAGAATCAGCAACTCCCTTGAAGGGAAACAGGACCAAATACTGCACTCCTCTTTCAAAGCTTATTTCTTCTTTTGGATCTTGGCCCTGTAAATTCTCACTTTCTCAGTGGTTTTCTGAACAGATGCTTGCTATCTATTTTGTTCATCTGCTGTAATTCTTACCAGTGCTGGGATTAGTCCAGAATTATCTAGCCAGTTATTGTTTGAGATAGAACTCTATTGAATAATATTTAAATAAAAATAAAATGCTGAGCCTAGAAAAAATGTATAGGCCAAAGTTATAGTAATTAAAAATGACGGGAGGTTAGTGTTAGAGTATGTGCTTATAAGGTTTTAATATCTGTAACTGAACATAAATTTGTCTGTGTTGTACTGGGCCCTGTTTTGATAGTAAATTATTGTTTCATTAGTTTTGTCACTATGCTACACTTCAACAGTTGTTATCATTGCATATGTCTGGTCATCACGGGGAAGATGGCTCTCTCCTAAGATTAAAAAAAATGGTGACTGAGTTTCTAAATGGATTCTTAAGCAGATAGTAGAAACAATAGGCTGAAAACTTTTTTTTTTTTTTTTTGTGGGTACCGGGGGTCAACCTCAGGACCTCGCGCTTGCCAGGCAGGCGCTTATGCCGCTGAGCTAGCTCACTGGCCCCAAACTTTTTGATTTGTAAGACTCAATTTTTGTTAAAAGAGAAAAAGGTTTTCTTATAATTCTATACTGTATAGTATTTAAATAGAAAATGTTGAATGTGATGATTGGTCATAGTTTATACTAGAAACCACAGTAAAAAAGAGTACATGACAGTATGAAATAGCTGTCCTCCCTGTCTTAAAGAAAAAGAAAAAGAAAATAAAGAAAGAAAAGTGTGAACAGCAGTTTGAGAGAGGATTTTTAGAGGGGACTAAATAAAGCATAGACACTGTACTTCGGAACTATCTCCTGACCTGCTGTACTATATACATTCCACCCACCTGGAGTTTTAAAAAAGCCCAGATGAAGAGGATGTGAAAGTCCCAGAAATCTTTGAAAGAAATTCAGTCAAGGAGAGTGTAGAACTTACAGAGGAGCCCTGAGTTCAGTGAGTTTGGCCAGGATTCCGAGAAACTCTCTTCCTGGGTGGTAGAAGAGCCCCACTGAGGGAGGTGCATAGACAGATGGCTCAAGAGGCACTTGGCAGAGCCTCACAATCCGAGGTAGTTCCAGAAGGCACTGAAAGCTCCTGAGCTCCTAAGAAAGGTAGAAAAGCGACAAGAGAGACAGAGGGCAAAAGGAAGCTTGAGGTAAAGTTCGAAAAGATTCCTGAGACCAGGGAGAACCAAGTCCAGAGAGAACCAGGTAAACTTTCCCGTTACCAGAGGCTGCCACAAGAAGCCCAATCCATGCCATGACACCCGATATGTCAGCAGGCACCTTAGATCACACACATGCCTGTGGAGAGGGTGGGGATCCTCAGATCTTAGAGATGACCAGAATTAGTCCAAAATAATCTGAAAAACTATTGTTGGAAGTAGAGCTGTACTGAATAATATTTAAGTAAATATGAAATACTGGGCCTAGAGAAAATGTATAAAACAATAGAAGGTAATTATAAACAATGAGAAAAATTGGTCATAGGCTATCTGGCCATAAAATTTTAATATTTACTATAATTGAGTTATACATTTGTTTGTGTTGGGCAATGTTTTGATATTAAATTGTAGTTTCATTTATTTTATCTCTATATTACATGAGAAACTACATTTCTTTAAAACAAGTGCCAGAGTTAAAATGAGGCAAGGGCCGGTGAGATGGCTCAGCGGCGTAAGCGCCTGCCTTGCAAGCGCAACGGCCCGAGTTCGACTCCCGGAACCCACATACGAAAAAAGGGCCGGTGATATCGCTCAGCGGCACGGGTGCCTGTTGGCGTGTGAGGTCCTGAGGTCGACCCCCCGGTACCCACAAAAAAAAAAAAAAAAAAAAATGAAGAGGCAAGATTGAGCATTTTCTACTATGGAGGAAAATAAGAGTGTGGGGGCTAAATCAAATTCAGTTAAAATAAACTCGTTCTGTAAATTTGAAACCTTTTTTTGTGGTAAGAACACAACATGAGATTTACCTTCTTAATAATTGTTTCAATGTATAATAAAGTATTGTTCACTATATGCACAATCTCAGATCTCTATTATTTATTCATCATACGCAGCTGAAACTTTAAACCTAATTTCCTGGCCCCCTATTTCTAGCCCTGAAACCAATATCCTACTTTCTGCTCCTTACAGATTTGACTACTTAAGATATATAAATAGGATCATGCAGTACTCTTCCTTCTACAACAGGCTTGTTTTTCTTAGCATAATGTCTTCCAGGTTCACTCAAGTTGCCACATATGGCAGGTTTTCGTCCTTTGTAAATATATTATACATAAAGTATATATATTATATATAAAGACTATATATATTTTATATATAAAGTATATATGATATATAAAGACTATATATATTTTATATATAAAGTATATATATTATATAAAATAATATATATTTTATATATAAAGTATATATATTATATAAAAAGAATATATATTTTTATATATAAAGTATATATAATATAAAAAGAATATATATATTTTTATATATGAAGTATATATTATATATAAAGAATATATATTTATATATGAAGTATATATATTATATATAAAGAATATATATATTTATATATGAAGTATATATATTATATATAAAGAATATATATATTTATATATGAAATATATATATATTATATACAAAGAATACATATATTTTATATATGAAGTACATATTATATAAAAAGAATATATATTTTTATATAAAGTATATATATTATATAAAAAGAATATATATTTATATATAAAGTATATATATTATATAAAAAGAATATATATTTTATATATAACATATATATTATATATAAAGTATATATATTATAAAGAGAATATATTATATATAAAGAGTATATATTATATATAAAGTATATATAATATATAAAGAATATATATTATATATAAAGTATATATAATATATAAAGATTATATATTATATATAAAGTATATATATATTATATATAAAGAATATATATATCCCATTTTCTTTATAAACATTGGAATACTTTACAATTTTTATGTCATGCAGGGAAGTGCCTTTGTAGCTTTTTTTAAAAAAAATGTTTACATTCTCCTGCCTTTTTTGCTTCATCTGATAAACTTTGAACCACTTTGTCAAATTGCCAAAAATCCTGGGTTCTTTTGATTATTATATATTGTATAAGTCTATATAGCAAGTTCAATAAATTTTTTTTGTGTGTGTGGGTACCGGGACTCGACCTCAGGACCTCATGCGCCAGCAGGCGCCCGTGCCACTGAGCGATATCACCGGCCCCTTTTTCGTATGTGGGTTCCGGGAGTTGAACTCAGGCCCTCATGCTTGCAAGGCAGGCATTTACACTGCTGAGCCATCTCACCGGCCCAAGTTCAATAAATTTTTAAAAAATTAAAAATACTTTTAGTCAGAGTTGCCACTGAAGAGAAAAGGAAATATATAGAGTCAATCATGCTGCTTTTTTATCCATGAGGAGGTGTTTCTCAGTTACTGGATTCAGATCAATGTGCTCTTTGGCCTTTGATGTGGGTTTGGTTTCTGGAACCCAGAGTGGGATCAAGAACAGGGCAGGGCTAGCCTGAAGCTTTGAGGACATGAAACAGGGGAGCATGGGATATATGCTAGGGAGAACTCAGACCTGGGAATCAATAAAGCAGACCCAGGCTCCCATCCAACAGGAACTCGAGAGAAAGGCAAACCCCACTACAACTGGAATTGGAAAAGCGGAACAGGTTCCAGGGGCAATCAGAGGGAAGATGGGACCTCAGGTAGAGATGCAGAGTGCCAGTCTCTGAAGGAGCTTTGCCACTGTTGAGGAAGAAGTTGTTACAGGGATCAAGACGGTTGAGATACTCAGGAAGACTTTCTCAAATAAGGCGTTTTATAGGGGGTAAAGAGATGTGGTAGAAAGTGTTTTCACATCCTCCCAGCAAATACGGTCAGTGGATAGTGGGTTTTGATACCCGCTGTTGAGGAGGGAACATGGAGATAAGCTCTTCAGACGTCCTGTTGAAAGACCTGGTTGTGAACAACATAGCTGGCCAGTGGCCTCCAGCTGCTCCACTTCCATGTCTGGGAACAGTGACAATACTCCAGTTCAGCCTCCTGCCCAGGGGGTTCCCTTTAATGGGCAGCTTTGACTCTAGGACAGTCTGTTAGCCTAGCCAAAACTTGCTCAAAGCTTCATTGTGTTTGAGGATCTTCTTACCCAATCTTCCTGCCCCCCTTTCTCCTTTCATACATGTCTGACATACTCGCGGTCTACAGGTGATTTCTACTACTCCTGCTCCCTCCCACTTTAACATTTACAGGTATTTCCTGAATAACTCTTTTGCACATCTAATCCCATCTTGACTTTTGCTTAGAGAACTTAATGTAGTACATTTGTCCAAGTGGGTTTTGTGCCTTAACAACTGCTCTCCAACCTATCCCACCCCACCCATGTACACTTGCATACATATACACTCATCAAGCAATTACTATGTGCCAGGTATTCACTATCTTACTTAATTCCTGCCAAGAAATATACAGTTTGAAAATTGTTAAAATGGTAAATTTTAGGTTATGTGTTTTTTACTACAATAAAAGAAATTAGATCTTTCAAGAAAATAAAACAGGTCTTCTTGTTTAGAAGGCTGTATATTTAAATAAGTCAGCTTATTTAAACAAGAAGATATTATAGGCTGCATATTTCCTGTGCCAAATAGTTCCATGCCAAAGTTCCAAAATTTGTATTCATATGGTCTAATTTTTGTAGAAATTATAAGTTCCCTAAAGTAATGCTTCTCAGAAAAACAAAACTGAAGACATAGACTTTGCCTGAACTCAACTTTTCCTTTGTGGGTCCAAGATGAATTGTAAAAGGATTCAGCTTTCTGATGGATCTACCAATAAAGTGGCGAATCAACAGGACAAATAAGGTGCCTCATGTTACTCCAAATGGGCTTCTCCTGCATTGGGCAGTTCCAAGTCAAGACCTCTAAGGAAGCACCAGAGCAAGGATTCCACAGTATACTTAGGTTGGACCGAATAATGTAAAGACCAAACATACTAATGCTGCAGTTGACTTCTTTTTATAGGAATCTGAGGAGTAAACCTGAACTTTTTCTTCTAGAAAAATGGTAATCTCACCTCCCCACAGAGTGTCCAAAAAACAAGCCATTCCTGCTTGTTTAACACAGAAAACTGGGTCCTTTCAAGCACAAGAATGACTGGTCAAACCAAAATGTTACATTACACTCAGAGCACAGTGAAGATTCTAAGGGTAACTGAGGAAGTGTTGATTTAGGGCACTGCATTATATATGATGAATATTGAAAGCTGGGACTTTCTGGTTCTTGTAGTGCCTGGAGATTATTTTAGTTGGGGATGCAGGTGCTACTTTGAGATTAAAGATGCAAGAATTTTAGTGTGTGTGTGTTGGGGTTACCTGGGAAATAAAATGAAAAGAGAGCTGGAAAAGGCTGTAAGAGGTTAGTTCATGAAGCAAGTCTGACCCTCAGTAAGGAAGAGAAAGAAGAAAGCTTGTGTGGAAGCTTCTAGACTGTCAAGAGTCTAAGAAGTTTCACTAGGCTGTGGTTTAGGAGAGTTTTTTTTTTTTTTTTTTTTTTTTAGGTACTGGGAATCGAACTCACGACGTCACGCTTGCCAGGCAGGTGCTGTGCCACTGAGCTATATCCCCGGCCCTAGGAGAGTTCTTAAACTAAAGAAGATTCCTGTGTCTCCCAGAAATTGGCCTGCCTTAGTATTCCTGTTGCACTCTGTCGCTGATGAGAAGTGGCCTGTGAGAAGTGAGACCTCAGAAGATACGTGAAGATGGATTTCTGAACATAGGAACGGGACCTTTGATCAGTTACTCTTCCTTTATCTGGACACCTACAGGGATATTCTCAAGGCAGTCACAGGCATGGAAGATAGTTATGCCTCAGAAGGAAGACAATCCCAAATTTCTTCCTGGGCACTCTGGGAACTACTTTAGTCTCTCTAAAAGTTACAAAGCTAAGCCTGAGTGAAGACAGAACTAAAGGCCCAAGCTGTGTGATGGGTTTTTCCTCTTTCACTTTCTTCTCTGCACAGAATTTTATGTGTCACAGTGGGAACCAGGCCTCTTGCTGGTTCTCCAAGAGCTGTAACTAGTTTTTTTTTTAAGCCTTCCTTTTCCCCTCTCCTTCTCTCTAGTTTCTTTCTTTTTTGCCAATTTTTTCTTCTTTCTCTTTACACTCGTTCCTTGTATTTGTTCCCACTACCTCAGGTAATGAGAGGCTGCTGACCCTTATTATTTACGATATTTATAATGTTAACTCAGTCCAAAGGTGAGTGTGACTAATTAATAGCCTCAAGCACCATTTCTGACCAGGTTCCAGACTTTGACATATGTTGGTAAAGGGTAAAGGGGAACCTGGTGTCCCACAATTGTAGTTTCTCAGCATGTCTTTCCTTTTTTTTTTTTTCGTAGCTATACTGGGAATTGAACCCAGGCCCTTGCACGTGCTAGGCAAGTGCTCTACATCCCCACACCTGACCTCTGTCCTTCATCTTATTTCCTTTCTTCTTCCCACTTCCCCTCCACACTTCCTCCTTGTACCCTCTCACACGCAGGCACTCATGGTTCTTTAATCTTCCTTCTTCATTGCTATTTTGCTCTCTCTATAATTTCTCCCCATGGAATCAGAACTGATGCTCAAGGGCAAGAGTGAAAAAAACCCAGAGGCCACTTCTCCCATACACTTGGTTCTGGTACTCTTTGGTTCCTACACTGAAACCCAGTATCCCACTTTCCCTGGATACCCATTCTGTTCAAGATTTATGTGGGTCTCCATGGTGGGCGGTCACTAGGGTGGATGAACTGGGAGAAAAGGTCCAGAAAAAAGAGCTCAGACAGGCCAGATAGCACTGGGTATGCAGCCACAATGGTAAGTCGGCAACAGCACTGAGCAGAAACATCTGGTAATATCCCTGTCACCATGAAAGAGCTTTCTGGGGGTCAAAATTCATAAAATTACACCAAGTCAGAGCCTTTGAAAAACTATGTTCCTGTGGATGATAGCAATGTGGTCCTGCCCTATGACGCATTATCTTCTGTATAACCAAGATAGCAGAGACATGAAACTTTAGAGTATCAGAAATTTAGTACCCATTTGTTATTTTTATCAGTAATACCTAACAATTATTACCATGTCTTTAATTACCTTACCTCATTTAATCCTCCCATCAACCTTAAGGAGTAGATAGCATTTCCATTCCCTGTTTAAAGTTCAGGAATATAAGGCTTAGAGAAGATAAAATCTTCCCTGAGTTCACACAGCTAGTGAGTAGCAGACCAGGAGTCAAACCTGGGACTCCATGTCCTGTTATGCAGGCTGGGCACTAGACAACTCCCCAGGACAGCTGTTCACAGACCTTGATGTGGATGGCCCTTGCTGGAATAGTAGGTGCAGCAACCCATATAAAGCAGAGTTCTTAAACACACCACAACAGAATGCACATTTTAAATTAAAAATTAAACATTGTAAAAGTGTCATTGCATTTGAGCAATACAGTATTCCATGTTGTGTTTAAACTTTGTACCATTTTGCACAGTAGGCTTTAGTTGTGGTTTATGTAATGCATATTTTTAAAATTTTTGTTTTTATTAGTATATGTTTGTGAGTGCATAATGATTACATTCATCGTGAGGAGTTAGTACTTGTATATAATACATCTTAATTCTTTTTATGTCCCCTTCCCCTCCTCTTTCTCCCACCTCCCTCCATCTCTTAGTCTTCATCTAATTTGCAAAAGATTTGTCTCCCTGTGTTTTACTATCCTTTATTTTGCTCTTCAATTTACTTATACTTCGGTTTTCTTATGTAAAAGAAATCACACAATATTTAAGCTTGTGTGTTTGGTTTATTTCACTTAATTATAAACTCAAGGTGCATCCATTTTCGTACAAATGACTCAAATTTATCTTTCTTTATAGTGGAGTTTTTCCTATTTTTTATCCTCTAGAGTTCCAAAGGGAAGGGGTAGAGTTCAGAGAAGCTAATGTTGAATCTTTCCCGCTAGTGTTTTGCCTGAATGAAGATTTGGGGGCATCATTTTCTAATTACTGCCAATAAAGAACATCCTGTCACTGACCCATGCATCCTAGAGAAGTTTATCCAGCAACCGCCACATTTGGAGCTTCTCAGATCACTAGGTACTGTTGACCAGAGTCTAGCCCAGGGATGCTGGGAGCAGTTTCCAAAGTCTGTGCTTTGCCTCCTAGGAAAGGAAGTTAAAATATAAAGCAATTAGTGTCTTTAAAATTACAGCAAGCCCTAATTTACGGATGACATGCCAAAATCAGATTTAAGTTTAATTCCTGCCTATTACAATCTTCCACAAAATAAGTAAAAATATAAACTTGGAAAAGAGGGATGTATGGGAAGGAATGAAGAAGAGGGGGAGAAACAGAAGGAAAGAACGCCAAATTCTTTAGTTTCCCTGGAAGTTGTGAGAGGGTGGGATAGGAGTGCGTGGTAAACAAATCTCCGATCCCATCCTCACCCCATCTGTAGAATTGCCAGCGTGAGAGGGAAGAATTGATACTGTGATCCCATGTGCTGTTCACAAATATATACTTACATTATAAATAAAAAGTTTAATTTCACAGTTTTTATCAGTACCCTATTTTTCTAAAAGAGAAGATCTGGATTTTTTTGAGGTAGACACATGTCTTTTGTAGTTGGGGATATTTTGAATGCTTCTTTGGGTGTGCTCAAGCTATATCCAGAAAACCCAGAGACAGAACAATGTAAACTGAAAACTTTCTGCCGGTTACAGTAAAAGGATTGGTTTCTTTGGAGAGAGATTTTTGTGCTAAATCTTTTCATTTTTCCTTGGGATATTCAAATTACAATTTTGAAGCTTGGGAAATGACAAGAAAGTGTACAGGAGAAAGTGAGAAGTGGCCCCACAGAGTCATAGCAAGAAGTGGCCAGGGACAGCCAGGGACTTCCTGCAAAGGAAGTACTCCATGGACTCTAGGAATAGTTACCTAATATCTCACTTTGTGTCCTGTTCTGCACTATAATAGTCACCTCTTATAAACTCATCCTCTGCTAATACTCTTTGAAAAAGCTTTTGGAAATCATCATAGTTTGGGATTCCTATGGAACTCAAATCCAGCTGCTCACCATATGACAGGCCAGTTAAGTCACAAGACATGATGTTAAGGCAAAGAAAGCTACTTTATTCAGCAAGTGGGCTGAATGAGAAGATAGAGGACTTTTGTCCAAACTCCATTCTTGCTCCTCTAAACCAGTGAGGTGTTTTTGAAGGCAGGTTTAAGCTGAGTGTGGTAGCATATGCCTGTAATCTCAGCACTTTGGGATGCTGAGGGAGGAGGATCACAAGTTCAAGCCCAGCCTGAGCTAGTGACTTAGCAAGAACCTGTCTAAAATAAATTAATTAATGATGAATGAATGAATGAATGAACAAATAAAATGGGCTGGGTATATAGTTCAGTGCCAAGACCTTCAGTTTTTTTTTTTTTTTTTTTTGTGGGTACCGGGGGGTTGACCTCAGGACCTCGCGCGCCAGCAGGCACCCGTGCTGCTGAGCGATATCACCGGCCCCTTTTTCGTATGTGGGTTCCGGGAGTTGAACTTGGGCCCTCGCGCTTGCCAGGCAGGCGCTTAAGCCGCTGAGCCATCTCACCGGCCAGACCTTCAGTTTAATCATCAGTACTGCAAAAATAACAATAATTAAGGAGAGGTGTAAGGAAGTAAAACAGTAGGATTAAAGTAAAATCAACAAGTTGTTTTTTAATTGCCTGGCATAGGGGTTATGAGGGTCAGTTGTCTCAGGTTGGTGCTATCCAGACCTGCTGAGGTTTCTGTAGCTCAGTTTCTCATTAGTATAGATGGGCATCTCAAGTTATACATTAATAGGCCATATGCTTTCTGGTGCCTAAAGTCAAGAATGCAGGTTGCTTAAATGTTATATTTGTGTCAGCTCTGTGTTCCTTGAAATTACTGGTGAGATGTTAAGCTAAAAAACTTCAATATGGAACTAATACAGTTATAGTATCAGACTTGGATTTGCATTCACTGGTTTTGGGAATCCAGGTTTTAGAGCAAAGAAAACCTGAGGATCCAGGATTTTGAAGAAGCACTAATTGGATAGAGAAAAGTAGGGAACAGGAAGGTATCCAGAGTATGTGAACATTTCTTAGAAGCCCTAAGAAGCATGCAGGAAGGGACTGGAGCATGAGGCTTGAGTTACTTTATTTGATTATTAACGGAAAGAACCTAGAGAACTTAAAGATAGCTTTCTCTTACTAGTCAGAATCCAGGGGGGATAGCAAATGTTGCTGAAGTCCGCAGTTCTTCCCTTGAATTATTTTGAGTTCCTATCCCTATACATTTTCCCTGTTCCTCCCATTTTCTGCTCTACCTTATGAAAGACAGCCATGGAGGGAAAATAAGTTTAACGTTGCTCTAAAACAGTGATGGCAAACCTATGGCATGTGTGTCACAGCAGACTGTTTGTATCATTGAAAGCTCTAAAAGGTTTACCATCACTGCTCTAGAAAAAGAAAGAAGGAAGAAGAGAATAAGAAAACATGATAATAGGGAGGAAAACACCATAAAAATTCTTACTTGTTTTGGAAATACAAAATCTACCATTTGAAGAGAAGCAAAAGATAAAAATTCAAACAGTACCAGCAACAACAAGAAAAAAAATAATTATTTCTATTTGTTATGATTTAGATCTCATCATCATCATTGTCATCCTCCTCCTCCTTTTCTCTGTCTCTCTCTGTCTCTCCATCTTTCTGTCTTTCTGTCTCTCTGTCTCTCTCTCTCTCTCCTTCCTGGTGAGCAGCTTTCCTCTATCAAGCACTTCCACCGTGCTGTTTTTGCCTTTGAGCCAGCCAAACATGGAGTGAATCCACTGAACTGTGAACCAAAATAAACCTCTCCTCCTTTAAATTGCAGATGTCAAGTACTTTATCTCAATGGTGGGAAAGTTGAATAATACAGAAAATTGGTACCAGGAGTGGGGTTGCTACTGTGACTGTACCTGACTGTGAGTTTAGAAGCCTTTGGAACTTGTCTGTAGGAGGAGTGTGGAAAGTTTGGAGATGCAGTCTCAAGAAGCCCTACAATGCTGTAAGCAGTGTTTGATGGGCGATATTGATCAGAGCTCAGAAAACCAGACTGATGATAGGAATGAGGATAGTAGAGGCCAGGCATTCAGTTGTGAATAAAGATCCTGTTAGAAACTGGAATAGAAGCCATATGTGTTTAATTCTGGTAAAGAATATGTCTACATTTTGTCCATGTCTTCAGATTTTGTGTAAGGCTGAATTTAAAGGTGGCAAACTAATTGATCTAGCACAGAAAATTTCAAGACAGCACAATGTTTAGGATTCTGCTGGCTGCTTTTAGCCAGATTTATAGTGAGAATTGGGAGCAAGAAACAGAGCTGAATGATGTGAAGCTTCATCGGAAAGGAAGCACCTGTGAAGTTAGGACAATGAAGAGTATGGTAGCTGAAAAGATTAGCATTAAAAAGAAGCCAAGTACTTTGTATCAGAAAATAGGAAAGATAGGTTGAGAGCATCTCAGGAATCAGAAAGACCCCACCATCCCAGGCTCAAAAAGTTGTTAAAATATAAATTTTCATTTAAAAAGAGAGCCCCTGGGATTCCTGCTTGAGAAGGATAAACTGGGCAATTTGTTTCAGTGTGCTCAGTCATCCAGGTGCTCAGAGGCCTCTGCAGCCATGGTCCAAGGAGGCCAGACTACTGCTCCACCTGGCAGCAGACCTTGTTGTTATGCACATGATGATGGTTTTTCAGACATGCACAATGAAAGAGTTGTGGGGCCATGGAGGCTTCCACCCAGATTTCAAAGGGATGCCAGTCAATGTGCCCCTGAAAGGGTGATGTGTACAGCTGTGAAAGTGAATCCAATGGTGCAGTGGAGGCCCCAGGAATTTGGAGATGTCAGGAATATGGAACATCTGTTGAGGAAAACTGCAGAAACCAATCAGAGCCAGTGATGAGAGAGGCCATATGGGCTGCAACCTGTAAGGCCATAGGGGTGGAGCTGCCCAAGCCCTTTGGAAGTCACATCTCATCACCATATGCCCTGGATGCTGGACACTGAGTTACAGGATTCAGTGTTTGCTCCACTGTGTTTCAATATTTCTTTGGTCCAATTCCTTTTTATCCCATTTCTCCATTTTGGAATGGAAATGTTTATTCTGTACCATTGCATGTTGGATGTATTAAAATTCTTTTTTTATTTTTACAGGTACTCACAATAAGAGCCTCAAAGCCTTAAGTCTCAGAGGAGACTTTTGACTAGGATTTTTCAGCAGTGCCGAAACTGATAAGACTTTGGCAACTCTTAGATATAGACTAAATGCTTTTTGCATAATGAGATAGGTATTAGCTTTTTGGGGGCCAGGGGGTGAATGTTATGGTTTAGATCTACATGTTCCTCAAAAGCTTCATGTATTCAGAGGTGAGACTTAGGAAAGGTAACTAGATAATAGAGGCACTACACTTATCAACGCATTAGTCCAATGACAAGTTCATAGCTGTGTGTGTTGTAAAAGATGGGGCCTGGTTGGTGGGAGGTCGCAGGGGGCATGACCTGGAAGGATGTATTCTTATCCCTAGTTCCTCTTCCTAACTCTCTCTTCTCCTTGGCTGCTATGGGGTGAGCAACTTTCCTCTACCATGTACTTTGACTATGCCATTTCTGTCTTGGAGCCAGCTAACCATGGACCAAACCCACTGAAACTGTGAGCCAAGATAAACCTCTCTTCCTTTAAGTGGCAGGTATTTCATATTTTGTCTTAGCAATGGGAAAGCTGACTAACACACTGTTAAAAAGTTAGCTTTTTTATTTTGTTTCCTTTTGTTTTGAGACAGTGTTTCACTATGTAGTGCAGGCTGGCCTTGAACTCATAGCAATCCTCCTGCCTCAGCCTCTTGAGTGCTGGAATTACAGGCATGCACCACCATGCCTGGCTATACATTGTTAAAAAGTTAGCAAAACATCATTTTGGAGTTTCACCCAGAAGTAACTGGGCTGTTTATTAAGGTTTTTCCTGACTTGTAGTATGTAGTATATGTTTATCTCTAGCACCTCTGCAAGCCCTGTCCTGCCTAAGGGAGCAAATCCATGTCAGCCCCACCCCATGATGAATACATGGGTGTGTGAGCAACAGTAGCCAACTTCTGGGATACAACCATGTTAATGAAAGATCACACACACACACACACACACACACACACACCAAAGAGAAAATTTGCTTAGGGGCCCACACATTTTCTTAATAGAAACTAGACTACCCTGCGTCTCCAAACTTTCCCAACTTCTCCTACAGACAAGTTCCAAAGGCTTCTAAACCCATGGTCAGGTATAGTCACATATGTACTTGACAGAAACTGCACTTATTTAAAGGATATAATTTGTTAATTTTTAACATATGTATGCCCCTTCAAAATCATAGGGATCCACTATTTTGATAAAAATTTATGAGTGTTTACAGGGGATGGTTTCTTTTTGTCAAATATTTCATCAAATGAAATAAACCCCCTAAATTTTTTTTAACAAGAAGGATCTGCACTGTGACTATCTAAGCCCCTTTTTGTGGATTTGTTGGGTTCTAGCAATAGGAAATTTGGCAAGATTCCAATGCTGATTTCCTTCATTCTCCAGCAGAGAATGTTTGTGGAATGGAGAATGTGGACATATTCGTGTGGAGTAGGATTTGTGGTGTGGTTCCAAGGTGCTCAGTGTGGAATCTCACATGTTAGCACATGAAAGCAGTGGGGTAGAAACAGAAGGAAGTAAAAAATGCCCAGCACTGGCTGTAACAGGAAGTTCAAAAGCTGCTGGCTGCCAGGTGATCAGACTCATCACACTCTGGGGGAATCAGTCATTAGCACACAGGACTCAACTGTTTCTAGCCTGAAGGTGGGAGCACAAAATTTAGTCCTGCAGGATCATGCGAGAAATGAATTCACCAAAACAGTAGGGAAGTTTGAAAAGGAATAAAGTATTTCTTTCAAGCTGGAGTTTTCAACATACATAGGAAACCAATTCCTTGTTTTCAGTCATGCATTTTGTTCTCAGAACTTCCATTTCAGAAATGCAGCAACTGGCCCTAACAAAGATAAATGTAAAACACACAGCAGGCACTGAAATCAATCTTCTAAATCCTAACTCCTTCCTGCTGTACAGCTCAAAATCTCTATTTGAATTTGAAGTTATTTGAGTGCTTGCATATTACAAGAGTATTTCCAGACAGAGGAGATATTCATTTTCAAGAAATGAAAGGCATTTCATTTTCAAGGAATGAAAAAACGTCTGAAGTCTTCTTTTACTCATTTGAATAACATTAACATTCAGGAGGGATATATATATAAAGGTCCTTAGTTTCTAAAATCATTTCTGCATTTTGGAACACAGAAACTTCAGTATAAATATCCTACCCTGAATTTCTTAGAGTAACAATCACTATGGCAACACTACCACCTGTGGTGCAGATGTCCACCCCAAACCAGTTGTTGACTTTACATCACATTTTCCAATGATTTGGCTTCCCATATAGGAAATAACAACACCAAACCATAAAAATTTATACTATCAAGTACCTTGGTAAAGGCTCCACAGGGGTCTGCCTCCTTATGTAGGAAGACTGCTACCTTTCTTATTACACCAAACTTATATAAAGAATTATCTATCCTTATTCCATCCATTTTCTTTCCTAAACCCCATCTCATATCAATTTGCATAATCTATATCTACCAGCATAATGCTATTGAAATTATTCTTGTCAAATTTCCAGGAAGCTCTTGGCTATCAAATCCAGTGGTTTATCTGTCTGTATCCTTAGTGACTTCTCTGTTGCATTTGTTGACCACTACAATGGGTTGAACCGTGTCCCCTCAAATTCATGTATTGAAATTCTAATCCTCATTATTTCAGCAAGTGATATTGTTTGGAAGTAGGGTTATTGCAGATAATTAAGATGAGGTCATAATGGAGTAAGTGGGTCCCTAGTCTAGTATGACTGGTGCCCTTGTAGAAAGGGGAAGTTTGAAGATAGGCATATATATAGGGAGAATGATACCATGTAAAAAGCAGAGATTGGGGTGATAACTCTACAAGCCAGGGAACACCACATTGCTGCCAGACCACCAGAAGCAAGCAAAGAAACCCTCACAGCCCTCGGAAGAAACTAACACCACCAACACCTTGATCTTGGATTTCTAGATGCCCAGAAATATGCAATAATACATTTCTCTTGTTTGAGAGCCACCCAGTTTGTGATACCTTATTATAGTAGCAGTAGCAAACTAATATAATCACCATTCCTTGAAACATTCTTGTCCCAGGGCTTCTAGTACAGAGAGCACGCTTCTAGAGCTCCCTCCAGCTCTCTAATCATTTATTTCTTAGCTCATTTCCCTTCTTCTATCTACTTCCTACAGGGCTGCATTTTTGGTAATTCCATCTTAATCTTCTCCCTGTAGAGGCAGTATGACATGGTAGTAAGAACACAAGTCCTGGAGTCAGACTTTCTTGCCAGGTGAACTTGAGCAATGCATTTGATCATTCTATTTAGTTGCCCTATCTGCAAATAAATAGTTCCTACTTGAGAGGGTTGTTCTAAGAAGTAAATTATTTTATATATATTAAGTCTTAGACATGAAAGTACTCAAAAATGTTTGCTATAATTTTTACCTTCCCTTGCTTTCACATTTTCCATATCATAATCTCATTTTCTGTTCTTGTAATGGGCGTTTGCTATACCTTTTGACCATACAGCACATTGAACTCCCTTATCTCATCTTAGGAGCCTTTGTCTTCTCCTATAGAGACCAGATTGGTAGTCATATATCCTGCTTCCCTGGCAGCCAGGACATAGACATTTCAGTGGTACTCATCCCTGACTGAGTTTGGGAACCAGAGAAGGAAAGAACCTCTAATAGAGCCCTTCTGCCAATGGTAGAAGCAGCACCTCCAGCACACAAAGGCAGCAGTGTCAGAGGTTTACGGTAGTATCAAATGCACATTCACCAGCTGTAGAGGCAGGGCCCAGCCCTGCAGTGTGATTTGGGAATTGTTTCTTATCTTATGGTCTCTAACCTTAGTGCTCTGCTCTTCCTGGAAATTCCGTGACCTACACATTATCATTAATAAGTTATTTCCTGCTTAAACTAACTGGTGTTGGTGTCTGTTTTTCAGAGCCAAGAATTTTGATGGATATAATTTTGGCCTCAATGGCCACTTTTGTGCTGATGATTCCCAAATCTAGATCTTCATCCTCTTCTTTTCACTTAGAATTCTATCTAGATCTCTCCATCCATGCTTTTAAAATGATCTTGAAAGGTGCTGGTGTTACAGTTTATATCTAGATGTCCCCCAAGAGCTTTATGCACTCACAGGCAGGGATTGTGGAAGGCAGTAATAGTTGGTTTGCTGTTAGGAGTGAGACCTGGTGGGAGGAGGCCAGGTCCCTGGTGCTGTGCCCTGGAAGTGTTTATCTTCCTCCTTAGCTCCTCCCTTCACTCTCTGCTTTCTGTCCACCATGCTATCCTCTACCCAGACCCTTCTACCATGCCATGCTGCCTTAGGCTGGCTAACTATGGAATGAAACCTCTACAAACTGTGAGCAAAAATAAACCTTCCCTCCTTTAAATTGTGAGTACCAGGTATTGTGTCTCAGCAATGAGACAGTGACTAAGACACCTGGATTTGATTCTCAGTACTGTTACTGGGTTTTGGGGTGCTGGAGTCACCTTCTGGAGGTTGTTTCCAGGTTCTTTCCATCTTGAACAAAGAATTGAATGAAACAAGCAAAAATGATTGCAAAGCTCCACATTTATTTGAGGTAGGAAAAATTAAATTGAAGGGTAAGGGGGAAACTGGCTCTGCAGAGTGAGCTTAGGCCATGTAAAAAAGAGGAAAAATAAAAACCAAAATAAAATAAAAATATAAAAGTGTACCCTGTAAGTACAAGGCTGGATATCGTGAGGAAAGCCATGATGGGGAGTGCTTAATGGTGTCTGACATTTTTATTCATTCCACACATCACGGGTTCTTGGGAGAAGTCCACATATGGGGTCCTGAGAATTATTTGGCGCATGTTTCCTGGAATCTGGTCCCACCTCCCTTCCCAGCCAGTCTAAGCCATGCCCTATCCTTCTATCTCATTTCCCCTGAGAGACAAATTTCCATAATTCTTTATGGGGTGTTGAAGGGTTAGAGGTCTCTGTCTTCTATAACTTCCTTCAACTGGAAAGAGTGTAGTCCCTACCTACTGGAGGTTTTGTGTGCTCCAACTACCTTGTGGTACATTGGCTTACTGGCTGGGTTCAAGAAAGAAACACCTGTCAGAAGACAAAAGAGTTAGTGACCATTGAGCTGCCTATTTGATGTGAGAAGCGAACTTTACTATTGGGCCAAATATGAGAAGCAGGTCAGATTTCTGCACTTCCTGTGGAGGAGAATGTATGTCAGATAAATTATCAAGAGTCTGAGAGCCATGGCCTTAGCAAGATCCTATTTACTTATCTGTAGCAGCACTAGAGTCTTCTTTTTTGAACAGAAATCTCAGGTCTTTCAGAGACTCACAGGAGTAACATTTTCCTTTTGGGTAGTCTTTTTCTTCAGACAGTTCATGTGGAACAGGCTTTATTCTGGAAAGATGAATCCACTTATCTATCTCTGCCACCTTTACTGCAGCAGGTGTGGCAAGGATCACTGAAAAGTGGCCCTTCCATTTTGGCTTTCATCGGTCTGTGGGAGACCCTTCTTTCCAAGATTTTGTGAACACTTGATCTCCAGGGCAACACGAGGTGTTCCCCCTGGGCCAGGAGCTGGCAGAACCCTGTTCCCATAGATTTGAATAGCCTGATATACTTGTCCTAGATTAATGAGATATTGTAAGAGTCTTGTGGTCTCTGGGTCTACTATCATAGAAATGGCCTCTCATGTAACATCTCAAATGGGCTCAAGTGTAACCCAGATTTGCGCACATTTTGAACCCTCATGAGTACTACTGGTAGCAATCAGAGCCTAGATTCAGATGTCTCTTGGCAAAGTTCTGCCAGAGTTCACTTTGGGGTCTAGTTGGCACTCTGTACCTTTCCCGAAGAGTGAGGCCACCAGATAGAACGCAGATGGTACGTTATTCTTAAAGACTTTGTCACTTTGTGAATAATTTGAGAGGTAAAAGAAGGCCATTGTCACTCTGGAGAGACTGGGGTGGTCCAAATCTGGGAATGATTTCTTTAGGAAAAACCTTGACTACTTCCATAGCCTTTTCTGAACAGATAGGAAAGGCTTCAATCCAGCCTGTAAAGTTGTCAATTAGGACCAACATTTGTTTAAATCCTCCACATAGTGGCATATGGGTAAAATATAATTGCCAGTTCTCCCCAGGGTATGTTCCTCTCCTTTGGACAGGTTCTAATAAAGGAGGTGGTTTTGGCGTGCCTGGGTTATTGTAGGCACAAAGTAAGCAAACTTTGCAGATCTGTTGGTGTGAGGAAAATCAAGTGACCCTTGCTAATGTAGCATCTCTTCCCATGTGGAAGGAATTATGAAGTGTTTTATAGCCTTCCACCATATCCTTTGAGGAAGGACTAGTTCGTTTCTTAAATGCCATTAGAGTAATTTTTAATTCCTCCTTGTCCTAAGGCCCATTTATTTTCCCGGGAGGTATAGACTGGTTCTAATGGTTCCTCAGGAACTGGGAATAAGGCTAGAGTCTTTTTTTCTTTTTTTTTTATGCGGGTACCAGCTTTTTTTTTTAATGCGGGTACCGGGAGTCAAACTCAGGACCTCGTGCTTGCCAGGCAAGCACTTATGCTGCTGAGCTATATCACCAGCCCAAGGCTAGAGTCTTAAAGGGCTATAGGACTTCCCTTTTGACCTATCAGTCTTTTGATTTCTCAAGGAGATTTCATACATGTCGCTCTGATGTCCTTTACAGTACATGACTGCAACCTGTCTGGGAAGATGGACTGTCTCTAGGAGTTGTAGAATTTCCTGTCTGTGTTTTATACATGATTGTTTATTTGTCAGTGAGCAAGCCTCTTTCCTTCCAGATTGCTGCATGGGCATGTAGCAACAGAAAAGCATATCTGGAGTCTTTATAGATGTTTAACCTTTTATCTTTTCTTAATATCAATGCCTGAGTAAGAACTACCAGCTTTGCCTTTTGAGCAGAGGTTTGTGGGGGAAGAGGTTTAGCTTCAATGACCTGTTGTGACAAGTACATAACCTGCTGTTGATGACCTTCTCAGACAAAGCTACTTCCATCAGTGACCCATACCTCCTCAGGGTTTTGGAGGGGCAGGTCACTGATGTCCTGCCTGCTTGCATAGGTCTGGGAGATTACTTGTTCACCTATAGGTTTGGGCCTATAGGTATCAAAGAGGCAGGATTAAGAGTAGTGCAAGTTTTTATAATAACCTCAGGGCTATCTAAGTCTAAGAGCATGGCTTGATACTTGGTAAGCTGTTCCCCTGTTAACCACAAGTAACATTTTGCCTCCAGAATAGCTCCAACCTGATGGGGAGTCAGAACTTCTAATCTCTGTCCTAAAGTTAATTTTGGAGTTTCCACTGTTAGTGCTGCTGTAGCTGCTACTGCTCTCAGGCAGGGTAGCTATATCCAGCAGTTATTCCCTCTACCCTTTTTGAAAAGTATGCCACTGGGCAGGGTTCTTATCCTAGCCTTTGGGCCAATTGCTAATGCAATTCCTCTATTTTTTGATATGTATAAGAAGAAAGGTTTTCTAAAGTCAGCTATTCCCAGTGCTGGAGCATGAGTCAGGGCATGCTTTGTTTCTCTAAAGACATTGTCAGTCACTTTTGTCCATTTTAGGGGCATAGACTCAGAGCCTTTTAACAGCCTCATATAAAGGTTTTGCCATTAGTCCAAAATTAGGTAGCCAGATCCTAAAAAAGCAAGACATTCTCAGGAAGGAATGAAGCTGTTGTTTGGCGACAGGAGGCCCAAGATCACAGATAGCCTAGATCCAGTCCCTAGACAGCTGTTGTTCCCCATGTGTAAGAATATACCCCAGATATTGAACTTTTTGGGGGGATATCTAAGCATTTTCTTTGGAGGCTTTATATCCCTTCTTAATAGAAAGTTGAGAGTTTGTACAGTGTTAAAATTAGGTAACTCCTGAGTTGGGCTGCAAACTAGAATATCATCTACGTACTGTAGGATGGTTCTTTATTTAAGCTTTAGGTTCCTCAAGTCTTTCTCTAGTGCCCAAGCAAAAAGGTGAGCCTTCTCTCTAAGCCTCTATTGAAGAACTGTCCAAGTATATTGCTGTTTTTCTCTTGAAATGGGATTTTCCCATTCCAAGGCAAACCGAAATTGGGAATCTGGATGTAGGTGGATAGGAAAAATGCATCTTTTAAATCTAAGACTGAGAACCAATTAGTGTCCTTTGGAATTTGAGAGAGAATTGAATATGGATCTGCCACTAGAGGATGAATTGGAATGACAGCCTCATTAATGAGGTGGAGGTCTTGTACCATCCTATATTCTCCTGAGGGCTTTACTACAGGGAGAATGAGAGTATTGCAAGAGGACTAACAAGGCTGCAGAAGACCATATTTGAGAAGACAGTTGGATTTTCCTCTGCACCCTGTGTGACCCAACTCACTTTTATGCACTTTTCATCCCCATGGTAAGAGCAACTAGCATATCAGACTTCATTTTTAGTCTCTCACTAGTATTATAGTCCCAGTTTGGTTCTGTTGAAGGGAGAATAGCCTCTCAAGGGAGGTTTCTTTAACCTTTTCACAGCATATTGCTCATAGGCATAGTTCCTAGCCTCTTGTAGGATTCTCTGTCTTTCATATGGGGTACAGCAAGTGGCCAAGATGAATTGGACATCTTGCCATAAAGGGTCAAAGTTTGAAACCCATATTCAAACTTCCTAGGGTCCTCTGACAATCAGCCTCATTGTTCTTTGTGCTGCTGGACATCTACAACTGAAAAAGGGATCTGATTTACTGGCCTGGGGACTATAAGGAGGAGGTTGAAGTGATCTCCCAGTATCATCAAACGGATCAGAGAGATCCATATCCCCTTGAGAGACAGGACAGGGTTATTCAGGATCACTTCCTCTTCCTCCAGGGCTGCTCTAAATACCACAGTTTCTGAGCAGTCCCTGTGATAAAGTGTCACAAAAACCTAAACATGAGGGATTTCATTCCACCTTCTATATTTTAAGCAGAAGCACTGTAACTGAAGAATAGTCTTGTAATTTAAAGTGCCATCCCATACCCATCTCTCACCATCTGTCTCACCTTTGGGTTCATATATTGAACCCAAAGCATATTTCAATATTCCTAGTTTAAATTGTCAGGATCAAACCTTTCCCACTCATCAAGGATACAGCCTAGTGGCAAAGTTGGTGAAATCTGTGTGGTGAGGTTCAAGAGGTTTTCCATGGCTAGTCTTGGGGCCCATAGAGTAAGAGAGAGGAAACTAGATCTTGGGTCTTTAGGGTGGCATCCCATGCAGAAGGAGGAGACCTGATGATTCCCACAAAGTGTCCCTTGTGAGACTCAAGTACCTACTAGACAGATGTCTCTGTCTGAACCTTAGAGTGATGCTGTTGTCATACATAGAAGCAAGCAAACATAACAGATTTTCCCTATTGGGGCCCATTATTTCATTCGGGAGGATTTGAACCACTTGATGGCCCTACCTAGTCCTTTGACTCCCATAGATCAGGGCAGACTCCGCCCCCCCCAAAGAAGTTCCCTTAGCCACACAGTTGAGCCAGTTCATGGCTCTTTACTTAAGCAGATGGAAGCCGTTTGGGAAAAATATCTCTTGCATTTACACTGATAGTAAAAATCTTTGGAATTTAGCAAAAATCTTTGGTATTTTGTTTAAGGTAGTAGAGATAGAAACACTTTTTCCTAATAACAAGGATGGCTCCGCTTTTGAATACAGTAAGTCTCTGATTTAGGAACATTCAAGTTGTGAACTTTCACAGATATGAATGGACCTCCCATTATGAGTATTCCTAGATGCAAACAAATCATGGAAGTAGCTCACATGTCTGCCAGACATTGTCACAGTTGTGTGCTGTGTGCTTACTATACAGTGCAATAGTGTACACTAGTACAGTATAGTCAGGGACTTACTGTATTTGTGTGTGTGTGCATGTGTGTGTGTTGGGGTTTTTTGTGTTTTATGTTGTATACTTGTTTCAAGGGTGTACAAAACTCACTTTGTTGGACTTATGAATGAATCTGACTTATGAATATTCTCCTGGAATGGACTCATTTGCAAGTCAGGGACTTACTGTACTCACAGTCACTTTAGTTAAGTTTTAAATGCTGTTCATGTATTCTGCTCAGGCCATCAGGTGTATGTTTCTAAATTGCCTGCATTTTGTTAAGAAGACAAAAAGAAGGGATCTAATCAGAAAGTGATAGCTTTAGGCAGGCTCTAGGACTCAGAGGGAGTTGTGGCAGGTAAAGCCAGCTTCACTGCTGCTTGCCACTGGCTGTGGACAAGTGGAGTGTTATGGCTTATGCCTAGCTGTCCCCCCAAAGCTTCATGCAGTCATAGCTGGGGTTTTTCAGAGATGGCTGGATCTAGAGCATGTGATGCTGGAATTGATTCATTATGCAAAGCTAACCTCAAGGGCACTAGGATTAAGGGTGTGAGTTCTATCCACACTAAGTAGTCTGGATAAGATAAAAAAAACAGGCAGAAAAATGCAGTTAAGGTCCCTTGTTGCTTTTGCTACCTTGTAGGGGCCATGAATTGTTCTCTGTGATGTCTCTCTACCAAGCCACCCTGTCTTGGAACCAGCTGATTATGGACTAAAACCTCTACAACTGTGAGCTAAATAAACCTATCCTCCCTTAACTTGTTGGTATTGAGTATTTTGTCTCAGCAACAAGAAAAGTAACTAAGACAGAATTTGGTACCAGAAGTGGGGTCATTGCTGTGACTATACCTGACCATGTGGTTTAAGAGCCTTTGGAGCTAGCTTGTGGGAAGAGTTGGGGAAGGTTTGGAGATGGCAGAAAAAGTAGAGCTGGAACACCTAGGCTGTACTTGATGAGAAATTCTGGTCAGAACTCAGAAGACCAGAATGCTGATAGAATTCTGCTGGTAAAGATGAGGTCAGGAAGTTTCTGCTGGGAAGAAGAACTGCATTGGTTGCTGGATTCAAGATGATGTGTGTTTTGCCTTAGCAGAAAGTTTTTCTGCATTTTGCTCATGTCCAGAGACTTTGATTGAGACTGAGATTAAGGGTAGCAGACTAATTAATCTGGCAGAAGAAATTTCAAGGCAGTCTAATGTTGAGGCAGTGGCATGGCTACTGTTAGGAGCTTTTAGCCAGATTTTATTAGGGCAAGAGTATTTTCATTTTGTTCCTTAAACCTCTGAATTTAACTAATAGGTAGAAACCTTTAGTTGAACTTTAGTCCCACTGCCCTTTCTGTAGCCATAAATTTCAAAGAGGAGAAACAGATGGTACTATCACAAACAAAGGGGTTTTCCTTATCCCTATCTTAAGGTCATATAACCACAAAAAGGGAGACAAATGGTTTTAGCACAGGAGGCACCTGCTACCCCATCCCCCGTGTTAATTGGCCAGATGTTTGAGAAGAAAAAATACAGTTTCCATGACAACCAAGGACTTTGTAAGACCTCCAAAAGTGTATTTAAGGAGGAGGACACAAAAGCTCGGGGTCAGCTTCTGCTGTCCCCGGCCGGCATCAATTAAAGAATTCATTTGTTTCTCGAATCTCGTCTTCCTGTGAGTGAATCTATTTTGTGATTTTGCCATAACAATTTATGTTAAGCATAAAGAACAAAGAGCTTAGAAGAATGATATAAAATGTTTTGAGTTTGGCCAGAAAGGAAGCTCTAGTAAAGCTGTGGACTGCAAAGATAGAGCAGAGGAGATCTTGATTGCTGAAAAGGAACAGGATAATAGAAAAGATGGCCTGAGGCCATCACAAGAAGCACCAAGACTCCATCCTTTGCAGCCTCAAAATTGCAAAAGTGAAAGACTTTGCTTTGAGAAGTGTCCCAGAGCACTATGTTCCAGAATGGCAGTGGCCTAGGGAAGTTGTTCCTCAGGATTTGGTTCACAGGACTCAACCTCTACAGCCAAGAGAGAAGGAAGCCTGGCTATTGCTCCATCTGGCCTCAGACCCTGACATCATCCATGTGGTACTGGTTTTAGGCCCATACAGAATGCAGGAGTTGTGGGGTCAGGAAGGCTTCCACTTAGACTTCAGAATAAGGCCTGGTAGGCCAGGCAGTGTGCCCCTGAGAGGGCAGTGTTTGAAGCTGTGAGTGTGAAGCCGAAGGCACAGTGAGACCCAAGAAGTTCAGAGAAGCCAGGAACATGGATCATCTGAGGAAAACCACAAAGAGGGAGCAGAGCCAGCCAAAGAGAGAAGCTATAGAAGCTACAACCACCAAAAGTGCCATAGGGGTGGAGCCACCCAAGCCCTTTGGAGTCCACAATTTGCCACAGATTGCCAGGAATCCTGGAAGTGGAACTGTGGGACTTAATGTTTGTCCTGAATGATTTTGGACTTGGTTTAGTCCCTTTCCTTTTTATCCCCCTCTTTGTAACTTTTGGTATGGTAATGTCTATCTTGTGCCATTGCATATTGAAAGGGTTTAATACTACTTTCATTTGTACAAGGGCTCACAGCTAAGAGTTCGCCTTAAAACTCAGAGGAGACTTTGGACTTGGACTTTTCAGCAATGCTTAAACTGTTAGGACTTTGGCAACTCTTAAGATGGACTAAATGCCTTTTACATAAAGTGATGTGCATGAGTTTTGTGGGTCAAGGGGAGGAATGATATGGCTTATATCTAAATGTCCCCCCAGAGCCTCGTATAGTCATAGATGGGGCTTTTTCAGAGGTGGCTAAATCTAGATTGTGTGATGCTGGAATTGACTCATGGTACAATGCTAGGCTCAAGGGCACCAGGGTTAAGGGTGTGAGTGCTACCCACACTAAGTAGTCTGGGAAGATAATAGGGGTAGAATGACACTGTTAAGGTACCTTGCTGCTTTTGCTACCTTGTGGGTGCCATAAACTGATCTCTATGATGCTCTTCTGCCAAGCCACCCTGCCATGGAGCCAGCCACTTATTATGGACTGAAACCTCTACAAACTGGGAACTAAATAAACCTTTCCTTTCTTAATGTGTGGGTGTTGGTTATTTTGTCTCAGCAACGAGAAAAGTAACTAAGACATGGAGGGAGTTTTAAAACAGGCAGATTTTTCTTTTTCCATGTGGGAAGACACTGTGCCTGTTAAAATAATTCAAAAGCAAAAAGAGAGGAAGCCCACATGTTCTCTAAAATCAGAGGCTTAATTCCTATCTAAAGGGTGAGGTTTCCTAAGGCCAGTTGATAAAAACAGGAAAAAGGAAAGAAAAATGGTGGCAGTTGACCCAAAGCCACGTCTGGCCACATGACAAGATAACATGGCACTCAGTCACAGACAAGGCAATATGGCACCTGGCCACATGACAAGGTATCATGGCACTCAGCCACATGGCAAGACAGGATGGAACTCTGGACCAAAACAGCAAACCAAGAAAGAAAAAAACATTTACAAACTGGAGGAGACCAGGCTAACTTATAAAAATGGTTTCAAAATATCACAGAAAACAAATGCGTGGACAATAGGGCATATCAAACTCTAGGCTGTGCACACAGCACCCAAATGTCCAATAGAAAGCTCTCTGGCTACTTAACTCATATCCGCAAAGTAAGCACAAGTGAGATAAAAAGAAAGTCTATTGTGGCTGGAAGGAAAACAAAGGCCATACATTCCCTTCCCCCACCTCACATGGCAGGACACACTAGGAACTTCTTCCCAGTGCCATGAGAAAAAGCCTCCCAGATTCCCAGCTTAAGGGAGAGAGAGAGAGGGAAAAAACAAGAAGAAGAAAAACAACGTTTTGTAACATTTTAGAGAGAAACAAACAAACAAACAAAAAATGTGCACAAAGGGCTTTACCTGACCACCTGGTTGGCTAAACCAAATACTTTTACCAGGTTTTGGGGTGCTGGAGTCTCCTTCTGGAGGTGGTTTCCAGGTTCTTTCCATCTTGAACAAAGAATTGAATAAAACAAGCAAAAACAGTGGCAAAGTTCCACATTCATTTGAGGTAGGACAAATTAAAAGTGAAAGGTAAGGGAGAAACTGGCTCTACAGAGTGAGCTTGGGCTGAGTAAAAGAGAGGAAAAATAAAAACCAAAATAAAATAACAACATAAAACAAAAGTATACCTTGGGGGGACAGGGCAGGTTATCATGAGGAAAGCCACAATAGTGAGTGCTTAATGGCATCTGTCTTTTTTTTTCACTCCATACATTTTGTGTCCACATACGGGATCCTGAGAATTATTTGGCACATATTTTCTTGGATCTGGTCACATCTCCCTTCCCAGCCAGGTTAAGCCACACCCTCTCTTTCTATCTCAGTACCATAAAAAAAAAAAAAAAAAAAAAGAAACCACCACCTCCACCACCAAGAAGAAAAACAATGTCGAGACAAACGTGTATAACCAAATATAATGATTTAATTACCTCAAACCTCCCTAACCTGTATTTTCTCCGTTTAATGGAATTATCAGGGACTCCGATGCCCTCGTGTGCAGCTTGGATAAAGGTAGAGTGGGTACGGATATATTGAGGGATGTACCCTACCAACTTAGCAATCTTGGGGAAAAAATGTTTCTGTTAAAAACATGAAAAAAGGGCTGGTGAGATGGCTCAGTGGCGTAAGCGCCTGCCTGGCAAGTGCGAGGGCCCGAGTTCGACTCCTGGAACCCACATACAAACAGAGGGCTGGTGATATCGCTCAGCGGCACAGGCGCCTGCCGGTGCATAAGGTCCTGAGGTCAACCCCTGGTACCCACAAAAAAAAAAAAAAAAGAAAAAAGTATATAAAATCCACATCAGTTTCTGAATTTAAAAATCCTAGTTCTAGTTGTTCCATAATAGCATAAGAGTCACAAATACTTTTAACAAAATAGAAAGCAAAAACCCATCACTACAATAGCCAATTAATCCAGATGTCCCCTCAAAGCCTCATGCATTCATATGTGGGGCTTTTCAGAGGTGGCTGGATGTAGAGTGTGTGATGCTGGGAGCAAGGGTGTGTGATGTCTAATTTAGTCCACTGATGAGTTTGGCATAGTTCTGGGAGTGGATAATGGGAAGACCCTCCCTGGGTGTGAGCGCCTTAAGGGCTGGTAGCCTGGACAGAATACAAGAGATAGAAAGAGGGCTGCTGGGGTCCCTTGTCACTTGCTGCTTTTGCTGCCTTTTGCCTGCCATGAATGGTTTCTGAATCCCACCTACAAAAATTTTAAAATCTCACACGTTTACCCCACATCCTTTCTCTATTTCAGTTGTAATGGTTCGAACAGTCATTTCTCATCTGCAGTGCGCGTCGTCACTCTGTGGGAGACTATGTCTGCTCCCTCCCTACCCCTGCAGACTGGAAGCTGAGCACTAGCATTCACTATTGTTCTTGTTTTCCTCTCCACTTATGTGCATCTAGCCCTAAGGCATAGAAGGAAGATATTTTAGCAACATCAAGTCTAGCCGTATACTCCATCTTATGATCAGGATGAGCATCCAACTCTAAATACGCACTAATTGGAGCACTGCGAGCCGTAGCCCAAACCATCTCATATGAATTAACTTTAACCATTATCTTCCTATCGGTGCTTTTACTAAATGGATCCTTTACTCTGACGACTTTAATAATTTCCCAAAAAGACATTTGACTACTTCTCCCTACATGACCGCTAGCAATAATATGATTTACCTCAACCCTAGCAGAGACTAACCGAGCCCCATTCGACTTAACTGAAGGCGAATCAGAACTAGTATCGGGCTATAACGTTGAATACGCTGCAGGACCTTTCGCCCTATTTTTCATAGCAGAGTATATAAATATCATTATGCTAAATGCCTTTACAACTATTATTTTCTTCAACACCATACCTACAACCATACTTCCTGTAACTTTCACAATAAAATTTGTATTAAAAACACTCGCTCTGACTGTCCTATTTCTATGAATCCGAGCATCATATCCACGATTCCGATATGACCAACTTATACACCTTTTATGAAAAAATTTCCTCCCTCTAACACTAGCCCTCTGCATATGACATATCTCCATACCCATTTCCATAGCTAGCATCCCACCTCAAACAACTTAGAAATATGTCTGACAAAAAGAGTTACTTTGATAAGAGTAAAGCATAGGGGTCATACCCCTTATTTCTAGAATTATAGGACTTGAACCTAACCTAAAGAAATCAAAATTCTCCGTGCTACCAGTACACCACATTCTACTAGTAAGGTCAGCTAAATAAGCTATCGGGCCCATACCCCGAAAATGTTGGTTTATATCCTTCCCATACTAATTAACCTTATCGCAATTAGCCTAATTTACACTACTTTTTTCCTCGGTACAATAATCGTCCTACTGAGCTCGCACTGGTTACTAATGTGAATTGGACTAGAAATGAGCATATTAGTGATTATCCCTATTTTAATAAATAAAACGAACCCTCGATCTACAGAAGCCGCAGCCAAATATTTCTTAACCCAAGCAACTGCATCCATAATCCTATTCATAAGCATTATCTTTACAATAATGTACTCAGGACAATGATCAATTTTCTACCCCCAAAACAATCACCTTTTTCTTAACTTTGTCCCTAATAATAAAACTAGGCCTCGCCCCTTTCCACTTCTGAGTGCCAGAAGTGACACAGAGGGTTAGCCTATTATCAGGCATGATTCCTTTAACATGACAAAAAATCGCACCGCTATCCATTCTATTCCAACTCTCTCCAATAATCAACCAACCACTTATTCTTTCCTCGGCAATCCTATCTGTATTATTAGGAGGCTGAGGAGGCCTCAACCAAACACAACTACGAAAAATTCTAGCGTACTCATCAATTGCCCACCTAGGATGAATACTGGCCATCCTAAACTATAAACCCTCTATCATACTACTTAACCTCCTTATCTATATTATCCTAACCATTTCAATATTCCTCATGCTTCACATCAATAATAACACGACCACACTATCACTGTCACATACCTGAAACATCTCTCCCCTCCTCACTTCTACCATACTTATTACACTCCTCTCTCTGGGAGGCCTTCCCCCACTAACCGGATTTGAGCCGTCAACCTATATTTCTATATACGCTTAGTATACTCAACATCTTTCACCCTATTTCCTTCAACAAACAATATAAAAATCAAATGACATTTTCAAAACACAAAAAAATTTTTCTTCCTATCTCCTGTCATTATCCTATCAACCCTACTCCTTCCTCTCACCCCACTGATAATGATCTTGGACTAGGAAATTAGGTTAACCAGACCGAGAGCCTTCAAAGCCCAAAGCAAATATAAACGATATTTATTTCCTGAAGTAAGGATTGCAAGCTTATTACCCTACATCAACTGAACGCAAATCAGACGCTTTCATTAAGCTAAATCCTTACTAGATTGGTGGGCCCCACCCCCATGAAACTTTAGTTAACAGCTAAATACCCTAATAACCTGGCTTCAATCTACTTCTCCCGCCTTAAAGAAAAGTGGGCAGGAGAAGTCCCGGCAGGATTGAAGCTGCTCCTTTGAATTTGCAATTCAACATGAAAAATCACCTCAGGACTAAATGGTAAAAAGAGTATAACCTTTGTCTTTAGATTTACAGTCTAATGCTTACTCAGCCATTTTACCTACCTATGTTAATCAACCGCTGACTTTTTTCTACAAATCACAAAGATATTGGCATGCTACACCTCCTATTTGGTGCTTGAGCTGGGATAGTTGGAACTGCCCTTAGTTTATTAATCTGAGCAGAACTGGGCCAACCGGGGATGTTACTAGGAGATGACCAAATTTACAATGTCATGGTAACAGCACACGCATTTGTTATAATCTTTTTTATGGTCATACCCATCATAATTGGAGGGTTCGGAAATTGACTCGTACCTCTAATAATTGGTGCACCAGACATAGCATTCCCACGAATAAACAATATAAGCTTTTGACTTCTACCTCCATCATTCCTGCTCCTGCTTGCTTCATCAATGATTGAAGCGGGGGCAGGGACCGGATGAACAGTGCATCCTCCCTTAGCTAGAAATATAGCACATGCAGGTGCTTCAGTTGACCTCACAATCTTTTTTCTACACCTAGCAGGAGTATCATCCATCCTAGGGGCCATTAATTTTATTACGACGATCATCAATATAAAACCCCCCGCAATATCACAGTATCAAACTCCACTGTTTGTATGATCCGTTTTAATTACGGCTGTGCTTCTCCTCCTGTCATTACCCGTTCTAGCCGCCAGAATTACTATACTATTAACTGATCGAAATCCAAACACAACTTTCTTTGATCCCGCTGGAGGTGGTGATCCTATCTTGTATCAACATCTGTTTTGATTCTTCGGCCACCCAGAAGTTTATATCCTCATCCTACCAGGATTTGGCATGATTTCCCACATTGTTACCTATTACTCTGGAAAAAAAGAACCATTTGGTTACATGGGAATAGTATGAGCCATAATGTCAATTGGTTTCCTGGGGTTTATTGTATGAGCCCATCACATATTTACAGTTGGTATGGACATTGATACACGAGCATATTTTACATCAGCTACAATAATCATTGCTATCCCTACCAGAGTGAAAGTATTTAGCTGATTAGCTACATTACACGGGGGTAACATCAAATGGACCCCGGCAATACTATGAGCTTTAGGTTTCATTTTCCTCTTCACAGTAGGCGGATTGACGGGTATTGTTCTGGCTAATTCCTCATTGGACATTGTACTGCATGATATATACTATGTCGTAGCGCATTTCCACTACGTATTATCAATAGGGGCTTTGTTTGCCATTATAGGAGGCTTCGCACACTGATTCCCCCTATTCTCGGGATATACGCTAAACCCAACGTGAGCAAAAATCCACTTTTTCATTATATTCATTGGAGTCAATATAACATTTTTTCCTCAACATTTCCTAGGACTTTCTGGTATACCACGACGATACTCTGATTATCCAGACGTGTACACGCTGTGAAATACCTTATCATCAATAGGTTCCTTCATTTCTTTAACAGCTGTAATAGTGATAATTTTTATAATCTGAGAGGTATTTGCTTCAAAACGAGAAGTTAAAACTATTGAACTAACTGCTACTAACCTTGAGTGACTCCACGGCTGCCCACCCCCATACCACACATTTGAAGAACCTACATATATCAAAGCTTAATCACAAGAAAGGAAGAAATCAAACCCTCAAAAACCAGTTTCAAGCCAGCCACATAACCTTTATGACTTTCTTAATAGAACGAAGATATTAGTAAAAACATTACATAACTTTGTCAAAGTTAAATTATTGGATAGACCCCTAGATATCTTCATGGCGTACCCACACCAACTAGGTTTCCAAGATGCTACTTCTCCAATTATAGAAGAGCTCTTATACTTTCACGACCACAAGCTAATAATTATATTTCTGATCAGCACCCTAGTGTTACACATCATTTCCCTAATGTTGACCACAAAGCTCACCCATACAAGTACTATAGACGCGCAAGAAATTGAGACTATTTGAACAATTCTTCCAGCTATTATCCTGATTTTAATTGCCCTACCATCCCTTCGAATTCTGTATATAATAGACGAAATTAATAACCCCTCACTAACCATTAAAACCATAGGCCACCAGTGATATTGAAGTTATGAATACACCGACTATGAAGAACTTAATTTTGACTCATACATAATCCCTACTACAGATTTAAAACCCGGAGAGCTCCGCTTACTTGAAGTAGATAATCGTGTAGTTCTTCCAATAGAACTTCCTATCCGTATATTAATTTCATCAGAAGATGTCCTCCACTCATGGGCTATCCCATCACTAGGTTTAAAATCAGATGCTATCCCAGGACGCCTAAATCAAATGACGTTAATATCATCACGCCCAGGATTGTTCTACGGTCAATGCTCAGAAATCTGTGGTTCAAACCACAGCTTCATACCTATTGTACTTGAAATAGTGCCCTTAAAGACATTCGAAAACTGGTCTTCTTCAATACTATAAAGCATTATGGAGCTACACTGGCGTTAACCTTTTAAGTTAAAGACCTGAGATCCTAATCTCCATAATGAAATGCCACAATTAGATACATCAACATGATTCACCGTTATTTCATCTATATTCATCTCACTATTCGTGTTATTTCAACTAAAAGTTTCAACACACTTTCATTCACCTAATCCTCAGATATCATGTCCTACAACTGTTAAACCAAAGACCCCTTGAGAAACAAAATGAACGAAAACCTATTTGCTTCTTTTACCCCACCAACAATAATTGGCTTACCTGTTGCCACAGTAATTATCCTATTCCCCAACATTCTGTTCCCGTCACCTAACCGACTAATCAATAACCGCTTCATTACTTTCCAACAGTGGTTAATCAAATTGACCTTAAAGCAAATAATATCAATTCATAACGCTAAAGGACAAAACTGATCGCTGATATTAATCTCTTTAATCTTATTTATTGGTTCATCCAACCTCCTAGGTCTGCTACCCCACTCGTTCACCCCAACTACACAACTATCTATAAATCTGGGAATAGCAATTCCCTTGTGAGCAGGGACAGTAGTCCTAGGTTTCCGCTACAAAACCAAAACGTCCCTAGCCCATTTCCTCCCCCAAGGAACACCAATAGCTCTGATTCCTATACTCGTAATTATTGAAACAATTAGCCTATTTATTCAACCTATAGCCTTAGCTGTCCGACTAACTGCTAACATCACCTCTGGTCACCTACTTATCCATTTAATTGGAGGGGCCACGCTAGTTTTAACAACTATTAGTCCTCCTACAGCCTTAGTCCCATTCATTATCTTAATTCTTCTAACAATTCTTGAATTAGCAGCAGCACTGATCCAAGCCTACGTATTTACTTTACTGGTTAGCCTTTATCTACACGACAACACCTAATGACCCACCAAACACACGCCTACCACATAGTTAATCCGAGCCCTTGGCCTCTCACAGGAGCATTATCCGCCCATCTTCTAACAACGGGTTTAGTGATATGATTTCATTTCAACTCCATAATCCTCTTATCCATTGGCCTCACCACTAATATACTCACTATATATCAATGATGACGTGACGTCATACGAGAAAGTACACATCAAGGCCACCACACAACTATCGTACAAAAAGGCCTTCGATACGGAATAATCTTATTTATCATTTCCTAAGTATTCTTTTTCTCAGGACTTTTCTGAGCCTTCTACCATTCCAGCCTAGCTCCAACGCCCGAATTAGGCGGATATTGACCACCTGCAGGCATTAAACCTCTTAATCCACTAGAAGTTCCTCTTCTCAATACATCAGTCCTGTTGGCCTCAGAAGTATCTATTACCTGATCCCATCATAGCTTAATAGAAGGAAATCGAAAACAAATAATTCAGGCATTGACTATTACTATTATATTGGGTATTTACTTCACACTTCTCCAAATCTCAGAATACCTTGAAGCTCCATTTACCATCTCAGATAGCGTTTACGGCTCAACTTTCTTTGTGGCTACTGGTTTCCACAGCTTATACGTTATTATTGGTTCGACATTCTTAGTCGTCTGCCTCCTGCGTCAACTCCACTACCACTTCACACCTGATCACCACTTTGGATTTGAAGCTGCAGCTTGATATTGACATTTCGTCAATGTAATCTGACTATTCCTTTATGTCTCCATTTACTGATGAGGCTCATACTTTCTTAGTATAACCAGTACAACTGACTTCCAATCAGTAAGTCCTAAGTATATCTTTGGGAGAAAGTAATTAACGTAATAATCTCCATCCTTACTAACTACTTCCTAACATCTATCTTAATCACAATTGCATTCTGACTCCCCCAGCTAAACATATACACAGAAAAAACTAGTCCTTATGAATGTGGGTTTGATCCCGTAGAATCTGCACGACTGCCTTTCTCTATAAAAGTTTTCCTAATCGCCATCACTTTCCTATTTGACCTAGAAATTGCCCTCCTCCTGCCCCTTCCATGAGCCATTCAAACTAACAATTTAAAATTAATAATTATTGTAGCCCTAGCATTAATCTTAGTCCTAGCACTAGGTCTAGCATATGAATGAGCACAAAAAGGTCTAGAATGAACCGAATATGGTAATTAGTTTAATCCTTAAAACAAATGATTTCGACTCATTAAATTATGTTTAACTTCATATGTCACTAGTCCAATTTAACCTAGCCGTAGCATTCATCATTTCCTTTTTGGGAATAATAATCTACTGTTCCCATATAATATCATCCCTCTTATGCCTAGAGGGAATAATACTATCATCTTTTATTATAGGAACCCTTACCATACTGAATTCCCACTATTCATCATCCCTCTCTCTCCCCATTATCTTACTTGTATTTGCCGCCTGTGAAGCAGCTGTAGGATTAGCTTTGCTAGTAATAATTTCAAACACTTATGGCATGGACTACGTGCAAAACCTGAACTTACTATAATGCTAAAAATCATTCTCCCTATGCTTATACTCATCCCGGTAACCTGGTTATCAAAAAATTCAATGGTATGAATTAATTCAACGCTCTACAGCTTAATAATCGCTCTGGTCAATATTCCAGCTCTAAACAAACTTGACATTATAGGTCAAAACTACTCATTAAAATTTTCTCCGGGGCCGGTGAGATGGCTCAGCGGCTTAAGCACCTGCCTGGCAAGCGCGAGGGCCCGAGTTCGACTCCCGGATCCCACATACGAAAAAGGGGCCGGTGATATCGCTCAGCGGCACGGGCGCCTGCTGGTGCGCGAGGTCCTGAGGTCGACCCCCCGGTACCCACAAAAAAAAAAAATTTTTTTCTCCGACTCCATCTCTTCTCCTTTATTAATTTTAACGACGTGACTTCTGCCTCTAATAATTATCGCTAGCCAGCACCACTTAAGCAATGAAACAGAAGTACGAAAAAAACCTTATATCTCCCTCCTTATTCTCTTGCAAACCCTCCTAATCATAACATTCTCGGCCACAGAAATAATTATATTCTACATCTTATTCGAAGCAACCTTAATCCCTACTTTGATCATTATTACACGCTGAGGAAACCAGACAGAACGAATAAAAGCAGGTCTATACTTTCTCTTCTATACATTAACTGGATCCCTACCCCTTCTGGTTGCCTTAATTTACCTATACAATCAGCTAGGCTCACTAAACTTCCTCCTATTCAACTACTACAACACTCCAATAATTTCAACCTGATGTAACAATTTAATATGATTAGCATGCACAATAGCATTTATGGTTAAACCTCCTCTGTACGGACTTCATCTATGACTTCCTAAAGCACACGTAAAAGCTCCCATCGCGGGTTCTATGGTCCTGGTGGCTATTCTATTGAAACTAGGGGGCTATGGAATAATACGAATGCTGCAACTCCTAGAGCCACTGACAAAATTTATAGCCTACCCTTTTATCTTACTATCACTATGAGGCATAATTATGACGAGTTCAATTTGCCTACGCCAAACTGACCTGAAATCACTTATCGCTTATTCATCTGTCAGTCACATAGCCTTAGTTATCGTGGCTATTCTTATCCAAACACCACGAAGCTTTATAGGAGCAACTGCCCTTATAATCGCCCACGGCCTCACTTCATCCCTCTTATTCTGTCTCGCAAACTCGAACTATGAACGAATTCACAGCCGTACTATAATCCTCGCTCGCGGACTACAAGCCATTATACCTCTAATAGCAACATGATGAGTCTTAACAAGTTTAACTAACCTAGCACTGCCTCCTACTATCAATCTAATTGGGGAATTACTCATCATCACAACCACTTTCTCCTGATGCAACTTCACCATTATCTTAACAGGCCTAAACGTACTAATTACAGCCCTCTATACATTATTTATACTAATCTCAACACAGCGAGGAAAATTACCATACCATATCACTAATATAACACCATCATTTACCCGAGAAAACTCCTTGATAGCTCTACACATTATTCCCTTGATTCTCCTCACCCTAAACCCCAAAATCATCCTAGGGAACCTGTATTGTAATTATAGTTTAATCAAAACATTAGACTGTGAATCTAATATTAGAAGATAATATCTTCTTATTTACCAGAGAGAAAGAGAAACTAGAACTGCTAACTCTACATTCCATAGTTAACGCTGTGGCTTTCTCAATATTTAAAACTTTTATAGGATAGAAGTATTCCATTGGTCTGAGGAACAAAAAAATTGGTGCAACTCCAAATAAAAGTAATTAACCTATTTACCTCAGTATTCACCTTAACATTAATTATCCTTACGTTACCTATTATAACTTCTACAACCAATCTTCACAAAGACCTTCCGTACCCTATATACGTAAAATCTATTATTTCTATCTCTTTTATCCTCAGTCTTATCCCCACCCTCGCATTATTCAACTCTAATTATGAAACGACCATATCCAACTGAAACTGATTAACAATCCAAAATGTACATTTAAACATAAGCATTAAACTAGATTATTTCTGCATTTTATTTACCTCCGTAGCCTTATTTGTAATGTGATCAAGCATAGAATTTTCCCTATGGTACATACACTCAGACCCCTACATCGACAAATTTTTCAAATATCTCCTCCTATTCCTCATTACTATAATAATCTTAGTCTCAGCAAACAACCTATTCCAACTCTTCATTGGCTGAGAAGGAGTGGGTATCATATCTTTCCTGCTTATCGGATGATGATCTGGCCGAACAGACGCAAGTACCGCGGCACTACAAGCAATTCTTTACAATCGAATTGGAGACATTGGGTTTATTATATCCATATCATGATTTATCCTGTACACTAACGCATGAGACTTTCAACAACTCTTCATAATACAAAACGAATTAAACATTATTCCTCTTGTAGGCCTGTTGCTAGCAGCCACCGGGAAATCAGCTCAATTTGGCCTTCACCCCTGACTCCCCTCAGCAATAGAAGGCCCTACTCCAGTCTCAGCAATACTTCACTCCAGCACAATAGTGGTAGCGGGCATTTTCCTTCTAATCCGCTTCTCACCATTAATACAAAATAACCAGACCATCCTAACAACCTCACTGTGTTTAGGAGCAATCACCACATTATTCACTGCTATTTGTGTGCTTACACAAAACGACATTAAAAAAATTGTAGCATTCTCTACCTCAAGTCAACTAGGCCTAATGATAGTGACCATTGGTATCAGTCAACCACACCTAGCGTTCTTACATATCTGCATGCACTCATTCTTCAAGGCAATGCTCTTTATATGCTCTGGCTCAATCATTCATAATCTAAACGATGAGCAAGATATTCGAAAAATAGGAGGTCTTTACAAGACCCTACCATTTACCTCTTCTTCATTTAATCATCGGAAGCCTTGCTCTAACGGGCATGCCCTTCCTTACCGGATTTTACTCCAAGAACCTCATCATTGAATCCGCAACCACGTCTTATACCAACGCCTGAGCCCTACTCCTCACCCTTATCGCAACATCCTTAACAGCCGTCTACAGCACTCGAATCATTTTCTACTCCCTCCTAAACAACCCTCGATTTTCCCTGCCATCAAGCATAAACGAAAATAATGCAGAATTAATTAACTCTATTAAACGCCTAGCAATTGGCAGTATCTTCGCAGGATTTATTATCTCAAACAACATCTCTCCCCTGGACATCCCTCAAATAACTATGCCTAGCTACTTAAAAGCTTCAGCCCTTGTAATAACAATCACAGGTTTATAAGACTGTGTAGTTTCCAAAAAAATGTTTCAAGTGTGAACCACAGCTCTTGAAGATCTTGGCATCTTTGTTTTCAAATTCCCTTATAATAAAAATTCCAAAACAACCGTGATCCTATATATAGGTGCCAAGACTGGGAAAGAACAGAAGGCAGGGCATAGGGAAACTACAAATTAATAGGTAAACATTTAACCCGTTATTCATTCAAAAGATACTCTCCAGAAGCTCTCACCTGCAGAAATTATATGTGTGAAGGAAGCCCAAGAAAGCATCCAACAGATTGCTGAGCTGATATGTAGGCCAGGAAATGACCAGATGGAAACATGTAATTGTCAATGGGGCTGCTCACCTTGGGTTATCTAGCGGCCAGTGAGCCTTTGGTCTCTCAACAGTGGTGTCTATGGGGAAAGGTTTGAATGTAAAGATTTTGGATTCATGAAGGGAGATAATATTTATTGGATGCTTACTATAGGGATGCAATTCTCCATTAATATTTTCATATTGTTTCATATTGTACTATCTGGGTTTTCTGAACAAAGAACACCAGCAAAGTGGGTTAAAGGATGATCAAATGGCAAACATGCCTAGGAAATTAGAGATTCAGTATTGCTCTGGAGAGATTGAGAGACTTATCTTCCCTGGAGCTATTTGCCCTTCTTTCCTGGAAATATTTGCTTCCATTCTAGAGTAAAAAAATAAGGTCAGTCTCTCTGCTCCCCACTCTCCTCTCTGGAAGAAAGGATGAGCAGTATGCCAGAGCCCTTATAGAAGCAACAAGTCTCATAATTTTAGTGTGGTACCAAGCTCTTACTATGTTATTCTGTAGGGCTTGGGTTCTGGTGAACTAGTACTAAAATGTTCTGTGAGTAATGAAAGGTCTTTTATCCAGAGAGCCTGTGTTTCCTGTCAGAATACAGAATACACACACATACATATATACACACGCTGATCATGTAGCAAACCCAGCACTATTTAGTTGAATTCTCAAAAAAGCCTCAATCAGTATGAACTATTATTACCATTTTATAGATGAGTAAATGAAAATTCAGAAAGCTAGATGTTTGTACAAGGTCAGTCAATAAGTGGCAGAGTTGGGTTTCAAATCCAGCTATTTAACACTAAAGTTGGTGTTCTTTGTATACTAATTTTTGCTATTCTGCAGTGGACTTGTGGAACATAGGACCAGTCATTTAATTACTTTATGTCTCAGTTTCCCCAAATATCACATGAAAGGATTAGATTATGTGACCACTAGATCTATTCCAATTCCATCATTTTAAGATTCTATGCTTCTTCTTCTATCTTGTCTCCAGGTTCTCCCTAAAGATTCTCTACTCTCACACCAGAAAATGGAAAGATATCCCCTGTTCCTGGATAGGCAGAACCAATATAGTCAAAATGGCCATACTTCCTGAACTGTTATACAGATTTAATGCAATCTCAATCAAAATATCAATAGCATTCCTTACAGAACTAGAGGAAGCAATCCTAAAATTCATATGAAACCAGAAGAGACCTAGATTAGCAAAAGCAATTCTGAGCAACAAGGGAAAGGCAGGGGACATCATGATCCTGGACTTCAAGTTATACTACAAAACTACAGTGATAAAAACACCATGGTATTGGCATAAAAACATACTTTTGGATCAATTGAACAGAATAGAGGATGCAGGAACAACTCCAGGCACACTCAACTACCTTATTTTTGGAAAAGGGGCCAGCTGCTTTTCCTGGAAGAAAGATAGCATTTTAAACAAATAGCTAGGAAAACTGGCTATCCACATGACAAAGACTGAACCTAGACCCATATCTCTCATCATGTACTAGAGTAAAATAAAACGGATCACACACCTAAACATTAGAACAGAAATACTTAATCCGCTGAAAGACTAAATATGTAAAACTCTTGACATAGATGTAGGCAAAGACTTTCTGAACAGAATCTCAGTTGCACAAGAAAAAATATCAAGAATCAACGGGGCCGGTGAGATGGCTCAGCGGCTTAAGCGCCTGCCCGGCAAGCGTGAGGGCCCGAGTTCGACTCCCGGAACCCACATACGAAAAAAAAAAGGGGCCGGTGATATCGCTTAGTGGCATGGGTGCCTGCTGGCGCTCGAGGTCCTGAGGTCGACCCCCCGGTACCCACAAAAAAAAAAAAAAAAAAAAAAAAGAATCAACAAATGGGATCACATCAAATTAAAAAGCTTCTACACAGCAAAGAAAACCACCAACAGAGTGAAAAGACAATCTATAGAATGGGAAAAATATTTTGCCAGCTACTCTTCGGACAAAGGACTAATATCTATAATATATAAAGAACGTAAAAAAATTAGATCCCCCAAATTTAAAGACTCAATAAAAAATGGGTATCTGAAATGAATAGACACTTCAGATAAATAAATACAAACTGCCAATAAATACATGAAAAAACATTCAATATCACGGGTCATTCAAGAAATGCAAATTAAAAGAACACTGAGATTCCATCTTACTCCAGAAAGAATGGCTATCATCAAGAAATCAGTGAAGGGGCCTGTGAGATGGCTCAGCAGCGTACGCACCTGCCTGGCAAGCGCAAGGGCCTGAGTTTGACTCCCGGAACCCACGTACGAGAAGAGGGCTGGTGATATTGCTCAGTGGCACAGGCACCTGCTGGCGCATGAGGTCCTGAGGTCGATGCCTGGTATCCAGAAAAAAAAAAAAAAAAAAAGAAAGAAATCAATGAAGAACAAATGCTGGCAAGGTTGAAGGGGGAAAAGGAACACTTCTTCATTGTTGGTGAAAGTGTAAACTTGTATGACCACTATGGAAATCAGTATGGAGAGTTCTCAAAAGGCTGAAAATATAAATCCCATTTGACCCAGATATTCCCTTTCTAAGTATCTTCCCAAAAGAGTAAAAGACATCGCATCACAGTGATGTATGCATACACATGTTTATAGCAGCACAATTCATAATAGGAAGCAGCCTACATATCCATCAATAGATGAATGGATAAAGAAAATGTAGTATTTATACACAATAGAGTACTACTCAGCCATAAAGAAAGATAAACTTGAGTCATTTGTAGGAAAATGGATGTACCTTGAGACCATGAAGTAAATCAGAGACATAAACTTAAATATCACATGGTTTCTCTTATATGAAAAATTCAATATATAAATAAAGTGCAAAATAAAAGACAAATAATAAGAAAAGAGAGAGAAAAAATTTATAATCCAGCATGGATAATATATATAAAAGTATGCCTTGATTTAATGTAATTCTCTTATGTGTTTTACATGTTTTTGACCTATTAGTCTGGTTGTTAATCTATATGTATGGTAATTAACTTTATAAGAACTTATAAATGAATCTGATGCTGGCAAAAAAGTGGGGAGTGGAGAGGAAGGGGAAAAATACTGAGATGTGTTATGTACATGTATCAGTTCCCCATAATGAGTGGAATCATTATGTACTGGAAACATGTACTAATACAAATTTTAAAAAAGATACTCTCCTCTCTTGCCGACTGTCCTACTATGGATTCCCGTACCTCAGATACATACCCTTGCCTTCAAGCCTTTGTCTAGGTGATGTTTTCCACTTGGAAGATTTCCTTACTGACTTCCATTCTTCAACGTTCTTTTCATAAATCAAAGGACAGGGATTATCAAAAGAACCTTGGCGACAGTTCTTTCCAAAGCGTACACTGCCTACAATGGTTATTTGTGCCGCAGGGTCTTGGGTACTTATGACTTCAGCTACTATTTTATTTGTTTCACAAATAACTGCAAAATATATCATCCATGTGTAAACATTTACCTCCATTGTATCTTATATTTGAAACAAAGAAATTTTATGTGTGCTTATGTATATTAAAGATGAATCAAGCAATACATGTCATGAATGATTCTAAAAATCCTGTTGTCCTGTGTAAGCTTTACACTGTATATGGTTGGTATATATTCAGCCATTATTTTGACAAGTGTATTAAAGTTTCACTTTTTGGAATATATTGTACTATGTGCAAAGAAAACAGAATGAAGGGCCGGTGAGATGGCTCAGTGGCATAAGCGCCTGCCTGGCAAGCGCAAGGGCCCAAGTTCGACTCCCGGATCCCACATACAAAAAAAGGGCCGGTGATATCGCTCAGCGGCACAGGTGCCTGCAGGTGCGCGAGGTCCTGAGGTCGACCCCCGGTACACACACAAAAAAAGAAAGAAAACAGAATGAATGATGTGGTACTGGCTTTCAAAACATTTACAGTCTAATGAGGAGGTAGGAAGAATATTCATGAACCACTCACTGTGGTTGACAAGTTTCTAAGATGACCTGCAACAAACCCTGCCTCCTTTTAGGTGCGCTAAACTTAGTGACTCATTTCTAATGAATAGAATTCAGCAAAAGTGATGTATCACATCTGTAATTAGTTACACAAGACTGTGAGTTCTATTTTGCTAACTCTTCCTCTTGCTGGCTCTCTTTTACCCTTGCTTGCTTGCTGCTATGTTGGGAGATTCTTGCCCACGTTGCAAGAAGACAATAGTTAATAAAGAATTGAAGCTTCACTTCAACAGTCTACGGGAAGTGGATGCTACCAAGAACCATTTGAGCAACTTAGAAGCAAATCCTAAGTCTTCAAACGGGACATCCTTGGGTGACACCCTGATAGTAACCTTATGAGAGACTCTGATGCAGAAGAGCCAACTAAGCTGTACTCACAGAATCTATAGAAACTGACCCATAGGAACTATGAGATAATAAAAATGTGCTGTTTTAAGCCACCAAGCCTTGGGGAGGTTATAGCGCAATAGACAGCTCATACAGTCATACAAATGAACATGTAAGTACAGATGTTATTAAGTGCTATGAAATAAGAGAATGGAATGAGTAATTGATTATGATAGGATTTTCTAATTCAAATTTAGGTTAGGTTTCCTCCACTAGATGGAGTTGGATTTTATCAAATATGTGCAGATAGGTACTCTTTTTAAGTGATACTGAAGAGAACACTTGTAATAATAATTTATACTTGAATATATATTTATGTGAAGTGTATCAGTTAGGGTTTACTAGAGGGACGGAATATATATATATATGTTTATGCTTATATATATATATATCATATATATCATATATAAAGGAATTACAATGGCTACCTGCAGAGCCAGGTGTGAAAGAATGCAAAATGGCTGTCTGTACACTGGAGAGCCAGAGGATCCAGTCAAAAGCCAAAGACTCAAAATCCCTTGTGAGTCTGCATCTTGGAAGGCCTGAAAAGTCTGTGCTGGAAAGCTGAAGAGTCTGCACCAGAAGCCTGGAGACAAACATCCAAAGGTGATGGCAAAGACTGGAGTTCCTCTGAATAAGCAAAAGTGAGACTTCTTTCTTCTTTCCCTTTTTATTCCATCCAAGCTACAAGCCTATTGGTTGGTGCCACCCACACCCAGTGTCAATCTTGCTTCCAGTAAGTCAGTTATCCAGACACATGCAGAACTGTGCTAACCCAGTCTGCTACATGTCTCTTATTCAAGTTGACACAACAATTATCACAAGAAGAGTTCTCACTAAACGCAACTACTATACTATACTTTTAAAAAAATAATACTGTTACTAATTATTATTAAAAATCAGACATGTCTGTGTCTCTGAAATTTTTATTAGGTCTGATAACATACAAATATGTCACTGAAACACAAAAGTTGAGCTTAGTTTATAATTTGATATTTCATTTTGGAGACAATTCAGAATCCATAAAGAAAGATGAACTTGAGTCCTTTGTAGGAGAATGGATGCAACTTAAAGCCATAATGTTAAGTGAAATAAGTCAGACACACAAGCTTAAATATCACATAATTTCTCTCATATGAGAAACTCAAATTACAAAACTACAAAATAATAGGAAATAGGGAGATATATCTTTCTCAAATGGGAAGGGGATGAAGAGATGGAGGGAAGGAATAGGGAGAGAGAAGAGGGAAAGGAGACAATAAAAGGAATTGAGATGTGTTATGTATGTGTACCAACTCCACATAAGGAATGTAAACATTCTGTACTGCAAACATGCACTAATAATAATTTTTTTAAAAAATTTTAAGAGCTTTAGTTTTTCAGGTACCAGAGTGACAATAGAGGGCAGAAGAGAGACACTGAACTAGTAGGCAGGAAGCCTGTTGGAATGGACAGTTTACCTATCTTCCTTCCCTTTTCTTACAACGGCTTCATATGCATGTTCTTTGTAGAATTAGTTTTCTCCTACTCTTGGCAGTTTTGTTGTGACTACAATCACAAGATCTGTTTTCTTATCCTTGGTGCATAGTTCCAGCTAGGCTTGTTGGATCCCTTCCCTGACATTTTTCACCTTGAAGTTGGAAATAGATTTCTCTTTTTTGTTCTTTGGTTTGTAAGATGCAACTAAGATTTATTAGTGTGGAGATAAGGGCCTTCCAGGGACTTTGACTTTGAGTACTAAGAAATCTATCTAGGACTTTTGTAGTCTTGATTAAACAAACAAATCAACTCCAAAGTATCTCACCTGCTGCTTATCTTCATATTGTTGGAGAAAAAGGCTTCAGGGAATGAGAACTCTTGTGAAAAATACTTTAGTGGGCATCTGGCTGTGAAAAAGCAAATTTAAAATCATTTAAAGGCTGTTTTTTATTGTGACCAGAGTCACAGTTTTGTATAGATTTAAATAATTTGATTCGTTTTCTTTTTTTGTGGGTACCGGGGGTCGACCTCAGGACCTCGCACGCCAGCAGGCGCCCGTGCCACTGAGCGATATCACCGGCCCTTTTTAGTATGTGGGTTCCAGGAGTCGAACTCGGGCCCTCGCGCTCGCCAGGCAGGCGCTTAACGCCGCTAAGCCATCTCACCGGCCCAATAATTTGATTCTTAAAATGGAGGGTTTTCTCTATTCTTTAGTGGGAATGTTGGGGTCCTAAATGCAATTAGACCCCACAAAGAGACTGCAACTAGTGGATCCTACAACCTGACCACAGACCAGGAGCTGGCCACTAGAGGACACTCCTGTGGAGTTCATAGGCCTATATTCAGTATTACCTACTGTTTTAGTTTCATAGGGCTGCTGTTAACAAATTGCCACAAACTGGGTGATTTAAATAACAGAAATGTGTTTTCTCTCAGTGTTGGAAGCCAGAAGTCTGAAATCACAGTGTCCTTCTTCCTGAGGCTAGAGAGGAAAATCCATAGCTTGCCTCTTTAAAACACAAATCAGGGCTTTTTTTTTTTTGAAACCAAGAATCAGAATCAGAGTCATGGTGTAAAGCAAGATTAGGGCAATGGAGAGGTAGAACATCCTCTGGCCCACAGAGAACAATAGGATGCCCATAGAGAATGGGTCTTAAGTGGCTTTTTCATTATTATTTTTATTATAACTATTAATGAATATTAATTATACAAATTGACCAGTTTCATTGTGACATTTCTATATATGCATATATCATGCTTTGATCATATGCACCCTCCCTATTACTTTCTCTTGCCTCCCCCTCGTCCCTCTCCTTAAGTATCCTGAAAAAAAGTTTTACATTTAAAAAATTATAAGCTAAGCATGGTGGCACATCCCCGTAATCCCAGCACTCTGAGAGGCTGAGGCAGGAGGAGCACAAGTTCAAGCCCAGCCTGGACAACTTAGTGACTTAGGATGACCCTGTCTCAAAAAACAAGGGGCTGGAGATTCAGCCCAGTACAAAGGCCCTAGGTTCAGTCTTCAGTACTGCAAAATAAATAAACCAACACATAAATAAATACGTATAAGTTGTTCTTTATCCTTTAGGATAGAAACTAGAATTTGCCTTTGGTGTAAACCCTTTAGGAAGGCATTTTTTGGTGGGCAATTTTAACAAAGCAGATATGAGATAGACTGCCCTGCACAAACGTAGAGATATCTAGGTGCTGAATATGGTAAGGGTGAGCAAGCAGAAGCCAGCTGGACTACATAGTGAGCCAGACTGAGGGGCTCCGCTGGTAGGATGGGGGCTGGGGCTCTGAGAGTCACTACTTTCAGAACATTTTTATAACTTTTTTCTGTTCAAAACAATGAGAAAGGGCCGGTGAGATGGCTCAGCGGCTTAAGCGCCTGCCCGGCAAGCGCGAGGGCCCGAGTTCGACTCCCGGAACCCACATACGAAAAAAGGGCCGGTGATATCGCCCAGCAGCACGGGCGCCTGCTGGTGCGCGAGGTCCTGAGGTCGACCCCCCGGTACCCACAAAAAAAAAAAAAAAAAAAAAAAACAATGAGAAAAAGGCTCAATGTTTTTGCACAGAACATTTTCAGGAGCAAATTAATTTCATTAAGTGGCAAATGCTGGTATATACCAAATCTTCCCCCTCATCATCGCCTGCACCACTATCATTCTATTTTAAGCTGTCATTTTTTGCCAAGACCAGTGGTGGCAAACCTTTTAGAGCTTTCAATGATATAAACAGCCCGCTGCAGCATGCATGCCAGATGTTTGCCACCACTGGCTTAGATTATTGCAGGTCCCTTCAAAATGGTCTTCATGGGGCCGGTGAGATGGCTCAGTGGCATAAGCACCTGCCTGGCAAGCGCGAGGGCCCAAGTTCGACTCCCGGAACCCACGTACGAAGAAAGGGCTGGTGATATCACTCAGCGGCACAGGCGCCTGCTGGCGCGTGAGGTCCTGAGGTCAACACCCAGTACCCACAAAAAAAAAAAAAAAAAAAAAAAAATGGTCTTCATGCTTCCATTTCTGCCTTCTCCTCCCCCAGAATCCTGTCTACAGAACAACCACAGTGACTTTTCAAAAATGTAACTCAGAGCCTGTCTCATACCTACTCAGAACCTTCCCCAGTAATTCCCACTGTTATACTTTAGATATTGAATGTCCACCACCCAGGTCCATGTGTTAAAGGCTTTGTCCCCAGCGTCACACTACTGGGAGGTACTGGATCTTTAGGAGAAGAGGCCTTATGGGAAGTAGTAGGTCACTGGGGATGTGCCTTAAAGGGAATTATGGAACCCTGGCCCATCCTCTTCCTCTTTGCTTCTTGGCTCATGAGGTGAACAGCTTGCTCTACTGTTTGCTCCTGCCATGATATGCCATCTTGCAAGAGGTCCAAAGCAATGGGGCCACTCAGTCATGGACTGGAACCTCCAAAACCATGAGCAAAATAAACCTTTTCTCTTGATAAGTTAATTGCCTCAGCTATTTTGTGATAGTGGTAGAAAACTGATTAATAAGCTAGCCATACATAAAATAGTGCAATTCTTACTAAGATGTGAAAGTTCTCATACAATCTGATCCCTGCCTGCTTCCTCAGGTTCTGCTCTTGGTATACTACCAGTAACTTCACTCCAGCCACCTTGACCTCCCAGAATTTACTTGACTTTGTGAAACATGCTTCAACCTCAGGTTCTTAGTTGGAATTTCTTTCCCCAGGTGGTGTAATGGTTGTTTGTCTCACTTCATTTATTTCACCAAATGCCCTCTTCTCATGGAAAACTTCCCTGACCACTCCACCTTAAATATCAGTGCCTTTCATCATTCTACCCACATAGCCTGATTCACTTCCCTTTATTGAACTTACACTACCTGACAGCCTTTGCTGAGTGTTTTATTGTCTGTCCCCATCTTGAATACAAGTTGTGAAGGGCAGTAACACATCTGTGTTTATTGCCTATCTTTAGCACCTTGCATAGCGGACAGTAGTAGATATTCTGGAAATTGTTTTTTTTTTTTTTTTTTTTTGTGGGTACCGGGGATCGACCTCAGGACCTCGCGTACCAGCAGGCACCCGTGCCGCTGAGCGATATCACCGGCCCTTTTTTCGTATGTGGGTTCTGGGAATTGAACTCGGGCCCTTGCGCTTGCCAGGCAGGCGCTTACACTGCTGAGCCATCTCACCGGCCCTGGAAATTGTTTTTGATGTTATTGTTGCTTAAGTCAGTTTTGGATCCTGACTTTTTCCTCTCAGTCTTTATTCTTGGCCTAGACACTGGCTCCTGAGTTGTTTTGGCCAGCTGTTCTTAGCTTTTGATATACATGTCAGTGTATCTCCTTGGCTTTGTCTAATTTCTGGCTTCCAGTCAGGTTCCACGGACTGTTCAGCCCTCTAGAATCCCTAGCATTTATCCTTGGGGCTTCCTGGTGCCATTGCTGTCCATGAATCTCAAGGATTTTGCAGTTCTGTTACTTCCAAGTTCATACCCAAGCCTGCATCTTGGGTTGACCAAGCCTGACCCACTATAGACCTCGGGAAGGAAGACAACCACGTCATGGCCTCACTCCTCAGTGGAGCTGAGGTTTTTGGAACAAGATCTCATAACATTAATGCACAGTGGCCAAAGGCACCTCTGGGGATCTTCCTTTTTTCTCAGAATTGGCAAGAACTTATAGTTGAGGAAAAAAATGTATCAAATATCCACACTTTAAGTTCAGAGAAACAGGAGCTGGCCAGTTTCCTACAAAACTTTCTAAGAGTTTCTTTTCAGTAAATCCAGCACAACAATCCTATCCTCCATCGGATTAATTTATATAAAAGGCCAGAAACCTAATTTTTGAGGACATATCCTACAAAGTCACTTGCATTCATGTGAACTGATATATATACAACGTTATACGCAGTTGATTAAAATCTGGGTAAGTAAACTACTGTACACACATGTAATGAAACACTATACATGTAAAAAAAGAATGAGAGAGCTATGTACTGACAGGGAAACATTTCCAAGACATTATGTCAAATGAAAAAATGTTTTCCAACAGCATGTGTATAAACAGCTTATTGTGTAAAAACGTAGGAAACAAGAACATATATTAATTTTGCTTCCATATGCATCAAGAATCTCTGAAAGGATTCACAAAACTGGTAACAGTGATTACCTGAGAGCAGGAAAAGGTGTGCGAGCAGATAGAGGACAAACTTAGTCTTGCTGCATACTTTTCAGTTCTATTTTGAACTATGGGAATATATTTCATATTTTAAGAATTAATCCACCTTAAGAATGGGAAATAAGAAAATTACCATGTACTGACACGGAAAAATCTCTAAGGCATTATTGAATGAGAAAAGAATAGAAGAATGCATAGCATATAATTTATGTAAACACATGTGGTGGTTAACTGACTAATTGTCAACCTGAGTGGGGAACTCCCAGCTGAATTGAGTCAGCATGGTTCTGGTCAGAAAGGCCCACTTAGGGAAGCTTGTTATTGGAACTGTATAAAAGGAGAATGGGAGGGAAGGATTTCAGCTGATTTTCCTTGGAAGAGCTTTATTCTGGCTGCTTTTCTTTGGAGAGGCTTCAGCTGTTCTCTTGGGCTGAGTTCCGGTCTTCGCCTGTGCCAAGGACAGCTGCTGTTCTCTTTGGAGGAGCTCTGGTCTTCGCCTTCGCCTTGAGCGTTGTCTCCTGGTTTTGGGCACAGGTTCTTCAGCTTCCAGCACCGGCTCTCCAGTCGCACTGGTGTAGACTCTCTAGCCTCCAGCACCAGCCTTTGGACTCTCCCACGTAGACCCTTTAGTTTTCCATCACAGATTCCTCAGCCTCCTGATACGGACTCCAAAGTCTGTATTTGCCATGGGCTCCAAGCCTTCGGCTGGATTTTTCAGATCTTTAGCATGTGGGCAGATCTCATGCACTCTCCTACATTTGACTCTCTGGTTGGATATTGTCAGCTAAATTTGTAAATTTCTGTGTTCTGCATTAAATCTGTCTCTCTTGCAAATAATGATTACAACACATATACGTGTATATGTGTATGTATATGTATATGTAGTGTGTATATGTGTATGTATGTTATTTTTAATAATAGAATTTCTTTGGCAGAAGACACAGCAACTTCTTTGCCTATCTAGACTCATGGTAATATTTTAAGTAAAAAGAAAGAATTTTAATTAGTGTGTCCTCAATGACCTCTTTTCTGCCACTGCTTTTACTCTTAGACTCAATTTTTATTTTTTCTCTGCTTCATTTTAGGTAGTTTCTTTTGCTTCCTCTTCAAGTATACTGATGCTTTCCCTTACAATAGCTAATCTTTTATTTTTTTCAGTGACTTTTTCATTTCCAACATTATATTATTTCTCTAGAAATTTCTTTTGTTTTTTTTCCCCAGGGCTTTCATGTTTTCCATTTATTGCCTTATGTTCACACATTCTTTTAAACTGTTGAGGATATTTATATTATTTCTGATAATTGTTTTAAGTTTCTCATCTAATTCTGTTATTTGCCATTTCTAGGTCTGTTTTTAATTAACTGATTTTTTTTCTCTGCATTATGGGTCACATTTTCTTGTGTCTTTATGTGTCTAGTAATTTTTATTAGATGTTGGACTTAAATCTCATATTACCAAGTGCTGAACAATATTGTTTCCTTTAAAATCATTTGACTTTGTTCTGGCAGGAAGTTATATGCAAATTTGCTTTTCCCAGGCTTGCTTTTAAGTTTTGTTGTTGTTGTTGTTTTAGAATAAGCCTAGCATTGGGCCGGTGAGATGGCCGGTGAGATGGCTCAGCAGCGTAAGTGCCTGCCTGGCAAGTGTGAGGGCCCGAGTTCGACTCCCGGAACTGAAATATGAAAAAAGGGCCGGTGATATCGCTCAGCAGCACGGGCGCCTGCTGGTGCACGAGGTCCTGAGGTCGACCCCCAGTACCCACAAAAGAAAAAAAAAAAAGAATAAGCCTGGCATAGCTTTCCTCTAGATCTAGTTTAGTCCCATTACTAAATTTTCTTTTTGGGGGTACCGGGAATTGAACTGAGGACCTTGCGCTTACCAGGCAGGCACTTGTGCTGCTGAGCTATATACCTGGCCCCCATTACTAAAATTTGACCTACATGAGGTCTACTGAATTCCTCATGAGTCTTCCTACTCTATCTTGTGGGAACCAGATTCTATCTGAATTCTGTGTGAGCTTTGGGCACTATTTGGCTTACATTCTTCCAGGAATATTCATTCCCAGCTCTTTGTCTAGCTTCATGGAGTTTTACTCTTTTCATGCACAAATTAATAGCTAAAGTCTCAAAAGAACTTCTAAGCAGATTTCTGCATCTCTTTCCCTGTAAGGTTTTCTCTATCCATTATTTATGATCTCTGTCTCTACTCAACAAGACTACTAGTCTCTATTTGAGTTCACCTTTCCTGAACGACTTTCAGAAAACTGCCTTTAGGAGGAAAACCAGAGCAATTATAGGGTTCATCTTATTTATTCCCTTCTCTTGGACATTATAGTGCTATATTAATCAGTATCTGAAAAATGGTTGTCTCAGTTTTGTCTATTTATCTAGGTTTTTTTGGGGTGTGGTTAGAGGAGAGTACAGACCTATGGTGGCTCTTTTAAGGGTGATAGTCTTATATTCAAGCTTACATTCAAGCTTCCTCTCATAGATTATACCTATATGTATAGTCTACTTTTTTGGTTGAGAACAAATAGGACCATGATAGCTATCACTGAATCACACTTAAGTTTTCTAACCAGGTAGTAAGAGGAATTTAACTTATAGTAAATCTGACAAAATTTATTTTTAAAGCCAACTACATTCCACCTCCAAATCTTTTATCTTTAGGTTCCTGCTATCTCTATTCTTCTATGTAAATCTTTTTCTCAAAAAGTCTAAAATGTTTCAAAAGTGATCAAGCCTTAGTGGAAGGAAATGAAACCCTAGAGCTGATAAATTTAAGCAGATGGTGGAAACTTTGAGGCAGTCAGGAGAGCCATCTGGTGGGATATTTCCACATAGTTGCCTACTTATATTACCAAGAAACAGTGCTGATGTCAAGCAAGTTAATTCCTTCCTCATCTTGTCAGATAAAAACACACCTTTGGATGAATTGAAAGCTTTACTTTTTCTCAGTAGAAGTTCAAGTACTTGAATTTCACAAGGATTTGTGAATTGCATAAGTCTTGTCTTGTGATCTATCTTCATGAAGTGCTGTGGCATCCAGGTTTCCAAATGCCATTGTACAAAGCTCGGGGGGGGGTGCGAGAGAGAGAAAGAGAGAGAGAGACAGAGACAGAGAGACAGAGAGACAGAGAGACTGACTAATGTTCTGTCCTTGCCAGAAGTTCACTGAAGCAACTCTGCAAATGTCATGCCAGTGTCCATGTGGGAGTAATCAGGAACACTTGCGCCATTCAGTATTGCATTATCTGAACAAATAGTTCCTCAGAACTGCAGCATTTAACTCACTGATTGAACCAGACTGTGGGTTTAAATTATCTCTTTCTCCATATGGAAGCAACGCTTAAATTAGGCAGTTTGTATCCAGGAAAGTTATAGCTTCAGGAACACATGGCCATATAATAAATGTGTGGAAATCAGCCTGATATAAGCCATTTGCTTATTGAAATCTTATTCATTCTTCAAGGCTAAGCTTAAATACCACTTCCTGTGAGAAACTGTGATGACTGGTTTTATGTGTCAACTGAGCTAGGGCATGGTACTGAGTTATTTAAGCAAGCACTAATCCAGATGTTGTGAAGGTATTTTTGTAGATGTGGTTAACATCTATATCAGCTGACTTTAAATAAAGTTAATACCCTCAATAATTCCAGTAGGCCTCATCAAATCAGTCAAAGGCCCTAAGAGAAAAAATTGAGGTTTACAGAAGAAGAAATTCTGTCTCAAGCCTACAACATTAACTCCTGCCTGAGTTTCTTGCCTGCTGGCTTGCCTGCCCTATATTGCATATTTCAGACTGCCAGCCTCCATATTGCATGAGCCAATTTCCTAAAATAAGTCTGTCTGTATATGTATACATATATGTGTGCATATGTGTATTCATATATATCCCCCCCGGAAAACCCTGAGTGAAGCAGAATCCTTTCCTGACATCTCTAGCCCAAAGCAATTTCCCTTTCTTCTGCCTTAGCACTTAGCATGCACTACCTTTATTTCTATGATTTCATGTCTTCTATCCTCAAATATTTATGGCATATTTTTAACACACCCATAGTTGTTAAAGGACAGACTAAGCTGCTATAATTAAGAGGCTCAAAAGTACAGTGGCTTAAAAAATAAATTTGTCTCTCAACATTTGGGATGGTGAGAAGTCCAGGCTAACAGGGTGGCTTTGCTCCGCATGGTCAGAAAGCAAGCCAGGATCCATACTGTTGTTCTATCACCTTCACAAGTGTGGTCGTCATCTGATGATAGTCACAAGTCTGTCTCTAGGTATTCGAGGGAGACGAATTTCTAAAGCTCTGCTAAGTCCATGCTCACAGAACTACTGCCAGTTCCCCATAATACGTCTTTCAATCCATGTGGCAAGACACCTGGCAAGGTATATGGAAAGTACTGACATTGCTTCATCTTCTACCAACAATACTGCAATTGTAATCATTTATCTTTCCACCACAGAATTTGCCAACCCCAATGCATTGCACATCTCATTGCATATGAACTATGATTCCTGTTCTTTCCTCTCATTCTCAAGCACACTGGAGACCATGGCAGATGGTTTGTTCCTAGGAAAACTGATTGATGGTTACTAAGAAGATCCTGTAGAAAACCATCAGGCTAGCGAAGGATCAGCACAATAAGTAAAAGCATCAAACCAGAATCCTTCTCACATCACTTACCTTCCTCCTATTTTACTCCCAGTAGCATCAGACCCTGTTCTTTTCCTTGTTTCCCAGTTTTCTCCCTAGAAGCCAAGCAAGATGAACATGCAGGTCATGTAAGTTAAGGATACGGACCATGGCAAACAACAGTTTTAAATTTACTGGGAAAGGTAAATCTTGAAGAGGTGACAAGAGCTATCTCCCTTATTCAAAATGGTTTTCAGTGGGATAAAGCCATTCCTTAAGCTTTCCATTCCATAAGGCAGAGGTTCTCAAAAATATGTGCAGCCTCTAGACAGCAGCATAAGCATCGTGGGAGAACTTTTAGAACACAAATTCTTGAGCCTCAGCACAGATCTACTGAGTCATAAACTCAGGAAGAGAGTCCCAGAAAAGTGTGTTTTAACAAGCCCTCCAAGGTACTGACCCAAGCTACAGTTGAAGAGCTACTACTCTGAGCAAATCTGAGACCACCTTGAGCAAAGATCTTGGAGACAGCATCCCAGCTGGTTATCCTAATACCTCTTTCCAGATCTATAGAAGAAGTCACATCTTCTGCTGGATTTGTGGTTTAAAAAAAGTTAATGTTTCAGGAATTCTCTCTGGATCACACTCACTGGGATCCCCTCTTTCCTGTGCTTGTCTCAGACTTGGCCTAAGCCAAACCCGCTGTATTTGTTTGGTCTTTCTCTTTGTTTTGCAAAGCAATCTTTCCCCTGGACCTTGTCTCTGTTACCTTTTGCTCCAAATTCTGCATTATTTATCATTTTAGCTCCACCCTATACCTTCTAGTAAAAGGAGCCAGAAGGTCAAAATTATCCCCTCTTTTTTTTTCCTTCAAATTACTAGGCTTGATTTTAGAGAACTGACATTTGATGAATGATGAGACATAAGAGCAAATGGCAAATACTTCTGTGGAGAAAATTGGGCAATTCCTCAGAAAATCAAATAGAATTGTCATATGACCCAACAATTCTGCTCCTAGGTAAATATACCCAAAATAGTCGAAGATGTATTTTCTCACAAAAACTTGTACATAGGGATTCATAGCAGCAATATTCATAACACATAAAAGGTGGGAAAAACCTAACTGACATCAACTGATGAATAAATAAATAAAATGTGACATAAGAATATAATGGAATATTATTAAGCCAAAAAAATGAAATGCTGTTATATGTTACAATGTGGAAGTCTTGAAAACAAATGCTAAGTGACAGAAATCAGACACAAAAGACCACATATTATATGGTTCCATTATAAAGAAATATCCAAAATAGACAAATCCATAAATACTTAAAATAAACTAGTAATTGCTAAGGGATGAGGGAGGAGAGAACAGGAACTAATTATTAATGGGTGTGTTTTCTTTTGGGGGGTAATGAAAATGTTCAAAAATTAGGTAATGATGATAGTTGTACAACATAGTAAATATAGCAAAGTGTATACCTTAAAATGGTAAATTTATGTTCTATGAAATGGATCTCAAATTTTTAAAATTATATAGGAGAAAAGTTGTAAGTGTGGTATTTGGATGCCAAACACCAACCAGGTTCTAGCAGTTGGCAAACAGCAATCTATGTGAAAACGACTTGAGATTTTTAGTTGACCGTAGCCTAAATGAAACAACTTTTCAATCTTACTGCTGAGAAAGCTAATATAATTTTGATTGCCATTGAAACTGTTCTAATTAAAGGAGAGTATAATCATTCTTTCTGTTATGTTAATCAGAATAGACCATTTCTAGGGTCTTGGGTTTAGTTCAGGAATTTAAGATAAAATTAAGCAATAAAAAGAGAGAAAGTACAATTCAACACAATAGATAAATCTCAAAAGTTTTATGCTAATAAAAGAAGCTAGACACAAAAGACTGCATATTTTTTATTCCATTTATACAGCATTCTAGAAAAGACAAAGCTATAGAGACAGAATTCAGAATAGTGGTTGCAGGTTGTTGAGGGATGTGATTAACTGGAAAAAGGCACAATAGTTGGTGTGATGTAAAAGCCTTGAATGTGGTGGCAGCTACACAACTACATATTGGCCAACTCACTAAACCATATACTTTAAAGAATTTGTTTTGCTGTATATAAATAATACCTCAATAAGAAAAGAATACAGACAAATTGAACTTTAGGGTAACCACCTAGATTGGCCAGTACTTTCTCAGTCTCAGCAAATCACATCCCTAGAAAATCCCTTAGCCCTAAGGAAATTGGGATTAGAAGGCTGGAGTGGTCAGGTTAGTGGCTTAAAGCCATGTGTAACGAGAAGAACTTAGGAGGACAAGACCAAAGGACTGAGAGATTTTTTTCCCAAAATGGCAGAGCAGTGAGTGCCAGCAACTCAGCTTCTCAAAGTGTCTGGAGTCTGGAAAATAAACTGAGAGAGGAATCAAAGTGAGTGGAAGCTACCCAGGAACCACGAGGGAACTGACAGAGGAGAAGAAAATAGGATTGAGTGATACAGAAACAACAATTACATCACAGAGGAGAGACTTGCAGCACCACCGACAGCAGCTGGCTAGCGACCAGCTGGAAGGCAGTGAAACTAACAATTTTTTGCCCCTGATCCAGAGAATTGCATCGGGATGGAGAGAATCATCTGCAGTTGGAAACAGCAGGGAGAGCTCAGGACTTCCAGAACAGCCTTCATGGTCACTGATTGGTGAGTAACCTTGATACAAGTGCCTGCAGCTACAATCCCAGAGCAGGAGCTGGCAGGGATGCCACTGTAGGGAAGGGCTGAGTGTTTGAACCCAGGTCCCATAATAGTTCCTTGGCTGCTTCACACTGCCAAGTTCCCAGAGCGGGTGTGGGAAAGACAGTCATGGAAGACCGCTGGCAGTTGGAGAGCAGACTGAGCCCTGCTGAGAGGCAAGGGCTGGTGAACACAGACCTGGCTCCTGTGGTCAGAGGCCAGGTTCAGCCTGCGTTACAAAGGATTGGAAGCCCACACGAGTGCCATGTTCTCCCTGTAACCAGATCTCTGCACCCAGCACCATTCTGGGGGTGGACTGCCACCTTAGACTTCCAACATGAACAAAGACGCATCCTGGCTTGAGCTGTGCTCCTGAACCCTAGGCTGAGAAAAGAGCTACACATCCAGAACAACAGAAAACTTTCTTTTATTATTCTTTATTTGATTGTATTCTTTTTTCATTTCTTAATTTCTATTTTACTTTTTAATTTTTTAACTCTTTGCTGTTTTTCTCCTTCTGTACACTTTTCTCCACACTTTTATTCTATTATTTTACCCTTTTTTCTTTTATGAGCACGTCTGTGTACGTGTGTTTCTCTTCCTTTTGCCTATAAACCTCTATAGTTTATAGAGTTTAAGGGAATTCTCCCTTGTCCCTTTATATCCCTTCTACTTTTGTCCATATCTTTTTGCCTGACTTCTTTCTCCTTTGTCTTATTCATTCTCAATTTTTCTTGTCTTTTCTCTCCCCCTTTTCATTTGTCTCCCTTTAACTTTTTTTCTAATATTTATATCAGTCATAGAATATTCTCTCATCCTCATTTCTCACTACCAAGTTTTTACCCAGTTTTCCCTATTATCACCTTCTAAACATGTAACATGCCCTTACCATCATTAGGGTCTTTTGCCCTCCTCTTATTTCCTCCTTCCCATACCACAGAGCCAAGGACTTAAGAAATGGGAGGAAAGGGAGGAAAAAATTTCTTCTATTTTTTTCTTTTTTCTCACCTCTTCCCCCCTCTGTCATTATCTGGTCCCCATCTCCCTGGGATTTAGATAACTGATTCTATAAAATTATTGTTGAATTCTGTTTTTTCACCATTAGAGGAGACACATTTGGTGCACATTAACTGTGGGCCAAGATTTAGGTTGTTATTATGCTTCCACTATAACTGTGGATTTCTTCTCTAGGATAAAGGGAGACCCAAAACAGGTTCTCATGGTATGTTATTTCTCAACCAGCCCTGATGATACCACCGTAATGGATTAGCCTGTTACTGCTGTAGCCAATTTGATTGCATAGAAATAATATTGACTTGGCGGACAATTTCATGCCAGTGAACCTGTCTGCTGAATCCACCATCACAATTAGAGAGAGGGACAGCAAGAGTTCCTAACCCAAGAATTCAGGCTGGATCAGACTCTGCAAGAATGCCTGCAGCTTGGCAGAAAGAAGCCCTGAGTCTGAATTAGCTTCAATATTGTGGTAGAGGGATCAGAGGAGTTATTTGGGGTGTGAGCACTCAGACTTTCTGGAAAAGAAGCTATTGGGAATCACAAATGCAACATCTCATTGGAATATTTAATCTGTGTTCCCATCGGACATCTTATAGGCATGTAAAATGTATATTGTATATTTCTTGATTTATTTAGTAATGTGAGGTTATGTTATGTTCTTTTATGGTTTCCTGTGTTTATTAGTTGTTTTGCGTATTTGTTCTTTCATGGGCTCTGATTTAATAGGTGTCTAGGTTCTCTCCCTGTCTCAGCCCCCTATTTAATTTCTTCACCTCAAACCCCGAAGACAATTTTATTAACATATTACTTTATTCTTTTTCTAAACATGTAAACTCCTCCCCCAAGTTTTTAAATTTCCCATACTTAGCTCACTCACAGTCACTCTTATCTTCTCTAGTATTATTACTCAGTCCTCCCCATCCCAAGCCTTTGGCTCTTCCATATCTTACCTAGCTTAATGTGCCCCCATCAGCAAGTTCTGACAAGCACATAGCTTTTCTCAATCACAAAGTGAAGCTCCTTTCTCCCATATCTCGCCCTTACCCCCACAAAATATCCTCTGAAAACTCAATACCAACTGTTCAACTCAACTGAAAGTACTACAATAAAATCAGACCCTGCATCAAACTTCTTCTCAGCTACCACTATTCCCCTCTTCAAATTCCCCCTTAGTGTCTAACACTCCTCATTCAACCACCTCACATTCTCCCCACCCCACCTCACCTACCTCATTGCAGAACAACCGCAAGTAACAAACTGTCACAGTGTACATAGAGAATAGACAAAGTGGGGGAGAGTGGAACTGCAAGAACTATCATGTAGAAGTGTTGTAAGATTGAATCTGTGGATGCTATAATAGGAAGTAATTATTTCAGCAAGACATAAGGATAGAGTCAAAAATCATCTAAAGTAAATAACAGAAGGAGTAAATACTAGCACTGGACATACAAAGCTGAAAATTATTCATGAGGAGGCAACATCCTACTAAAAAATCTCCATTAAGCCACAAACTCTCACTTCTCTAGTCCCCAACCTGCAGTAACCCCCCCAAAAAAGAAGGGGATAAAAGGTGTCCATATATAATTAAAAACATATAGATAGATAGAGAGAAAGATAGATAAATAGATAGATGATAGATAGATTATAGACAGATAGACATAGGAGAATGGGTAGGCAGGGAAATAGAAGATCTCTGAACTGCTCCCAACTCTCCCAAGGCAGAACAAGGGGTCACAAAGGGAGAAAAAAACAAATACCAGGTAGTAGAAATCTATGAAAAATTAATAGAGGGGATGAAGAAAATGCATGAGTTCAAAGAGGAACAGAATCAAAAGTTCACAGCGATTTCACTCAATATGCCCACAGGGAATTTCAGGGAAATAGGTAAAAAACTAGGCAAGCTAACCAAAACTGTTCAAAATTTCAGTGACAGATTCAACAAGGATATGGATTCTTTAAAAAGACGTTGGACAGAAATAACAGCAAGGACCAACAAATGGAATTACATCACACCAAAAACTTCTGTACAGCAAAAAAATCAATCAGAGTGAAGAGACAACCCACAGAATGGGAAAAAATTTTGCCAGCTACTCCTCAGACAGAGGACTAATATCTAGAATATATAAAGAACTCAAAAAATTAAACCACCTAAAATTAAAGATTCAGTCAAGAAATGAGTGAGAGAAATGAACAGATACTTCACAGAAGAAACACTATTGGTCAACAAATATATGAAAAAATGTGCAACATCTCTGGCCTTTAGAGAAAAGCAAATTAAAATAATGCTAAGATTCTGACTTACTCCAGAAAGAATGGCAATTATTAAGAAATCAAACAGTAACAAATTCTGCCAGGGTGTGGTGAAAAGGAACAGTTCTTTATTGTTGGTGTGAATGTAAACTAGTACAACCATTATAGAAATCAGTGTGGAGATTTCTCAGAGAACCAGTTAGAAATTACATATGACCCAGCGATCCCCCTGCTAGGCATCTTCCCCAAAGAGCTTAAGACATCATACTACAGTGGTACATGCATACCAACGTTTATAGCAACACAGTTCATAATAGCTAAATCCTGGAAATAACCTGTATACCCATCAACAGATGATTGAATTAAAATGTGGTTGCTGTATACAATGGAATATTACTCTGCTATAAAGAATGACTGATTTGAGACATTTTTTAGGAAAATAGATGCACCTAGAAAAAATAACATTGAGTGAGATAAACCAGATTCACAAGCTTAAATACCATATGGTATCTCTCATTTGAGTGGGGTAAAGTATAAACGAAGAGAATAATAAAGGGGACAAGGAGATGGATCTCTTGCAATAGGGAATGGTCCAATGGAAAAAGTGCAAGGGGTGAGGAGGGGAAGGGGAAATAAATAGAATAAAGATATGCCATGTACAGGAACCTAATAACCTCAATTAATGTAAACATTATATGCCATAACATGAGCTAAGATTAATAATATCAACAAGAATGAACAATGGGGGCCGGTGAGATGGCTCAGCGGCTTAAGCGCCTGCCCGGCAAGCACGAGGGCCAGAGTTCGACTCCCGGAACCCACATACGAAAAAGGGGCCGGTGATATTGCTCAGCGGCACGGGCGCCTGCTGGCGCGCGAGGTCCTGAGGTCGACCCCCTGGTACCCACAAAAAAAAAAAAAAAAAAAAAAGAATGAACAATGGGATGGGGAATTGGAGGAAGAGGGAGGGAAAGAGAAGGAAGGGGAAGGGGATTTAAAAAAATAAGCAAACTGTGGTATGTACATGTAACCACTCCCCCAAGATTGTCAACTGCATGAACTGAAAATATGTACTAATAAAATAAAAAAATAAATTAAAACAATAAAAGTAATCTAAAGGACTGCACATGCCTGACAGGTTAGCCCACAAAGAAGCTGTAGATCTACTATCTAGAGCAAAGAAGATTTTTGACTCAAAGCCAAAGAACAGTCCCACCATGATACAGTACTCTCCTGTAGGGGGATGGGCTGCTTCGACCAGAAGTGGGTCCAATTTCCTGAAAATATTCAAATGGCTATCAAGGGTCACTAATTGAACAGTTTTTTGGGAGAAATTCATGCATCAGTAAGAAGCTGGGTTTTCAAATAGTAGGCCCCTGGCTCCAAAAGAGCCAAAGAAGTTGTTAGAAATATAGATTACTGAACCATTCCTGAAATTCTGGTTGGCCCATCTTTAGATGGGGCCCAAGGCAAGATTTCTATTCTTTCTAAATAAACTATTTGTTCTGAGGTAATTACAGATTCACATGCACTTGCATAAAGTAATAGAGAAAACTTTGTACTATTTACCCAGTTTTCTCTAATGGTTACATCTTACAAAGTACAGTATAATATCACAATCAAGATATTGGTACTGATACAGCCAAGAAATAAATATGTTTCCATCCACAGTATTACCCAGAGTTATCCCTTTATAGCCACACACTTTTCTTTCGCTCTAATCTACTCTTTAGTCCATGGAAACTAGGATATACTCCATACGTATAACTTCATCCTTTTAAGAATATTGTATATATGGAAACTTCTAGTGTGTTACTTTATTTTTTTAAATTTTATTTTGAAGAGAAAAAATAGAATAATATTTCAAAACGACGTAATAGTAGGGTAACAATGGTTAATACATTACGTATTGTTATCTTTAAATTAGTTACTCAGGGTACAAGATATCAGCATTCAATTGTTCAAGCATTATTAGCACAAACCTTTCTTTTCAATGAACTAAGCAAAATTAGTAGTGTATCTATCTTAACTATCATATATATATATATATATATATATATATATATATATATATATATATAGTTTTTTTCTTTTCCCTTCTTTCTTTTCCACATTTGCCCCAACCCAGTTTCTCTTTCCTTTTGACCAGTTTCTTCCTGTTCTACCATATCTATTGTACATTTTGATTCTGATGGGCTTTCCTTTATAGGTGATTTGTCTCTTTTCTCTAACAGCTTTTAAGATTCTACTCTTGTGTTGAATTTCTGGAATCTTGACTATGATATGCCTGGCTGAAGATGTTTTTTGATCATGGCTAATTGGAGTTCTATAAGCCTCATTTATCTGAACATCAAATTCTTTTTCTCTACCAGGGAAATTCTCTGTGATAATGTCTGTGAACAGGGTTCTGATGTCATTTATGCTATCTCCTGCTTTTTCATTGACTCCAATTAGTCTTAAGTTATTCTTCTTTGCCTCATCCAGCAGCTGCTGGATTGATTTTTCATGATCCCTTGCTATTTTTAAGAATTCTTTCTTTTCATGATCACTAATTGCAAGCCTGTCTTCTATATCTGAGGTCCTGTCCTCACATTGGCTTAATCTGCTACAAATACTTTCAATGGAATTTTTGTTCTCCTGGATATCTGCTTGAATCTGCCTTATGGATTCCATTTCTTTCCTATGCTGAGCGTTCATGGTTTCCATCACTTTCTTAAGCTCTTCTATTTTTTTGTCTGTATCTGCTCTAGCATCCTTAAGCATGGTCTTCATTGTGGACATTATCTCTGTAGTTATCCACGAAATTATTTCTGATTTAATTTTTTCCAGAGCCTCATTCAGTTGCTTTGTTGTTACCACTTCAGAGATGTCAGGTGGGTGGCTTTCAGATTGTCCCACCTCATTGCCCCCTAGATTTGCCTTTGGTGAATTGGATGTGTGGGGTTGCATCTTGTTTAAGTGTCGTCTCATTTTCTTTTCTTTCTTTAGTTTAATTCCTGGGGTGATGTTTGTAAATTGCCTATGGTAGGTTGCTTTATTGCTAGTATTTAAAACCCTTAGGAGATGACTACTTCTCGGTGGTATCTTCCAGGTGTAGCTTATTTTTGGGTTTTGAGCCTGCTGCAAGATTCTACCTCTTCAATTTGTTGGACATGAGAGGTTGCTGCCTGTTTGGCCCAGTCCTTGGTTCTTTGGTACTGTGCCGCAGTATTTTCTGTGACACTTAGTCAATCTCCGTCATGGAATACCAGGAAGAAAAGCTGTTTAGAACAATTGTGTCACTTTTGGCTAAAATGGTACCAAAAGCATCAAACACAGCCTAGAAAATGACAGACTGAGCTAACCAGTTATTTGCCACTTTTAACCGTATAAAGTAGATTTGTGGTTATATAACAAAATCTAAAACAAACCAGAAAAATTGTATGCAGTATACAAGTCCTTAATATGTCAATTTTGCCCTCAGGAGTTTAAATTTAAGAAGAGTTAAGGAGGAAATAGAGAATTGGAAGAAGAGGAAGGAATTAGATGTAAGGCTGGAGGACCAAGAGGGATCCTGCTAATATTGGGAAACTGGTGCAGAAGACTGGTCGGAAATAGAGAAGGAAGGGATACAAGGAAGAACAGATCAGAACCACAATCACAAAGAGGTTAGAAGCTCTGTTTACACTCATATAAAAACAAGATCAAACAATGAAGGAAAGAAAAGACAAAAACAAAGACAAAAAAAACAAACAAATAAACAAACAAACAAAAAAAAACACCACCACCAGAACAAAAAACAAACAAGAGAGGAAAAAAAAAAAAGTTCACTTCCAGGGTTGTCTCTTGCTGTAGACACTGTGTGGAGACAGAGTCCCGTTCAGTGTGGATCTGTCCCGACAAGCCAGTAGCAGCATTTCCGTGGGTTAGTGAATAATCTCAGCACTTTCTGGCGGAGACCAGATTCATTCGGCCTGCCGCTGCCAGCGCATGTTCCACGGTCCCAGCCCTGCTGAAGCCATTGATGGAGCAGCAGCCACACTGAGTTGCGAGTTCATCTGTCCCCCACACAATGGCGCCCAGCCAATCACTCTCTCGTGGGACAGCTGAGCGTCAGCAGCCATCGCCAGCCAGTGCAGTCCTTCATGCCACTTCTCTGCACCGCCACGTCTCGTGTTCCTCCACGGAGGCCCCCGTGGGCGTCGGCAGTCACCATGTCTGCAGGTTTGAGCCTCTTCTGTCGCGCCCCAGTCCTGACCCAGGGATAAGGCGCCGGGGGCCACCTCCTTCTTCTTTGTTGAGGTTTCTCTCTTCACTCTCTCCGTGGGCCCCGAACTGCACTTCAGATCCTTCCTGGGTCCAGGGGAACCACTTCCCTCTTTCTTGTCCTCCCAGGAGCCACTATATCTCAGTGTCTATAGGCAACACACAGAGGCTAGCTGTCTGCTTCTCAACAGTCCGCCATCTTCTCTCCCCTTCTCCTAGTGTGTTACTTTAGAAATGGGCTTTTTTCACTCAGCATAATTCTCCAGAGATTCATCCAAGTTGACACATGTATCAATCGTTCATTCCTTTGAACTGTCAATAGTATTCCATGACATAGATGTGCCACAGTGTGTTTAACCATTGATTTGGTGAAAGATATCCAGGTTGTTTCCAGGTTTGGATCATTCTAGATGAAGCAGCTATAAACACTCATGTGAAGATTTGCATGGAAATATTAAGCCTTTCATGTCTTTGGTACTTAGGAGTAAAATTGCTGGGTCATATGGTAGTTGCATGTTTAGTTTTTCAATAAACTGCAAGATTATTTTCTGTGGAGGACCACCTGGATGGCTCTCCTTGAAAGAAGAGCAATTATCTCCATTTCGGCTGAACCTGGCCCTATTTCCATGTATTGATATGTACAGAGCTGGCTAGGACGTTTCCTTATCCCTTCAATTGGCTTTAAGCAATGCAAATCGGTCCAGCTGAGGTCATGTTGTGTAGTCTTTGAAGCAAAGCAACAGGTCTGTGTTTCCCCGCCTATTTGGCGCCCAAAAGATGGTTGAGCCTAGTGGGATGGAGAGCCGTGCTCCACGCTGTTGGCTGGGATCGAGCCTTGAGTAAGAGACTATGACTTTCCAGGGCATAGAAATTACACATCAGAGCTGAAGCACTGACCCCAAAACATTAGATACTACCTTGAATTGTGTTATGCAGATTACTCCTTCTGCGTCTCCTTCCCTCTGCACATTGCAAAGGTGATTTCAGGCCACCTACCTAGCACAGCTCATGGTACTCACAGACTTCCCACCACTCTTACAGTCACTCATCCCCGAGCCACAACCCTCCTCGAGAACTAATAAAACCGAAGTTTGGCCCTGAGTTGAGGCCTTTGTTCTGGTAACCATCACTCTGGTTGGACTCAGGACCCCCTTGGCTCCCCACAACTATAGATATATCTTAATGTCTTTATTCTTGCTGTGGATTGCATTGGAAGTGGTAGATTGGAATTAACTAGTTAGAATTCCAATAACTCTCTTGGGATTACAAATATAACTTCCTGGACTGTGACAAGGACTGGGAAGGGCTCTCTATAATTTTCCCTAATTGTTGTGCCATTTTATATTCCTATCAACAATGTACAAGTGATCCAGTTTCACCACATTTATTGCCAGCATTTGGTGGAATCATTTTTTGGGGGTCCATTTTGTTAGGTATGTGGCAATAATCCATCATAGCTTTAATTTATATTTCTATAATAGCTAATATTGAAAATCCTTTTATATTCTTATTTGACATATGAATCCTCTTTGGTTAAGTGTATATTCCTTTATCCATTTTTAAATTTAATAGTTTTGGGGTTTTTTTGGCTAAATTAGTTCTTTGTTGGACATGTGGTTTACAAACATTTTCTTGTCTGTGACATGTCTTCACATCCTCTTAACAAGGATTTTTATACAGAAAAAAATTTCTACTTTGATAAAGTCCAATTTATTAGTTATCTCATTATGGATGATGTTTTTTTTTTTTGTGGGTACCGGGGGGTCGACCTCAGGACCTTGCGTGCCAACAGGCACCCATGCCGCTGAGCGATATCACCGGCCCCTTTTTCATATGTGGGTTCCGGGAGTCGAACTCGGGTCCTCGCGCCTGCAAGGCAGGCACTTACGCCGCTGAGCCATCTCACCGGCCCATGGATGATGTTCTTGATGTCAAGTCTAAGAATGGTTTGCCTAACTCCAAATTCTACAGATTTTCTCCCATTTTTTTCCTCAAAGGTATAAGTTCTATATCTTATATTTAATTCTGTGATCCATTATGCGTTAATTTTTATATAAGGTATGAGTTTTAGGCCAAGGTTCATATCGTTGCCTCTGGATGTTTAATTGATTTAGCACCAGTTTTTGAAAAGGCTATCTTTCCTCTATTGAATTGCTTTTGAACCTTTGTAAAAAATCATTTTGGCATATTTGTATTGTCTGTTTCTGGGTTTTCTATTTTGTTGCATTTTTATATATGTGTTTACCCTCTGCCTCTATTATTCAGTCTTAATTACTGTAGTTAAATAATAAGTCTTAAAATCATGTAAAAAAATTCCTCCCACACTATTCTTTTTATTCTGGTTCTTTTGCTTTTCTTTATACATTTTAGAATAATCTTGCCTATATCTACAAAAATCATGCTGTGATTTTGGTAGAATGTTTTTACCAATTTGGGGAGAATTAACATTTTTATTATTTTATACCTTGCAATCCATGACACAATATATTTCTCCATTTGTTTACATCCTCTTTGATTTTTTTTTTATCATCAGCCTTGTGTACTTTTCAGCATACAAGTCCTGTACATATTTACATTTACACTTAAGTATCTTTCTCATATGTATATATTATAAATGGTTTTACACTTCAAATTTTTTTGTCTATGTGTTCATTGCTAGTACATATAAATACAACCTACTTTTTATATTGACCCTGAAGATAATGTAACTAATTTTCGTGTGTTGTAACTTGTATGTTTGTATGTTATAATTTGTATTTTTGTCTATTGACCCTCCTGATTGCAACTTTATTAAAATCATTTATTAATCCTAAGATATTTTTGGCAGATTCCTAGGATTTTCTATATTGACATTCATGTCATTTGCAAATAGGAATATTTTATTTCTTCCTTTCCAATCTGTATGTTTATTTCCATTTCTTGCCTCATTCTTCCAACACTATGCTGAATAAGAGAGGAGAAAACAGATGTCCTTGCCTTGTTTCTGATCTTAAAGGGAAAGTGTATAATATTAGTCTACTAAGGCTGTGCTATAACTTGGCTCTTAAACGGTTCCTAAAGGCCCACAGATTAAAGGCTTCGTCCTCAAGGTGGTGCTATTGGCAGATGGTAAAGCCTCTAGGAGGTGGGGCTTAGTAGGAGGTCTTTAGGTCACTGGAGATGTGCTCCCGAGGGGGATTGTGGGATCCTAGTCCCTTCCTTTCTCTATTTTGCTTCCTGGCCATGAAGCAAGCTGGTTTGCTTCACCATATGCTCCCCGCCACTACCATCTGTTACTCTTATTAGAGGTCTAAAAGGAATGACTTGGCCTGATTGTAGACTGGAACCTTTAAAATCCTGAGCTAAAAATAAAAATTTTCTCCTTACAAGTTGATTATCTCAGGTATTTATTACAGTAATAAAAAGCTAACAGGCTGCCATGGCAAAATGTCACAGGCGAGGTGGCTTAAACAACAGAATTTTGTCTTCTCATAGTTCTGGAAGCTGGAACACCAAGATCAAGGTGTTGGCTTGATTTCCTCTGAGACCTCTCTCCGTGATTTGTAGAAGGCCACCATTGTGCTGATTCTTCATGAGTCTTCACCATGATCTCTCTCTGCACCTTGAATCTCTTTTGTTTGTGATGATACCACTTAGATGGGATTAAGGCCACTGTAACAGCCTCATTTTAACATTATTATCTCTTCAGTAATATATGTCTTTTCTGCAGTTTTCCTTTTAAGTTATGCTACAGGTTTATTGATTTTATTGAGATTTTCGAAGAACCAGTTCTTTGGCTCATTCATTTTTCTCTGTTGTTTTTCTTTTTTAGCTTTACTGAGGTATAACTGACATATAAAATTGTATATATTTAAAGTATAAAATGTGATAACTTGAACCAGGTGGGCAGCACACACACTGATTACAGAGTGTCCCAACACTCTGGGAGACTGAGCCCAGAGGATCATAAATTCAAGCCCATTCTGGATAACTTAGCAAGAACCTATCTCAATTTAAAATATGAAAAAAAGGGGCTGGTGAGATAGCTCAGCAGCATAAGCGCCTGCCTGGCAAGCGTGAGGTCCTGAGTTCGACTCCCGATACCCACATAAAGGAAAAAAGGGGCCGGTGATATCGCTCAGTGGCACAAGCACTTGTTGGCAAGCGCGAGATCCTGAGGTTGACTCCCAGTACCCATATTAAAAAAAAAAAAAAAAAAAAAAAAAAAAAAAAAAATATATATATATATATATATATATATATATATATAAAGGAGGATGGACATGTAACTCAATGTGATGGCCTTGGGTTCAATCCCCAATACTGCAAAAAAAAAAAAAAAAAAAAAGAAGTGATGATTTGATGAATGTATACTTTATAAAATGATTACCACATCAATTTAATAAACACAACCATCACCTCACACAGTTGTTTCTATGTATGCATGTGTGTGAGAGAATAATTAAGATCTAATCTCTTTAGCAAATTTCAAGTATATATTATCATTAGCTATAATCTTCATTTGTACATTATCTCATCAAAATGTATTAATCTTATAACTCAAAGTTGGCATCCTTAGCCCAACATCCCTCCATGTCCCACACCTCTAACCATTCTACTCTCTGTTTCTACAAGTTCAACTTTATTTTTTATTTTTAGTCACTCTTCTAGATTTTATAGACTGGTTTTAGTAAGGAAAGACCTTCACTGTTACGGTGTGTGTAAGAGACAATGCTAGGATGGGGCATGGATTTGTTGTAGTTTCTGTTTATATTTTTAGAATTATTTATTTAAATAAGCTTTCTGCCCCTTTTTTCTCTTTCTCTTCTTCTTAAGCTCTCATAATGCCTGTATAGGGCCACTTGACAATGTCCTTTAATTTAGGTAGACTTTCTTCCTCTTTTTCTTTGTTTTTTTTTTTTTTTCCCTCTTTTCTTGTCTTACTAGGTGCATTTTAATGACCTGTCTTTGAGTTCACGGATTCTTTCCTTTGCTTGCTCAAGTTGAGTACTGATGGCTCTCTTAAATTTTTCATTTCATTATTTGTGTTCTTCCAATCTGAATTTCTATGTGATTCTTATGACTTCTATCTTTCTGTTGAGCTTTTAATTTTGTTTATGTATTGCTTTTCTGATTTATTGAGAGATCTATCTGTGTTCTGTTCTGGCTCACTGAGCTTCCTTAAAACAATTTTTTTTCATTCTTTATCCAGCAATTCATAAAGCTCTGCTTCTCTTGGGTTTGTTACTGTAAAATTTTTGTGTTCCTTTGGTCATGTCATGTGTCCTCAAATTTTGTGTTTCTTGTGGCCTTGCATTGAAGTCTCCACATTTTTTTTTTTTTGTGGGTACCGGGGGGTCGACCCCAGGACCTCGCGCCCCAACAGGCACCCATGCCGCTGAGCGATATCACCGGCCCCTTTTTCGTATGTGGGTTCCGGGAGTCGAACTCGGGCCCTCGCGCTTGCAAGGCAGGCGCTTATGCCACTGAGCCATCTCACCGGCCCGAAGTCTCCACATTTAATGGAGCAGTCTTGCACATGTGCAGTGTCTTGCACATTTTACAGACTGGCCCTATCTTCACTATGAAGGGGTGTGTGTGTGTGTGAGAGAGAGAGAGATAGTGCTGGGGTGGTTTATGGATTTGCTATTGTTTCTGTTTATGAAGTCATTAATAGAACTGTCAGAGTGTGTGTTTACTATCAAAATAATTGGTAACATATGCTGGCTCATTTAAGTTTGAATCCTAAATGTGCCCAAAGGCCCACGTGTTAAAGATTTGGTTTCTAGCTTGGCAATATTGGGAGGTGGTAGAATCTTTCAGAGTGGGACATGTTAGGATCACTGGGGACATGCCCTCGAGAGAGACTGTGGGACCTCAGGCTCTTCTTTCTCTTTTTCACTCCCTCTCCATGATGTAAACAGATTTGTTCTACCTGTGGTCCCACCATGATGTTTCACTACAGGCCCAAAGCAATAAGGCAGGCATGTCTAACCCATGGCCCTAGAGTTACAAGCTGTTCTGGACAACTAGTAATGTTTCCCCACAAGAACATAACTTTTAACATTATTATATGATGTTTAGTGATATTTTTCATGACTCATTTGCACAGTCCTTGCGTGTGAACTGTGTAGGTAACAACTGAACACTGTGAAGGTGCATTGCAGTGCTAACCCCACTTCCTGTGCTGGCCACATGGAGTCAGTCCTAACAAAATATCTGTGTATCAGGTGCTACACGTGCTTGTGGACGTGGTGAGTAAAGCACAGCAATTACTGATAACAGTATTTCAACATACCTACACCTATGTGTGCCTGAGAAGACAGATGCTTATCATTATTAAGCAGGTGTATATGTGTTCTTGTTTAATTATTAAACTTGGGCTTGTCATGCTATTTTATAAAACAATTTAATAAATTAAAATATAAAAAATGGGGCCAGTGAGATGGCTCAGCGGCATAAGCGCCTGCCTGGCAAGTGCAAGGTCCTGAGGTCGACCCCCAGTACCCACACACACAAAAAAATGAAATAGAATAAAATATAAAAAATAAAGTTTTATTTATATAAATGTACTGTTTTATATGTTTTACATGTGACCCAAGGTAATTCCTCTTCAATCAGTGTGGTCCAGACAAGCCAAAATGTTGGACATACATGCAATAGAGCCAACCAGTCATGAACTGAAAGCTCTAAAACTGTAAGCCAAAATAACATTTTCTCTTATTAACTGGATTACATGAAGTATTTGTTATAACAGGAAGCTGACATATATATAAAAGAATGATGTAATATGCATGCTACCCCTTACTGAGTAAATATATTAATTTTATTTTGAAAGTTAAAACGTTAAAAATAGCAGCTTTTCTATTGAGAGATACCATGCAACATGCAGCATGTGAGAAGCCAGTGCTACAGATGGTAAAAAGAATTTACCAACAGTCAAGAGATATAGAAGAGCCGGTGAGATGGCTCAGCGGCGTAAGCGCCTGCCTTGCAAGCGCGAGGGCCCAAGTTCGAATCCCGGAACCCACATGCGAAAAAGGGGCCGGTGATATCGCTCAGCGGCACGGGTGCCTGTTGGTGCGTGAGGTCCTGAGGTCGACCCCCCGGTAGCCACAAAAAAAAAAAAGAGATATAGAAAAGTTAAGAGTTTATTGGTACACTGCAAGAGAGCAACAAATGAGTCCAAGAGGACCACACTGTCAGGGAGAAAGGCTGAGATTTTTTTTCTGTTTTATATTTTTAATTAATTTTATCGGTACACATAATGGTCACATTCATCATAGGGAATTTGTACCTGTACATAATATATCTTGATTCTTCTTTTTTTTCCATCCCCCCCTCCCCTCTCTTCAACCCTTCTTCCCCTCCCTATTTACAAAAGCTTTGTTTCCATTTTTTTTCCTTCTAATCTTTTTTTTTTTTTGGTTTTTTTTTTTTTTTTTTGTGGGTACCGGGGGTAGACCTCAGGACCTTGTGCACCAGCAGGCGCCCGTGCCACTGAGCGATATCACCGGCCCTTTTTTCGTATGTGGGTTCTGGGAGTCGAACTCGGGCCCTCGCGCTTGCCAGGCAGGTGCTTACGCCGCTGAGCCATCTTACTGGCCCCTCTTTTGGTTTTTTGAGACAAGGTTTCACTATGTAGCCCAGGCTGGCCTTGAACTCAGTATGTAGCCCAGGCTGGCCTCAAACTCGCAGTGATCCTCCTGCCTTAGCCTCCCGAGTACTGAGAATACATGTGTGTGCCACCACGCCCAGCTCTAGTCTCCTTTTTCACCTTTTCCCCTCCTTCCCTTCTCCCTCCCCTCTCCCTTGTTCCCCTTCCCATTTGAACACTTTCTTCCTACTTTCCAATATCTATCATCCATTTTGGTCTTTATTTGTGCTTTTGGTTTCTCACACAGGAGAAACAATGCAATATTTAAACACATGTGTCTGATTTATTTCACTTAAAATTATGATCCCAAGGTGCATCCATTTACCTAAAAATGTCTCAAGTTTATCCTTCTTTATAGCATAGTAGTGCTCCATTGTATATAAAAAACACATTTTCTTTATCCATTCATCCAATGATGGGCATCTAACCTGTTTTCAAGATTTATTACAAATTGTGCTGCTGTAAACATGGGTGTGCATATATTGCTGTGGTATGATGTTTTTAACTCTTCCAGGAAGATACCAAGAAGGGGAATAACTGGGTCAAATGGAACTTCCAGTTTTAGTTTTTTGAGGAATCTCCATACTGATTTCCACATTGGTTGCACCGATTTACACTCCCACCAACAGCAAAAAAGGGTTCTTCTTTCCCCACAGCTCCACCAGCATTATTTATTGGTTGATTTCTTGATGATAGCCATTGAAAGGCTGAGATTATTATATTTGATTTTAATGTAAGGAGGGATCTGGAAAAATCACCTCAGGAATGCTTTCAGCAGCTCATGGTGGTTCTATTGTTATCCATCTGAGTTCAGGATAGCTGGGCATTGAAGTAATGATCCGACAGGGTCCGGCACCCTTGGCATTGCTAGAAACAGTCCTTGAGGGTAAAATTAATTGACAAATATGTAAAGATTGGCTAATGTTAGTGGTCAAGGGTATCAGAATAAAATACATATATTTGTATTGGAAAGGAGCTTTTGATTTTATATTGGGATGGGGAAGAAATGGTATTATTTAAGATATGACAAGTGTTTAGATTATTCTTACTGATAGATGCGTAGTTTTTGTGCATAGTTTACAAGGTGGAAAGTTTGCGGGGGGCTGAACAGACCCTCGGATACCTGTTGGGGGGGTTGACGAGGACAAAAGAAAAAGACAAAGACAAGAATTTTAAAATTTGGGGCTGGTGACATAGCTCAGTGGCATGAGCGCCTGCCTGGCAAGCAAAAGGTCCTGAGTTCGACTCCCAGTACCCGCATATTAAAAAAAAAAAAAAAGAATTTTAAGATTCAAGGGGAGGAGGAGGAGACTTACTTCTAGTGAACAAACTCACCAACTTCCACGATCAACTTATTTTCATGAACCAGCAAGAAGCGCAGGGGGATGACATGGTTGAAGGAGATTTTGAAAAATGAGGAACAGGTGAAACTTCAAGGGAGGTAAAAGTTAAAAAGGGGACAATCCCTTCTCTACACTCAGATACCTGTACAAGTTAATAGGGAAATAGCTTTCTTTCTGTTGTCCTCAGCGGATGTTATCTTGCCCTGGGAGCTCTGTGGTCAGCATCTTGGCCCTCCACCAACCTTACACAACCCGGTCCCCAACAGAGTTAATGTTTTACTTCATTAAATTAGATTCATCACTCAGCTACAATGTGGCCTTTAATGAAACAATGGTAAAATAACCATGATTCCCCACAAGAGGGAATAAACATCAGTACCTTTTATTGTAATAAAACAGAAAAGTAACAGGTACTGTTACAGGATGTTGTGGTGCCCAGAGGTCCTTTCCACGCTCTTATTGTCCTGTTCAAAGAATTGGAAGGGACAACCAAAGAACATAAAAGCTTAACATTTATTAAAGGTAAAAGAAGAAGAAAAAGAAGTACTCTAAAGAAGTGCCCTGAAGAAAAGAGAAAAGAAAATACACCTGCATGCAGGTCGGGCTTCTACAAGAGTGGCACTGTCTTTTATATCCTCCTCTGACTTCAGATCTGGTCGGTCCCAAACAGGGCTCCGTAGCTGCTCTGCACATGCGTCCCAGCCATGATGGACAGGTCCCCGTGATTGACAGGTCATGCCTGATTGCTCTGCCGCCTTACTACGCCCTAAGCTCCTACCTCAGTATTGTCACTGGACAGGGTCCAAGAAGACCCCTCTGAAGTGGAGATGGGGACCTGAACTCAGTTGGGGCAGGTTCTTGAGGTATCATCACAGAAAAGCATTTCAGTATGCAGGCATAGGCTGATTTATTCGGCAAAGTACAAAAGTAAGAGAAAATGGGATGAGACAAGCTTGAGGAGCTGAAGGGGGCATAGCTCTGGTGGAGATTAGACTGGTCCATTAGCTGCACGACCAATTTCGAAGGGGTTGCTGAGTTGGATAGGGTCTGGTTGATCATTATCTCAGTTTTAGTTTTGCCAAGTGGCCCCGGAGAAGGGAACAAGAGGGCAATCTCTTAGTATCCCTAAAAGAACTGCTTCTGCAGGGAGCAGGGTCGGTCTTTCAGAGGCTCTGCCAGAATCCAAGGTGACTTCAGGTTTAGGGCAATGACTGGAGACTGATAGGTGCCCACTGTTAGTTGAATGGCCCTGTAAGTCTCATATCTTGTTATCATCTGTCTTGAAAGGAGATGAGATACTTACGTAAATTTAGGGCTAATCAACCTTAAGTTACTAGTGTTTAGACAGACACCCCCTGAATGATTAATATGCCATTATGCAGAGCTAAGAAGGGATCTGACTAAAGTTTTAAGGTCATAAAGGAGTCAAATATAAAATAAAGGCATAGATATTAAACTTTATTCTGCTTTTAGCTACTCATTGGGCATCTTTAGGCCCAAGTGAAAAGTCACTGCTTTTACCAAGAGCAGATTTTTAAGTCCCTACCTGCCTCAGAAAAAAAACAAATCAAGCTTTTGATGACTAACAGGTTAAGGGCCCAGGAGATTTTGTCCTCTGTCCATTTGTGATGATCCCCAACAGATTGATTGATTGATTGATTGATTGATTGATAACTTATTGATTTCTTGGAGATGATGTGGTGAGAGCATCCCAGCTTTTTTTGAGGTCAATAAGATTAACTGGCCAGACATGGTGGTGCATGCCGTAATCCCAGCACCTGGGAGGATTGGTGCTAGTTCAAGGCCAGCCTGGGCTACATAGCAAGACCCTGTCTCCAAAAAAGAAAAAAGAAAGAAACCCCCCTAAAAAAGATTAACTGGCAAAGTGAGGGGTAAGAAAGAGTACATACCACACTTTTAATGAATAACAATTTTTGGGTTAGGGCACAGAAGTACACCTGCCCTTTGTCCCCATGCAGGTCTCTAACTCTGTTACAGTACCATCGTCTTATTTTATAGAGCAAGAAGCTGATATTTAGACTATATGGCAACAAGCTAGTTGTGATTTTCAGTATTTTACAAGTTAAAAAAAGCTGGGCCTGGGGGTGCATACCTGTAATCCCAGCACTCAGGAGGCTGAGGCAAGAGGATTGCTGTGAGTTTGAGGCCAGCCTGAACTATACTGCAAGACTGTTATCTCAAAAAACAAAACAAAACAAAAAAACACACCTACACACAAACATTAAAAATTTTTTAAAGTTTCTCTGTATCTTTGTAATCTAGTTATTGACTAGAATGTAAAAGTTGCTCGTTAAATCTCCTTGAATATCATAACTCCAGTTCATAACAGCCTTGAGTAAAGTTAAGAATAAGTGAGTTTTGTGTTTTGAACTGTAGTTTTCTTGTAATCCTGTTACTGGAAAACTGGTAAAATTTTTGATATTTGAGATTAAAATTTTAGACAACAAAATTGGCTAATCAGGATCAAAGCAAAAAAGTGTTTCTTTTTTTTTTTTTTTTGTGGGTACCGGGGGGTCGACCTCAGGACCTTGTGCGCCAGCAGGCGCCCGTGCCGCTGAGCGATATCACCTGCCCCTTTTTCGTATGTGGGTTCCGGGAGTCGAATTCGGGCCCTCGTGCTTGCTGGGCAGGCGCTTAAGCCGCTGAGCCATCTCACCGGCCCAAAAAAGTGTTTCTTTTTGGAAATAAGTCACAAAACATGTTACTTAACTAATCCGTGGATTTTCATGAGAACTAATTCATGGTGATTTTTTGTTTGTTTGTTTGTTTGTTTTTGTTTCTTTGAGAAAGGGTTTAGCTATGCAGTACAGACTGGCCTAGAACTCACTTGGTAGCCCAGGCTGGCCTTGAACTCGCAGCAATCCTCCTGCTTCAGCTTCCTGAGTGCCGGGATTACAGGCATGCACCACCACACCCAGCTCATGGCGATTTTAAAATAAAGTCAACAATAATTGTTGACAGTTCAGCCACATATGAAGTATGGTGCCAGATACTGTTAGAGAATATAGACGTAGGTCCTGCTCTTCAGGTGATTACAATCTAGTGAAATACTATGTAGATCTATGGAAGGTAGCAAATGACTAGGGGGATCAATGAGTTAAGTTTACCAAAATTTTCTGTGGGAGATTTGTGGAGAAAGAATCACTTCAGATTGAACTTTAGGGAGATGGTGACAATTGAATCACGTTTTCAAGGGTATATGGATAGATAGAGGTAGAGGAGGGTGGGTATTCCAATCCTGGAAATTCTTTCCATTAGGGTCTTTTTATAGGAAGCTTATTTTTTTTGGTATTATCTGAGTTGTCCATGACCAAGCATACTGATATAAGGAGAAAACTGTTTTCTATCTGTCATTATTTTTTCTTTTTACCAAAATGGCCAGCTGACTGCAATGAATTGGGGGAAAGGAACAGCAGTCAAGAAATGAAAGAAGTTTAAAGATTAAAGAAAATCATCCTGGGAGACCTGATTGTGGTTGTGTTTAATGTTACATCTTAAATATGGATCAGGATGAAATTCATTCTTCTCACATCATACAATTTGCTACCAATTTGAAATAAAATAATTATCTCTCTTCTATCAAGTGTAACATATTTTAAAAGGGCTGCAGTACTCATTCTTCAAAAAAAAAATGAAGCAAGGGTATACAGAATTGTGCCAACCAGAGCTCAAGGCTATTAAGTGAGAAATTGTTCCGGTATGGCAATGATTAGCATTTAAGGAAAGAAGATAGACGATAATCACCAACCATTTGACAACTGCAATAAGTAGATTCAGAAAAAAAAAAGATCTAACACCTGGACAATTAAATTCCTAATAAGAAACTGACCACCCTCAACTATACTCTCTGTGAAGGAACACAATGAAGTCCATTTACCTAAGTTACACATTGTACAACCCCCTCCCAAGCTATTAAGTTCAAAGATGTAGTTTACCACCCTCCCAGGAAATACAGCTTTACGGATAAAGCCTTCTCAGCTCTCCACTCTACTCTATGCTAGCCGAGTTTTCATTCTAAGTGCTTGTTTCAGCATTTTGGAGAATCTTCTTCTCAACAGGACACTGGTATCTGAGCAGAATAGAAAATCGTTTCCATTTCCAGCTCAAAAGTGGTGTATTTACATAAGCTTTGCTTCCACTTAAATCTGTCTTAATCCTTAAGGATTTGGTAGTTGAAATTCAAAATGCATTTTTTAATAAATAAAAAAGAGAGAAAACAAACTGTACAGATGAAGAATTTTAACGAATCATTTTTAAAATGTTATCTTGCATAAAAACTGGTTTTAAGATCCTTGTTTGTGTTTTTCTTATAGAAGTTTGAAATAAAAATTAATATGTATGTACATTTGAAAGAGTGTAGAACAAGACACCCCAGACTATGCTGATTTGGCATATAAAGGAAATTGAGAACCAAGTCTTTATCCTAACTACCTAAAATAAAGCATACATTTTCCCCTTTGCTAAAAGAAATTTATATTTATAAAGGAAATTTATTTACTATACATTTCCGCCCCATCCCCTCCCATAATTTGCTTCTGGTGCCGCCGCCCCCACACCCTTGAAGCTCTTAACCCATATTTCTTTTTGTAATTCAGGTAAGTGTTAATCATTTGGTGGAATTACTATGTGCATGTACATAATTAAAATTATTTTTCTCTGTCAACCTGCTAACTGGGCTTCAACTATCTGAATTGGTTCATCTATCTGCCCTCAAGTGTATGGAAAAAGCCTACAAAAATAGAAAAACATGACAGTATTTTACTAATACTAGAATATGTTTGTGATACATAAATACATTCATCACGGGGTTGGTACATGTTCATATCCCATCTTAACCCTCTTTACTTCCCCTTTCCTTGCCCTCACAAATCCTTCCCTCCATCTCTAAATCCCCTTCCCATTTGCAAAAGGTCTATCTCCCTGTTTTCTATGATCTACCTTTTATTTTGCTCTTTAAATTATTTACACCTTGGGCTTTTCATATAACAGAAATCATGTAATATTTAAACTTCTGTGTCTGATCTTTTTCACTAAGCATTATGGTCTCAATGTACATCCATTTTCCTACAATGAATGCAAATTTGTTCTTCTTTACAGATGAGTGCAGCAATACTTTGGTTCACATATGCTTCTATTTGCAAATAATTTAGTTTTCAAACAAAAGCATTGGACAAAATTTTGCTTCTGTTCACAAACTCCACATTGAGTGACAAACACAACAATGGCTGTCTTCCCCCAAATCATACAACAAATTAAATTTGTAAGCCGAGACACCACTGTACTACTTCATTATATATATATGCCACATTTTCTTTATTGATTTATCTGGTGATGGACATACTGGCTGCTTCCAAGATTTAGCTATTATTAGTAGTGCTGCTATAAACATGGGTATGCATGTATCACTCTAATATGATTGATGTCTTTAACTCTTTTGGGAAAATACCTAGATGGAGAATGGCTCAGTCAAATGGGATTCCTAATTTTAGTCTTTTGAGGAATTTCCATACTGATTTCAGTAGGGGTTGTACTAGTTTACCCTCCCACCAACAATGTAGAAGTGTCCCATCCTCTCTCCACAACACACACACAACCGTGCCAGCATTTGCTGTGTTTAGAGTTCTTGATGATAGGAGTAAGATGGAATTTCAGTCTTCTTTTAGTTTGCATTTTTCTGATGGCCAAAGATATTGAACATATTTTCATGTTATTTATTGTCCATTTGTATTTGTTTTTCAGATAAGTGTTTATCAATTTCAGTTGCCTGTTTTTTTTTTTTTTTTTTTTATGGGGGTACAGGGAGTCGAAGTCAGGACCTCGCTCTTGCCAGGCAGGCGCTTGTGCCGCTGAGCTGTATCACCGGCCCAGTTGCCTTTTTTTTATTAAGTCTCTTATTTGGAGGGGTCTAATTCTTTTAAGTTCTCTATATATTCTAGACATTAGTCCTCTGTCTGAGGAGTAGCTGGCAAAATTTTTTTCCTATTCTGTAGGTTGTCTCTTCACTGCATTGTTTCCTTTGCTCTGTAGAAGCTTTTAACTTTGATATGATCCCATTTGTTGATGCTTCATGTCATTTCTTGTGCAATTATGGTTTTGTTCAGAAAGTCCTTGCTATGCCAATGTCTTCAAAAGTTTTACCTATTTTATCTTTCAGTAGATTGTTTCTGTGTTAATATCTAGGTCTTTAATTCATCTTGATTTTATGTTAGTTCATGGTCAGAGATATGGGTCTAGATTCATTCTTCTGCATGTGGATAGCCAGTTTTCCCCTCACCATTTGTTGAATATCTTTTCTTCAGCATGTGTTTTTGGCTCCTTTGTCAAAAATTGGATGTCTGAGTGTGCCTGGATTTGCTTCTGCATCCTCTGCTCCATTGATCCTCACGTCTATTTTTGTGCCTGTAACATACTGTTTTCATCATGGTAGCTTTGTAATATAGCTTGAGATCCAGGATCATGATGCCTTCTGCCTTGCTCTTGTTGCCCAGGATTGCTTTTGCCATTCTAGGTCTCTTGTTCCATTGTAAATTTTAGGATTATTTTTTCTAGTTCTGTGAATAGGGCTGTTGGTATTTTCACTGGGATTGCATTAAATCCATATATCCGTTTTGGTAATATGGCCATTTTGATGAAATGGGTTGTGCCTATCCAGGAACAGGGGATGACTTTCCATTTTCTGGTGTCTTCTTCAATCTCCTTTTTCAGAGTTCTATAGTTTCAGAGTTCTAGTTATTTATTTTGTTTCAAGCTACTGTGAATGTTGTTTTCTTGATTTCATTCTCATTGCATTCATTTCATTGTTGGTGTACAGGAATATCACTGATTTTTGCATGTTGGTTTTGTATCCTGCTTCTTTGCTGAATTTGTTTATTAGCTCTAGGAGTCTTTTGGTAGAAGTTTTTGGGATCTTTTATGTACAGAATCATGGCATCTGTGAATAAGGACAGTTTGACTTCTTCATTTCCTATATGTATCTTTTGATTTCTTTCTCTTGCCTGATAGCTCTGGCTAAAATTTCAAGTATTATATTGAACAGGAGTGGTGAGACTGGACAACCTTGTCTTATTCCTGATTTAGTGGAAAAGCTTTCATTTTTTTCTCATTTAGTATGATGTTGGCCGTAGGTTCGTCATAAATGCTTTTATCAGATTGAGAAAAAATCCTATGCCTATTTTTCCTCAGGGTTTTTAATCATGAATGGATGTTGGATTTTGTCAAAGCCTTTTTTGTGTACATTGATATGGTCATGTGGTTTTTGACCTTGCATCTATTTGCGTGATGTATAACATTTATTGATTTACGTATATTGAACAACCTTTGCATCCCGAAGACGAAGCCAACTTGGTCATGATGTATAATCTTTTCATTAATTTGTTGCACTCTGTTTGCCAGCATCTTGTGAAGGATTTTTGCATCTATGTTCTTTAAAGAGATTGACCTGTACTTTTCTTTTTTTGTTAAGCCCTCGTCTGGTTTTGTTATGAGGGTAATGATAGCTTCTAGGAAAAAATTTGAAAGTCCTTCCCTTTCAATTTCATTGAAGAGTTTGAAGAGTATTGACGATAGATCTTCCCTAAGTTCTTGTAGAATTTAGTGGTGAATCCACTGAATCCTGGGCTTTTCTTAGTTGATAGGTTTTTGTTACTGCTTCAATATCATTGTCTGTTATTGGAATGTTTGTGCTTTTCATATCTTCTTGGTTCAGTTTTAGTAATACATATGCATCTAGAAATCTGTCCATTTTTTCTAGATTCCCCAGTTTATTAGAGTACAGTTTTTCGAAGTTGTTACTTATAATCCTCTGGATTTTGTGGATGTCTGTTGTGATTTAGCCTTTCTCATTTCTAGTTGGATTGACATAAGTTGTTTTCTTTCCTTCTTTTGGTAAGTTTGGCTAACAGTTTGTCTATTTTGTTTATCGTTTCAAAGAACCAGCTCTTTGATTCATTAATTCTTTGTATTGCTTTTTTAAGTCTTAATTCATTAATTTCCACTCTTATTTTTATAATTTCTTCCTTGTACTAATTTTGGAGTTGTTCTTGTTTTTTTAGGACCTTAATGTGCATAATTAGGTTATTTGGGCTCTCTCTGCTTTTGTCATGTGGATATTTACAGATGTACTCTTTCCTCTTAGAAATGCTTTCATTATGTTGCATAAGTTCTGGCATGTTGTACTGGAATTATCATTTGATTCTAGGAAATGTTTGATTTCTTCTGTGAACCATTTATTATTCAAGAGTATATTGCTAAATCTCCATGTGTTTACATAACTTCTGTGGTATCTTTTGCCATTATTTTCTAGTTTCATTGTTCTGAGATCTGTTAATATGTATGGGATAATTTTGATTCTTTTGTATTTATGTAAGTAAGCTTTATGTGATCTATTTTGGAGAAAATTTTGTGTGCTGCTGAGAGAATGTGTATTTTGTTGCTCTTGAGTCCAACGTTCTGGAGATATCTTATTAAGTCCATTTGTTTGAAAGTGTGGTTCAACTCTGATATTTCTTTGTTGATTTATTGTCTATTTCATCTATTTGTGAAAGCGGGGAATTGACGTCCCCCACTATGGTTGTGTTGATGCTTATCTCATCTTTTACATCCAGCAGCATTTGTTTTATGAAGTTGGGTTCACCAGTATTTGGTACATATATATTTACAGTTGTTATTTCTTACTGTTGAATTGCTCCCTTTACGAGTATGTAGTGACATTTTTTGTCTCTCCTTCAGTTTTGGCTTGAAGTCTACTTTGTCTGAAAATATGACAGCTACTCCTGCTTGCTTTTGGGCTCTTGTTATATGAAAAATTATTTTCAATCCTTTTATTTTTAGTCTATATACTTCTTTAAAGATTAAGTGTGTTTATTGTATGCAGTATTTTCTTTTTTGATCCAATCTGCCAATATGTTTCTCTTGTTTGAGGAGCTGAGACCATTTACATTGAGAGTTGTTACTGAAATGTATTGACTGATGCTTATCATTGTGTTTCTTTTCTGTTGTTGATTTTTTTGCTTAACCACTCACCCTGCCTGCTGTATTCATTTCAGGAGGCCCTTTGGTGTTGATGTCTTCATTATCTCTGCCTAGGATATCCTTGAGTATTTTTTATAGTGCTAGTTTTGTGGTTATGAATTGCTTAATGTGCTATTTGTTCTTGAGGGTCCTAATTTCTCCATGAATTTTGAAAACTTGTTTTTCAGGATATATTAATCTGGGTTGAAAGTTGCTTTCTTTTAGGGCTTAAAGAACTTCCCTCCAGGCTTTCCTGAGTTGTAAGATTTATGATGAGAAATCTGCAATAATTCTAATAGGTTTACTTATTAGATTTGTTGTTTTTCTCTAACAGCTTTTAAAATTCTATCCTTCTGTTGCACTTCTGGGCTTTTGACTATGATGTGTTATGAAAAAGTTATTTTCTTATCATGGTCATTTACAGTTCTATTTTACAGCTTCCCTTACTGTGTGTTGAATTCTTTCCACATATTTGGAAAGTTTTCAACCATGATTTTGTAAACAGATTTTTTATGCCATTTTACTATCTTCTAGTTTTTCTCTAATTCCAATTGTCCCTAAGTTAGTCTTTGTATCATCTAGCTGTTGTTGGATCCAATTCTCATGATCTCTTTTTTGTTTTTAAGGTATGGTATCTCTGAGTATATGGTCACCTGCATCTGCCCTATCTTCTAGTTCTGACAGTTTTTCCCCACATTTGTCACTTCTGCTCCCCATACTTTCAAAAGAACTTTTTATCTCCTAGATTTGTTTGCTGTATTCTTTGCTAAGCTGGTCATGCATATTTTGTATCATTTTGGTTAGCTCAGCTAGCTTTTTATTTGTGTCTTTTTAAGCTCACAGATCATTTTGTTAAGCCCCGTTATCTGTTTAGTTACACTGTCTTTGAGCTCACACAGCACCTTATTGATATGACTTTTGGTTTGTTCCTTTCTTCTTTTATCACTTCGTACAATTCAGTCATTTTGGTTTTTTATTTCATTCCAATGGATGCCCACTGAATCAACTTTGGGGAGTTAGGAGTTTTGGGAAGCATTTCATTGCCTTGTTTTCCCCTGTGTCTTTTTGTGTGTGTGCTGAGGGTTGAGGACCAATTAGAGTGGGAAGACTTTGTTGCTAGTATGGAGATCTTTTAGTTAGTATTTCCCAGTGATGTGGTCTTGGCTTTATTTGCATTTTGGTATTTGTCTCCTCTTTGACCTATTTAATTTAATATGATCATACCCAGTCACTGTGTTGCAAGAAGAGAACCCCTATTCATTATATTAATGTCAAGAGATTCAACATACATCAATCATAAAACTTGTTTTAACAATTTCATCCTTTCACTAATGTTCCATAGAGACTATAATATACTGCTACTAGCGTGTTAGATTGGAGCGTGGTAGGAGGGGGTAAGGCAAAAGGAAGAGAAAAGGGAAGGGAGTAAATCAGTAAGAAGAGAAGGAAAGAAGAGAAATATCAACAGATAAAAAACACAGGAGATTGAACTCTGTTGAAATTTCTTTTTTCTTCTGCGATTTTAATTTAAGGTTGCAGGTTTGGGTTTCTCTTTATTAGTACGTGGTTGCAGTACATGCATTTTACAATCATTTTGGGGAGTTGGTACATATACATAATACAGCTTTTTGGTGACTTTCTTTTTTTAAGCCCCTTCCCTCTCCCTCCCTCCTCCGCTAGTTCCCCTTTCCCTCTTTTCATTCTTGTTGCTATTACTCTTAGTTCATGTTTATGACATATAATGTCTACATTCATTGACGTTTTTTTTTTTTTTTTTGTGGGTACCAGAGGTCGACCTCAGGACCTCGTGCGCCAGCAGGCGCCCATGCCGCTGAGTGATATCACTGGCCCTTTTTTCGTATGTGGGTTCCAGGAGTCGAACTCAGGACCTCACGCTTGCCAGGCAGGCGCTTATGCGGCTGAGCCATCTCACCGGCCCATCATTGAGGTTATTAAGACCTTGTACATGACATATCTTCTCTATTTCTCCATCTCCTCACACATTGCCCTTGGTCCCCTGCACCCCTTTCCACCTGCAAGAGATCCATCCCTTTGTTTTGTTGTATCCTTCCCTTTTCTCTTGGTTTGTATTTTGCCTTACTGAGATGAGAGATACCATATGGTATTCAAGTTTATGTGTCTGATTTATTTCACTCAACGTTATATTTTCTAGGTGCATCCATTTTCTTACAAATGTCTTAAATTTGTCCTTCTTTGTAGAAGAGTAGTATTTCATTTTATATAGATACCACATTTTCTTTATCCAATCAACTGTTGATGGGTATATGGGCTGTTTCTAGGATTTTGATATTATGAATCGTGCTTCTATAAACACTGGTATGCATGTATCACTGTAATATGATGTCTTAAGCTCTTTGGGGAAGATATGTGGAAGGGGGATAGCTGAGTCACATAGAATTTTTAATTGTTGGAATAATTTTATAGCTAGAGTGAAGGGCTAGTGTTGAGGGGTTTGAACAAATATTTGTGGGATTGGTAGAAAGGATACAGAAGAAAGGAAGTGAAATTGGAGATTAAGGAATGTGCTAAGAATGTTGGAATCTGCTAATATGTTGGTGGTTATCTTATGTTTGGATCCTCTATATGCAATTTGGTGAGGGTTACAATGACTTTCCATGAAAGGTACTATTTACATTAAAGCACTGGTTAATTCTTATTCTCCTTTGCACATATACATACACTTCATATATATTCTAGATGAAAGAAGAAAGGAAGAGAGGGAAGATATGGGAATAAGAGAGAGGAAAAGAGAAGATAAAACAAGAGAGGCGAAAAAAGAAACACACCTTCCAACCAAAATTCCCACCTGGTTGCAGAGACATGAAATCTAAGTGTCTTCACAGTTCCTTTTTTTTTTTTTTTTTTTTTTAATGTGGGTACCAGGAGTTGACCTCAGGACCTTGCGCTTGCCAGCAAGCGCTTGTGCTGCTGAGCATTATCACTGGCCCTTTTTTTCCTTTGTGTGGGTACCAGGAGTCGAACTCAGGACCTCGTGTTTGCTGGGCAGGCGCTTATGCTGCTGAGCTATCCCACCAGCCCCATGGTTCCTTTTATATTTCAGTGTGAGCTCAACTAGTGATCTCTTTCCCCCAGGCTCACACACAGGGAAGCTTTGACCTGTAAGGGGGTCTGGATGGATTTCTGGGCCTGACACCATCCTGTTCCTCTGCCCTCCTCCAAGCATCACTGTGACAAGTTATTTCTCACCCTTCTCAGTTGCAGTCCAGTTCACTTTGCCTTCTACTGCTGGTCCCTGACCCCCACCTCCCCTGTGTGATTTGCTCAATTGTCTGCCCATGAGCAAGGAAGCTTGTTGATCTGGATGACCCTGTGTGCACTCCTCCCCACTGCAAGCCACACTCTGGATGTGGCTAACTGTAGGCCTTTGCTTCTGTCCCAAGATCTGACCCCCAGTTAATTCAAGGAGGTGCAGTGTGGTTGGCCCAGCACCCATTTCTCCACTGACTTCCACCAAGGCCCTCTCCATCCCTGCTCCCTTCCCTGCATGGCAAATCCCACAGCCACTTCTGCATTCTCTCTCCACAAGCCTTTTGCTAAGCATGCCACTGGATGCCCTCTGGCCAGGACTTTCCATCTGTAATCCTTCCCCATTCACTCTCCCAAGCTTCACCTCCAACTTGGTGGAGCCTCAGTGCCCACTGTGTCCAGCAGTTGGGTGATGGGCAGTGAGCAGAATGTCACGTGGGCACAACACTCCTGGTGTTTAGAAGAATGGGAGTGCCTATTCCTGGGCCAGTTTGGTCTCTTACTTCCCCAGGGTCTTGCCACATGGAGGCTGGCTGCTTGCATAGTCCCTAAGCTGCAGTTTTCTTAGAATTCAGGTCTGGAGCCCTTTCTCAAACACCGCTTGCCAGCTGTGTTTCTCTGATGCCCTGGTTTGTAAATATTTCGCTTCCTCTGTTCCTTTTCCCGGTGGAGAGGGTAGAAAGGTTTAATTTCAGAGGCTTGGTCGCTGCTAAAGTGCAGGCTTCCTCCCATAGAGCATTAGATGCTCTCCCAAGATGATGCGTGCGCCAAACCTGGGGTGTAATGGGTACTATGATTCAGGAGCAGTCTGGCTTTCCTTTGTAAACCTCCCCGATACTACTGGATTTGGGCCTGGTGAGTTTATCTTTCCATTTGCCTTCCCCTATCTGGCTTTCCTACCCCCATTTTAGTCTCCCTGTATTTTTGTGGTGCTTGTCTCAGAGCCTTCCTCACTCACTGCTGCCACTTAGCCATGATGGAACTCCAACTACGAGCAAATTTATCCTGGAAATTTCCCAGCTGGCGCCTGACACTGTATTACCCAGGCTGCTTCTAGCTTGAATAAAAAAGTAGTTTGTAAATTTAGTTCTATAGTGAAATAAGGAAGCTTATTCTCAGGGTCACAAAGTAAAAGAAGAGTGGAAAATCATGCAAACAGATCATGTAAAATCTAGGTTTAATGCTGGTAGGGAGGAAAGGTATACTTTTCTTACCCTTTGGAAGAGTCATGTCCAACAATGGTGTAACAAGACAGATTAGAAATGGAAAAGCAAAACAAATTAATAAAAAATTTAAATGACACAGGAACCTTCAGACTGAAGACCCAAAACCAGAGAAGTCTATTTTTAAGCTTAGGTTTGATGAAGGATGGACAGTCGTGTAGAAATGTAATTGGACAAACTGTTATGATGTAATGATTTACTGATAATAGACTGATAGGGAGAACCCAACAGGTCTTGTCCAGACATTTTGTCCTGTGCAGCATTTCTCTTTCCCCCTCCCCAGCCCCAAATATGGGGGCAGGATCCTTCTGGAATGCACATCATTAAGGAGAAGAAGAGAGTGACTTCATGGTTTTACAGCTTGCTTTGGGAGAGAATTCTAGTTTCTGACTCACCATGTTAGTCAGTCTGATTTTGGTGACTTTCTGGAAGAAAAAGGGGTGGGAGGCAGGAGGATAGGTCAGGGAGCCCTTGCTTCTAAAGTTCTTGTGTTCAAAATACTCAGCAAGCCAAAGTGCAGTATTTTGGGGTTCAGAGCCTCAACAATGCTCTCTCCATTTGCAGTAAAATGATAGCTCATCTAGTCCTCATTAGGAGCTGCTGAGTTGGTAGGTAGAGTGAATAACATTGATGCTCTCACCAAACCCCTTTTCACATATTTGAATTTTCTTTTGCCTGTAACATCCAGCCCCTCCAGTTTTTCCTGGGCTGCTAAAGACTTTGCTGGCAATGCAGAGAGCAAGAGGGCTCAGGAATTACATTCTCCTCTCAACAGTTCAGGGGTATGGAAGTATGAAAGCCGTAGGCTCCCTGCCTCAGGAGTTCCTTAATTTACTCAGGCTGGAGCCAACCCTGGCTAAATGTGCCAGTGTGTGCCTTCCTTCTTCCTGCCCTTACTTTCCCTCTTCCCTAGAGATGTCTTCTGTGTGCACTACCTTAATAAATCACATGCACTTGAATCCTCAAAACCTCACCTTGGGGTCTACTTCTGGAGAAATACACTTAAAACAGAGGGGCAGACGTTATTGTTTTTTTTACTTTAATCAATAAACACATATTGACTACCTGCATGTAAGAGAAGCAGAGAAGAGCGTTCTAAGCAGAGAAAACAGAAAAAAGGCATGGAACGCCGTGCAAGAGAATTAATGTCTACAATAATCTAGATCTCTCCAACAATTTCCATACATACACACTTTGATCGTGTATTTTAATTTTACATGAAATTAGTTTTCAGGCTTCCAACCAAATAACTTTTCTAATGATGTTTGATTCATTTGTTTTTCTTCTCTCCTGGCTTATATAAGGAAAAGAGAAGGTAATGAAAGAGGAAGCCAATAGGAAGGAAGGTTTTCTTCCACCTTCGTCTTCTAGTACCCTTTACTGGCAGATTTTAAACAAGCAGCAGCTGGAAAAGAGACATGGTTTGTAATGTACCAGTCCCAGTGTCATAAGAATGTAGAAGGGTGACTTTGGAACTGAAAAATTAATATCTGGTACACATTCATATTTTATACAAATTTATTCAATATGAAATACTTTTTCTTATGCTTCTAATTAAATTTTAAAGGTATTTCCACTCACTTTTCTTTTCCGGATCATATGAAATGTGAGATAACAATATAGGTAATTTTAAATAATAAATCTAACCAATAAGTATTTGAGCATCCATAAAGAGCATTACTTTGGGCCTGAGAGATTTATAGTATCGAGTGTCTATTATGTGTGGGCAATGCATTAAGCACAACGATGAAAAGATACAGTACCTTCTGTTCTCATGGGAATTTTAAAAAGAAGTATTTTTTAACACTATGTTTTTAGTAAAAAGCGTAGATTGTGAACATTAGCACTAACATAAATTTCTGTGGCATTTACTGGTTATGAAATATAAATAACTCATTTTGCTACAAAGGAATACCTCAAGGGAAGACTTATTACTACCATTTCTACCATGCAACTGAGTGTTCTAATTTCATCCAATGGCATAAAACTGTTATCAGAATATCATTTGCAACCTACTTGACAGATAATCTTAAAATCATCCAGAAAACATGAACTAATCTTCAAGATTTTAGAAACATGTGTTTGCCTATGGTGGGTAATGTTTAAAAATACACTGTGAAATAGACCAATTCATTACCATGATGTAGGTTTTCCTATCCTATTTAAACACAAGATGATACAAGAGATTCATGCTTTATCCCGTAATACTTTCCATTTTATTATCTTCCCCCTTTTTAGACGGGAGTCTTGCTATGTTGCCTAGGCTGCCTTAAACTTGTGATTCTCCTACCTCAGCCTCCTGAGTAGCTGGAATTATAGGCACATTCCAACATGGCATCTGTCTTCCTTTTCCGTTTTTTTTTTTTTAATGGGGGTACCGGGAGTTGAACTCAGGACCTTGCACTTGCCAGCAGGCGCTTATGCCGCTGAGCTATCTCACTGGCCCTTTTTTTTTTTTTCCCCAAACAATAAGAACAACACAAATTACAATCCCTTAAACAACCTGGGAAACAAGCAAGTTTGTTTTCTGAATAAGTATTAAATATTAGCTAGTAATTCAGAGTCTCAGTCACTTTCACTTGAATATATTTTATTTAGAATGCAGCACTAACAGCATGATGATAGACTTTTACTCACAAATGTGTACCAGGCAGCACACAATCTTTAAAATGTGTTACTTTTCACAAGTAATTTTAAGTATAGCATCATTTGGTACTAGAGTCAAAGACGACATTTAGATTCCTCAACTTTGGGGCATTTAGTAACATCAAAATGATTGTCTAGTCATGCTGAGGAAAGAAATTCAAAAGCAGTTTCTTTTTCTTCTGCCAGTTCCTTTGCAGTAAGATCCATCTGCTCACGTGAGAAATCATTAACAGGGAGACCTTCAACAAACTTCCAGGTCTTATTCTGTTTGAAAATAAGAGATTTACAATGAAACTACAATTGATCTTCCAGCAAGCAACAACCTAGAATGAATTCATGTCTAGAGGTGTACCACTTTAAAATCTGATTTCAAAATAAGTCAATAAGGGCCGGTGAGATAGCTCAATGGGATAAGCGCCTGCTGGCAAGCGCGAGGTCCTGAGTTCGACTCCCGGTACCCACATAAGAAAAAAGGGCCGGTGATATCGCTCAGCAGCACGGGCGCCTGCTGGCGCGTGAGGTCCTGAGTTTGACCCCTGGTACCCACAAAAAAACAAAAAAAAAGTAAATAATCCAGATTTATTTTTTTCAGTGCTGGGGATCAAACCCAGGGCCCTTGTGCATGAAGTTAAGCACTCTACCCTAGGCACACCTTTAGCCAGGAATCCAAATCTTAATTAACAGATAATTCTGTATAAAAAGTCAACATTTGAATCTAATATCCATCAAATCTTGAAAAACTCTATAAAAACTACTGACATTAGTAAGGTTATAATAAAGAGCAACTACTGATAATCACTGCATCATTTAGAAATAAGATACGATTTTCAGATATCTGATATTAGAGAAGTAACAATATATCTCAGTGGGAAGAATTGAATCTTGCTTTCCAGATTAATTTCAATCTTTCGATGAATTGAAGTTGTGACAGACATAAAAAACAAAACCGAGAAAAAGTGTTTAATGTAGTCAAAGACTAAATTTCTAAGCCAAATTATTCCATTTTTGAGAAAAACATATAATGACTTTCCCACCTTAAAACACCTTACCTTGATTACAACAGGGAATGAATAGAGCAGGTCATCAGGAATACCATAGGAGTTGCCATCAGAGATGACGCCCATGGACACGAACTCTCCCTGGAAAAAAAAAAAAGTTATACATTCTCACAGTGCACGGGGATTAGTTTACCAACCAACACATGAACTAATAAAATTAAACCAGGTGACTTTCTTACTATGTGCATAACTTCATTACTGTAAAGGAATGATGACCAACACCTGGTATTTCCATGACAAGATCACTTTCATGCATTTTATCTCATTCTACTCTTCCAAATTATCTGTGAAGTAGGCCGGAGAAACATAATCCTTATTATAAACATGAGGAAACTGGCCCAAAGCTGGTGTGAAGGAGAAAACGGTTTTCCATATAAAATCTCACTTAATCCTCAACATTGTGTGATATCATGTAACAGATGACAAAACAGCTCAGAAAAGTTAAGTAACTTTCTGAAGGTTACTTGGTTTGTAGACAGCTGAGCTGGGAAATAACCTAATTGACTTGACTGCGAAGGAACAGTGGCTTGTGCACATCCCTGAGCCCTCACCTCTGGGGTTCCAAACCAGATGTCTCTGATGTGGTCTGCGATGGCTTTTGCAGCAGACATCGCACTGGACAGTTTCCGAGCTTTGATGACAGCGGCGCCACGCTGCTGCACAGTCTGGGTGGAAGCAGGCAGAGGCAGCGGTGTTACTTGATTATGCTAGCAAAATTTTCATCAGTTCCAAGTTGACCCTGAGGTGAAAGGCTACAACCATAGCTTAATGTCTCCTTCAAAATCGTACAACTACCCAATGCTGACCTTACTAACCTAATTCACTTATAAGCACCAATCTTTTTGAGGAGAGAAAAGTACAAACTCCCATAGGATATTTAACATACTTTATACAAAGAAATGGATCTAGGTTAAAAAAAATAAAACAAAACAAAACAAACAAAAAAAGCCAGATGAGGGGGCCGGTGAGATGGCTCAGCGGTGTACGCGCCTGCCTGGCAAGCGCGAGGGCCCGAGTTTGACTCCCGGAACCCACATACGAAAAAAGGGCCGGTGATATCGCTCAGCGGCACGGGCGTCTGCTGGCGCACGAGGTCCTGAGGTCGACCCCCGGTACCCACAAAAAAAAAAAAAAAAAGCCAGATGAATGGGGGGGTCCAATTTTTCCCACTTCAGCATGTCTCTCCAGGGTTCTTTATGCTTGGCTGTTACGTTGACTCACAGACTTTTCTTACCGTGATGAAGTCTCCCTTGAGCCAACTGTCATCTTTCAGAGCTTCATAAACACCGATTTCCTTTCCATGCAATTTCACTTTGGCATGGTTGACATCTGGATATTGAGTTGAGGAATGGTTTCCCCAGATGATGACATTCTTTACATCATCAGCAGTCACACCAAGTTTAAGAGCAATCTAATCCAGTTTAAGAGAAATATACTAATTAGACAAATGACTTTTATCTCGAATTGTGACCTGTTTGAAAAAATTCCTTAAGAAAAAATGAAAAAGCTTCTGAAGGTTTTTTTTTTGAGACAGCGTCTCACTTTGTAGAGCAGACTGGCCTTGAACTCACTGCGATCCTCCTGCCTCAGCCTTCCAAGTGCTGGGATTATAGGTGTGCGCCACCACACCCAGCATGCTTCTGAAATTTTAAGAGGATATTAAGAATCACACTGATTTATAAAAAATGCAAATTTCATTGCTTGGTAATTGCATAAAACGGCTTCGCAGTGTTAATGAAACATTTTTGGGTAGAATTTTTAAGTAGAATATCAAAGAGCACAGACCATCTGACAATTTGCGATTAACTTATTAGTATAGTAGATTTATCATATATAAAGTACTAAGAGGTTAACATTTCTTGAGTACATAAATGTGATCTTTGTTTTGTTGATAATGCTTACATTATCCTTGGCTTTTCTGAGAAATCAGGTGTTTTAGGTACTCTCCCCATATTTAGGTTAAATTTTTATAATGCAGCAATACAAATCAATTTTCAATTGATCTTATATATGAAATTTTGGAGTAGGAAGAGACTTACATTGCCAAAGAATGACCCCACTTGATAGGTTAAGACACTGAAGAAAGAGGTTAAATATAATAACTTACACATATGTGTATCCATCTATCTATATACATGCACCTTGACTTATGATGCAGTTATATTCTGAAATTATTTTACGTTGGAAATAATTTAAATTGTAATGAATTTAATACACCTAATCTAGTGAACATCATACAAATGTGCTCTAAACATTTAGCTTACAATTGGGCAAAATCATCCTAACACAAAGCCTACTTTATAATAAATTGTTAAATATATTATTTAAAAATATTTATAGATTTTTGAAGATGCATATCTGTATCACCTTGGGCAAGTAACCCAAGATACTTTTAAGCAAGAACTTAAGAGCTCATAACCACTCTGAATGTCAGATTCAACTACTCAAAAGTAAAATGAAGAAAAAGTGCCTCTAGGCCTCTCCTCCCCACAAGTCTCCTCGGTGTCCCTTACTTGCTTTGTTCATGCTGCCTACTCCCCTCTTGCTCCTTTGATCTCTTTCACTAATCTAGTTCTGTCTGGACAGCAAAGGCCAGGTACTTTGCACTCAACAGATGTCATTTTATCATTCATGTTACAGCTAGTCTAAATTAACATGCACCCAGGATAACTGTTCCTTGATTCCTAGACACTTTTCATGTCTGTCACATAGATCTGTTAAGGACTTTGACTAATTCCCCAGCCCTAGTAATTTTCTTCCCTCTCACACCAGCCAACTGGTATCACTGTCAAATTACCTCGTCAGCAGACATACATATGCTCTGGTTTGCAAATACACAGGGGAGTTCTGCAGGTGATAAACAGTTACTAGGCAGCTAAGACTTCCAAGTTTTAAAACAAGTTATGTAAAACCAGTCAACATTCATGTAAGAAAAAATTATCTTTTGGTTTATTATTTTCTCACTGGATAAAAAACTTTTATAAGGGGCAGAAACTGCTTCTTCAAAAACTCCCTAAAAGCTCTCTGTGCCAGAATGACATGTTGAAACAGTGCCTAACCAGGGCCTGTGAAGAATGTGAATGCATGCCAGAAGGGATGGTTAAAGTCTGATGAGATAGCTTTTCCCCTCTTGGCTCATTCATGACTTTTGCCCTCCAGAGAAAAACCATTTCAGGCCCTGGGACAAAACAGCACTCGGTAATACCTCTGGAAGCAGAATATTCCAATGTCTGCCTCCAACAAAACCTCAGATGAAACAACAAAAAGAGATGTCAGTGTTGTCATCTCTTATCCCCTGTAAGAACTAAGTAACTAACAAAACAGCAATGAAGAATTGACAATTGCAACTCATACAACATCTTGCCTCCAGTCATTCAAATGAACTCCCTCCCCACTCCTTCCCCAGATTCTGCTCACAGAGTAAAGCTTCTTGGGGAAATATCTGTAGTATTTTGCTACCCAATGACCTTCTAAATTAACTGGAATGTTGAGGGAGATATTCCTAAGGTGTGGCTCTTTTCAACTTCAGGCTGTGTATCTCTTAATAAAAACAGAATTGACAACCATAAGAGCAGTTAACTTTTACTGTATGAGTACATGACAGGTACCAAACTAATAACTTAAAATGGATCTTATTTCATAACAACTCTTTGAGGTCGATATAATTATTATTCTGTTTTATAGCTTGACTATGCTTTCTCAAGGCCACACGGCCAGTAAGTAGATTAGGTCTCCTGATTCCATTATGTGAGAACTGCACAGGGGTTTGTTTTGAGTCAGGCAAATCTAGGAGGCTCCATCATTTATTAGCTATATGATTTAGAGCAGGTTCCCTGACCTCTCTGGGCCCCAGGTTTCCTACCTGTAAAACAAGGATAATAATGAGATATCTCTTATAATTATTATAAAAACTAAACAAAAGATTATATATAAGGCATTCAGCTTACAGTAGAAGCTTAACAAATATAAATTCTTTTCTCTATTACTGGGCATTCAGGAGTTGAAAAGTTAATTCTTAGTTTAAGATGGTGGTTTTTCAACTTTGACCTCATGCCATCTTCTGGTTAAAAAGCTTTCTTGAAACTAAATAATAGAAGAAAAGCACTATACTCAAAGGCCTACGTGGCAGTGATGACCCGAGCATGAAGAGGGATGGCCAGAAAAGTGCTAGGGAAAAGGAAAGAGGCTATGTCTGAGAACTAAACCTTTCACCTGACTTCCAAGGGCACCATGACCAGTTAGAGCTGAGAAATCCTAGGAAATGAGCCTGCATGCATGGCCCGGTTTCTAAATTTATGAAAAGCTATTGTTAATTTCCTGGTCCCTGACTTCTTGGCATATTTGCCTGAGGTTCTAAGAGGTAAGGAAAATCATAACAATTTAAAGCTTAGTTCTTAAGTAGTGAAAATAGGAAATTTATGGACACATATATAATATTATAATGATATAAAATTGAAAACTAAATAAATATAATATTAAAATAAAAATTTGCTTGATTGCTTAGCTGCAGGGAAAAAGCAGAAAAACCCAAGTACACAAAACTCAAATCTTTCATTTTATAATCTCACATATCTAAAAAAATTAAATTATGTAGTATCAAGTGAATTATTTATACTAGTAACTAATGCTAACTTCCAAGAGAATATCAATAACTCCATTTAATTATCCTTTGCAATTAAAATATAGTGAAAGACAAAATTAAGTATGAAGTTCAGCTTCTGGTCCTTAGAACAGATTTAAAGATTGTCTAATACACTTAATAATAATTTACCTTTAATTTAATAAAAGGAATGGTTTCCTACTACAGAAAAACAAAAAAACAAAACAAAACAAAAAACCAGAAAAAGGATTCACTGATTTTAAAAGCATTTTAAAGCTGAATTTTTAAGATTTTTAAAAGGCATTTTTCTTACTTGAGATTTAGCTCTGTTGTGATCCAAACGAGTCAGGCAACTGAAGTTCTCCTTCGGGATGGACGGAGCTGACTTAGAGGCAGTCAGGCAGTTGGTATTCGCTGGATTTCCCACAACGATGACCTAGGATGCATGGGAGGCACAGAAGTTAAGAACTGTATTCTTACTAAGTAAATTATCTTAGAATTCGACTGAAAAATGTGCAATAGGCAGATTACATACAAAGTTTATAAGAGATAAATATATACAAATATATATATATAAATATATAAGAAAATCCATTGTAGCATGCAGGTTTTTATCATCCTTTCTAAAAACTTTGTTTGCTTGTCTTGTGTTTGGTGTGACTAATGAAAACATTTTTTGATAGAGCTGTTTTACATTTATAAATCATTTGCCATTTAGCAATGTTTAGATACATGTCTATTTTGTTTTTGTGCCAAAACAGAGCCAGAGTATTTACCTACCTACCCCTCCACACACACTCACAAATTCAAACAAAAAACCCCAAGTAATTTAAGGTTCTATCTCACAGTTTGATTCATTCATATAATCTTCCTTCTATTTGGGTTTATTTTAGAACAATTTGTGTCTATGATTAATAAGTATTCCTCAAATGTGCCTCATCCTAAGAATTTCCTGTGCTCTTTGCTAAAATACAGATTGCCACCCCTCTCTCCTCCCAGATCTAATGAGCTAATGTTCAGCAGAAAACACTTCAGGTTATTTTTGTATTGGGAAGGTTTAGTCAGCACTGAATTATAACATGGTATAGGAGATCCTATACATGACTTTTAAGTTATATGTATTTTTATTAAAATGATAATTAAAAAAATCTTATTTTGAAATACAGTCAAAATTTACAGAAAAGCTACAAGCATATCATAAAGACTGATTCCCATTATCACTTTCTCTAGATTCTCTCTCTCTATACACACACACTTTAATCTTTTTATGGGCTCATTTGAGAAGCTGTAGCTAAGATAGTACACTTCATTGACCCTAAGTACTCCAGTGTCGATGAGTATTTCTTCCAAACAAGGACACTCTGTAGTGGTGGGAGTACTGTGCAAACAGTACCACAAATCTAGGCAGCCTGGATTTTAGCAGTTTGAACAGCCTTGTAATCTTCTACATGGGCCGGTGAGATGGCTCAGCGGCGTAAGCGCCTGCCTTGCAAGCGCGAGGGCCCGAGTTCGACTCCCGGAACCCACATACGAAAAAGGGGCCGGTGATATCGCTCAGTGGCACGGGTGCCTGTTGGCGCGCGAGGTCCTGAGGTCGTCCCCCTGGTACCCACAAAAAAAAAAAAAAAAAAATAATCTTCTACAAAGAAACCTGAGGATTTCTACTCAACACGTTTTTATTATTTCCTGTTAATGACTACAGAAAATAAAAACAATTTAAAATGAAGTCTATAGAAAGCAAAACTGTTTGTCAGACTATCTCCTTCCACAATCACCTATACAACTCTAAATGTCTGAACAAGTATTTCCACATAGAAAAAAATGACCAGAAAGTTCTGTGTCTTTTTAAGTTTAAGAACCAATACTAAATTTCTGTGTCATAGTAGCGATCAAATTTTTTTGAGCACTTATGCTTATAGATTTCTGTACTTAGAGAAAAAGATCTGGAAAGGGAGATGTATATTTATTGAACATTGCTAGAATTGGAAAAAAAATGGGGCAAACAATTTTCTTTTCACTTGAATGCTTAAAGCACAAGTTTCAAATTGAAGTAATGAAAAACCTAACAAAATACGGTATTGGTTACCTTAACTGACTTTTTGGCATATTTATCCAAGGCTGCACCCTGGTTTTTGAAGATTTTTACATTTGCTTTCAGTAAATCTTTCCTCTCCATGCCTTCCCTTCTCGGCATGGAGCCCACAAGAACAGCCACATCCAGGTCTTTGAAGGCAACTTCTTCTTTATCTGTCGCGATAACATCTGTGGACAATATGCAGAACTACTTAAATACCCAAGTCTGAAGTTTTATTTGTCACATTGAATCTAGTCATTCATTCTTAAACTCTGTAGCAAATTGTTTACTATTACATCTCATAATGATAGACCTTTCCGGCACATATCGTCAGTAGAAGTGTCAACAAATTCATTTTCCTATTTCAATAATTGTTTCAATTCAAAAATTCTTTTTATCTTTCCTAATCCTATATGGTGCAAGGTATAACTTTCAAAGCAACATTCGTTATTCACATTTATTACCACAGATAACACAAAAGAGCAACTCATTCACCGAATCTTTAAATTGTATTTACTTCAAGGTCTAACATATCAATCACGAATTTAAAAATAGTAAATGTTTATTGAGTAGTGTGCCAGGGATAATGCAAAGAGAGTTATATTATTAGAAATTTAATCTTCACATTTTACAGACGAAGACACTGAGTTTTAAAGAGATTAGCTACCACCATGATAAGACAGTAAGGTTGTAATTCCAGTCTGTCAGTCCAGAGTTCAAGTACTTTGCCACAATATCAGTCTAATAAGCACACACAACTTGCTTTTTGATTAAAGAATGTATATCTTTGCTCTCCTTTGTTGACTGTATCAAAAAGGCCATGACTGCTATTCAGCATATTATTGGTAAATTTTTAGGTCAGGGAATTTGTGTCAGTCAGGCTTTTTAAGTCCCTCACTGGGCATAAGCAGGAACACCAGTGAGGACACAAATACACATCATCTTCCCAGTCACACACCCATACCTGCTGAACTTTCCCTTCACTGCCATATTCGTAGCTACCAGAGGACAAGCTGGCTCCTTTAAAAACAGTAAAGGGGACTCAATAGAGAGGGATGCAAATGGGAAAAAGCAACAGAGGAAGTTCATTTGGAAAAGAGTTGTGTGTATGGAAAGGGAGCTGGCAGAAAAGTTGAGGCCCAGTCACATATCCTTTTATAGAACTATGCAACCAAATGACTTAGATGATAGAGCTTCTCTCCTAGTAAATGTTTATTGAACAGATAAATGAATTTCAAGGAAGGTTTTTCTTGGGAGATAAATATATTATATTGTTTTCTGCAAATTTCTACAAGAGTTATCATTAATTAATCTTTACCAAAAGAAAAAGACCACAATCAAAGTATAGCTAAAGAAAACTATTCAAGTTAGTTTACAATCTGACCTGATATTTTAACAAAGTTTTCAATCAAATTTAAGACTTCTATGTTACATTTGAATAATAGTTCAGCAATTCTCAAAGGTACTTAGTTGAACTCTTGAGGGTTTTTTTTTCGAAATAGGTAGTGCACAGTTAGGCCAATTTATACTATATCTCATCTTGGCAGATGGAATGGACCATACAAAAATGACCAACCAACTTCTAGGACATATGGCCCAGGAGGGCATCCTTTAGAATTGAAAATGTTTTCTATTATAGGATGCTACTATTAGCATTTAAATAGACTTTAAAAAACAATACAATATACACAATCTCAGTTATGTAATCCTTGTGCAATATTTTACCTAATTAGTAAAATAAACTAGATAGATATGTTGAGGAAAAAACAGCCATTTACTTGACACTGACTGTTTCTCATGTTTACCCTTATTCCTGGTATGCATGTTAAACAGTAGTTCAAAAACAAAAATAGTTTTATGAAATAATTTATAATTGGGAGTCTTTAGACATAATAGGATACTATAAAATCCTTCCTCTCCAACTCACCTTTCAAGAGGGGGAGGGCACAGTCCTGCAGTTCCATTAGGACCCCATCCAGAACACCCATCATGGGAGTGATATCTAACAGCACAAGAACTATAGGCTGCCAAAAAGCAAGGACAGCATCTGTCAGTGTAGGTCATGTCATTTACCACAAAAATGTCCTTTCGCAGTTTTTGTTTATATGCATAAAATTCCCATTAATTGATGGTAATAAATACTTTAAGAGCTCAGGTATCTAACACTATGCCACTTTTAGATGACTGACATCTCTGGTTGCACCAAGTTAACAAAGTGCATAGAAGAGTTCTGATTTGCAAACTGTTTTCAGTGCCTGGAGGGATGCATATAAATACCGTACCAGCTTTCATTTATAGCAATGTGCCTATTACATTTATCGGGACTAATCAACCCTTCACCACTTCATGATTTATTTGCCACTAAATACAGAGTTTTATTAATGACATTCTCACACTAATGGCAAGATTTAGAGACATGCCCCTACCTGGTCTTTACCAAAGACAGATCCATTTCCAATGCTGTACAACAGTGAATATGCAATTTGACCAGCTGCTCCAGTCACAAGGACTCTGATTGGCTCAGACTGTAAAGAGAGAGATCCATTCAGATTGCATTAAAAGTGTTATTTTATCATAGGGATTCAGGATTTTAATAAGACAAGCATGTACATTAAAAAAAAAATGCAAAATTTAAAAATCTCTTCACATTAGTTTAGTAGAAAACTCACTCACTGACTTGTTCTAGGAAATACGGTATGCACAACTTACAGAACATGTGTCCTTCAGCTGCATATTTTATGTGGTGTTATTTAACTCACTCTACAAGGTGCACAAAGTGTTATCCTGTATTTTCTACATGATCTTATCCATCTTTTTAAGGATATTTTATTACTGAAACAGGCCTAACAATGTTGATGTATGCATTACATGGTTACATTGAAGGGGGAAAGTTAAAATTTTAAATAGAATCCTGTCCAGGATGACTGCCAAGACCAAGTGGACATGTCCGGCAGGCCCGATAACAGAAGGCTTCTTCCTTTGTATAAATCCGTCTTTGGTGCCCTTGTGTAACTGATGGCCTTACAATGTAACTTGAAATGTAACAGGGCATTTTTCCCTTTCTATAACCCATGCTTTGTATAACTGATAGCTTTATGATGTAACCTGAAATGTTTAAACTCATTCAGCAACCCATGATGTCACCTGACCCTCCAATCATAAGCATCAAATCTGCCTATGTACCTCCCTCCTCACTTTCCCTTTAAAAGCCCCAAAACCCCGCCGGGCAGGGCTCTGGCTCTTTAGGAGAGAGCCTAGTCAGAAGACCACTGGTGTAACAAACTGCCTCAACCTCCTCAGTGCCGTTTCTTCCCGTGTTTGGCCTGTTTTCCGCAACAATACCAACCCTAGACAGCCAGGAGAGCCTTACAAATCCTTATTATGAAAATCCCCCACTCTTATCTGCTCACTAGACTCCTTCACACCAGCCTGAGGAGCAACAGTGGTTAAAACTTTCCATTTACACTGAGCCAAACTTTAAAGAAAAACAAAACAAAACAAAACAAAACAAAAACATTAACTACCTGAGAGGAAAAGTAAGCCTTTTTTTAAGGAAAAAAAAAAAAAGGTAATATCTGGATTACAATAAATTATAAGTAACAAGAGCAACATGTAGGGAGAGTTGACAACCTGATTCCAAAGGAAATTTATTTTGAAAGGATGGGAACACATATGAAGACCATAACAGTTGTAATATTGAGAAGTAGCCTTACAGATTCAACAGACTCAGAAAAAGACACAAGAAGAAAAATATTGAGATTTAAAGTGATGAGCCTGAGTCATTCAAATAAGGTTGAATTAAGCTCAGAGAAATTTAAACCACAGAATCAAGGTGAACTTTTTCTTTTCTCAACAACGTTGGGTACATGTGGCTCTACTCTGTCACCTCTATCCCTTCCTGTATGGAGAAATGGCCAATTGAATTGACTGGGGGGACTAGCAGTGTTTGATTTGTTTTTATTTAAAATTCTATCTTCCAGATGAGTCATGCATCTGAAATAGAAAGAGGATAGATGACCTTGAAGGATCCTTCTAACCTTTTAACCCTAAGCGCTGAGGTCTGCAGCACTCAGCAACATGGTATTGAAAGAAATCAAAGGGAAAAAGATAATATCAGGAAAGAAGTATCAATTGTTACACAAAAATAAATGTATCTGGGCATGGTGGCACACGCCTGTCATCCCAGCACTTGGGAGGCTGACACAGGAGGATCGCTGTGAGTTTGAGGCCAGCCTGGGTTACACAGTGAGTCCAAGGCCAACCTGAACTACACAGCGAGACCCTGTGTCAAAAAAAAAAAAAAAAATCAAAAAAATCAAAAAAATCTGACCATAGTAGACTATATGTGCACTTCTTCCTCAGAGATGTGACCAGCATGGGAATAGAAAACAAATCTCCTGTGAAAACTACAGAGAAAGTTTCTTCCTGAACTTCTGGGTCTCTTCATCTTTTCGGCAACTTCCTCAGCTCTTCAAATCCCCAAATACACAAAATATGTTAATTTCCTAAGTAAGTCAGTTTTAATACATATTTATATGCCAAAAGAATCTAGATTTATAAAAAGCACTAAATGTTAATGTATATGGTTATTTTTTATAATGCTAAACTACATGGTATTTGTATTCTGATCTGTCGTATTTATAGAAAAACCTTAAATGGCCTATACATGTTTTTTATTTGTCATTTTCCTCTCTCCCTTGAAGTCAAGTAGGGTAGATAAGGAAAAGGAAAGGAAATAGAGGAATAAATTATTCCTCCTTCTCCTTCTGAATGCAAGGTCTTCAAGGCTGTGAGCTCATCTGTTGTATTTTATTTTTTGGGGGGGGTCTATTTTATTTACAGTTGTATCTGAACTAACTAGAATACCTGACACATAGTTGGACCTCAAATATTTGCTAAAGAAATAGCTGGATCTTGAAAATACTACTACCCTAAAGATAGAAATATGTAAGAGTTATTTGAAAGTATATTGAACATGTGTTTAAAAAATTTTAAAAGATACTTATTCATACATACTTGCATTGAGAAGACTGGAAACTTCGGTACCATAAGTAATAGTTTATGGTATTAAGCATAAACTATTTCACTAATTCTAAGTTACAGTTTTATCAATCAACTGATAAACTTATTTAATTCATGCATGAAACAATATATCTTTGAATTCCTATCAGGTACTTGGTACTATTTTAGGCCAGGGAATCCATTAGTGAACCTTCTGAATTTAGAAAAGGGATAAGCCAATTCTCTAAAATGGGGCTAGAGGCACTAGAGGTTAGTAATGAAAGAGATGGCCTTTGGAGCCAAACTTTTCTAGGGTCATGTCCTGGTTCCAGACCTCATTAACTGTATACTCTTGGCAAGTTACTTAACATCTCTGTATTGTTTCCACAGAGTAAAATAGCAGGTCCAACAAATCGCAGTTTTAAGGACAGAGATTAGTTCACACACAAAGCACAAAGAACAGCATGAAGCAAATATTACAGTTATAGGTTTCTGTCACCACATAATCTTCCTCTAAGGATTCTTTTTTCTTTGTTTTCTTTCCTGTTTTTGGAGACAGGGTCTTGCTAAGTTGCCCAGGCTGGTCTTAAACTTGCAATTCTCCTGCCTTGGTCTTCTGAATAGCTGGGATTAGGCTCCTCTAAGGATTCTTAGAGCCAATGGCTTTCTGTTCATATGTCTATTACTCTCTACAAGACTCTGAAGAATCCTGACAGGAATCTCGCTTTGACTCAGATCTTTGACTCATATATCGTTCAACAAATATTTGTCTAATGAATGAAAGTAAGGGTAAAGAAAAACAAACACACTGTACTTCAATGTAAGTAAGCTAGATTACAAAATGAGGAGGAAAACACAGAGCTCTATCTATAAAGCTTAACCTCTCAGAAAGTCAAGTAGATGACTAGAACAGAATAATGCAGTCAATTTTAGCTACTAAAAATGTGTCCATAGTACTTCTTTAGTGCAGGGCTTGTGGCCAACCACAATCTGCTAATTCCACCAGCAGTTTCCTTCTGCCTCTTTGGGCTAATTCTTTTCATAGGTAGGTAATTTTATCTTGTTAAAGCATAGTATGAAGCCTAATTAGTACACGAATGATAATGGAATAGGTAGAGGAAGCATGTATTTGGTTCTTACTGTTCTTTTGCAACGCTGCAGTTGAAAAGCAGGAAGGTGGAAGAGTCCTGCTGGCTGACTTCTCACTATGCTACCGTGTGAAGACAGGTTACTATTCTTTGCTCAGATATCTGGGCAGTCTGCCAAGATCCAAGAAGGGATGTCTTTGCTCTAGGCAGGGCACTAATGACCTTCCTGCAAACGCAGGTTCTGTCTTGAGAATGTGCTACAGTCTCAGTTGCAAAGCTTGAATTTAACTATTCCTTCCGTTATTCCACAGAAAAATACATCTATTCCTTTCTTACTTTCTAGTTTATATGTGTTTCTAATTTACATATATTTCTGTAATACAAAATACAAGTGGTGCCATTCAGATTCCTCCAGTTATTTCCTATGGACTTCTTATAGACACAAGCAAAGAATTTTCCCCTAAGCCCCTTCTTCGAATTGGCTTACAAAAGATGGCTCTTTTGTAAATCACTGATTATTCTTGCTCTGCTGAAGAGGAAGATTTTGACTCATGTGAAACAACAAACTGACAGAATTCTTCCTTACGGACCACCTCTGTGTTATCTGGCATCCCAGAGGCCTTCCAGGAGTAAAGCCTGGCTTAAGTCTAGGGAGTAGCAAAAACAAAATAAGAATCTGGGCCCTGGATTTCTCTGTGACCTTGGGAAAAATCATATGACCTCACCAAGCTACCTTCATGATTAGATGAAACTGTCTTCAAATTACCTATCAATTTCACTAGTCTGAATTACAAAGAATAAAGCTATCAGGTAATTTACATGGTGGCAACATAGCTGAGTTCATATTTGCAGTATGAGCTTATATACCATCATAGAACATCAGCTACTAAAAGTAAAATTTTAGAATGACTTGACACAATAATGAAAAATGGAGTGGGACCTTGAGCAAATCAATTCTTTTTGAGTCTCAATAAATTCAGGTTTCATCCAGTTCCAAAATAAAAAATCTGAAGTTCTCTGATAAGAAGTACCTCTGCTTTCTTGTTAAGACTATTAAGAAAGAAACCACTGATACCATAATTTGAGTGATTACATTATTTGATAAAATAACTAGGAAAACAGTTATTGGGAGTTAGTAGCTGTCCTTCTTTGTCTACTTATGTAGTTGAGGGAGTAATGCCCATGCTTTGAAAACATGTCTTTTCAGGTTCTGGAAAACTTCCAATTCATTCAAACATTTTCTCACATTCTCCAGACATTTTAGTATTTTGAGATAAAGAGGAAAAATATTTCCAAATATAAATACAAGTCCTGAAGCAATTTCCCTCAATATGACAGCAAATGTCACCTTCAAAGAGCTCGCAGATCATTCCTACGTCACAGTTTCCTCACCCCCCCCCCCCTTGCAGCAGAGACATATGCAGCTCTAGCGATTGCTTCAATGACAAGATGGTAATACTGTGTTACATTGAAAAGTAGTGCTTCTGGAATTCAAAACACATAGAACAGTAAAGAACACCTGCACTAGTCATCTGGCTAGTGATGCTACCTGGCATTACAAAAAGAGATCAATGAAAAAGTTTTAAATAATATTTTGTTAAATTAGATATGGAGGAAACACGTCTCCTGAAAATGCAGATCGTAATTTGGAGCACCCGGTGATCACAACCTTAATAGTCGAGGGTCTTTTGGTATAAAGGGCTTTGTGACAAAAGCCCTTAAAATGGTATAGTATAAGAGAAGGCAGGGAAAAAAAAGGGTAGGACGCAAATCTCCCTCCCCATAAAATCTCATCGTGCCTAGCTTGCCCTATTATAAACCTTCGGGGAAAATCAGGATTCGTATTTTGTCCCCCATTATACAACAGGAGTAAGACCGAGATTCTTCAAGGGCAGTAATTTCTCCAGAGGCCTACGAAAAGCCCCCAGGAGGAAAGTAAGCCCTTCCCAATAACTGGGTTATGGCGACAGCCCCCAGCTGAGTGGGAGCTTTGCAAACGGCTCCAAGGTCAGTGAATGCCCTGCTCCCTACTAAAAATCCTTCCAGTTCAAAGAACTCCCACGCCCAGGCCAGAGGTGAGCAGGAGCCAGGGGCCCACACTCACCATGACTGGGAACTGCGCGGACAATTTCTGCACCTGCAGAACGAGCCCCGGGAAGTCAGGTCACCTCTAGCTCGGAACCCAGTCGAGGAGGGCGCGCGGTGACAGTAAGAAAAGTCTCGGCTCCCGGCCGCAGTGCCCTCTGGGAAATGTAGTTTAGGCTCTTCGGCTTTGGTGCAGCCTCCACGCATTCTCCCCAGTGTTGAACCACACTTCCCGAAAAGCAGGGTCTTCTTACGTCCTTCTTCCTGCGCTCTCCAGCCATTGCAAAATAGTCCCGAAGGGTGAGTCTCTGTGATTGGACGACGATTACCAGCGGATGGTTTGGACTCAGAAGGAAGGGACTGCCTGATGGCGCTCGGCAATTGGCGGGAAGGAAGTCGTGTGTAACTCGAGGGAGGAGAGAAAAACCCCTCAACAACCTCACTTGCGCACAACAGAGACTTTTTCGTTTCCTGAGGTAAAAATGGGCGGTAAAGAGACCTTCCGCTGCGTAAATCTGGCTCGACCCGGAAACAAAATCTTTTAAATCATTATACACGTTCCCGAGGGGCGGGGTAATTGATGTGTCCGTAAGACAGTACAGCTTCTTAGGTTGCTAAGCGACGAGGCGGGAGCGTCTTGAGAGAACTGTGGCGGCGGCTGCTCCAAAACTAAGCGAACTGTGGCGGCGGCTCCGAAACTCCGGAGACAGAGCGCGCGCGTGTGCCCTATTCCATCCTTCGTAGCGCAGGGAACCTTCCTCCGGATAGTGTCCGGTGACGAGAGGGTCTGCGGGCAGTCCCTCCTAGGTGACCCGGGGCCGTGCGTCTTCTCCATTCCAGCGGCAGGTGAGCCCAGGCTGGAAAGCGAGGGATTTTCTTTTTAACCTAAGGGTCCAGAGTGTGGTTGTGCCCCCTCTGCGTTGCTTTTTACGGGCTTCTTCAACAGTATTAGGGGCGTGGGAGTGCCACGGTGTTCCGGAGGATGTAGTGTCCTGGAGTTCGCGCCCGCTCTCTGCTGTGAAGTGCAGCCCTTCCGGAGTTAAATAAAAAAATATTTATTGAGCCTCTGCTTGTAGGCGGGTGGTGAGCCCCCTCCATTCCAGGAGCTTGCAGTCCATAAATCTAACTTTTCTCTGCCCTCCGCTAACGTTGTCATCCATTCTCTTTTGAAAACTGGGTGTACTTTAAATCATCTTTACTCTTAAGTTATGCCAAACCTGTATTTCTAAGGAAATAGTGGAAGTGAATGGGAGACATTGGTTGTTTCAGGTGGAATATCGGCTGGGAAAATAATGTAAGAGCTTTTCTTTTAAAATTAATGCAGCCCAAGAGAATTGCCGTGTTTCTCTGAAAGCTTGTTTGAAGTGGCTATTGAAAGAAGATATGGTGCTTCGGAATCGCCATACGTAATGAAAATGAATGTCTATATTAGGTAACACTGGCATAACTTCTGGGTTTTGTCTTATCGCTGGTAGATGAATGCCAAGTGTTATTTTTAGTTTTTCTCTATTTCATTTTTGGAAGATTTACTATTTTGGGAAAGAAATATAATGCCCTACTTTTCTCCTTGATCTTTAACTAGTATTTATCATACCTGAATGATACCTCCTTCAATCACTTCATTCAGTTATCTCTCAGATATACTTTTTCTGGTTTTCTGCTCTTCTCATTGGTTGCACTGTCTCAGTTCTTCCAAGTTCTTTTTAAATTAAACTCTGATTTATTAATATTGGAATGCCTGTATTTATATGTCTACATGAAGTCTCTAAATGAACTCAATCATGAGTTTTATCTCTTCAAATGCTACTTCTTTGTCAGAAACTCAAATTTATCCGGGCGCGGCAGTGCAAGCCTGTAATCCAGCACTTTGGGGGTCTGAGGCAGGAGAATCCTAAATTCGAGTCCCTCCTTGGCAATTTAGCTAGACCCTGTCTCAGAAAAGAAAAAAATTTAATAGAAAGGCTAGGATGTAGCTTGGTGTGAAGGCCCTAGGTTCAGTCTCCTCTACCAAGATAACAAAACCAACAGAACCAACAAAACCAGGCCTCTCAAGTTTCTAGTCCTGGTATGTCTACTTATTTCCACTTGATTTTTTTTTTTTTTTTGTGGGTACCGGGGTGTCGAACTCAGGACCTCGCGCTCCAGCAGGCGCCCGTGCCGCTGAGCGATATCACCGGCCCTTTCTTCATATGTGGGTTCCGGGAGTTGAACTGGGGCCCTCACGCTTGTCAGGCAGGCGGTTACGCCGCTGAGCCATCTTACCGGCCCCTTGATTTTTAAATAAGCATCATTTCCACCGTTTTTACAGTATTTGCTACTGAACAGCTGTATATTAAAAGTATATTGTGTCAACACCTTTGTTATGCTTTTATAGATTTGATACAGATAATATGAGTTGCCCTCAGTTTCACTATTTTGATTGTGGATGAAATTACAAGATTTCACATTGTAGATTAGTGAAGAGATGGGGCTGGTTAGATGGAGACCAGTTTAATAAATTGGCCATGAGAACTTAGGAGAAGAGTTTTTAGGCTGTGGCATTCTGTTAGGCTCTGGGGATTCAGGGATGAATATAAATAACATAGTTACTGCTCTTTAGGAGCCCCGGTATACCATGAAACAGATATGTAAGCCCATAGTGACAGTGTAATGACCTGATTAATAATAAAGAGTTAGGTATTCTGCGCTGCCAGGGCTTTAAAAAGGGGATGCTGCCTGAATGAAGGCAAATGGATGTTTCTGCCAGGCAGCTAAGGTAGGAGGTGGAACCACATTTGCAGTGTTGCAGGTAGTGTTTGAATTGGTAGTAAGAAATCATTCATACGTGTTTTAATTTCCTGGTTAAAAAATAAACTAAGGCTCTAGATTCTAGAACTATCTTGTTGAATACTGTAGTCATTAGTCACATGTGACTATTCAAATTTAAGTTAATTAAGATTAAAATTTGAAACCCAGTTTCCCAGTTACACTAGCTACATTTCTGGTGCTTAGTAATACATCTGACAGAATATAGAACAGAATCACCAAAAGTTCCATTTCGCAGGACTATGAGAATTCAGTGGAAGCAAGGCATCACCCAGAGCCAGAGCAGGTGTGGCATATGTGCGTGGTATTTCTCTTAACTTTGGGTTCCTGTGGAGTGTATAACTGCTGTAATACTGACAACACAGGAAGGGTCCTGTTAGAGGCAAAAGGGAAAACTAATTCTTGCCTTAACTATTGTCTTTTTGATTCTAATAGAAGTCAGATTTACAGTCTAGCAGTACATGTGTCTGTTTGAAAGATATTTAGGCACATTGCAGTGTCCTGGATTTTGAGCCAAATTTAGCTTCAGCAAGACTATGCCCTCCGGAGGGCTTGAGAAAGCAGTCATTTCTTGGGTGACCTTGAATAACATCTGTGTGCTGCTTTATGCTTTTCTGGAAAGCCTGTGTTCCTGCCTCATTCATTCCTCATTCTCAGCAGATGGAAGGATATATGCCATATGTAGAGGCTTGAAATAGAATGGCGGGTTCAGACCCTTCCAATCATGAGGGGTAGGAAAAAGGAAGCCTAGTTGAGGTGTCTGTTTATTTTAATATGTGCTACAAGTTTATATTAATGTGAGTTTTATGAATTGTCCTAAAGTTTCTGGTCTTAGTGGTGCTGCCATAACAAAATACCATAGACGGATGGGTGAGACAATAAAAATTTCTCATAGTTCTGGAGAAGTCTAGGAGGTCTAAAATCAAAGTACCAGCAGGTTTGGTTCTAGCTAAGGTCATTCTCCCTGATTTGCAAATGGCTGTCTTCTCTTTGTGTTCTTAATACATGAACTTTTTTTTTTTTTTTTTTTTTTTTTTGTGGGTACTGGGGATCAACCTCTGGACCTCGCGCGCCAGCAGGCGCCCCTGCCGCTGAGCGATATCACTGGCCCTTTTTTCATATGTGGGATCCGGGAGTCGAACTTGGGCCCTCGCGCTTGCCAGGCAGGCACTTACACCGCTGAGCCATCTCACCGGCCCCAATACATGAACTTTTAAGAGACAAAGACGTTTCGTCTGTAGTGTTGTATTTTATTTGATGTATTTGCTTTCTATGTACTTATCTCATAATAAGTTCTTCCTCTTCAAAGTTTGGCTGGTTTTATTACATATTTTCAGTTGGTATTAAACAAACACTCTTTGTAAATCAGATTTCACAATAATTCTCATTACCAAGGAAAGAGAAAAAAGAGAAATGTCCCTGGAAAGGGGCCAAAAGGTGGTTTAATTGTATGGGTGGGTATAGAAAATGGGTATTCATTTTATTATTTGTCCAACCTTACTCACCGTCCAGCTTAAGAAGGAACATTACCAGTCCCTTCTCAGATATGCTGTGCCGGCAAACATACGATGTATATTCAATTTTGTGCATATATATTTTGTAATACAAAAATAAGTTCACTTGAATTATTCAACAATAATTAAAATCAGTTAATGTTTCCTCTTTTCCCCTACTAACTAGATATTACGAAAATTTATTTTATGTAACTAATTGCTTTACATGTAAAAACACTGCTATTTAAGCATAAACATGTCTATTATTTTTCTCTAAATGTGTCAAAAAGTTATAATTGTGTTCATTATTTTAAAAAATTAAGACATACAAAAAATAACCTTAAATGGATCAATTCATGGTTCCTAAGATGTGGGGAAGAGTATAAAGAGCTAAACCTTGGCCAGTAACATGAGGCAGAGACAGGAGGGTAGGAGGGAAAAAAGAGAGCTGTTGAATGTAAAGAAGTAACATATTGAGGTGAAGATTAAAAGTATCAAAAGAAAAAATGATAGCAAATGTAGTTGCAGATCCAATTGGCTTTTATTTGTAATTTAAGAATCTGGGCAGCCTGTGTTCTACCAAATAGAATGAGAACTCCCATTGGATAATGGCAAAGAGTGGGTTTTGTAAGGTGGGAACAAGGAAACAGAACCATAGGGGGAAAAAAAGTAGATTGATTAATGTCAGGTTACTTTTTTTAAGGGTTTAAGTGGAGGAGACTTAGCCTTATTACACTGACTCAAGTAGATCGGAATGTCCTGTTTTCAGATCTGTTGTAGGATCTATCTGCTTCTGTAAAGTTTCAGTTTGATTATACATTTAGTGTAAGTAAGTATTTTGGTTTGGTCTGATCATTTAGGGCATGGTATAGGACGGTGGTGACCATGAATCTATGGCATACATGCCGCAGAGGGCTGTTTGTTATCATTGAAAGCTCTAAAGGGTTCGCCATCATTGGATAGGAGCTCAGACCAAAACAATGGCCTCTTTTTGGTTTAGTAAAGGGGAGGGAAAAAAAACTCACCTGTCATATTAATTGGCATTACATATCTTATACTTTAGCCAAACTACTTGCTGTTGCTCAAACATACCCTTCAGTATTCTACATCCATGTTTTATGTGTACTTTTTCCTTAACTAAAATCTCATCCTTTCTGCCTTTTAAAGTCCATTCCACCAGGCTTTCTTCATATACCAGTTGTGGTGGTGCACACCTGTAATTCCAGCGCTTTGGGAGACTAAGGCAGGATGATTGAAAGTTTGAGTTCAGCTTGGGCAATTTAGCAAGACCATGTCACAAAATAAAAACAATTTAAAAAGGGCTGGGGTTGTAGCTCATTGCAAAGGCTCTAGGTTTAATCTCTAGTATGCAAACAAACAAACAAACAAACAAACAAACAAACAAAAACCAGCAAGTAACTTTTGCAGCCAGAAGTGGAGATTTCTATATATCCTTAATTTCAACTTTCCAGTACACTTCTCTGACATAATATTATCTTACCTAATGTATTTTAATGCTTAAAGGTTTTTAAATAATCACATTATCATATTTATTTAAAAATATGAATATAAATTGATATTTTGTTTTTCATTTACTTAGGACTGTAATAAACTTTGTCATTACAATTATTAGTACACAATTGAACAAAACCAATATGTTACAAGTTTAGTTAAATAATTATTAAGCATTGAAAGTAAAATTGTTAGTATATCCTTCACCCCTGATTAGTGCATATATCTGGATAAATATTATGTATGTTTAGAATGAGACTGGATTCAGTGTCACACTTACTCCTGTTTTTCAGAGTTATAAACATAAGTGTTTAGAAACCTTATCACCTTAGGAACGTGGGAGTGTTTTTTTAACTCTTCCATGTCATTTGCAAAAGAAAATTAAATGATGACCTATCATCAAAAATTGTTTTCAGTGATCTGTGAAATGGTAATTCATTTAAGATCCCCTTCAATTTTGCTGAAAGCAAAATACTGAAAAACATCTGACTTGGATAAGTATTTATTATCTATTAGTCCTCTGAAGCTTTACTAAAGTTTGTCCAAAATCATAAGTTGTGCTTTCATTTAGAGTTCCCTTAATTACTAATCTGCTCTGAAAATGCTAAGAAAAATGGAAATTATTATTTTAATACTCCTTTCCTAAACAGTTTTTTAATGAAAAACGCTTTCATGTTATCATATGTATTAAATGTGTTTGTGTCAAAACTTTTAGGTGGCTTATTTGCTTATTGAATTATCAGTTTTGGTTAAAATATTGTCATATAATCTAATTTGTGAAAGTAGCCAGTCAAGTAAGATTGCCGTATATTATATCAGAAAAAAGTATGACTTCATTTTTAAATTAAACTAATACATTAATAGTCGTTTTTAGGAATATTTTAAAAACCATTTAAACAATAAAGTCAAGATTAAAATATGCAAAGATAAAAATCAACTTAAAAATAACATTAAAATTGTGATAATGCTATTTCTCATTGCTTTATTTAATAATAAATTGATAAATGGTTTCTGTGAGAAATATGATTTAAAAATATGATATTCCTTTAGTTCATCAGTATCAATCCCCAGAAGATACTGAGCTTCTGAGAATTTGAGAATGATGTATACAAATAAGAAATACATTGGTTTTGTTAGACTGACTCCTCCTCTCCCTCCCCTTCCTTCTTTTTTCCTTTCTTCCTTCCTTCCTGTAGTACTGGAGATTGAGCCCAGAGCCTTCACTGAGCTACATCCCCAGCCTTTTAAAAATTTTTAAATTTTGAGATGGTCTTGCTAAGTTGCCAAGGCTGGATTCAAACTTGTGATCCTCCTGCCTCAGCCTCCCAGAATTTTGGGGTTTATAGGCATGCACTATCACACCTGGGTTGGACTACCTCAGAATCATATTTTCCTGTGTATTCAATGAAGAAAGAAAGTACGAATTGCAAAAAATGAGTTGCTTTAGCAATCGGCACATACTTTTTTTAACAAGTAGAAAATCAAAAAATGTCTAAGCTCAGGATTGACCATAATTTGAGTAAATATTTCATTATGTAATTTGCATTAAAATATGTGTGACTTGCTAATGATTGGTCATGGAATACTTGCATATCTGCGATTGGCATTCTGGCTCTCCCTGTTCCGTCTGTCTCTGAGCAAGACAGTTTGTTCCTACTTTCTTGGAGTTTTACCTTTTACCCTGAGCATTTACCCAGTTTATGTCATTATCCCCCTAAAACAAATTTTTCTATTAGCTGCTAAGAGAAAGAGGTTTTCTGTTGTTACGCCTAAAATTTCATGATTTGTGCTGTCTATTTACAGTGAATTTTAGAAGGGCGAGTTTTCATAACCAGAACACTTACTGCTATCCTCACAACAGGACAGGACATTCCCATACTCCAAGAAGGCAGTAATATGTAAACTCCTATAGCCTCACCCAGTAGAAACGCCAAATCGGTCATTTATTTGGAAATTCACAGGCCTTGTTATCTTTCTAATGAGTTGCTCTTGTAAATCAGATTATGGAACATATTGGCACTGATTATAAATAGCTTTCACAGGTAATATAATTCATTGCAGCAGTGGGTTTTTGGTCAAGTGAGCATATCAGCATATTTCCAGTTATGATAATTAGAAGGTTGTCTGTATACTCTGCTCTCTTGGAGAACTGTTTTTGGTAATAACTAATACCAAGTAGCACAATATGTCCTTGCAGTTTCATTGTGAGTTTGAATCTCCAGGTGGTTTTTGAATTTGATGTAAACATTTATTTTGTTAAGGCAACAAACAGTGTAACATTAAACCATTATGCTAGATTTGGAGGTACTGTTAACATTTTGGTGTTTTTTTTGGCTCAGCTCAGCATTATTTAGGTGTTTATCTCAAATTGAAGAAAATATTTGAAATACCATTTTTAAAGCATTCGGCAGAGCTATTAAAGAAGCTCATTAAATTTTAGGTCCCTAAAGTAGAAGCTTGGTTTTGGGGTCCTAGGAGCTCATAAGATATTTTGCCTTTTTTTGGGGGAGGGGGCTAAGGTAGAATCACTGTGAGTATGAGGCCGCCTGGGTTACATGGTGAGTTCAAGACTAGCCTGAACTACATGGTAAGACCTTGTCTCAAAAAAAAAAACAAGAACAAAAACCAAAAACTCGATATTTTTTCTGTAGCTTGCATAGAATTGGTATGTATCTAATTAAAATCATTCATTTTAATGTTTAATGCAGTACAGTTAAGCTTTTATGTAACAATTTTGTTTTAATCTGACTTTCATTGAAAGTATTAAAGTAATATTTAGAAAGTAATGTAAAGATGCCTTTGCTGTTGGTCTAATTAGCTCCATTTTTAGAAAAACATGCATATGCTTTACCATAGCATCCATGTAATTAATATGTAGCCGTGTTAGATAATAGAATATGAATAAAGATAGGATCATTTAAAAAGCAAGATTGAGTTGTGAAATAAATCAGAGATCAAACTACTAATATTTTTAAAATGAAAGACTGTGCAAAGCTAAACAGTTGACATAGCTAAAAATAAGTTTGGCTTTATAGCCTTTTTTAAACATAAGAATAATGTTAGGTCTCTTGGAAATTATTTGATTGGTTAAGATGATGTGCAGAACATTTTTGAAAATATTCTCAAGTAATTTCTAAAATGAATATGTAGTATTTTAAAAATGATTATCACATGCATGTCAGTGAGTCTTAAACTAATTCCAAAATCAAAATTTAGTCATGGCAAAAATAAGAGTGCTTATATTTAATTTAAATTGTAACCAAATCAAGAACTACTTTATTACTATATTTATTATTTTACACATACACAATTTACATGCATCCCAAAATATTTAACTACCATATATATATATAAATATGGAACACTTCACGAATTTACATGTCATCCTTGTGCAGAGGCTATGCTAATCTTCTAAGTATTGTTTCATCTTTAGTAAGTGTGCTACTGGAGCAAGTACAACTATAAAATATATTTAACTAGAATTTTCAGGGATATTTTAACTGGAATAAAATTCCAGTCACGTGCTGTGAATGGTCAAGAAGTTATATTGAGGGGAGTCAGTTGGTAGGTCCTCTTTTTAAAACTTAAGGTAAGAGAAAACATTTATCAGGATTCTTTTTGATAATTACATATTTCTGGGGATATGTGCTACCCAACTTTGACTATTTCCCTTTAAGTGGAAGGAGTAGAATTTGTTGGTTTTAACTTTTACTATTTAGCAATGTGACCTTGATTCTGTTTCTTGGTATCTGTAACCCTTAGTTTATACTGGGGATAACATAGAGTGACCATAAAGTCAGTAAATAATGTAGCAATTACATTCCCATAGAGATCCACTTAAATCAAGAGATGCCCAAGATGTTCATAAGCAGTGTTTCTAAGAACAAATCTTTGGAAATAACTTGCATGTCCAGAATGAATAAATACATTGAACACGAATGGATCATAGTAATTCCTCATATGGATGAATATGAAAAATGTGTTGAGTGAAAAAAGGAAATTACATCAGAATAAATACAGTATGATCCTATTTTTTATATAAATTAAAAGTGTATAAATGCTATGGTTTGGATATAGTTTGTACTCAAAAAGGAGAGGACTGGAAGTTTGGTTCCCAATGTAACAGTATTGAAAGTTGGTAGACCTTTAAAGAGGTGAGGCCTAGTGGCAGGCCATTAGGTCACAGGGGCCCTACCCTCATAAAGGATTAGTGCTTATCTCTGGAGTGGGTTAGGTCCCAAGATACTGGATTAATTATCTTGAGAGCAGATTGTTAGGCAGTAAGGCCATCCCATGTGTTTGTCCCCTGTGTGTTTGAAGTGATAAATGTTTAAGTCATGAAAGATCAAAATCCCTAAAGTCTAAAATCTCAAAATATCAAAATTCTAAAAATAAAGTAGTTCTGGAAAAAATAATTAAAAATTTGAGACATTTATTAACATTTAAAAGGAATTATTTAAGAAACAAAAACACAACAGAATGCTCCATAGGCCACCTTACGTAACGTAATAGACAGTAATAGCATACGTATTTTTTGCAGACATAAGCACCCTGGAATACTAACAACAGTCAGGTATTAGTAACAGTGAGCAGATGAATTATTCATAGTAGGTCAAAGAGTGAAATATATAAACGTGTAATTGTGTGCCCCCAGCTTTATAACTGTTTCCGTGTGAAATAGTGTGATGGACAACCTAAGTCACTCGACAAGATCAACCAGACAGGAAACTGCAGTGGGTCCCCATTCATGCAGTTTCGAAGAGCTGAGAGCTCTAGAAATTTTGTCTTTCACAAATGGAGATGTACAGAAAGGACATCTCTTTGTTTATTGAGGAAGTTTAACCATTTTATCTACTTGCACAATGCTTACAAATTCAGAGTTGTGATAATGCACTCTCATGGAGTCAAATTTGCAAAATGTGCATAAAATGCATTGTAACTCTCTAAAAGTGTTTAACAATTTATATATATTTCAGAAATGATGCAAAGATGAAATGCATAGCATAACAAATTGTAAAAAGTAGTACTGACATCTTAGTAGTGTGATAGGTTGCATATTTCCAAAAAGGATTCAAATTTATTTATAAAATTAATTGGAGAATCTAGTAGATAGGTGGTTGAGGATTGTTATTAGGGATAAAATGAAGAGAAGTGCAGAGGTGATCTGTGTATTCATTGTATTAACTGTAATCCAGAGGAAAGAGAAGAGAGTGAGGCTCAGTCATAAAATAAATATATTGTTACAACCTGTGATGAAAACCATAAAGAATAATTTAAGGTTGTAGAAGGATTGTAAAATTGAAGAACTGACCTGCACATTAACATATCGGCCACTGTTTTGGGAATTCCAAATATATGTATAGTAGGCCAATTGAAGTCATCCCACAGCTTATTGATTCTCTGTTTATATTTTATTTTTTTTTATGTGGGTACTGGGAGTCAAACTCAGGACCTCGCGCTTGCCAGGCAAGAGCTTATGCCGCTGAGCTACCTCACCGGCCCTCTGTTTATATTTTAAATTCTCTTTTTTTCCTGCATTTCATTTTGCAAAGTTTCTATTGCTCTGTCTTCAAGGCCACTAACTTTTTCTTTTACAACATCAAATAAGCTGTTAATTCCATCCAGTGTATTTTTCATCTCACGTATTGTAGTTTTTATCTGTAGCAGTTTGACTTGGGTTTTTCTAATGTGACTTTTATGTCTACTACATGCTAAAAACATATTGAATACAGTTATAGTAATTGTTTTTAAGATTTATTGGGCAGGATCTGAGTATAGTGCTAATAATTCTGTACCCTTGAACTAAGACTTTTCTGTATAGTCTACCTCTGTGATTGTGAGTCATGAAGTTTTTTTGCTTGGCTGGCAGGAACAGGTACTATTCTCGGCCTTATATGAATGCCAAACACTGTTAGGTGTAAACATTTCTGATTGTTCTTTCTTGGGCTTCCTGGATTTTCATATTTGTGTGCTGTGAGTGCTCAGCTGAATTCTCAAGAGGAATAATCTGAAGTTCTGTAGCTCTAAAGAACTCCTTCCTCTCTATAACTCCCTCTATAGCTCCCTCCTCTCCAGAAAATTCTAACAACTCTGTCTTCCCCAGTCTTTCATTTCTCTCTCCTCAACTTATATTGTCTGCTCAGCTCCTTCTGGTTCACCCTTCCCTGCACTGAATCGGCCCTCTTCTAACATAGCTTCATATGCAGGAACACTCTTTTTTACATGCTTAGTATTTTTAAAAAATCCCTTTATTTTGATGTAATTTCAAATTTAATGAAGAGTTGTAGGAAGAGTAAAAATATCTAAAACCCCTCAGATTTCCAATATTTAACATCCTGTTACATGTGTTTAACCACACGTGTTACCACCACCAAACCCACACCACACCATATTTTATTTTCTGAACCATTTAAGTTGCACACATATGTCTGTAAACCCCTACATCATTTTTATTTATTTTTTTCCTATGGTGGGGATTGAACTCAGGGCCTTGTGTACCCTAGGTAAATGCTTTACCACTGAGCTACATCCCCAGCCCTTAAATATGTTCTTCAGTGCATATTTTCTAAGAACAGGGTATTCTTTTGTATAACCATTAGACATTTATAAAATCAGGAATTTTGACATTTTTGATGTATACTGTTGTCCCATGTACTCTCCTGTTCACAGTCTGCCAGTTTTCTCAATAATGTCCCATACATAACATTCGTTCCCCAATAGGAGCAGGCATTTCTCTTACGAAGAGTAGAATCGATAGGCCATTCTTTAATCTCTGAAAGCTATAGTTCTGAGTTATCTACCTGTTCTTCTCAGTTCAGCAGTTCACAGACCTTATTTTAGTGTTCCATAAGTAACCTAACGTAACTTCTTTTTAAATTTTTTCTGCTTTTCTTCTTGCTCTTAACTGTCTTGTGTATCCAGAATTCCTTAGAAAGGCAGAATTCGATGGCCTGGAAGGTCATCACTGCTGTTGTGTGGACCATGCTTTCCCTACCACATTTCTCATATTTGCTTACAAATCCCCAGACCATATCAGGTGCCCATTCCCAGCTTACTCAGGTATATATATGGGGCTCAGTTTGAGACAATGATCATGATCAGAACACACATTATTCTTGTTCATGGAGTATCCTGTAGTAGGACTGGTAGAGAGGGCACTCCAAGCGGCTACTACGATGATATATATCTACATCCTGTTCTTCTGTAGGCAACATCAAGAAGTGATTTACTTGCTGAGTTATTTTCAAAATATTAATACTGTGATATTTAAATTGATTTTAAATAATGATAATGTTGAAAATTGGTATAAAACCGGAACAAGGATTTTCAGTAACTTAATACCTTGCATTATTCGGTAGCATTATTATTGAAACCATGGCTATTAAGTTTGCTTTATAAATTTGGCCTGATTAAGAGTTATAAATATAACTATTTTCTTTTTATATTTCTGTTATTACAGATTATTTAATGTTTTCCTTAAAAGAGCTTTTCAGCACTTCTGTGAATCTGTGTAGATTGTTTGAAGTCAACATTTTCCAGAAGCCAAAACTTAGACTTCTCACAAGGTGCTGTTTGCCTTTGAAAATTTCCTGCATTGGGTATTAATTTTTTTTTTTTTTTGTGGGTACCGGGGGGTCGACCTCAGGACCTCGCACGCCAGCAGGCGCCCGTGCCGCTGAGCGATATCACCGGCCCCTTTTTCGTATGTGGGTTCCGGGAGTCGAACTCGGGCCCTCACGCCTGCCAGGCAGGCGGTTAAGCCGCTGAGCCATCTCACCAGCCCCTGCATTGGGTATTACTTGTTTATATGTTCTTGTTATTTAATATGAGTGAAATATTAATAGCTAATTATTTAAAGTACAGCATTTAAATTAATTCCATATATAATTAAAAAAATTAAATACATTAACATTTCACAACATTGTCTGTGATTGGGATTAGAACTGTTTGTACTTGCTGTTCAAATACTTGTTTAACATTTGATATTTGGATAAAATGATATTTTTCATATCAAGTATATTTGTTTTAAACTTTAGAAGAGAATAGACTAGGGAGCTTGGAAAATTTATATTTAACATAAAATTATTTGATCGTTTTCAGATATTAAAAGGAAAGAGCAGATTTTGGGACTCTCAGTCTTTTATGACTATTAGATTTTACAGGTGTGCATCCTTTAATGATGTGTTACTTTACTGTTATACATAAAACATTTACCCTCTGGGTCATGTTTGAAATGTGATAAAGGAAGGGAAAAGTGAGATGAGATGCCTTCTCAATTTTTTTCTAGAGAATATGAAACTATTCCATTTCCTTAAGCAGACTTTCCTAAATGATAAATTTCATTTCACAAGAGGAAACACATCTTTATTTTGAAGCACAGTACTTTCCTTGTACATTGTGTGAATTGTTAAGAGTGTTGACATTTTTTAAAAAGCTCTCTGACTGAACCTGCTATTTACAACAAGCCCAGGCCAGCCAGCACTACTTTGGGAAGGTGATATAGACTTACTGAAGTTAAAACTACTATATGGCAAGATTACTCTAGAGACATAAAGTCTGGGTTTTGACTTCAGGAAATATCCCTTTGGAAATTACTCTGTAGGTAGGATTAAAAATAAAAATTTGAAATATGCACCTGAAATTAAGTTACTGTACTGACTAGAACTCATTGCCAAGATAATTTTTTTTTTTTTTTTTGTGGGTACCGGGGGTCGACCTCAGGACCTTGCGTGCCAGCAGGCGCCCGTGCAGCTGAGCGATATCACCGGCCCTTTTTTCGTATGTGGGTTCCGGGAGTCGAACTCGGGCCCTCGCGCTTGCAAGGCAGGCGCTTACGCCGCTGAGCCATCTCACCAGCCCAAGATAATTTTTAAAAAGCATTTTGATTGCTATTATTTGAAATTAAGAATATTTGAAACTGAATTTGGAACTGAGAGGGAAAACTAAAAGAACCTGGTCTTTTCTGGCTATGACAATATGATTACATTATTATGAGTTGATTATGATAAAGCTACTAATAGATATTTAACCTATATGTAACATTGTGATATAATAAATATTTGGTTTGTGTTCCTTGTTCCTGATACACAGCTTTCTAAACCCTTGGAATTTTCAAAATGATATGTCTTTTTGTGTAATAATGAGATGAGTGGGGGATCCTCCTGGATAGCCGTAGGATTGGGGGACTGGTTGCCAGAGGGAAGTAGCATATCATTGGAGCACTTCTGTGAGTCTGTGTAGATTGTTTGAAATTAACAGAAATGTACCAACCTTCAGGGAATGAAGAGGGGCTGAAGGTTGTTTACTCATGGCCGATGATATAATCATTCAGGCCTACATAATGAAGCCTCTCTAAAAACTACAGGGGACAGAGCTTGTGAATAGCTGAACGCAAGAAGGTTCCTGGAGGGTGGTCCTGTATATACATAATAAGCATGGAAGTTCTGTGCCTCTTCCCACATGCCTTGCACTATGCATCTCTTCCAACTGAACTGTGCATCTATATCCTTTATAATAAATGCATTGAAAATAAGTAAAGTGTTTCTCTGAGTCTTCTGAGTTCCTCCAGAAAATTATTTGAACCCATCATGGGGGTTGTGGCAACCTTAATTTATACCTGCTTGGTCAGAAGCATAGGTCACAAACTGGAGCTTGTGATTGACATCAGAAGTAGAAGGGGAGAAGAAGGTAGACTTTTGTGGTCCAGACCCTTAACCTTTGGAATCTGGTGCTGTCTGAAGAGTGATAGGTCAGAATTGAATTAAATTACAGAACCCCTAATTGGTATTGTATTAGTCTCTTTTCCCATCACTGGGACAGTGTGCCTGACATCCATAATTTAAGGAGAAGTTTATTTTGGCTCATAGAATCCGAGGGTTCAGTCCATGGTTACCTGGCCAAAGGCACAACAACATGGCAGAGGGGCATGGCAGAGGAAAGGTGTTTACCTCATGGCTGCCAAAAGCAGAGAGAAGGGAGGAGCAGGCACAGTGACCCATGTCCAGTCAGGCTCCATCTCCTAATAGCACATTTCATTTATAAACATAGATTAATCCACTGATGATTATAGCACTCCATGATCCAATAACCTTCTGAAAATCCCACCTCTGTTGTAAACATCAGGTTCATAAAACATTCTCCACATTTTTATCCTGTCATTTCTGTTGAGGATACACAATCAATTATATTTTCAGACTTTCCTTAAGAATAACATTTTCTGAGTTAAAAATTTATCGTGATGTATAAAGCAGATAAAGTGGTATTTTACTTACAGATGTTTTTGCAATTTTGTATTTGTAAAGTCAATGAGACTAATCATGCTTTGATAGAAGCAAAGTTTGAAAGTGGATGTTGTAGATGACTGTTGGTGGTCCTTATCTCAGCATTCAGTTATTTCCATAGTTTGTTTTAGTTACTCAATACTGAGATAAGAGGTGAAAATGACGCTAGTAACAGAGTGGTAAGGAATCATTCAATCATATCCCCACCCTTTTCTTGATATATCTTTCCTGATTCAGAGTGTGAGGGGTGTGTGTGTGTGTGTGATTCTGGGGATCAAACCCAGGGCCTTGTGCATGCTAAGCAGGTACTGTACCAGTGAGGTACACCTCCAGCCCCTGAGAGGTCTTTGATCTGCACATTAGGGATACTTGCTTTGCTATAGTCAGGTAACTTATCTGAAGGACCTCTAACTAAACTGAGAATATGCTTGCTAGCTCCATCTACCTGAGACCATGGAATTGGGGCATTTTGGGGGACAGCAACCATCTATATACTGTTAATTTTTTTAAACTGGCTTTTTGCTTCTGCTTCTCAGTGATAGCTCACTCTCTTGCCCATCTGGGTTAACAAATGTTTGTAATCAGGAAATTGGGTTCAGGCTTCCAGTGCCAGATACAGAAAGAAGAAAGCTAAGTATTTTAGTATCAGATAGGGTAGCACTTGTAATCTTTGGGTCCTCCCATTGTGTTTTGACATAGGACATTGCTTCCTTGGGCTTCCTGCATCCAGCTGGATCTTTGCTTTTGTATTGGTGACTGGATAGCTCTAGTTAGACATACTGTATGTGAAATAATATATAACATATTGGAAGCATAATGGAAAAAAGTTTAATAGAAGTGGATCTGCTTCCTAGATTTAGAAACAGAACATTGCCAATGCTTTTGAAACCATTTATAGATCCTTTCCCAATTGTATTCTCCTTCCTCACTGGAGATAATCATTGTACTGAATTTTGAGAAAATCATTTTCTTGTTTTTCTTTATGGATTTCTCATTAGAATGCAAATAATGTGCTTAGTTTTGATAACTTTGGAGTTTGATATAAATGAAATCATAAGCATTCTGCAGCTCGTTTGCTCAACATAGTTTTGGAGAGTCATTGGTGGTATTGTCTACTTTATACTTCATTGTTCTCCATTGTCCTTATTAATGGACTTCAGATTGTTTCCAGTTTTTAACTATTTCAAACATTGCTACTGTTCACAATTTTATATGTCTTCTGTTACAAATGAGAGGCTGTTGTGGACTTCTTAAAGCTCTTGAGAGAAGGAGTTTATTCAGTTTTAGTACTCAGTTTTTATACTCAAAGATGTCTTCCTTTTTTCTCATCTAAAGCAATTGTATTATATGTAAGCTTATTTCCATTTATTCTAGAGAGCATAGTGCTTGATTGTCTGCACTCAGAACACCCAGCTCTTTCATATCTGTTTAATTTTGGACAAGTTATTTAACCTCTCTGGCTTCTTCACTTGCAAACTACCCTGTATGGTAGGATCAATGAGTTAATAGGTGTAAAGTGCCTGGAACATGGCAAACATTCAATAAATATTAGCTGTCATTATTCTCATTCTATCATAATGAAAATTGAAAAAGTGTTGTCATTATCTTCTGTAGGAGGCCTGTTTATATATTTAAATTCAGTACTCCTCAACCCCTATTCTTTTTAAGCCTGTTTAACAAAATTTTTATTCAAATTATGTTCAAATGAATTATACAAAATTTACTTATTCACTTATTTATTCAATGGGCATCTAGTTGTACCTGATACTGTGCAAGGCAAACAGTGGTCAACTGAACTGTCACAGTATCTTCCCTTAAGAAATGTAAGAATCTAGTAAGGGATAAAGACATAAATACACAGATATCAAATTTCAGATTAGCACTATGAAAGGAAAGAATATCTACTATGAAGGGGAAAAACAGAAGATGGCTACTTTAGATGGAAATATTAGAGAAGGCCTCTTTTGGCAACTGATATTTAAGCTACAACAAAAGCTAAATTTGGGGAAGTATATTCCCTACAGCATGTGCCTCCTCCTCAAGGGGGAAAGAGTCTGAGGTGTTGAGAGCCCCCCGAGAAAAGCCAGAGACTACAACTTGGTGAATAAAGCAGGAACTACATGAAGTGGAGTTGGAGAGGATGACAGTGGAAAAGGAAACCTCCAGAGTGATGAGTGCTTTGAGCAGGCCATGGGCGTACGCACCTGCAATCCCAGCTACTCTGAGGCTGACACTGGAGGACCACAAGTTCATAGCCAGCCTGGGCAACTAGTGACACTCTGTCTCAAAATTTTAAAAAGGTCTAGGGATGTAGAGCATCCTGGGGTTCAATTTTTAATACTGAAAAAGTGTTTTATGTACTAATAAGAGTTTTGTATGTTAATGAGATGACTGCTGTCTGAAGGGCTCCTAGACAGTGGCTAGTTAGCTACAAGAACCAAGGGAGAATTAAAAGATTGAAAGTTTCAGCCCTATTCTCTGACCTCCAGGGAGAGAAAAGGCGTGGGAGGTTGAGTTCATTTGCTAACATGATTTAATTAACCATGCCTGGCAATGGAACCTACACGAAAACCTCTAAAGAACATCATTCAGAGAGCTTGCAGGTTTGTGCTTTGAGGGTGGAATATCCATAGAAGGCATGGGACTCTTCCTATGCTTTCCACTCATCTTGTCCTCCACATTCCTTGCATTTGACTGTTCCTGAGGTGTGCCTTTTATAATAAACCAGTAGCATTAGGTATCTTCCTGAATTGGGTGAGCCATTCTAGCATGTATTGAGCCCGAGGTCATAGATCCCTTGAATTTATAGATGGGCAATCAGAAGTACCAATGACAACTTGGACTTGTTACTAGCATCTGAAGTGAAAGTCTTATGAGACTGGCCCATATCCCTGTAGATTTTGATGCTAACTCTTGGTATTTTCACTGTTGAATTGTAGGACACCCAGTTGGTGTCCAAAGAGTTGGAGAATTGTTTTTGGTGTCAGGAGTGTAAGAACAGCCCAAAGTAGTACATTCCAGGATTTACAAGCTGAACGGTTTTAAGCTTTAACCACTTCACAAGTAAAGAACAATAATGGGAATTTTCAGTGGATTTGAGGTAGGAGAGGGAAGGACCCATTTTATATTTTAAAGGATCTGAGGATAAAGAAGACACTGAGTATAATTAGGAGACTGTAAGGTTGTTGAAGTGGTGGTGGAGATGGAGAGAACTTGACATCAGAAATATTTAGGATATAGAATAGACAGGGCTGGGTTATGGTTTTATTTGTACCCATAGCTAGTGAGAGAGGGAGATGTCAAGATATCAAGGTTTTTGGCTTATCAACTTTTTATGGGAAACTTCTAAATTGTGTCTGTGGTTTTTTATTCAACATGCTCATATTCACAACTTATCTCGTTAGTTGTATCCTATAATGGGATTCAGTACTTTAAAAGAAAAGAGAGGTATAATTAATGTGGGTTCCAAGTTACATATACGGTACTGATTTCCTCCTTGCTTTTTATATTACCTAGCAATACAGTAATTAATTTGTTAAATCTTTGAGAAGGTACAGTGAGCAAGGGACTGGTTAGACAAAGTGAATGAGTGATTCAAAAGTGAACTGAATATAGGCATAATGCTAAACTACTAACACCTTGATTTCCTCAGTGATTTCCTGATATTTTACTGTAAGTCATATCTTACAGGTTTTAGATACTCAAAAAAATTTCTGACGTTACTTAAAATATATACTATATGTTTTCAAGCTTTATATCTCCAGCTATTCTTTTTTTTTTTTTTTTTGTGGGTACCGGGGGTCGACCTCAGGACCTCACGCGCCAGCAGGCGCCCGTGCCGCTGAGCGATATCACCAGCCCCTTTTTCGTATGTGGGTTCCGGGAGTCGAACTCGGGCCCTCGCGCTTGCCGGGCAGGCGCTTACGCCGCTGAGCCATCTCACCGGCCCTCTCCAGCTATTCTTTATTGGCTCTGACCAATTGTCATCTATATATTTATCCAAATCTTTATTTAATCTAATTATATTTTCAGTTATATATTCATAACACATTCATAGGTTTCTGTCCATTATAAAAATAATACAATAATAACTTCTACTTATTTATATATTTCGGTCTTAAAACAATCTCCTGCAAGCTTTGAGGGTTACAAATTTTTTTGTGCTATTCTGGGGTTTGGTAATTCGTCTACTCTTAGCCTTTTCATGGACTTCATTTATGCTTTAGGATAAACCCTTTTTTGTTTTACTTTTGTCATTCTAGACAGAGTAGTCTTGTGTTTTTGGCCTACATTTACATAAATATATTACATTCGTGATTGTTTTCACTGCTGTTAAAAAAGAACTCTATCAAGTCTGTTATTTTTTTTTTTTTAGATACTTTATGTCAGGTAATCATCTGTCATGGAAGAAAATACTCCACTATCACCGGGCCAGTTCTTAAAAACATTGTTATTTCCCTTTGGATAAGTCTTATCTGTTGATGAAACTTAGAAATGAGAGTATAGCCAGTTTGTATTCACCTAATAGGTACATTATAGGAAAACTAAAAGCTTTCTAAACTTTCACTTTCCTTCCTTAGTGAGGCTGTTTATAAAGTATGTTTCCCAGTAATACCATTGTTTTTAATATTTTGGTTTTTTCCTTTTATTTTACTATAGGTAAAAGCTAGGTTTGAGAGTTTATAATTTTCAGAATCATCGTAATGTCCCTACCAGCTTCAATATTTTATATCTCAATGGAATTTTTCTAAGCTTTGGGCACAACTCCATATTTTTAAGTAGGGGTTCTTCATATCAGTTACTTCTTTTAGCATCACGGAATGCCTATCACTGAACTTCTGGATCTAAAATAATGTTCATGCTGGGTGTGGTGGCACCCGCCTGTAATCTCAGCACTTGGGAGACTGAGACAGGAGGATTGCTGCAAGTTCAAGGCTGGCATGGGCTACAAAGTCAGCTCAAGGCCAGCCTGAGCTACAAAGCGAGATCCTGTCTCAAAAAACAAGAATAGAAACAAAAAACTCAGTTAAATCATCTTTAATGAGGCCTTTGCTCATTTGTACTTCATTTTCTACCCCAATAGTTATTGTACTTGTGTTTTCTTATCCTAGTCCTTTTTTGGGGGGAAAGAAATAATCTTTATTACTAGAGGTTGCATGTTGTTGTATAGATTGTGATCTTCTGAATCTCCCAGCTACTATTTTCTTCCTAAGTAGTTATGGCTAAATCTGAGATTTTATGTAACAGTACAGAGTGTCCCAAAAGTCTTAGTGTAGTTTTAAGCTTTGAAACTTCAGAAGTGCAAATGGTACAGAGTTAGGAAAAAAACTTATTGAAAATTTATTTAAATTTCTTTTATGCTTATTTAAAAAAAATTTTAGATAACAGAATTTTAGGTTTATTCTTTTCATTTCAGTCCTTTTGATTGAGAATCGCATACATTGAGAAAAAGGTTGACTGTGTATTCTTGTCAGTTGGAATCAAGTTCATGATGATAGTAAGAAAAGTTCAAGGACACTGTGCTTAGTTCACAGCAAGCCTACTTCTGGGAGAAGCCAGCAAGCAGAAAATCTGGCTAAAATGGAGACTATTTTTGGCACAAAGTTCCCAAAACATGGACTGTATGTTTGCTGAATCAAATATCCCCAAACCACAGGTCACAGAATTCTTCCAGTGAGACTCCACAGCATACCTACATTTTTTATAAGCTACAAAAAGTTTACCATTCTAAGTTATACTCCTGTCAAATAGTGAAGTGAAAAATTGAAAATTTCAGTGATGTTCTTGACAAGTCAGACTTTTCTAATGAGCTATCTTTCCACTTAAGTGGCATTGTTGTCTGTCAAAATTTCTGTGTGTGATGTACAGAAAAGACACAAACGTTTGGCAACACAAAAATCTCCTAAAGCTAATGTTTGCTGTACCATTAGGGAATCCTACATTATCACCCCTTCCTTTTTTATTGAGATATAATTCATATACCATAAAATTTACTCCTTTAATGTGTATAGGTCAGTGGTTTTTAGTTTGCTGCTATCACTACTCTTTAATTCAGAATATTGTTTATCATTCCCAAAATTAATCTCAAGTGCTTTAGCAATCACTGCCCATTTTCCCCTCCCTCCAGCCTGGTAACTCCATATTCTTTTTGTCTCTATGGGTTTATCCTGTCTGCACATTTCATATATATGGAATTATATAATATGTGGCTTTTTGAGTCTGTTGGCCCTTTCTTTTTGAGTATAATACAAAGTGAATCTTAGCAATACTTCAGGATTTTATAATTTCCACACTACAATGGTTATCATTTCAATTTGACAGAGAACTTGTTATGCATTATATATAGCAGAGTTTATGAATGACGATTTCTGAGGCTAATGGATCAGTAGAGGAGGTCGTCTTGCTTGCTCTTCTCTGTCACCTGTTCAGACCCCTGTGGAGTTATATGAAAATGAATATGCAACAAAATCTTCTTCTAATTTAGATGATCTTAAGACCGTAATGAGAAATACAGTCCTTTCAGTCATTGAGCCAGCAGTGGCCTATTTAGGTATATGTGTGCAGTCTATGTGAATTTCCTACCTGTGATCCCTGAGAAAAATCTAGAAATAATGGCAATATAATAACAGTGATCACACTAGTGCCCAGATTACTGTTTCTTTTTTGTGTGTGTGTGGGTACCGGGGGTCGACCTCAGGACCTCGCGCGCCAGCAGGTGCCTGTGCCGCTGAGCGATATCACCGGCCCTTTTTTCGTATGTGGGTTCTGGGAGTCGAACTCAAACCTTGCACTTGCCAGGCAGGCGCTTACACCGCTGAGCCATCTCACCGGCCCCAGATTACTGTTTCTAAATATCACTGTCTCCTAAAAGGAATAGGGCTTCTTTTTTTTTTTTTTTTTATGTGGGTACTGGGAGTCGACCTCAGGACCTCGCGCTTGCCAGCAAGCGCTTGTGCCACTGAGTGATATCACTGGTCCATTTTTTTCCTTTATGTGGGTTCCAGGAGTCGAACTCAGGACCTTGTGCTTGCCGGGCAGGCGCTTATGCCGCTGAGCCCTCTCACCAGCCCGGAAAAGGGCTGCCTAGAGAAATGATGTGCTGTCCCAAACACAGTGAAGTATTGAAAGAATGACAAAAGCATGCTGCAAAAAACTCCACTGACCAAATTTGGAATAACTTGAATATCAAAATAATTAATGATCAACTTAACTCTTTGAATAAATTGAAATCCACCGATACAAGAATAAATAAATAGGACCAGATACAGTAGCATATGCCTGTAATCCCAGCTACTCAGGAGGCTGAGGCAGGAGGATTGCAAGTTCAAGCCCATTTGGAAACTTAGTGAGATCCTGTCTCAAAATACAAAATTTAAAAAGGGACTGGGGATGTAGCTTAGTGGTAGACTGCCCCAAGGTTGAATCTTCAGTATCACAACTAAGAAACAAACAAATAAGTAGGGTTACCTCGTATGCTTGAGGGCCTGCGTTCAGTCTCAAGCACTTCACACACACACACACACACACACACACACACACACACACACACACACACAATCAGTTAATTGGGAATGAACAGAAAGATTGGCTTTACAGTAGAATACCAACTTTAAAATGTAGAAAAAATATTGGAATTGGAAAATCACCTTTGGAAACCTTCATAGTAATAATTGGTTTGAGCAAAATCAGTAGATTCTATAGTGAGTGTAGCTTCATTGAGAAGCAGGATATTTGTGTAGCTTTATCATTTATCCCTGTATCATTTTACAGAGATACATACATACCCATGCTTACAGCAGCACGTTTTATAAATAGCTAGATCTTGGAAACTGTGTATGTCCATCAGTAGATGAATGAATAAGGAAAATGTGCTGTTTATACACAGTGGAGTACTACTCTGACATAAAGATAAACTTGAGGAATTCATAAGTAAATGCATGCAACTTGAGAACATAATATTAAGTGAAATAAGTCAGACACACAAGCTTAAATACTGAATGGGTTTCTCTTAGATGAGAAACTTATACATATGCAAATAAGGAACAAAATGGAAGATAGATAAATAGGAGGAGGGAAAGGTACAGATAGTTCCCCAAATTACCTATTCCATTTTTTGAAAAATAATATGTATACCAATTTGTTTCATTTATAGTACTAGTTCCTCTTAGTTCATTGAAAAGAAAGTTTTGTACTAATATCTGTCTGTTTGAATCTTTTTTGTGGATGTCTTATACTCTGAGTAACTACTTTGAAGATAAAGATGATGCACAGTGTATTAACTATTGTTATTTTGTTTTGTTATGAAATTTTGTTTTACTGTTTCATAAAATAAAAAATGGAAGAAAGAAAAAGAAAAAAAAACACGTTACTCTTTATTAAGTTAAAAAATAGGGACATCATGGAATATATCCTCTTAATCAAGTGACAGGAGTTACCAACCCCAATAATGGGACATACTACCATTGTTCACCTATTGATATAATGAACCTACAACAGCAGAGCATCAGTTCTGTGGTTTTCATCCCAAAAACATATAAGCAACATCTAATATCAAGTAAATACCTGAAGAATCCAAATTAAGGAACCTTCTATTTATCAGCTTTTGTGCTTCAGAAATGGCAAGGTCAAGAAAAGAGAGAAGTGCTTCAGATTCAGGGGACCAAACAGACATGGCAGTGCAAAGCAAAATATGGTCCTGGATATTATTAGAACAATGGAGGAAATTTGATTAGGTTTAAATGGTATAATTTTGTTTATATTATTTTATTGATTTTGATGGTGGTTCTGTAGTTACGTAGGATATTTTCCTTGGTTTTAGGTCATACACACTAAATAATCAAGATAGGAGGCATCACCTTCTGTAACGGAATTTCAAGTGGTTTAGAAAAAATGGCGTATTTATATGATGAGAGAATGTTCAGTTTAGTAAAGTCAAATGTTAGTAGGGGACACTGGGTCAAGGGTGTAATAGAGGTTTTGTGTTCTTGGAACTTTCCATCAGCTTCAAATTACTTCTTTTTTTTTTTTTTTTTTTTTTTTGTGGGTACCGGGGGTCGACCTCAGGACCTCGCGCACCAGCAGGTGCCCGTGCCGCTGAGCGATATCACCGGCCCTTTTTTCGTATGTGGGTTCCGGGAGTTGAACTCGGGCCCTCGCGCTTGCCAGGCAGGCGCTTATGCCGCTGAGCCATCTCACCGGCCCAAATTATTTCTTAATAAAGTTAGAAAAGAGTGTCCTCTTCCTTTAACATTAAGCGTCCCTATGACTCAGTTCACACTGAGTGAATGCTTTACTTAACAAGAAAAGCGCTGCTTTTAAAAAAGCATCAGATTGATGTAAAGGTGAGTTTGAATGTTTACACAAAATGGATGACTGGAAAATTATGCCTTGAATATAATGTCAACATAGGACTTGTTGATTTTTTAACCACTTAAAAATACCCTATGCTCCAAAATGCATAAATCGTTTTAAAACAGAGATGAATTAGGAAAAATAGCATCCTGGAGGACAAAGCACCCCAGGCTTTTATCCTTTAACCTAATCAAATGACAGACCTTGAAGCAACTTCAAAGCTGCAAAACTAACTGGCTCTGACATGTACCAAGATGAGGGGAAATACTTCCCATAACCTTGAAATAAATGCTTAATCTTTAAAGAGAAAATAGAAAGAGTAGCATCATGTTTCATAAATGGAATTTAACAGTTGAAGAGTTTACAGTTTTTATTTGTGATTTTATTGTTACTTGGGAAAAGCAGGGAAAATTAAATGAAGTGTATTTTTATATCCATTCTTTCCCTCCACCACCCATTAGAGTGGTGTGGTTAGAACCAAACTCTTTAAAATATTATGGCTTTTCCCAAGTGTCCTTCAAAGTCTCTAGGATGCTTTCTTTCAGTATGGATTGGCCCAGAAGGGTTAAATTTCATTTCACAGCCTTTAGTTTGGCATTCGGGGCCTTCTATAATTTAGTGCTAACATATCTTTATAAATTTTCTTCACTTCTTTGTAGAAATCATCTTTAAACACATTTGTATTTATTTTATGTTGAAAAAAACTTAGGTTTCTATTAGGCAGCTATTCCTACATTTTTGTAAATGTTATCTGACAGCAACATCATGGGTTCCATTTCTTCCAGGAAGGTATTTCTAATTACTCTTGGTCCATGGTGATTTCTCTGTATTAAGTAATCTCATAGTTTCTTTCTTAGTGCTCTTTATTAGATGCTTAATCATACATTTCTTGTTAACGTTCTGTACTTTTGTTTTACTGTCTGTGTCTGTGTTCTTTGCTTTCTCAACTAATTTGTAAACTCCCAAAGAGGAGTTACTGTGTTCATACTTCACAGTCTTTCTGTCAGTGTCCAGTTTTTAAAAATTGAATTAGTTTAGGCTAGCCTCAAACTCTCTGTGATCCTCCTGCCTCGACCTCTTGAGAGCTAGGATTACTGGAATTAGAACATTTGCTTTTTTTTTTTTTTTTATTGAGAAGGGTCTCGCTATGTAGTGCAGGCTGGCCTTGAATTTGCTTATATAGCCCAGGCTGGCCTTGAACTCAGGGGATCCTCCTGCCTCAGCCTCCCAAGTGCTTGGATTACATGTGTGGGCCACTGCATCAGGCTTTAGAGCATTTGCTTTTGTAATAGAACATAGGATACTGTTTTGAAGGAAGCACAAAAGAACACTCATGCTTAAGTATATATTAGAGCACAAGGTTCTGAGTTCAATCCTCAGGATTTGAAAGAAGTATAGTAGAATAAGATTGAGTAAAGAACATATGGAGATAGGGTTTCAAATGGGTTCCTTTTATTTAAACAATAATTCATACGTGTATATTTGATTTTAGGAAAGAAAAACATGCTAGTGTTTTGCTTTTAATATATCTTGGACCATAACTGATTTTTTGTTTGCTTTTTGTTTTAATCCAGGTTGTCAATAGCTGGAGCTTTTAGTTGATTTACATGTGATATAATAAGTAATTAATTTCAAGCTTATAGTTATGATCTTAAGTTTTCTCTTTGCCTTCCTTTTAATGTTTCTTTCTCCTTTCTTGCCATCTTTTGCACTGATTAATTTTTATTAAGTAGACTATTTTTAAGTTTTAAGTTCACAGCAGAATTGATCAGAAAATATAGTGTTCCAGTATATTCACTATCTCCACACATGTATAGCCTCCCCAACTATTAGCATCTTGCACTATTTTTATAGTTGTTGATTTTATGAACCTACATGGACGTACTATTTTACCACCCATAGTCTAAAGCTTACATTAGATCTCACTCTATGTGTTGTACATTCTATGTTTTTTTTTTTTTTTTTTCCTTTTCTCCAATACTGGGGATTGAACCAAGGGCCTTCACACTGAGCTACATTCCCAGTCCTTTATTTTTTTATTTTGAGACAGGGTCTTGCTAAGATGCCCATGTTGGTGTTGAACTTGCAGTCCTCCTCCCTTAGCCTAACAGTGCTGCAGTAACAGACTTGCACCACCATACCTGACCATTCTATGGTGTTGACAAGTGTATAATGATATGTATCCACTGTTATAGTATCATATAGAGTAATTTCACCATCCTAAAAATCCTCTATGTTCTGTCTGTTCATCCCTCCCTCCTCATAAACTTCTTGCAACTGATTGTGTGTGTGCGTGTGTTTGTGTAGTTGTGTGGTGGGGTTTGGACCCAGGGCCTTACAATTGCTAGGCAAATGTTCTGCCACTGAACTACATCTCCCCAACCACTGGTCTTTTTACTGTCTCCATAGTTTTGTCTTTTCCCTGTGTCTTATAGTAAAAATCATACAGTAAGGAGCCTTTTTAGATTGTCTTACTTCCCTTAGTAATATGCATTTAAGTTTCTTTTCATGGCTTGATATTTTATTTCATTTTAGTGACAAATGCTATTGTTTTGTCTAAATGTACCACAGTTTTTTCTTTTACCTACTGAAGCACATCTTGGTTGCTTCCAGGTTTTGGCAACTATGAATAGCTGCTGTCGACATTTGTGTGTAGGTTTTCATGTGGACGTAAGTCTTAAAAGTTTTTGAGGAAATATTAATATGTGTAACTGCTAGATCATAAATACAAGGATGTTTAATTTTGTAAGAAACTGCCAAACTGTTCTCCAAAGTGGCTATAGCATTTTATATTCCCACCAGCAATGAACAACAGTACCTGCTGGTCCACATTTTCACCTGAATTTGTTGGTGTCAGTGTTTTGGATTTTCACCAGACTGATGTGTTTGTAGTGGTATGTCATTGTTGAATCGCTGCTTTTTAATAATTTCATTTTCCCCTTTCACAAGTTATATACTAGTTTCTGTTCTTTAGTGGTTACCCTAGAAATTCAACATACTTCATCATGATCTAAGTCTAGTTAATACCTCTTTGGGGAAAAAAATAATTTCTTTCCTTACCTATCACAAAGTTTATAGCTGACACTCTTATAACAAAAGACAGGTTAACAAATTTATTTAATCAAAGTTTCATGTGATACAGGGGACTTCAGAAATGAAGATCCAAAGGCACAGGGAAAACTATTTTGTGAACAGTTGTGAAAAAGTATAATTGGAGATAAAAGGGTATAATCTAATGGTATTAAGGTGGGGGCGCTTAGCAAGGCCTGTTTGTTCAGATTCTTCTTAGCATCTCTGTGACATTTTTTCCCTCCCAGGATAGGACAGTATACCTGTCACATAGGGGAGAAGGTGAGGGGAGTGTCAGAGAGTGACCTTCCTGCTTCTATTATTTTCTCAATTTCCTTTAGGTTAAGATACCAAGTATGCCAAGGTGCTATACTTTAAAGTATCATGTTATGAGCCCCAACACCTCTATTCTCTTCCAAGACAGTGTAAGGACCTTGAACCTTTCAACTATTGTCACCTTCCTCCTGGCTTATATATTATGACTGACTTGAGTTTCGTTTCTGTATTTTGGAGGAAATGCCTGAAGAAATTATTGTTTTGAATTTAATACTAGATTTTGATTTATACTTGTGTTTCTCACTTTTCGTTTTCCTTTTTGCATCTTAGATCCCCATCTGGTGTTACATTCCTTCTACTTGAATTATATTCATGGAATTATCTTTAGTGAATGTTAGCTTGTACTACAGTCTTTGATCTCCTTTCTGTCTGAAACTGTCTATATTTCCTCCTAATTCTTGAAAGATATTATTCTAGGGGGTTTTATTCAGCTTTACATTCATCAACACCTGAGATAATCACCCCATAAAGAGAAAAGTTTTATTTTGGCTCACAGTTTTGGGGGTTTCAAATTGATTGGCCCCTTTGTTTCGGGCCTGTTTCAAGGTAGCACACCATTGCAGGACCATGAGATAGAGCAAATCTATGTACATGATTGTGGGAAAGTGAAAGAGAGAAAGAGGAAAAACTAGATACCCCCATCCCTTTCAAAGGTACGTCCTCAGTGACCTGAAGACCTCCTGTGTCTTAAAGGTTCCACCACCTCCTAATAGTGCCACCCCAAGGAACAGGCCTTTAACACGTGGGCCTTTAGAGGACATTTAAGATTGAAACTATAAGCACTATAGGATCACAGTTATTTTCTCTCAGCACATGGTTTCTCTTGTGGATGTTGAAGTCAGCTGTCCATCTAACTGTTCCTTCCCTCTTTGAAGCCATTCTGTCTGACTGCTTTTAAATCTTGCCTTTTGTTTTGGGCTCCTGCACTTTCCCTATGATATGTTTAGCATAAATTTATTTTTCTTTTTAAATCTTGCTTTGGATTTTTGAGCTCCTTGAATCTGCAGATTATTGCTTTTTGTCAATGTGGGAAAATTCTTAGTGTCTCTTCTAATTTTGCCTCTGTCCCAGTCTCTCCTTTTTTTTCCCTTTTGAGCAACAGATATAGTATGCATAGCATAGACCTCACTCTATCTCAAGCTACTCTGTCTTAGATTGTATTTTAACTAACTTGCTTTTATAGGTTTTCTAGCTCTTTAATGTGTTCATCTTTTCATTGAGCTTTTAATTTCAATTGTTTTTAATTTCTAGGCATTTTATTCTCTAAAATCTTTCTTTTTCCAATATAGTCATGTGTAACTTAATGATGGAAATACATTCTGAGAAATGTGTTACTGATTTCATCATAGTACAAACATCATAGTGTGCTTTCACAAACAGGAAGCTATGGTACCACCAGATGATATAATCTTACGGAACCACCATTGCATACGTGGTCCATTGTTGACAGGTACATCGTTATGCAGTGCATGACTATAGTTTACTCTTCCAGTATTTTCAACCTTGTTTTTTATGTTTTTAAATATAAGCATAGCTATTTTATAATATGATGCTGTTGATTTTTTGGTCCTTTCTCATGATACCTTGTTTCATTATGTCATTTTTTTAGATCTTAAAATTTATATATGGAAGTCTTTGGGTTCAAGATTGAAAGTGTATTCATTCTTCTAAGTGTGTGTGCTTCTACTGTGTACTTGAGATCACCTACCAGTCCAGAGCCACTTTGGGCTAAATTCATGGCCTAAAATGTGTTGAATACCCACGTCAAGAGAATTTGGACTGTATCTCTATAGGATGGCTGGCTTCAGAATAATTTCTCAGGAAAGGGTCCTCTGACTCCCTTTTAGTACCAAAGCAGTTTTCTTTGGAGTTCTCTAGGGTTAGGAGAGATTGGGTGGGTTACACATGATTCTTTTAATGTTGAAAATTGAAACTTGTGATGGATAGGGATTATCTGTTGAATTTCCTACCTTGGATAGGCCTGGACTTTGTCTTCTTTCCTCTTGAACTTAAAAGCTGCATTATTTTGTTGCTCTGAGTTCATGTTTAAAGTTCTGAGTTGTTTATTTCCACATAGTTTATGCATTTATAAAAGCTATTTTTGGCATTTTCACTCGCATGAAAGAATGAATGTTACCCTCATCTTTTGGTTTTGCTGATTAGAGGAGCTAATTATAGACTAAGGCTCCCACAGGCATCACTCATCTTTCTTTTTTAGTAAATGTAGAATGTCATGGTCTTTGGGATCCTACCTTGAGTTTAAGAAGCTGAGAGGTGTGACTCTTGGATCTTAGGAGATATTTTTTGTCACAGTTATCCTCTAGGATCCTGGGAGCAAGACTCTGAGTAAGTCCAGCGGAAGTAAAGTTTTAGTAAGTTTCACCTATATCAGGAAGAGTTTTCAAACCACAGGCACATTCATAATTCTTTTTCTTCTGAGCACCTCATATCACTGTAAAGCCTGTTTTTCATGATGAATAATAGGAACCTATCAGAAGAGAGTAGAGGGACTGGAAGGTCAAGCCTTTGTAGTGCATTGTCCCCATTTTTCCAATGAAGTGTCTTACTTTTGTGTACCTTTAGCCTCTATGGAGAACATAGTGAGTGTCCAAAAACATTTGAATATTTCTAGGTGGATGTTAGCTTTACCTGCCATCATGATCATAGCAGTAAGATAGCACTTGGCTTGTGATTTATGTCCAACTTTAGACAAATAAGTCATGTAAATCATACCTCAACTAGTGGTAAGTTGAAAAATAAAACATGCAGTGACAAAAGAAAGGGTAGATTATCCCAACGTGGATTTAAGAGATAAGAAAGTGCCCAGTGATGGAGGCAATACTGTGAAATAAGGGGAAATAGACAGCATCCAAAGATTTGATATTGTATACCTTTTACTTCTGCTGATTAAGTAGGGAGCTTGAACTAGTTTTCAGTTTGAATTGAATCCCTCCTTTTTCATTTCTCTGTCTGTCTCTGTCTCTGTGTCTGTCTCTGTCTCTCTGACACACACACACATGCACACGCACTCACACACGCACTCACACACTTTAACACTTAGGACTACTATTCCAAGCCAAATTGTACTTGGCTCTCTCCTGGCTTTCAACGCTGGAGGCTGGCAAGTTGGAAAATTAGTACACTTACCAGCCAGGGAATTCTGTGATCCACCATCATGGCACCCTGCTACTAGAAAAGGAATGAGATTGGTTCTCTCGAATATAGGTAGTGGATCATGCATGGTGTCTTTGGAAGAGTCTTAGAGTACCTTTTTGTTTCCTCTGGGTCTCCCTCTCTCTCTCTCTCAGTTTACAAATTCTTAGTTTTAACTACGTATATGATGACAATGTTGATTATAGTAATTCATGTAAACAGTTTATCACTTATGCCTGATTACCATGAGTGACAACAATAATGATTTATAATCACTGTGTAGATTGTTAAATACATGTCAGGCTAGTATTATAAATTTAATATAGTAGTTTATCACTTGTGGGTATACATTAAAGAAGTCACTGCTCAACACTAACAGGAACATTAATTCTTAAAAACCTAGAAAAACTATTCATTGAGGAAACTATAGTAGTTTGTCTTTTCTTGTATACAGCAAATAGTGCTTACAATGTGATTTTGGGTGGAGAACAGTAACAAGAGCCTCCTCTATTGCCCTATAAACCAAATGATTAGAGAAAAGAGATATGCCATTGCTTTTGCTTATGAACAGGCCACTTACCGTCTCATTTTTCTCTGTTAATTTTTACATTAAAGCAGCCTAGATTTTAAAAAGTGATTTTTAAAAAAATATATGTTTGAACTTACTTGAAATATGTATTACTTGAATATGTATTACTTGCTCAAATATGTATTTCAGCATATATTTAGAATAGTTTAGAGCGCAATTAAAATCTGGAATTTTAATACATTCCAAACTATTAAGCTTTTTTAAATAAAAAAAGATAACAATGTTTGGATGGTTGCTGTGGTGTGGTGGTGTCATTTATGGTGATATTAGTGATTTTTGTTAAAATACTCAGAGCTTTATTAAATTTGTAGAGTTAATGCCTACTAAACACTAGGTGGTGCAGTTGTGCAAGGACCAGATAATAAAATATGCATTTCTTTTTTTTTTTAAGCTACCAGGATGAAATTAAAATTATGGTTTGGATATTCTTTGGAAATAAGAAGTCTCAAAATATTAAAATAGAATGAAAGAATCTTGCCCTTCTATTAATTGATCTGGAATTCAAATGAGGATCTATCTTGTGATTTAGACTACAAAAGTCAAAGTATTTATATATTTTTTATATCCCAATTTAAGATCAACAAATTAGGGGCAGGGGATATAGCTCAGTGGCACAGTGCCTGCCTGGCAAGCGCACGGTCCTGAGTTTGATTCCTGGTACCAAAACAAAACAAAACAAAACTGTACTCCTCAACAAAAAGTAAAAAACTAATCCAATTTGGCTTTCTCTATTTAAGTATAGAATTGTTTGCTGACTGTAATGAAACAGACTTGTACTCTACTGTTTCAAATCATTCTAAAACACTAGGATTTGAATAATTATAGTATTATATATCATTTTATCAAGTAACTGTTAATCAGTTAAAATTTGAGAAGTAGCTTTCTTCTTGGCATATTTTATTTTCTTCTATCCATTAAAAATGACATTTCTATATAAGTTTAGGTCATTAAATTATTAAATTGAAGCTTTTCTGAAGTGAAAAAACTATTTGGTTTATTTATGTGTTAACATAAGAAGAGAAAATATTTCTGTACAAATAATTTAAAGCCTTAAGTCTTTATTGTGGAAGCTTTTATTTTTCCTTTTAAGTTCTTTTCCAGTTTAAGATATAATACTCTTTGGAAATTAAAAAGAAAACTCATTTATGTCTTCCACGGATTTTATACATAACATGTCTGTTACATTTGTGTTTAAATGTTATTTCAAAATTTTGGAAAAACAAAGTGAAGCAATCTTACCATTTTAAAGTAATCACAAAAATCAGAATTAATTGAAGTGCTTCAGTAGGCTATCATAACTGATAAAATTACACAAACTGTGTGTTTCATGTTATTTTTCTGTGAATCAAATACTCTCCATCTGAGTCATACAAGATTGATTTAGTTTAGTTTAGTTTAATTAATTTTTCGAGATTCTGGAGATCAAACTCAGGGTCTTGCACATGCTAGGCAAGCAAATTTCCAGTCCCGAGACTTATTTTATACTTCACTAATTTGGTGAAAAAACATATGGTAGAGCTCTAAATTATTTTCTTTTAAATAACATAGTTCATATATGCTATATGAAATTATAGCATTTTTAGACATTATATTTATGAAATTCCCTGTAATATTGAAATTTAAGTCTATCTTTAGTATTTTTCTTTCAAATCTTTGATATTTTAATTTTGAGGTAATATTGTTTCATTTCTTATAAATTATATAGTATACATTTATTTCAGAATATGTTGTAACTTCTTTACAATATACAATACTAGTTTAGATTACTCCCAGTAACTAGCAGAAGAGGTTCGAAGGGAGGAGTTATTTTCTTCAATTTGTGAAATGGATTTGTGTGTACACAGACCCAGACACGCATATCAGAGACTGGGAATACTGTTGAATCTGAGCAGTTGGACCATTACTCATGGCTTGATGATATATATTTTCATTTTAAATTTATTTTCAATCCCTTTTGAAACTTTGGAATATAACATGTAATTAATATTTTATTGTAAAAATACAGATTTAGTATTTGAGTCATGCAAGCCAGCTTCAGTTAAAATATTATAGAAACAATTTGTGGAATTGAAAAATCACTATTTTTTTTATAGTAGTTGGCAGCTTTTATAAAATGACTTGCTGCTCTTGCAGATACAGTATATCCATTATTGCAGTTGCCAGTATTTAATGGCACCCATGTTAGCTACATTAGCCAGGAGGCTGAATAGCCATGAAAATGGGAGTAACCTCTGACCTCAGAAATCATTCTTTTAAAAGAGGATTGAAACACTGGTGATAGGAAATTTGAATTACTCTTGCAGCTGCAGTGTTTGTTCTGTGAATACTTAATTTAGTTTAGAGCTAGACTTTTTCTTCCAAATCTGTCAGTCTTTCAGAAGCATCAAATTTACTTCAGGAAGGAAAAAAAAAAGCTTCCTTCGTAGGTCTGTTTTATTGAATGCAGTATTCAGGCTTCAAATAGTTTCATTTAGGTAATACATATAGTCTCAAGAATGGGAATCCTCACATTTGACACGCTCTGTTAAATATATAGCTCATTCAAACCCTGTCCAAGATATTGCTATGCAGGCACTTATTTTGGATAATCCTTTTAATGACTATAACTCACTTCTTAGCTATGTAGAGGGCTGGTAGAGTGTGGAGATATATGTGTGTGTGTGTGTGTGTGTGTGTGTGTGTAAAATTGATGTAGAAATATGTTTCTGTATTTATGTATTTAGGTTTTTGTAGGCTTTATAAAGAATTTGGATTTGTATTATATATGTATAAATTTATTTAGATATTTGGAAGATAATCTATGCAAGCCTTATTTGTAAACTGTGCAAGCTTTATTTTGGTGTGTAAGGAATTACACATATAATACTCATTAAGGTAATGGGATTGGTATGGCTGATTCTTGCATGCTGACTGGAAATTTAGCCCAAAGAAATTTGAAAGTAATGTCAAAAAAAGAAAGTTGGTTTGTAGTCTCGTTAGCTTGAAATTATTGACTAGTCTGTATGCTCCTGGCTTTAACATGAATCTTCTACCTTTACTTTTAACATTTAATGATCTTGGTTGATCAGAGAAGGAGAAAAAAAAAGAGGTAGAATATAGTACTTGCTGCTCTGTCACCTAAGACAAAATCAAAAATTTACTCTAGGGGCTGGTGATATCGCTCAGTGGCATGGGCGCCTGCTGGCAAGCGCGAGGTCCTGAGTTCGACTCTCGGTACCCACATTAAAAAAAATTTACTCTGTATTAGTATTTGCTATTCTGTTTTACTTTTTTTTTTTTTTTTGTGGGTACCAGGGGTCGACCTCAGGACCTTGCGCGCCAGCAGGTGCCCGTGCCGCTGAGCGATATCACCGGCCTTTTTTTCATATGTGGGTTCCGGGAGTTGAACTCGGGCCCTCGCGCTTGCCGGGCAAGCGCTTACGCCGCTGAGCCATCTCACCGGCATGCTATTCTGTTTTAATGATGAATAGTTTCTAAAAAGATGTTATAATGGAAAATGTATTTGTGAAATTAATCTGAAATAAATTTCTTTTTCAAATTAACAATGCATAACACTGAATGAAAAACCATACATGATAACTTTTACATACTGTATTGCATTATAAATTTTGATAGTGAGAGATATTTGTTTGCATATAATTTTGAAAATTCTTGTAGTATTATGAAACCCTTTTGGATTGAAGTGGTTATTGAATGAAAGTGGAGACAATTAAAAATGGAAATATAGAATTTAATCATGTTTTAATTAGGATAATATATAATAGATGTAATTTTGGCTTGTCGCTTTTCTGCATTTTATATTTAACATAAGAAGTCACACAAAGAGACATGATTATAACTATATATAGTGTAAAACACTCATGCATTTTTCTGGTCTACCATTAGCATTTTTTATGTCTGTAGGTCTGTAGGAAGAACTATACACTTCCCAGCATCGAGTGTATTCCTTAACCAACCATAAGAGGGGGCTTCTCTACCAGCAAGCTGCTTTGAACTATGCACATAATTATTTGCTCTAACATTTTATTTCATGAACTTTTGGAATTTCATACCTTTTAAAAATTCATTTGAATGACTTTGTTTACACTGATGTTGAATACTATGACTTTATCAGCATTTAAATAACCTAGTTATAAAAGAAAATATTTTTTGATATTTTAGAATATATTAACAGATACCAAATATTTGTATTTTAATTATTTATAAAAGTAATTAGTAAATTAAATTATCATTTCTTTTTTTGGTACAGGGGATTAAACCCTAAATACCACTTTTTAATTCAGAAAACTTTTTTGTTTTGGATATATTTCTGTAGACGATCTTAAGCCAACTTTAAATAGTGGTACAGAAAATTGTTTCTATGTAGTTTATAAAAGTCTAAATTTACTTTAGACTTTCAAAATTTACTTCTGAGAAATAGAATATCTTGCTTTTACCTAGGATACCAATAAAACTAATGAAATTGTTTACTAAAGAATATAAAGCATATCTGAATACCTCAATATATGACTATTATCTAACTTACTAGAATTATTGGTTCACATTTTCTAAATATAGAAAGTAGGATAACTACTAGGAAGAAATATACTACTAGAAAATTACTTTGATAGTAATCTAACTTTGGAGTAATCAAAGTTTTGTTAGTTTTTTTTTTTTTTTTTTTTTTTTTTTGGCCGTCGTTTCTGGAACAGACCTTATTCAACATACTCAGTTTACTGTGTTTTTACAGGAACCTTGGCAATACAAAAGAAACTTCTCTGCTTTTACCTTATACAGACATTCCGTTTGATGACTAAATTCCATTCCTGTGACTACGTTGTTAAGTGAATTGGTCCTTAAATGAGGAATTATATATAGCATGTACATTACAATATTCAGAACAAAGAAGTGGTCAAAGGAAACTCCAGCTTTTATTTGCATTACTCTTACAGGCAGTACTGTACTGTAATGCATAACAACATAAAACTGTAGTACTGTACTATACAGTACAATCAGCAAAAATTACAGTACTGTATAAACAAGGTATATTGTACCCAAAAAAAAAAAAAAAAGACATTGAGGCTCTATCAGCAAGATGTACGGAACTGCACACACAAAAAAAGACAGGTCCTAAGTCTGAGTGGCAGGTCGGAAGTCCTAACATGTAGGTCTTTAAATGAGGAAAATCTGTAATAACTGTCCACCTTTTAAATGAAAAGGGAGGCTTTAGATATCAGAAAGCTAACATATATGAAAGTTGCAGGTAACCATCATAGTAGAAAATACAAATTAATTTTTAAAAAACTAATTGCACAGTTGGTTCACTTTTCATCAAATGCTAATTTTGCTGAAGTATGTTTCCTTTAAGTATTTTAGCAATAGATTTTTAATCAGTATTGTTTAAGGTTTCGCTAAAGTTCTGGGAGACTTTGGTTCAGGAATTGCAAAAGAGAAAGTTGAGAGAAATCTGAGAAATTAGACACCCACTGTGCATTCTAATGACTGGCACTATATTGTTTTGAAAATATTCTCACTAATTACAGAATTATTTTCCAACCCATAGCCTGTGATTTTTCAGAATAAAATAAAAGTGACTGATTTCTATGAATATATAAACACTTCATTAGAAGTGATAGGATTCTACCAGAACCATTAGACGGAAATTCTATCAACTAGTTTCATCTTTTTGACCCCTTTGTTGCTTTAAAAAATGTAAGCCTTTACAACTGCGAGTTCTTATCAGTTTGAAAATACATGTCAAAAACATGCTTTAAAAATGTTTTCCTTGAATGATACATGAGTGAATGTTTTTAAAGGAGGTGTTGACACTAGTGATTTTGATGGTTGATATTAAGCTATAAAGAAAATATACAATGATATATTTAAATCATACTTATGTTAGTTTTGTATGCTAAAATTGTTCAGGTGTGTAAATAATCTTGATAGTTGAGCTACCTTGCTTGTATGGATTTTTCTTCTTTAGAATGCCCAAAGCATTTTGTCAAAGGCAAATTTTAAAAATTATTTTATTTCTTAAAATATTTTAAAATTATAGAAGCTCTAAACTCAAATTACAGCATTCTAATTCTATGCGATATTCACATTTCTCAGTGTTCCTTCCCTACTATTTTTTTGGATTCTATACATCTAATTTTATAATTTCACATTATTTTTAATACAATGCTCATAGTAATTTATAAAAACTTGGTTCTATACAGTTGAAGAAATGATTATATTTTACCTGTTTAAATACAAGGACTCAGACTATATGATTCTTTGCCAGTATTATGGGTTGTACTTTTATGCTGCAGAACATGTTCTTATTTGGACCTATCTGAAATTTCAAAATCAAACAAACTGAAAATCTTGTTTTTTTCAAGTATAATATATGATGATATTTATCAGATTCGGATTTTGTCACTGGGGACTTATGTTCTTGTTGGCAAGATAAGACATTCATTCATCCATCCATTCATTCATATGACAGCGAATATTTATGGAACATCTGTGTTCAAGAACATGGGTATAAAATAGCAAATATCTATCATAGCTCAAGTTGCTTACAGTCTTGAGGACGAAACAAGTAAAAAGGTCTTTAAAATCTAACCGTGTTAAGTTGGTGAATATTGTAATTGAGGAAAGCACTTTAAAAGTACCCATGATGGGCTGGTTTTGGCCATCTCACCAAATCTTAGTAGGACCTGGTGTTGGAGAAAGCTCCCTGAAGAAAGTTTTGGTTAACTTGAGACCTAGCATGTATAAGAGTTAGCCAAGTGAAAGGTTGGAAGGAAGAGGGAAGAGGGAATAGGTAAGTGCATTTCATAGGAAATAATGTATTAAAAAGCAAAGAAATGAAAAAGCATGGCAGACTCATGGGACACAACGACTCTGTTAGATGTGAGGCTGGAACTAGGTAAGATCTTTTCATGTATGGTCTTTTGTTACCAGGATTTCATCCATGGTGCAGTAGGAACTGATTAAGCTTTCAGGGAATAGACTATCCTTGTTTTTTGGAAAAACTGCCCTGGGAGCAGTGTGGAGAATGGATTGGATAGAGTTAAATTAGAGCCAGGGATACCACGTGAGGATTTTTTTGAGTATAGTTATTGATAGAGAGGTGTTGGGAGGCATAAACTATGACGAGAGCAGTAGGGATGGGGAAAACTAGATTAGTTTGTGAACTGCTTAATTGGTAATAGTAACAGAGTTGATGGTGGACTAGATGTGGAGGTTTTGGAAAAATAGTGGTACATAGTAGTTTGTAGAAAAAAATAGTACGCAAAAATCAACAAACTTGAGTGAAGGTGACAGTCAAACTTCATTATAGGTGGATGATGCTTCCATTCGATGTGATTAGAACCATGGAAGAGTCTGAGAGTGAAGAATGTGAACTCAGAAGTGGTGAGCTTGAAGAGGGCCAGTAGACATTTGGATATGTGAGACAGATTCTCAGGAGAGAGATGGAGACTAGTGACTAGGAGGCATCAGTGGGTAGGTGGTAACTAGAGTGAATGAGATGCTTTGGAGGGAGAGAGTAAAGAGAAGATAGGAGGATCCCCAGATAAGTTCCTGAGGAATGCAAAGTTGAAGAGATGGACAGAAGAAGAAAAACGGTAAAAGGCAGCAGTTAGAGGTAGAAGGAAAATGAGGAGAATATCGAATCACTGAAACTAATGTAAGAGTAATTCAGAAGGCCCTAGGCAGTCAGAGGAGAAACATACCTAGAGTAGGAAATGCAAACTGTACAGGAAATACAGATCTAGTCTAAAACTAAACAGGAAATACAGATGGAGTATTATATGATTTCATTTGAGGAAAGATTCTCTGACCAGGGAACAAGAATCCCTTGTAGAGGAGGTAGTGTCTGAAAGCACAGAACCTGAAGTAACGTGGAACTTCCTTATGTTACAAACCTGTATGAGAGACCAATGAAAAGGAAGGGCAGTGCTGCCTAATGAAAGGGTTCTACCCCCAGAGTAAAGCTCAACATTTTTTTGCCAGTTGGAACCTTCTACAGCTTGCCTCCCTAAGCTAGCCTACACATCCTAACACCAGCCACATACACACAGACCAGCAGTCAGTCAGTCCTGTACAGAAGAGAGATCACATGGAGGAAACAAAGTTCTATGCCTAAAGAGAAAGGCTGGGCCAGCTATGTGTACTCAATTAGATCTTCATTTATAAATATGAATGGATAGCCCAGGATCTTCAGACATTTCCAAAAAGCAGTAGAAAGAAGAAGAGCCAAGATGAACAGACAAATGATTGGGATGAAGCATTTAATTCAAAATTCAGAAGAACACATAAAATATATTCTAAATAATATCCTTTGAGAATTCTAGCAGACAGCGGAATAAAAACAGATCACTGACTGAAGCAATGAGAGAAAGAGATCTTTGAAATAAAAGTAGGATTTTAAAAAATACGCTTTTTTTTTTTTTTAATGTCGTACCAGGAGTCGACCTCAGGACCTCGTGCTTGCCAGCAAGTGCTTGTGCCACTGAGCAGTATCACCGGCCCTTTTTTTCCTTTATGTGGGTACTGGGAGTCGAATTCAGGACCTCATGCTTGCCAGGCAGGTGCTTATGCCGCTGAGCTATCTCACCAGCCCAAAACATGAAATTAAAGATAATGTTCTGTGTGTGTGTGTGTGGAGAGAGAGAGATGGAGAGAGAGAGGTTATCAATTTAATGTATCAAACTACAGAATGAAATAGTAATCTGGAAGAAAAACTGAAGGAAATATTTACATATTTAGAGCTAAAAAACAAAAAATGAGAAGGGACCTCAGACATGAATGTTCAAATGCAGTATAGCTAGGTATTGAGCACTAACAGAGGGCTCCCACAGCTCACCATCCTCTGACCTTAGGGAACTATTGGTACTAACGGTTTGAATGGGGCGCCTGACCTTTTTTCAACCAGAACATCTCTACTTCTGCAAATTTTATATAATGGAATTATGTGTAGCATTTTATTTAAGGAAAAAGTGTTCTGCTAGAAAAGTTTGAAAATTATTGACCTGGAATATATGGCTCAGACTGGTTGTATTTTATCCAAGGCTCTTTGCAATTTCACCTGTTTGTCTTCCTGAGGGGAGTGAGGGGAGAATATGCAGAAGAAGTAAGCATGGGCCAACCTATACAGGGGTATATACACCAGTACAAGGACTTTAAAACAAAGGCAGCTTGCGGGGCATGGTGGCACACACCTGTAATCCTAGCTTCCTGGGATGCTGAGACAGGAGGATCGCAAGTTTGAAGCCAGCCTCAGCAACTTAGACCCTGTCTTAAAAAATAAAAAGGCTGAGGATGTAGTTGAGTGGTAGTGTGCTCTTGGGTTCTATCTCTAGTACCACAAAGCCAAACAACCCCCAAAACACAGGTAGGTGGTGGGAAGTTTTTCAAGAGCTTTAGACCTAATTGATATATTTAAAATATATTTTATGTTACATATTTTAATAGCAAAATGTGGTTTTATATTTCTGTAGGAAATGGATTGTAAGAGCTCCAAAGTTGAAATAGGAGTCCAGACAGAGGATATTTGAAGTTCTCCAGGCAAAATTTGATCGTTGGCCGAGAGTGGGATTAGGAGATGGAAAGAAGTAGAAAGAACAGGATTTAGAAGTCAAGAAGGGAAATGAAGACATAAAGTGGTGACTCCTAGTGAGAAAGACTTGGAGGGTGGGCCTTTTCTCTTTCTCTTTCTTTCTCTGTCTCTTTCTCTTTTCTCCTCTCCCCTCCTCTGCCCCCTCCCCTCCGCTCCCCTCCCTTCTTAATGAAACGGTGAGCATTCCTGGTGTAGCCATCCTGTCCTCCATGTTGGGAAAGGGAAAAGGGTTGGTGAGAAGACTGAAAATGTTGCTTACATTCAAAATACATTATTGTCTTAGTTACTTTTTTCATTGCTGAGACAAAATACCCAGCAACCACAAATTAAAGGAGGAAAGGTTTATTTCAGCTTACAGTTTGTAGATGTTTCAGTCCATAGTTGGCAGGCTCCAAGGCAGGGTGTGACATGGCAGAAGGGCATCACAGAGGATAAACAGTCATAGTGTGTCAGGCAGAAGTCAGCAGCAGCCCGCAGCCAGCCTGCCTTTCCTTTTTATCCAATTCAGGCTACCAGCCATTTGGGTGGTGCCACCCAGAACAGTCTGTGGACTAATTTAGTACACATACTCTTAATCCCACTATTGCACACCCTAGATCCAGCCGGCTCCAAAAAGTCCCACCTATGTGTGCATGGGGGGGGTACATCTAGATACAAGCCATAACAATTTATTTAATCTAGTGAAAGAATATTTTGTGTTTTTTAAGCAAATGTTTATTTAATCTTCATCATTTCTGTGCATCAAATATGTGAGAATGGCTCACAAAGCTGTTTTGGCTCAGGATCTCTCCTGAGGTTGCAGCCTTCCAAAGATAGCCCTGGAGCTGGGAAGTTATGTCCAAGGTGGCTCACTCCATGGGGGACAAGCGTGTGCCTGCCAGCACCTCCTCTGCTTCACATGGGCTCCCCAAAGGCAGTTTTAGTGTCTTTACAACCCAGTCATTGGCTGCTTCCTCTCCTGGCCTGGGGTGATAGTCATCTGCATGTGTAGGCTCACTGCTTCAAAGAAGGCTGTTAGCAGCTGATTTTGGGGACAACCATGAAAACTTTTTATTAAAAATTTATTTAAATACCCTGTAATGAAAGAAGCATGTAGTATCAAAATGATTGGTTTTGGAATTGGATTTGTGTTAGAAGTATAACCCCATCACTTTTTCACTTCAAAAAATAGGGAATAATGACCTCATGCGGTTGTAAAATCTAAGTAAGAAAATACATATAAAGCATTTAGCACATGATAGGTGCTCTATAATTAGCCGAGAAGAGAATATAAAACGAATTTGAAGATTATTCAACTTACTGAGGTTAAGAAACAGGTAAATGCAATTTCTAAAGACAAATTGAACTTCTTTCCTTATCAGCATAATCAATGATTTAGATTATAAGTAGGAGGTTAATACTACCCAACACAGTATAGTTTTCAGGATTTTTCCATTTTTCTGTAACAGCATTAAACTTTTTATTGAGTATCTTTAATGGAAAGTACTTTTGAGTGTACTACATATTAAACTATATGCAATAAAGTTACATTATAAAATTTATACTTAACTAAATCATGCCCAAATATCAACTTATACATTAGATACTTTGTGTAAGTGTAAATTAGATAACTAAATCATGTACAAATAATCAATTTTTAAAACTTGCCTACTTAATAGAAGTGTAAATTAGAATGTTCATCAAAAGAAGATGTATAGTTACCAGTGTTTGTGCCTAATTTATTATGTACTCATATGAATTTAGCTGTAATTTTTAAATTGCAGTTAAAATATGTCATCTAATTTTTCTTCACTAGAAAATAACTAAACACAAAATTTATTTCTTAGTCAAAAAAAATAGCAAACCCTGGTTTGAATGCCTAAGCACATCCTCATTGGCTGGCTCCACCTTTGACAGATCCTGAACTGTACTGTTCACATACAGCTGCAGCTGGAGTTGGCTCCAAAGTCAGTTACTGATGCTGTGCTCTTTGCATACCTGGACCTAATTCCTCTTGGAGGAGATGGGAAGAGAGGTTGCAAATACAGTACAGGAATAAAAACAGTTGATCATGTTTTTTTTTTCCATTTTAAAAATAAACCTTCCTTCTTGAGACTCCTGTAGCTAATTTTCATTTTAGTTCTCACTTCTGTAATTGGGTGTTTGTTGTCCACCAAAAGATGATTCCGCAGAATATTACCTGTAGACAGCTGAGCACTTTGGCACCTCTTTTTAAATGCCATGTGACATCATGGGATGGTGCAAAGCCAAATTGGTGAATTATCCCAGAAAAAACTTGGTTGTACTTCTTATAGAAAATATTCTTTCATAGAAAGTACCTGTCAAGGTAATATGACTAACTTTATCAAAGGTGCAGCCTGTGAGGATAAACCCACCATCAATTTGAAGGAGAATAATGTCCACCAAGTCTTTAAAGGCTTTATCACAGGGAGGGCAAAATACTTGGGATGAGGCATTTACTCAGTGTTCACCCTTAATTCCATTTGCAGATGTGTTCTGAATAATCTTAGTTGGAGCGGGGCAACTTTTTCTTTGAATTCACATAACTCATGTACATAGTATAAAAGTCAGTTTTTACAAGGTCCATAACTAACAAGAGCATTCATTTTCCCCAGCACTCGCCAGAGACAGGCAACCATTTTCAATTCTTTAGTTATTTCTTTTGGTATTTACCTTCATATTTGTGAACAACATGCACATGCTGATTTCTACATTTGAATATTTCAGTTTTTAACCTATTAACTTCTTACTTTGAAAGAGAACCTAACCCTGAGAAAAGCGTGATACTTTCCTTACTCATCGTAAGGGTCACAGCCAGTGCTCTTATAACAGAAGACAGATTAACAAGAGAAACACATAACACATTTATACAAAGTTTTATGTGACACAGGAGCCTTCAAAAATGACCCAAAGACTCAAGGTGTTTTTATGCTTAGGTTCAATGAAGAATGGACAGCCATGTAGAAATGTGATCGGACAAAAAGGCATGGTCTAATGGTAATGGACCGAGGAAGGGCGTCTCAGGAAGGCCTGTGTGTTTAGTGTTCTTGGCTCTCTATGTGGCATTTTTTCCTCTGAGTATGGAACAGAACCTCTCTGGAATGAGGATCTTTAAGGCAAAAAGGAGAGCGTGGCCTTCTAAGTCTTATAGCTTGCTTTGAGGGAAAGGAGTTCTACTTTCTGTCACTTGCCTTTGGGAAGAGGAATTTTGGTTTCTGTGCCTTCAGAGAAGTAAAAGAGGGGAGAGGGGTCAGGAGAAGGTAAGAGAGCCCTTGCTTCTGTGGTTTGTTCAGTCTCCTTTAGTTCAAAGTATTCAGCATGCCAAAGTACCATACTTTGGGGTACTGTGATCTAAAACCTTACAACCTCTACCTCAGCATTCATCTTCTCTGCTCCACACTTCCTTTTTTCCTTTCAACATCATTATACCACAAATTTTGGTTAATCAATATTGCATGTTTATATGTTTCTAATTATGTAAATATTTAAAAGCAAAGTTTACATAATCATGTAACATTCTATGATTACATTTTTCTTTCTTTACAACTTTTTGTTTGTCTGGAGTTAGTAATTGCCATACTCATTTTATTTGCATATTTTTGTAGACCTATGATTCATTTCTCCCTTCCTCCAGCAAAAATATAAGTCCTTAAGTTAAAATACATCAGGTAGTCTTTTACTCTGTCAATTTTATTTTTTCTTGGAGTTCTGTGCTCTTCTGCTTAAGTCTGAACTTAACTGTTATCTGCATGAGACTTATCTTTATAGGATTTCCTTTCATCATTATTTGGAAAATCATTTTCTTTGTTCTTGTATTGGATCCCTTATTTACTACACCTTATATTATGAATTCCTTGGTTTGTTCCACTCTGATGGGACACATTTTCAGTAACTTCCTCAGAAAAAATTCATAATAGTTAAATTTTCAGACTTTCCTTTTCGGAATAGTATCTGTTTCTAACCTCATATTCAGTGACAGTTTGGCTAGGTATAGAATTATAGGTAGGAAATAATTTACCTTAAAAAACGAAGTGTCTTTTAACTTTGTCTTCTAACTTCTAGTGTTGCTGTTAGGAAGCCTGACACCTTGATACTTATTATGTAACTTTTTCCCTTCTCTGGAAACTTTTTGATATTTTGTTTATTTCCAGTGTTTTGAGATTTTATAATGATGTGCTTTTTTATAATGATGACACTTTTGTAATTAATTACATTGAGTACTTTGTGATTTCTTTCAACCTAGAAGGTAATGTACAGAAGTTCTAGGAAGTTTTTCTTGTATAAATTTTTCCGTTCCATTATTGCTTTTCTCTTTCGTAGTCAGATGTCTGAGAGTCAGTCTGACTGATTCTACACATTTCTTCTATCTTGCTCCCTCCCTCTGTGTGTGTGTGTGTGTGTGTGTGTGTGTGCGCGTGCATGTGTGTGTGTGTGTATTTTTTCCCTTTTGGCAGACTTAACAGTATCATCTGAGTCTTCTGAATTTTTTTGTTTTGGTCCTCATGTTTTTATTTCTATCTTTTCCTTTTCAATATAGCTGTGCTAGTCTTGGTGATGTTTTGTTTCTTAAGAAGTTGCTGTGATATAACCTCTCACAAGAGTCCATTTCCACTTTTCTTCTGCACTGGGGAGAGACTATTATTGCCCAGCAGTGCTGGCAGGGAAGGGCACCTGGAAGTCTTAAGTATTATTATTTATATATACTTTCAAACAAGTTTCTTGTGATCAGTTCTAAGTATAGCCATTCCTTCAGAAGTACTTGATTCTTTCAGTTTCTGACCTTTTCTGGGGTTCCACTACATGTGCTTTTTGATTCTCAGCTCTGGGTTCTGCCAAAATACTTAGCTTTCTGCTTTCACCACTCTATTGTCAGTTATTTCTTGCCCATCTGCCTTTTACCGTACAGAACTTCGGTATCATCTATTTTGTTCCATTGCCTTTTGAGTTTTAAAATTTGTGTTATTTTCACTTTAGTGCAAGTTTGGCAGGGAGTGAAAGTGACTACTACATGTGCACAGTTGCTCATCTATATTCAAAGGTCCTCTGTTCAGGACTTTGAGAGGACTTTGTGTATGTTGCCAGGTCACTTGGAGCTCATCTTTTTCCCAAACAAAATCAAGGATTGACATACGTTATCTTTCATTGATTCTAATTACCATTGATTATGTTACTGTTGATTTAGCAGCAAGTTCTTATGATAAAAGCAACACTGTATTAAATGTAACACATTGATTATAAGGTACATAAAATTTCAGAAACCACCAATAGTGTTCAGAATTAGAGAAATATAGTAGATAGATTCATAGGGTCACATGGTTCATTTCTTTGAAGATATTGAAGGTTCTGAAAATGCATAGATTGCTTCTATTTTTATTGTGATTGAGATTGTGTGAGATGCTAGGAGTAACTCTGTTTGTACTTTTCCTCCTGCACATGGTTCTATTTTATTTGCCATACTCTGATTTTTTGTTGTTTTTCTCTGTTACGACTTCCTCAAGGATAGGTTCTTGAGTTTTTTTCTTCATATCCTGAATGCCTAGCACTGCATGGTTGGCACTTAGTAAAGGCTATGTAAATGTAGGTTGAACCAAACTAAAAATAATTAGAAGATGAAATGATATCCAGTGGATAATATCCACTGAAATAGATTTTTTTCCCTGAGAATAATTTAAGTTAGACTCATTATTTTATGGATATTTAATACTCACAAAAGGGAAACTGACATTCATTAAACAGACATTTGACACAGATTTTCAAATATGTTTTCCTATTTACTCCTCCAGAACAATACAGAGTATGATTTTAAAAGTATAGAAATATTTTTTATTAATCTGCTATTTGGGCTTTAGGACAAAATATGATAATCTAGAGTCTTCCTTGTTTTATCTACTGATTTTTAAATATCAGATAATAATTTCCTACTGCATTAGAAAATTATTAGCATTTTGAACTGTGATGATATATGCCCGTGTTAAATATATAAGGTGAAATTGATCCCTTCTCAGGGAACATTGGTGGTTATTCACAGGCCTTCATTTCAGTTAGAAAAGACTTTTCTTTTCTAGGTTATCTTTTGGCTTTCCATTTAATCATTGAAACAAAATACAAAATTTTTTATTTAACTAAAAGCACTATGACAAGTCACCAGTAAAGGCGAAAACCAATCAGGGAAGAAAGAGTATGAGAGGAGATCCAATCATTACAGAATTCTTATAAACTGTGAGCGTTTAGGGCTTGTTAACAGTTCATTAAGAACTTGTTTGTCGTAGAGACTGAGGGACTGAGAACTTAATCGGAGCCACTACCAAATAAAGGTAGTAAAAATAGAAAAGCTTCTCTGGTATAACAGCTTCAAAAGAAGATATTAATCTATTTACCAATCAGCCATAAAATGTTAATAGTTCACATTGGAGCTCATTTTTGAATTATTGTGAATAAAGTTTGGTATGCAAATAGTGGGAAGATTCTTTAGTGCCAAAGAAACACCAATTTTAATCAAGACATTTTAGGTATATCGATTTGCTTACAAGCTCATGATGTGCTAAAAATTGTGCTTAGACATTCAACTAATTTTTCCCCAGAGCTTTCTAAGCAAAACAAAGTAAAAGTTGGCTAGAAAAAAATACTCTCTTTTTGTCAGGACTTCATTGTACAAGTCACTGATCTCAGGTATCAGAATGCTCTGTGCAGCACCGCGTTCAGGTGGAGGGAGGTGGTAGAGTGCAAGGTACACCACAAGGATGGTTTGTGGATAAGAATCCCAGTCCCACTTGTTCCTTTCATAAGCTGATTGAATATGTACAATTAGCTTATCTCAGACCTCAGTTTCCATAATTGTAGTGTAAGGGATTTAGGGCCTCATCATTGATTGGGAGGGAGAGGAGACGCAAGGGCCTTTCTCTGCCCAGAAAACTGCTTTTATGTGTATAGACTGACAGTATAACACACACACACACACACACACACACACACACACACACACAACTTAATGCGTAATTTCAGAGGGCTCCTGTGACTATGTAATGAAATAATGAATATAAAATGCATTTAGTAGGTATTTAAAAATGCAATCTACCCTTCACTTCCCTGTGTTAAGGGTCTGTAGCATCCAAGTTTTTATAGAAGCCATGGGGGGTGGGGGTTCAAGTCTTTTTTTTTGGAAAAAAAAAAAGATTTCTAAGTATACAACTATCAAAATTGCACGAGATATTCCACTTTTTATAAGAAGCATTTCTTTCAACAGTTACTAGGGTTTGTTTTTTAGAGGAGGGGGTTGCAATCTGTCATCGAAGTGTTGACAAGTGAAACCTGACAAGGTTGAGGTGCTATTGCTGCGGGGCACTTCAGTATTTTTCACTGTCTCTCCTATTTGTAGAGAAAGCCTTTCTATCTTTTTTCCATTTTCGCTCAGTTCGCAACAGTCTTTGATTTATGAACTTTTTAAAACAGTAACTCTAAATTGACAAATTATTTCAATATTTAAGCAATGGTTTAGATAAGCACATTTCACTGTTCTCTTGTCTTTAACTGAGCTATTTAGGAATTATTCCTAAAATTCAATTTATTTTCTCTTCAAAGTCATGTTTTTTTCTATCTATTCAAGTGTAGCATAAAATTATATTTATAGAGTTATAATCTAGAATTAATTATCATTATCACATTGCCAACATTTCTGTTTTCCTTGTCTTTTTATTCTTGTGATTGAGGTGCAGTCTAAAAGAATTAAGCGCATATTTTTGAAGTTCAGAAAGATGGGTACCTATGTTGGGGGTTGTTGTGAGAAAAGATTATTGTTATTGTTCTTATTATTATTGGTTTATGCAAGCATACTTTTCTTCCCTAAACTGCGTAATATAAACTACAGCAATAATTTTGCAAGGTCATGGAAGAAACACACTTCAGCTAGGCACGTCTCTTTGGAATAATGGAATACTGTGTGTAGCAAAATATTTAACATGAACATCAGCAAACAAGATGTTTGTATTAATAGACACCCATAAAATGGCTATGCAAAGGTCAGCACTAATCTTTAAATATTAGTGAAATTTAATTTGTTTCATTGTAATGAGTAGAAAGAAGAGGAAGAAGCAGGCTACAATGAAGAAGCCATTGATAAATTGTCTAAATGTCAAAACTGCTTACAGTACAGAAAATGTTAAATTGACAAGATCTATTTAACTAAGTGAATTAAACAGTTTGAACAATTCCTTAGGGAAATATTTTCCAAATTTAAGTATTAACAGGAGATTTATAAAGGGTTTTTTTTTGCCGCAATTTATTTTATGAAAATGAAGGGATTCCTACTTTTCTTTCTAGACAGAGAATTTCTTCTAACCTCTTTTGGTAAAAATCTGGCACAAGTTCTCTTGAAACATAGAAATTTGTCACCTTTTGTTTTACCCAGAAATAGCTACTGACCAGTTGTCAACCCTCTGAAGAACCAGTGCCTGGCTGGGGTAGGGAGTGGGCTTGATTTCTTTGGCACTTTGCATAGCACTAGCTGAACTGAGTTCAAAGAACTTTCTGTTATGACCAACTTAACAAAAAAGTAGATTCCACATTCTCTTATTTTCTTCACATATAAGGTTGATTTAAAAGGTTTTTAAAAGACTAAATATGTCGAAAGTATATAACAAAGGATTAAATTCCTTAATACACAAAGGGATAAAGAACTTAATAGAAAGATGGGCACAAGATAAGAACAGGTAATTTATAGAGGAAACAAAATTATTTAAAATACATGAAAAGGTGTTTGATCTTATTAATGAATGAAAAATGAAAGTTAAAATTATAATAATCCATTTTTCACTTACAAGATTAGCAACAATATAAAACTGATAATACTCCGAGCTGTTACGGATATAGTGGGAGGAGCAGTCATGTTATTCGTGGCAATTGAAGTTGGTACTGTCATTTCATAAGCAGTCACAGTGTAAAGCATATGGGCATATTTTCATGGTAACACTTTTTCCGAGGCAAAAATTAGATATAGATTGCAGTTTATTAGAATGATTAAGCCAATTATGATTACTAATCAATGGGACATTTCAACTGTGAGGTAGATCTGTATATGCTGACAAAGACAGTATCCATGCGTTGTTTAGTGAAAAAAAGCAAGATGTATGTATAATAAAATCCTGTCTTTGAAGACACAAAACAAGTCACCATCAGTGTGGGTATGTTGCAAGTACACTGATGAAGTCTGAAAGGACACATCACAAGCTCTGCAGTGGTGCGCATGAGAGTGGGTGAGCAAATGGGAGGGAACACTTCACTTTTACATCGAATACTTCCATATCATTTGCATTTAAACAAACAATAAGTATATATTACTATTGTAATTTTGGTATCTAGGAAACAGAAGACCAGATAGAGTGTCTAATGTATTTGAAAGCCTTTCTTTTCCATTTTTTGTACACTTTTAGGTATTAAACCTGGTTTCAAAATAAAGACATGATAGTATTTTTAACACAGTGCTTTGTACTTTTGCATTTTGCTTGTACCATTCAATTGCTTAGTGTTACATGTTGAATCAAAACTTAATTAAGCCAGGTGTGCTGGCGGATGCCTGTAATCCCAGCACCGGGAGCTGAGGCAGGAGGATCACTGCGAGTTCGAGACCAGCCTGGGCTACACAGTGAATTCAAGGCCAGCCTGACTGCATAGCAAAACCCTATCTCAAAAAGACAAAAAACAAACAACAACAACAACAAAACAAAACACACAAAAAAGCACAAAATCCTAATTAAAATTATTAGCTTCTAGCATTTATTAAATACTTGTACTGGGTACTCATTATCAAGTAAATATGTCCTAAATATTTACATTTAACATTTAGGTTAAGAAGGTGTTCTAGGGCCAGTGAGATAGCTCAGCAGCATAAGCGCCTGCCTGGCAAGTGTGAGGTCCTGAGTTTGACTCCCCGTACCCACATAAAGGAGAAAAAGGTCCGGTGAGATGGCTCAGTGGCACAAGCGCTTGCCTGGCAAGTGTGAGGTCCTGAGGTTGACTCCCGGTACCCACATAAAAAAATAATAATAATAAATAAATGAAGGTGTTCTAGACTTTCCAAGTGATCTAGAACTTTATATGCTGTAATACTTACAGTGTAGAAAAAATATAGATACATTTTAAATAATAAATTGATACTACTAGAAGGTAAATGTTACTAAGGGAGCTAAACCATTTATTTAGTAACTGCTGTTTTGAAGAAAATTAAAGGATGAAATTTTCGTGTTATAGGCAGTTATGCAGTACCCACTAGTAATGCTCAGCCTTTTTCATCTTCACAGCATTATACAACATTAATTAATCGTTACAATACCCTGCACATGTAGGTCAGTATTATTATCCCTGTTTTTTCAGGTTGGGAAATTGAGGCAGAGAAATGAAATGATTTAGGGTAAATTTGTCACAGCAGGATTAGAATGAAGGCAGTGTTTAGTTTAGAGCCCAGTATTTAGAACAATAGAACCACACCTTCTTTATCAGACTTAATTTCTATGTCCTTGATAAAACATTACTTCTCATTTAACAATATTGAGTTCATCTCTGGATTGAAATTCCTAACCAGCAAGTTTGATCACTATATATATAATGACTAAATGCATAACACACCGCACTCACTCACGTACTCCATTTTCTCTTCCATGGTTTCCCTGACATTATATTAACATAGTCTTTCTTTTCTATTGTCTCATCAGGGCATTACCAAAACATCTGTCCTTGACTGTTTTTCTCCTGGGATCTTACTCAGGGGCTTGCACTTTCCTTTCTATGTAGAAAATTCAAAAATACTTTTTACATAGTTAAGTTTCCTCTTACGTATATATGTCTAGCAGCCAGACATATATACCCAGGTGACTCCCTTGTACCTTAGACTCCCACTGTACCTAAAATTCCACTTACTAACATTAACAGAATTTGTTTCTCTTCCAGACTAACCTCTTTCCATGTATGTTTCAATCCAAGTCCTGTGCTTGGACCCAGTATAAATCAGATGAAAACACGTCTTGGTAAGGGGTTCCTGGGAATCAGTGTGGCCAGGAAGAATGGTACTTGTGGGTTCTTGGTGGAGTGAGTAAGCTAGGAGGAGGAGTTCCTAGCTGAGCCTGAGTTCCCCACTGAGGGCAAGGCAAAAGGATAACAGGAGACCACATACATAATGAGGTCAGTAGCTGGGAAATTGAGGTAGGTGAGTTGGGTAGTTGAAACAGTTGTTGTAAATAGATGGGATACACTGGAACCCTTTTGTCAGTCACAGGGTGCTGGAAGCAGCCCTGCTCAGTGAGCCATGTTCAAGGCAGGGGTCATAATCTGTGCAGTAACCAGACCCCAGTCCCTTGGTGGTCACTGCAGATACTTCTTTCTCCCTTGCTTCCATATTCTTCTGTGCCTATGTGCTGTGATGATTTTCTTCAAAAGATCACTTCCATCTGTTCCTTTGTTTATATTCCAAGTGCCACCTTCCCAATTTGAGACCTTGTTACTGAATATTAGTGTTATCTGTTACTTTAGTTGTCTTTCTAGCAGATCATTGTATCAGATCTTCCTTTACTTCTCCCGTATGCCACTTACCAGTTAATCTTCCAACAATCCTGGACTGTTGATTATTTTTGTAAAATATCTTCCCTGATCAGAAACTTTTCATTATTCCTCATTATATCCCTAGCAAATAAAGACTCCTAGTTCCTAAGTTTGGCATTGAGTAACATCCTTGTTATGGCCCTAATTTCTTTCTCCTGCTTGTGCACTGAACCAGATTATGTTTTATTCCTCAAATATGCCTTGTATCTTTCTAATTAATGCTTTGTATATTGTTCTCCCCTTTTTATCTATCTTCCTCAAATGCCCCCTACTCCCCCTACTTTATAAGACCATTTCTTTTTTTTTTTTTTGTGGGTACCGAGGGTTGACCTCAGGACCTCGTGCGCCAGCAGGCGCCCTTGCCGCTGAGCGATATCACCGGCCCTTTTTTCTTATCCAGGAGTCGAACTCGTGCCCTCGTGCTTGCCAGGCAGGCGCTTACACCGCTGAGCCATCTCACCGGCCCAAGACTATTTCTTTATCATATTAGAGCATCTAATTAGTACCTATGGCACCTTATGTCACTAGATTTGTGCAAAATTTCTTGTTGTTTTTGTGATTATTTTATCTGCTATTCTAGATTATGAGATAATTGATAGTAGAGATCCTGGTTTTTGTTTTTGTTTTTTTTGAGACAGGGTCTCACTATGTAGTTCAGGCTGTCCTTGAACTCACTACATTGTCCAGGCTGGCCTTGAGCACATGGGGATCCTCCTGCCTCAGTCTCCTGAGTGCTGGGATTACAGGTGTGTGCCACCATTCCTGGCTGAGACTCTTGTTTTATAAAGCTTTGTAACTCACAGTAAAATGTCTACACCTAAGGTGCTCAAAGTTTTTGTGATATTTAATTATATTTCGATATTAAAAGGCTCTGTGATCACGAACAAGCCAGTCTTCACAGTATTCGAGTCTTGGTACAACAGATGTAGTCCAAGCTTGAGATCTTATTTTGAGATTCCCTTGCCATTTTACATAAACTTTATCATTACACAATTGTTTGGTTTGGTGTTGAATGATTTTAAAATATCTTTTTCTCTGGTAACATCCTTTTGATTAAATATGTTCATGAGTATACTTAACAGGTGCTAATACTGTTGATGACACTGTAGAAGTGATTATGGGACAGTATACTAAATTTTAATGTAATTTGAAGATTAACCAAGGATGACTATAACATGTAATACATTTAACCAGTGGTTTATCTAAATTCATGCTATTTAGTTGTCTTTATTTTTGTACATTTTCAATTAGTGAACAGATAGCCCTCAGAAAATTTATTCATAATAAAGAGCAAATATATGTTCTAAGCTTCTGGCCAAGAAAGTTTCCCTCAGGCTTTTTGCATTATTTTGCTAATACACATCCATGTCTTATTGGCGCCATGGTATCATTTATCTTTGTTATAACTATAGCAGTGTCTTTTCTTGCCTAATTCTTTCTTTGCTATCATGTTTTACACTGGAGTTTTATTTGCCCTCAAGCTTCCTGTGCTCATAGCAGTCAAAATAACTGACTTCAGAAATCAGGGACTTGCATACCTAAGTACCTGGCAGAAGACACTTGTATTTTGCAATTTATTAAGTGAGCGCTACTTCTAAAACACAGGTGTTATTCAAAAGAAGATTGTCAGCACTATATTAGTGAAACTAGTCCTATTTTACATACTACTTTCTCAAAATACAGTTTATATGGTAACAGTAATCGTTAAGGAAGATAGTAATAATTCTAATGTAGCCCAATTTGCAGGGAAGACCTTAAATGCTACAACTTTGAAGATGTAAGTAGAAAGTAAAAAGGAGCTTTCTAGGTTATTCTCATCTTTCTGTCCTCAAACTTTGTGCTATCATAGATTCTACCCCATACCAGAGAATAGTCTTCCTAAGTTTAGGTCAAGTTTAATTTAATTCATGCTGTTTATGTTTCATGCAGCCTGACAGTTTGGATTTAGAACGGCCTTCTGAGACATCTGAAACTGACACCAACTACCTTATATAATAAAAACAAACAGAAGCTTGTAAAAGAAAGATATGTACAAATAAATGAAAAGTTAAATTATTGGTGAATAGGTTTTTCATTCTGTTATTCTTTTCATTTGTATAATTCCTTTTCCTCTTCAGTAGTAAGACAATTTGCTGGGTTTCTTTTTTGTTTTTGTTTTTGTTATTGTTGTTGTCTTTTTGAGACACTATGCAGTTCAGGCTGGCCTTTGTAGTCCAGGCTGGCCTCGAAATCACAGCGATCCTCCTGTCTCAGCCTCCAGAGTGCTGGGTTGACAGGCGTGTGTCACCACATCAGGCTGATTTTGCTGTATTTTTAAAGGACTACATTCTTTTATTCCCTTTCCCCCTGTATAGCTACTATTGTTCCATGTGCATTGGGTTTTATCCTCCAGAAAAATGTACAAGGGCACTGAAGGAGGCAGCACTTCTCAGCTTCCTTTGGTAGGTGCCCCTTAAATGTTTCAGTACCTTTTAAATCCTTGCCCATCTCTCCTTCCCAAAATGTAGAATCCAGCATTCTTCTGAAATCCTTTTCTTCCCTACTTCAAAATAACTATTTATGCATGAATACAATATTTGAATAATACAAGCTCAGTCTTGACTACTTCCTCCAGGCAGATTTTTCAAACCAGGAAATTACCTGCATTCTTTTTAACTAGTGGCATTCTTGAGTAAGATACAAGACATTTGAAAGTGTTTTAGTGATTGCTTCCGCAGCACATATACTAAAATCAAAAATGTTTTAAAAACCTGCACATCTTATGAAGAAGGCAAGACATCTTTCTTTAATTTTTTCTTATTTTAAAAAGAAAAAACAATAAAAACGTTGATACAGAATTTCAAAACAAGATAATAGATTAACAAAGGTTAATATATTGCATATTAGCTTCAAAGTAGTTGCTCAGATTACAAGATATAGGCATGAAAAATTGATCAAACAATGTAAGCACAAACCATTCTGTTCAATGAACTAATAGAGAATGGTAGTATAATTATCTTATCTATCTTGTGTGTGTGTGTGTGTGTATATATATATATATATATATATATGTATGTATATTCTTTTTCCTTCCTTCTTTTCTCCTTTCCCCCATCCCAGTTCTTTCCTTTTGAGCAGTTTCTACACCTTTCACTTTCACAATATCTGTTGTACATTTTGGATCTTATTTACTCTTCATTTTTTTATACTAGGGAGACAATACGATGTTTACACATGTGAGTCTGATGTATTTCACTTATGAGTTTGGTCTCAAGTTACATCCATTTACCTATAAAAGCCTCGAGTCTGTCTGTCTTTATAGCTGAGTAGTACTCCATTGTATTAAAAAAGCCGCATCTTTTTTTATCCATTCCTCGGTTGATGGGCATTTGGGTTGTTTGCAAGGTTTAGCTGTTACAAATTGTGCTGCTATAAACATGGGTGCACATATATTGCTGTGGTATGATGTTTTTAGTTCTTCTGGGAAAATACCCAGAAGGGGAATAGCTGGGTTGAATGGGACATCCAGTCTTAGTTTTTTGAGGAATCGCCACACTGATTTCCACAGTGGTTGCATCACTCTACACTCCCACCAACAGTGGAGAAGGGTTCCTTTTTCCCCACAGCCCCTCCAGTATTTGTTATTAGTTGATTTCTTGATGGTAGCCATTCTTTCTGGGTTGAGATGGAATCTCAGTGTTTTTTTAATTTGCACCTCTTGAATGACCAGTGATGTTGAACATTTTTTCATATATTTGTTTGCTCTTTGTATTTCTTCATCTGAGAAGTACATATTCATCTCAGATGCCCATTTTTGGATTGGGTCTTTGAATTTGAGGGATCTGATTTTTTTCAATTCTTTATATGTTCTAGATATAAGTCCTTTGTCTGAGGGACAATTGGCTAAAATTTTTGCAAATTCTCTGGGTTTTCTTTTCACTCTGTTTCTTTTGATGTGCAAAAACTTTTTTAAAAAATGAGATCTCAGTTGTTGATTCTTTGAAGTACTTCCTGCACAGTTTGTGTTTTGTTCATGAACTGTCTGCCTACACCTATGTCTTCAAGATTTCTACCTACTTTCTGTTCCAGTAGATTTAGTGTTTCTGTTTTAATATTTAGATCTTTGATCCATTTTGACTTTAGTTTATTGAATGGTGATAGACATGGGTCTAGTTTTAGTCTTTGGCATGTGGAAAGCCAGTTTTTCCAGCACCATTTATTAAAGAGGCTATCTTTTTTGCAGTGAACATGTTTGGCCCCTTTGTCAAAAATAAGGTGGCTGAGTGTGTTTGGAGTTGTTTCTGCATCTTCTATTCTGTTCCACTGATCCTCAGGTCTGTTTTTTTTTTTTTTTTTGCCAGTACCATGCTGGTTTTATCACAGTAGCTTTGTAGTATAATTTCAAGTCAGGGATTGTGATGCCTTCTGCCTTGCCTTTGTTGCCCAGGATTGCCTTTGCTATTCTAGGCCTCTTCTGGTTCCAAATGAATTTTAGGAATATTTTCTCTAGATATGTGAGGTATGCTAATGGTATTCTGACTGGGATTGCATTAAATCTGTATAACAGTTTTGGGAGTATGGCCATTTTCACAATGTTGGTTTTTCCTATCCATGAGCAGGGGATATCTTTCCATTTTCTGATACCTCTTTGATCTCCTTTTTCAGAGTACTGTAATTTTCTATATATAGATATTTTACTTCCTTTGCTAGATTGATTCCTAAGTATTTCATTTTTTTGGATGCTACTGTGAAGGGTGTTGTTTCCCTAATTTCTCTCTCAGTGAATTTGTTGTTTGTGTACAGGAATGCTATTGATTTTTAAGTGTTGACTTTGTATCCAGCTATGCTGCTGAATTTGCTTATTATATCTAGTAGTCTTTTGTTGGAGTTTTTGGGGTCTTCTATGTACAGTATCATGTCATCTGTGAATAATGATAATTTAACTTCTTCCTTGCTATCCTTATTCCTTTTATTTTTCTCTTTCTGTCTAATTGCTCTGGCTAATGTTTCCAGAACTATATTGAATAGGAGTGGTGATAGTGGACATCCTTGTCTTGTTGCTGGATTTTAGAGTGAAAGCTTCCAGTTTTTGTCCATTTATTATGTTGTTGGCTGTTGGTTTGTCATAGATGGCTTTTATCAGATTGAGGTAGAGACCATGTATTCTGATTTTCTGTGGGGTTTTTATCATGAATGAGTGTTGGAGTTTTCTGCATCTATTGAGATTTTCATGTGATTTTTGTCTTTGGCTTTGTTGATATGGTATATTACATTTATTAATTTGTGTATGTTGAACCATCCCTGCATCCCTGGGATGAATCCCACTTGGTCATGGTGTATAATCTTCTTGATGATTTGATGCATTCTGTTCGCTAGTATTTTATTGAGGACTTTTGTATCTGTGTTCATTAGGGAGATTGGCCTGTAGTTCTCTTTCTTAGTTGGGACTTTCTCTGGTTTTGGTAGCAGGGTAATACTGAAGGCAAGACATTAGGAAGACTAAAAAGGATATTGATTTGATCCCCTTCTATCCTGCTCATTTATTGTTATTATAAATTTTTACAAATTTTATTTACCCCATGACTTTCTTTAATTTTGCATGGTCTTCCTGGAGATATTTGAAGTTCAGGAAAAAAGAAGGATAACCCACATATGAGTGTCTTTTTATCCCCTTGTTAATGCATGATCCCTTGCAAAGCAATCTCTTTAAGCACATTCGTTTTGGGGAGTCCACAGGAGTTGTGATGTGTTTTCATAAATTAGGCCAGTCATTTACTAGTGGACCACGGCCATTTACTTCTCATCTGCCTCACCCACTGACAGCTACACCTGCTCCCTCAGCTGATTGTTGCTGCCATTTCTCTAGGTGATACAAATCACTCCTTGGCCACCCTGTCCACCTTTGCTGGGCATAGATCTTGTTTTGTCTGAATGCTGCTATTCTCACTGAGTACAGTACATTAATCCAGCAGGCTACCATCCTGCTTGCTTTCTGCTGGGTACCACCACTTGCTACCACTTCTCCACCCTTATACCTTATTTCTCTGTGAGGCTTCAAAAAGGTCCTTTATAAAGCAGAAGGAGAATGTTTCTCTTCCCACTTTGTCCTGTGCTTTTTAGTGGAAAGCCAGAACAGTGTTGTTTGTACATCAGGAAATAGCTTGTACATTTTTCTCAGTCCTCCTGCCCCCATTGGAATTAGAAAGTCCTTGGGTGCTGAGCTGGAAGACAAGTCCAGGTGATAGACTCTGCACTACTATTCTCAGAATCTCCTGTGTGCAAATGCAAAGGATAGACAGCTTTGCTCTTGGCATTTGAAGCTCTCCACAGAGCTCATTTTGCCTCTTCTCCCCCAAACATCATAATTTGTGAGTAGTTTTGGACTTTCAAATGTGTTGAACTGAAGAGTTTTTCAAGTTAAAACCACTTCTGTCTCTTAGAAATAGCCAATGTGGATTATAAAGAAAACTATATTCCATTTTCCATTTCTGTTATCAGGACAGTGTTTTGACAAATGCTTTATTATTGAATTGATTTAAACTGAAAAATAGAATTTCAAATATTGTCCTCTTGTGACATGTAAGTAAAGGTACAACCCATATAGTTTCACCTGTAAAATTTTATCTGTATTTAATTCATACAATAAAATCATTTTATGTAACAATAAACAGCTAAACTTCAGCCCTCCTTGTCTTTGCCCAAATTGCCATAAATTATTATTGGCATGTTATAAACTCTAAATTGAGGAATATGATTTTTATTTTCTAATACAGTCTAAAAGTTGGTAACTTTTAATATTCAATATCAGAGGAAGTATAAACCTGTTTTGTCACATCCTTTGTTCTTTAGTCACAATAAATTGTTAGTGCTTTTGCATGTCTTAATTCAAATACCTTCTCTTATGTAGAAACTTGTCCACAAATGGATATTTTCTTTCACAAATCACCAATTTTACTTAGTACTTATTCATTCATTCGTCTGTGTACAGTGGCAAACACATCTGTTACAGTAGCTCAGAGATTGAGAGGTCATTTATCTCTTACATTTTAAGGCATTTTAATGCAAGGAAGACAGCTAATTTAGATTGACTCTGTTATGGTTTAGCTCTAAAATGTCCTCCCAAAGTCTTATGTGTTTGGAAGGTGATTGTATCATGAGGTGCTGTACTCATCAATGGCTTTATCCTGGCTGCCGTGGGTTAATCCCCTTTCCTCCACTGTGACCTTTTACCATACCCTCTCTGCTCTGGAGCCTGCCAACCATGGACTGAAACTGTGAGCCAAAATAAACTTTTCCTTCTTTTCAAGTTGCAAGCATTGGGTATTTTGTCCCCACAGCAAGATTGTTACTAACCCCCAAAACACTATTATAGCCTGTTTCCTTCTGACCCTTTTCAACTTCATTTTTCTGTGACTTCCCACCAAGCACCTACATCTACTGTCATCCTTGGGCCATGCCACATTTTTACTCATAATTACCATGTGTGCCCCCTCGCATGTCTGCATATCCCAGTACAGCAGATGGTTTGGGTTGCCACCACAGCCTCTGATGTTAGTTTGTGTAGATTTGAAGCCTGAGTCCACTACTTACTGACTAGTAGCCTCTCTGTCCCTCAGTTTCTTCATTATAGAGACAGCTACTTGGAAGAGTAGCTATGAGGATTATATGAGTTAATACCTATAAAATATGTAGAACAAGTGTTAGGTGGTGCTGTTATCATCATCATCACCATCAACAACTAACTGGTAAAATCCCGTGCTTCTTTGCAGATCCACTAACATTTGTGACATCTCTAACTTCCTCACAACCCTGCTGTAACGTTATGCAGGGCTGCCACATATTTCACTTTGCCATTTCAATTCTTGACACACTGTATCTCCTTGGTTGAAAAAGTACCTGTTTCTTGATGGTTATTAGTGCATTGAGGGCCTGTAAAGGTGAAGAATGGGCCAAGGAAGTTTGTACTATGTCTAAAGCTATGTTTGATTATGACCCATATAAAGAGTATGGAAATAATTTTAGTCACTTCTAATGCTATAAATGCTGAGTGCTTCTTTCCCCATGAAAAGATATCTTCAAATACTTTTCAAATTTCTTTTCTTATTCAGAAGCTTACTAGAAGCTTCTATAATGATTTCGATAACATCTATAATTTAAATTGCTGTATGTATTTCTAATATAGAGCATGGTATACTAGTGAATTTCCAAACATGTGAAAGTTACATCAGTTTCTTATGAATATTTGTAAAATTGTTAGCTTTTTTCCTGATTCAGACTGGCCTTGTCCCACATTGATGAGATTCTGCTTAATTGATAAAAATGTATCAGTATTGCCTATAATTAGCTTCTGTTATTAAAATGGGAGGAGATACAGGATGTACATTTTCACTATCTTGTTTTTTTTATAATGCAGTTAGGCCGTCTGCATCCATTATGACATGAAGATTAACAAGCTAATCTGAGTATTAATATGGTTTTACACCATTTACTTTAAGTAGTGTGTTTTATGCAGTCGTAGCTGTATACCATTTACCTTATAAATTCCACTTTAATTAGCCTGAAGATCTTAAAGTACGCAGGTCTTAAAGTTTTGCTTTATATGTTAAAAGTGCACCACAAAATATGCTTATACTAATAACTACCCAACAGAACTTTCTTTTCCTTGAAATTGTAACTTAAAAATGCTCAAATACTAAATAATTCTAAATACACTCAGCTTAATCAAGCATATCCTATTGAAAAACCATATGTTATATATACAATATATGTATATATTGTATATGTATATAGTTTTTTTAAACATAATATATATATTTTCTCCTGACTATATTTCTCAGTGTGATGACATTCTAAATCCAGGAAAAAAGAAGTATGTTTTTCTTTTTCTAGAGTTTATTTCTGGATGATTAAAGCCAAATATATTAAATTGTCTTTATTTTAATGGACCATATCTCAAATATCAATAGTGTGAATTGATTCTTTTTTACTATTTGTAGGGGATCTTGATTTTATAAGCAATAGAAGATAAATTAATTGGCCTTTCTTTTTAATTATGTTTTAAACAGGACAGAGATTCCTTCTGCCATCAGATGTCTTTCTGCTTGACTGAACTGCACCTGTGGTCTTTGAAGAATACCTTACACATTGGGGGTAAATAAGCTCTGGATCAATTATAATATTTAAAAAATATGTTTCACCATTATAAATAAGTTCTAGCAAAGGTTAGAGTCTGGATTCTCCTGCTGGAGTTGCATTCTTTATCCTTAATAAAAAATTATTTAATGGAAATGATTCCTTTTAATTATTCTTATTAACTTATTTTTTTAGTTTGGCTTAATTTTCCAGTTTTGAAAATTAATTTTATTGGTTTAATATTTGTTTCCTCCTAAGATACTCATATGTTCAATTTTTTCCCTGGGATTGTTCGTAATAACTGATTTATAATCAAATATTTACATGCTAGCTAATGATAGACATTTATATTTAATATTAAATATTTCAAATATATAGCTACAATAATACAGTTATTTATACGTTCTTTGCATTTCACATTTCTAGAGAGTAATATGTTTTATCAATGTTTATTAATATTACACGATATAAATATTTCATTGGAAAACATCTTTTTAAAGATCTTCTTTTATTGTTCCAAACAACTTGTGTATTTAGGAGGACATTTTTATTCATATGCCTTTTAAATCATGATTAAGAAAATGGTTTACCTTGCAAAGTATTGTTACTTTATATTGAATATATAACTACAGATGAATGTTGTGTTTTCACTGTTTGTCTTAAAGTGTTTTAGAATAAAACTCCCGGTTAAACAGAGATTTAACACATTTGCTTACTCTGCAAACTCATCTAAAATAAGAGTAAAATGAATTAAATAAATAAGGCATAAACCTACAAGGAGTAAAAGGATAGGAAAGGGAACAACTGCAGTTGGACAGTTTTTGGAAGATGGAAGGAGTGAAGGAATTAGCAGAACTGAAAGACCTGAATATCTCTTGTCTACAGAGGAGAATTCCATCGACAACCAAGTTACATCTTAAAACTCTGGAAAGGTAAAGAAATTCAGGGAGCCAGATATTGCAGAAGATGGGTATGTGGCATAAGGGTGACAATGAAGGGACTTGAAGTAGCGAGGCACCTCTTCTGCTGTGGAAGTATTTAATAGGGAGGCTCTTCACTTGGAGACACCAGGGCCAGGGGAAGAAGACTTACCTACCTGAAAACAGGGATGAAGTGGACGCTCACATGCTGTTGGGTAATGTCTTCTTAATCCCACGTGGTTCTGAGAATGTCATACCCAGTTGTTCAATATTCAAGAAAGAAGAACTTGAGGAATTTGTCTCTGATATGACTGCATGGTCCCTCAGAGACCTATCTACACTGACATTTGAGGGCATCCTTCAGTGAAATACAGTGCTCTAGTCCCTGGATGTTCAATGAAGCCCTCCCATTGACAAACCCTATTCATGTACTCAGAGATTCTAGTCAGCTTTTTTGTTGTCTCACTTATAAATATGAACTGAGAATCACCAGATATTTGAGGAATGTCTTCAGTAGGAAAGAAAACAAAACATATAAATGAGACAAAGGATTTATGAAGAAACAAATAAATGTAGGAAGGAAAAAGAATATATAACAGAGACTTGAGGAAAGATACTGAATCCATAAATCAAGAAACAAAACACAGAAACTTCAGAAAGCATTTAAATTATACTAATCTCTTATAAGTTAAAACTATAAAACTAACAGATGGGCTGGGGATGTAGGTCAATGATAGAGTACTTGCCTAGCTCTGTGTTCAATTCCCAGCACAGCAATAAAATGAAACGAAAATAAAAAATATAAATAGAAAAAAATTTAAACCTCAAAAGCAGCTGGGGGCTGTGGCACATGTCTGTAGTCCCAGCTACTGCAGAGGCTGAGGCGGGAGGATTGCAAGTTTGGGCCAACCTTGTCAATTTAGTGAGACCCTGTCTCAAAAATAAAATTAAAAATGGAGTGAGGACGTAGCTCAGTACACCTTGGTTCAGTCTCCAGTACTACCAAAAAAAAAAAAAAATTCCAAAACTACCCTTAAAGAAAGCTTATCCTACTACTGGTGGGAATTTTAATTGAAGCATTTCTTCTCCAATCACAGTTGTATTCTTTTCATCTTTCTCATTTCTTATTCTCATATGTATATGTCTAGGGTTTATACTTTTTTGAGGCTTATGATCTTCATAGTTTTTTCCTGGAGTTGTAGAAAATATTTAGGTGTATGGAATGAGGGTATAATTCTAGCTTGGAATAGTTTTAGTAGAGGATTTTTGCCTGCATGCATAGTGCCTGTGGTTCTTAGCTTTAAACAAAATTTTTATTGAAGTATATGTACTGAAAAGTGTACAGATCGTAACAGTATGCTGTGAACTATCAAAATGAGGGCACATCTATAAAAGTACCACCCAGGTCAAGAAATAAAATACTGGTACTCAAGAAGCCCCATTCATGATTTCTCCCAATCCATCCTTAGTAGATATTTTCAATCTAACTGGTAGATATAAAATTGTATTCTTTAAAATTGTATGTTTTAATAATGGCATGATGAATAAAATTGAATTTCAGTAAGTATATATGATTGACTGTTGAAAAACTGTGTGAAGAGTTAATTATAGTGGCATTTGTGTGTATGTGGTTTTATCAGTTTGAAAAAGTTTGGAGCAGTCAGTCACTAGGGGGCAGTCTGCACTGCTTCCATTCCTTTAGAGACAGTTGTATCTGCCTTATGGTAGTAACCGAAAATTATTTTGCATGGAAGAAAACAAATGTTACTTCAATCAAAGAAATATCTCATTGTTCATAGACATGGTGAAAATGGACAAAATTATTATCTATTCCTGTATTTAAGTGGCGAGAACAGATTCCTAGGTTAAATCAATGTCAACATCTGGAAGCCTAGCTTTTCTTCTTAGCTAGCCCCAGCAGAGCATCCGAATTTGAATGAGTTTGGAAGCTTTTTGAATCTAAACAAGTTTCAGATAATAATTTATCTGTACTTCTCTATAATCCTCCCTTTTTTTCCTGCAGATTTTCCCCCAAATGCTGTATGACGGGAACTAGACTCTTGAGCTAAATTGGAGAAAAGCAAGCCACAGCTCTGAATCCAACAGCTAGGGCATTTTCTTCCATCCACTGATTTCATTTGGCATTGCTTAGTGGCAGTTCCTTTTGGTAGCGCCCTGTGAAAAATATCAGAGGAAGTGTGAAAGAGAAAACTTGGTCTTTCTTGACTTCAGTTCTTTACTAATCTTTTCCTCATGCCATTCTAGTTTTGTGTAAATTTTTTCTCATTAGATTGATAAACTTTCCAGTTTCTGCATATCCCTAGAATAGATGAACCCATGTCCAGATGCTTTTGAGCTATTTTATTTCTAGTAACATAAGGAGACTGTTTCTGCTCCCCTCCCCATCCTTGCCTCCAATATAGTATGGTTTGGCTTCTTATTCTCCAGAACTTTTTACCATAATTTAATGTTATTTTTCCCTTTCTATAGATAGAGACATCGGCATCTACCAGTATTATGACAAGAAAGATCTACCAGGTAAAGTATCTTTTCTACTCAACTAACTTCTATAAACTATGCTAAGGAACAAAATATTATTAAAAACTTCTATGAGCTTTAGATAAATTCTAGAATTTAAAGAAAAGTCACTTCAGTTCTTTAGAAAAATGGTGAGGTTGATATCTGTCTGGTTTATATAAAATAAAGCAATATTGATAAAATGTTGTAGAAGAACATAAAAATTTTTATTTTATTGCTGATCAGGTCGATAACAGCACAGCCTATTCAGGTTTATTTATTGGTGTCCCAGTAGAGGGCATTGTTAATGCATGAGTCCCACTGATCCTGGCCTCCTGGATCCTCACCTGATTATCTGAAATAGGCATTTCTGAGTGAATGATCAATTTTCGTTATCTGATTAATCCTGTTAATCCCAGAAGTTTTATGATAGGCCAAAAGGTCTCCCTGGCTAGAGTTACTTCCTATTCTGGTCTCTGTTGAAGTGGGGCTTGTTTGAGCATCCTGTGTGCTTAGTTTGGTGCTTAATAGGCTGACTTCATGGTTCTGCTGACAGACTGCAGTCGCTTCTCTTCTGGGCTCGGTTGCAGTTTTTTCTCTATCTGATGAGATTGGTAACTCAGGATATTGGCTCATCTATTTTGCTCGTAAGCCTTTTCATTGCAAATTTAGGGAATATCTTTATGATATGAAAATATCCTCATTGTGACATTTTTCTCAACTATCCTTTGTAAAGTTTAACATAACTTATTAATCTCAATAATATGTGTAATAATCCATAACATGTGTACATATTAAAAATAAAGGATACTATAATAAAAATGAATTCCATTTCTTTTATTTTTTCATCTCTCTCTGCCACAATGTCAACGACAGAGCATGGTAACTTAGAGGAAAAGCAGAAGTTGGCAGAATGTAAGCTTACTTTATAATTTCTTGGAATTATTATAAAACTAGAAAATTCAGCATTACAAAATATTGTGATTTTTGCACAAATCAGAAATGTTACTTTGTCCAGATATCTTATAATTACAAATTCCTATTGTTTAGGTATAGAAACTTATGAATAGGAATTATATTTAGTGGGCCTTTCTAATTTAGATCATCGGGGTCTCTGTGGCCTATTTTGGTAAGATATAAGCTTATGTAAACATAAACTTTCTTAATGAGCCATGTTTATGTTATTTAATATATTTAAAATACATGTATCATGCTTAAATTCTGATGTTAACATTTAATTATTCATACTGGGCCTAAATTATTAACATATTTTACCCATTTTAAGAAAATAAGATTTAAAATGATCAATTTTTGCATTTTATTTAATCTTTCCTGGTCTCAAATATATAAATATATTTATATATATAAATTATGGCTTGAGTGTTACGTGGTTTTAATGACTTAAATGTAATTTAAGGTTCTATTTGGATTATATATAGAGCTAAAAATCCCACTGTTCTCTTTTTTTAAATGGTTGGACTGACATTTAACTTTTAAAATACTGTATTTGTAGCTGCAACACAGACTTTAAAATTTGTACATATGTTTTACACATCAAAATTATATTTATAGAGCCAAATGAATTTGCTGAAATAATGATATATAGCAAATGTATCCTCCAATTTAAATATCTATATTACTATATGTATTATATGTAGATGAACACATGACACACACATATATACTCATATACACAACTTTTATTTAGAATGCAAAGGTGAATTTATTTTTCTGATAAAATAGGTATAATGAGTTTAACATTCTCTCTGTCTCGCTCTCTCTTTCTTTATTGGTGCTGGGGATCAAACTCAGTCCTTGCACATACTAAGCACATTGCTCTACAACTGAGCTAAACCTCTAACCCAATTTTATTAATTTTTTAAAAACAGAACTAGTTTTACTTTCTTTCAAGGGAAATGTAACGACTCTACTAAATACTTTTATCTTTCAGTTAAATTTATTTAAAACAAAATATGGGTATTTCATTATTGAATCGTGGTATAGAACACAGTTAGTGCCAAATCTGTTAAAATTTGGATTCCCCTGACTTTTTCCAGTTTTTATATATGATACTTTAATAACATTTCATGTATGTATTTTTTTCTCATTGTATTTATTTACTCATGAGAATTTCCAGGTCTGAGGCCACATGCAGAAATTTTTTTGGATTGAGCATTCAGTTATTTACATGAAAAAGTTTTCAGTCATAAAGAGTAGGTCAGTTACTATTTTAAGTACTGCTAGATTCACAGTCCTAGCAGTTTCCCAGAGATTCTCTAAGCCTTTTTGGTTGTCATCGTAAAATTATCATCAGGGAAATTGTTTTGTGGTAAAAATCCTGTTCCTATGACAAAGCCTTTTAAAAGGCTGTCATTTGATGATAGAAATGAAGCCCACTTCCTCTCAATTATGAAGGTGTTTTATTTTAATCTTCCTAAGGCACACTGCTATGCAGAGTTTCCTTTTTAAGATCATGTTTAACTAACCATAGTACATGTTTTATTTGCCAGCACGAGGTTATCCTTGGACGCTCAAAAATAGACGCCCAGAAAAACTTCGAGACTCACTCAGAGAGTTGGAGGTATCTTTCAAAAAGTTTCAAAAATGGTAACAAACAAATCTGTTTTAAAACATCTTTCAACAACTTTAATTTTCATAAAGGATCAACTCTCATGGTGATGATAGCTTTGCTTTTGTCCAGTGCAAAGTTCCAAAACAGTTGCATCTTTGTGTGGCATGTTGATTTTTTTTCCCTGTTGAATCAGAAGCACTTTAACTGATAATCACAATGTGTATCGCCAACTGCACTCTCTCTTTTTCTGTTGTTCTTTAGGAACTGATGCAAAACAGTCAGTGTGTGCTGAGCAAATGGAAGAACAAAAATGTCTGTCAGGTAAAATGGTTTGACAAGTTTTGCAGTGTTTCAACAGTGGAGCTGAAAACTATGTAGTAATTGGTATTTTTGTGTTATGATAGGTGGTGAACAAAAACTTTTTAGGAGTGGATATTTCATAGTTTGAATTCTAGTCATACTAGAACTAACATTAGACAGATTGACGTAGGCCACCAGGGTACCTCGTTAATCAGTGTGGTTGTGCTGACATACTATAAACACTAATAAAAATCTTTTCAGGTAGAATTTTTTGTTTGGATTTTTCTCACTATTGTATTAGGTTTTTGCTGGCATAGATTTAATCATATTTTTGAGTGAAGATGATGTTACAAGATAAATGTTTTTCAGTATACCACTCTTTATAAGCATTTGTGAACACCATGCTCATGGAAATCAGCAAGCAAATTTGAGACCTAATATAACAAGACATTTTGTCTTAGGTTTTGAACCCTCTAAGCTGTACTCTTTAATATGGTAGCCACTAGTTGTATGTAGCTGAAGAAATAAACTTAAAATTCAGTTCCTCAATTGCACTACCCACATTTTGAATAATTAGATACATTGTCATATTGGACAATGAAGATACAAGATATTTTCATTGCAGAATATTCTATTGGACAGTCCTATTATAGCCTACACAACATGATCTAAATATTCAATGGGCCTTGATATAGAACATAGTCAGTACATAATAATTAGCATACATTGGTCGTAAGATAATGGACAAGTACCTTAGCTTTGCTGATAGTCTTAAAAAATACCATTTGCCTAGAAAAAAGTTACTTGCTTGTGATGAAAAGAATAATTATTCGTCACCCATAAATTGACATTACATTATTGCTGCTAATAATTATAATTTATGGAATCAAATATTGTTTCAATTTAAGTTTTTGTTTATAATGTCATTTATGTGAAAACATTTTTGTTTTAAATTTAGATCCATGATTCTATCCATAAATCTACAAAACATATAGTTACAAACATACCCTGATCTACCTCTTGAATGTAGATTATCATGTTAGTGAGTTACAGTTTTTCCTCCTTTTTTCGGTCTAAACGAGTTCACCTTTATTCATGTAGGTAGCTGTTTACCTCCTCAACTGGCATAAGTTTTTACTTTCCAGACGGTTTACAAGGCTAAATGAATTTTTTTTAGAACAGTGACACTTTTTAAATTCACCTTAGGGTACTATTCAAAAGGATGTGATTGTTTTAAAATTATAAATTACTTGCATAAAAGAATTGTAATCAGACTTTAAAAGTTGAATACAAAATTTCAAATTACTGCAAACTAAGTTTCAAACTTAGTGCAACTCAAACTTGTAGTTCTTGGTGCCATTACTCACCTTAAAAATAGGCTCAAAATGATTTGACTGGAGGGCAAGCCTACCAGCTATAATAAGAGGCGTGTCTCATGGCCTCCACCCTTACCATCACACAGGGTAAGTTGGAACATGTCAGGTACCTTAAAATATGCAGTAGAGCACCCCTATTGACAACATTTTGTAGATAGACTTCATTGCCTTTTAACTTAATACCAAATTTGTGTGTTTATTTGGGTGGAGGGATGTTAAAGGAGAAGCCCCTAACTATTGAATTAATACAACTAAGAAATGGAATTTTCATGATAGAATATATACAAAATAACTTTTGTAATTTATAGCAATCTGACAATATTGGTTATTTAGGCTGTTAAACCTAATTCCCTTCCCTTCTCTCCCCCCCCCATTCCTTCCTTCCTTCTTTTCTTGTACTGGGGATTGAACCCAGGGCCTTCACACTGAGCTACATCCCCAGCCATTTTTTATTTTTATTTTTTATTTTTAATTTCGTGGCAGTCTTGCTAAGTCACTAGTGTGCCCAGGCTGGGCTCTAACTTTCGGTTCTCCTACCTCGGCTTCCCAGAGTACTGGGATTATTAGCCTGAGCCTCCGTATCCAGCTTGTACTTTATTTCTATGATGGGTAAGATATTCCTAAAAACAGACTTTTTATTACCAGAGTATTCCTGATGTAATATATTATAACAAAATTACTTCTGCCCTTGAGAGCAGGTCAATTCTTAGATCTTTAGGCCCTTTGAGAGACCTCTAGCAATATCCTTCTATTTCTTTAGTTTCTAGACAGGACTGTTAGCTAAGTCTTGTAGAAATGTGTGTGTATTCTATTCCTAAAGAGCTCTAATATTGGAATAAGTTAAAAATCTGATACTCAAGCTAGATTTTTAGCTGAAGAAAAGGATCCCTGGGCCAGTGATATAGCTCAGCGGCATAAGCGCCTGCCTGGTAAGTGCAAGGTCCTGAGTTCGAATCCTGGTGCCCACCTACCAAAAAAAAAAAAAAAAAAGAAAAGGATCCCTTAGCCATTTTATTTAAATTTTTATTATATTTTATTAAATGTACATACTTGCAAAATAAGTAAGCCATCTCATTTGAATCTCTGAGGGGCTTCATTTGTGCACCCATTTAAAGTAGTAATTCTGAAGATAACATAGCTCAGATTCTATTAGTGATTTCCATAGGCAGTGATTTCCTCTGTTTAGTTCTCACATAGTGGCAGTTGACTGCAACACAATGTTTTATAACTCTTGGAAAAGAAGTGAAAAAATTCCTGAGCATTTGTAGGAAAACATTTGGACTTTTAGTCTTTGAATTAGGCCACTCCTCTGTTATTATAAATCTTTACTCTGAAGAAATGATAAATTTAGGATTTAGGGTATTTATTTTGGTTGTGTTTTGTCTTTAAGAAATCTTTAAATGTCTAATTGTTTAGACATCAGTGAAGCGGCTACAGCAAAATAAAGGATTTTACAGGATGCAACCTGAGCTCAGACCTTTCCCTATGTCAGATAATGAGATGTAAATGTTGTCATCATTACCAAACTTAATGTTGCCAAACCAATGAACTATAAATTGTGTACTAATAAAAAAATTGTGTCATTTAAATAAGTATTCCCTTTACTTGTAAATTCAGAACAGTTTACAAGTCATAACTTACTTTTGTGTAAATATGGTATAAAAATTATCTTTTGAGGTTAGTTTTTCATACTATACCTGTTCTTGTTTGAGATGCATTAAAAGAGCTGAGATATAATTTAGAGTTGAGTTTTACCACCTATTAAATATACTGCTCACTGTTTTATTGTCTCCTAAAATCATTTAATAACAGAAAGTATTTAATAATTTCCTGCCTTGAATTTCTTAAATTGTTTTATAAACTTTTCTCAAGGAAAAATAGTTTCAGTGTTAAAACACTACTAGTGTTGAACATTTTGGTGGAATTTTTAAATTCTTTATCAAGTATTGTGCTTTAAGTCATATTCATGTTTGCAAATTATTACATAATTAGTTTAAAAAGATATTTTCATGGGCTGGTGAGATAGCTCCATGGCATAAGTGCCTGCCTGGCAAGCGTGAGGTCCTGAGTTCAACTCCCAGTACCCACATCCAAAAAAAGGGCTGGTAATACCGCTCAGCGGCACGGGCGCCTGCTGGCATGTGAGGTCCTGAGTTCTACCCCCGGTACCCACAAAAAAATAAAAAGATATTTTCATTAAGCACAGAATTCACACAATGTTGATTTTAAATTATTTGACTCATGTGCATACATTTAGCTATGGAAGTATATAACATATTACCGTATTCTGGTTTCTGTCTATAACAATTGTACATTTCTAGGCACAAACTTAAAATGCCAAGGCAAGATAGTGTCCATGTTTAGTTCCTATAATTAGTTCTTTGACAGGCTATCTAAAAAATACAAATTGTTTTCCAAGTCTGTCACAGATAAATTGTGGCTTAATGGAACTTTTTTGATTACCATATCCTTATTTGTAGAACCTGATCTTTCTTTTTTTTTTTTTTTTTGTGGGTACCGGGGGGTCGACCTCAGGACCTCGCGCGCCAGCAGGCGCCCGTGCCGCTGAGCGATATCACCAGCCCCTTTTTCGTATGTGGGTTCCGGGAGTCGAACTCGGGCCCTGGCGCTTGCCGGGCAGGCGCTTAAGCCGCTGAGCCATCTCACCGGCCCAAACCTGATCTTTCTTGTTATCAAATTATGTGAAAATCAATTTGGTTTCCTCAGAAAATAATAAAAGACAAACTATGGTGTTTAATTTACAACTATTAGTAATAGAATAATACTTACACAAAACTCATCACACAATATTTATTGCCTGCCACCATTGTAGGAGGCACTGTGAAAGTCACTAAGGAAGTGTAAGGTATGGGCTGAGTCCCAGCATAACCTAGTCAAAGAAAATAGACACATGAAATCACTAGAACACTAATGAGTGTTTAGTTGTATGAAGCCAAGTAATAAATAATAGAAGCTAAGAAAAGCATAGGCATCAATGTGATCTGAAATAGTTAAGAAAAATTTTCCACAGAAGTTATAATTTTACTTAGACCTAAAAGGACATGTAAAATGTGGTTAAGCTAAAGGGAAGGTCAGTCCAAAAATGGGGAATTAGGTAAACTGAGATTAAATGGGGTATCTTTATGGTAGTGAGGCAGTGGGCCCACTTGGGGACAAATGGTTCATGTTGGAGAATAAAGTAATACAATTAAAAGGCAAGTTGGAACTTGCCGAACAGGGATTTTGAATGTTACACTAAAGTATTGATAGGTTGTTCTGTAATACTGTAAGTAGTCTTATGTCAGGAAAGTGCCATGTTTAAATTAGACTTAAGGAGGGATTAGCCTGGCAGTAGGTTGTAAGTTAAAACACAAAGACCAGAGAGGATCAGTACTAGAAGGCTGAGGTGCAGAGAGTTTTGAAAACCGGTAAACAAATTTAGAATCATGGAAAAAAAATTTAGTTTGCATGTGAAGTGACCAAAAGTAATCAAATGATATTATTGGAGATATAAAACCAGAGTGAAAATGGGAGTTGAAAATTTTGGAGAAGACAGCCGAAAAGATATTAAAACCATCTAACTTAGTACCTCATGCAAGGAGGTATCTTGGGAGAAGAACTAAGAGCCGAGGATACTTCTACTTGGGGAGTGAGAGGAAAATCAAACCAACAAAAAGAAGCAGAAAGAGCAGTCAGAATAGTGAGGGACTGTAGAGAAATGTGTTTCTCTAAAAACCAAAGGGTTTAGAAGTAAGGGAACCTGAGAAAGGTGTCAAGCAGATTCTTTCTCATTTAATATTTAAGTATTTCTAAGTCTCAGTGTTGTTATTAAGCTGTCTGTCAACAGGATTTTTTGAGGCTCAATAATAGTCATCTTTGTATTAGGAACTATTGAAAATTTAAGTAATGCATACCTTTAAAGAATTTTATTTATATTTGGGAAACAAAACTAATGTATAAATTAAAGAATAATTTGAGTATAAATGTTACCTTTCTTGTTCTTTCCTGTCATTTGCTGTCCACTCCTCTCCTGTCCTAAACTGTCCTCTCTTGCAATGTCCCCTTCCCTCGCTCTTCCCCTTCCCCCACCCCCTCCATCCTCCTCCTATCTTCCCTCCTCTCCTCTCCTGTCCTTTTTGTGATACTGGGGATTGAACCAGGGCCTTTGCACTGAGCTACATCCTTAGCCTTTATAATATTTTATTTTGAGACAGGGTCTTGCTAAGTCTCTGAATTACCCTCATTGGTCTTGAGTTTGCAGTCTTCCTGGCTCAACCTTCTGAAGTTCTGGGATTATACTGTATGTGGTTTAAATGTTTCATTTCATTTTTTTTTAAAGAGAAAAAAAATATAGAACAAAATTTCAAAACATAATAGGAGGGTAACAATGGTTAATACATTGTGTATTGTTATCTTTAAATTAGTTACTCAGGGTACAAGATATCAGCATTCAATTGTCCAATATTAGCACAAACCTTCTTTTCAATGAACTAAGCGAAATTAGTAGTGTATCTACCTTAACTATCTTGTGTATATAGATATATTTTTTTCTTTTCCTTTCCTTCTTTTCTTTATTCCCCCATCCCAGTTTCTCTTTCCCTTTTTTTTTTTTTTTTTGTGGGTACCGGGGTCTGACCCCTCAGAACCTTGCACGCCAGCAGGCGCCTGTGCCGCTGAGCGATATCACCGGCCCTTTTTTCGTATGTGGGATCCGGGAGTCGAACTCGGGCCCTCGCACTTGCCAGGCAGGCGCTTACGCCACTGAGCCATCTCACTGGCCCCTCTCTTTCCTTTTGATAAATGTTTCATTTCTTGATGGAGTGTCTAAACACATCTAAAGTTCAAGGACTGTTGCTAACTAAAGTTGTTCAGATTTCATAGAGGAGACTTAAACTGGACTTTGAAGATGGGTGTAAATTATGCAAGTGAAAAGGAGAAGGAGGACATGCCTGGTCATGAGGGAAAGTGTCACCAAAGATAAACCATCTTAGATAACTAAAAGACAAAGGTTAAAAAGGTAGCCTGAAAAGATTTCTTCATAGGCTTTATTTGATGACCTCTCTTGACATGTACTAAAAATACTGTGTGCTCTGGGGTTGGACTGGTTTCTCTTTTATGATAAACAAATGAATAACACTGTTCCAGGACCAAGTCATTGTAATTTAGGCATTGTGTAGCAGTTTAGTTCTTTGTTTTCTTGTTTAAAAAATATTAGTAGTTTTCTGTAAAATTACAAAAATGACAGATATATTTAAGGTAGAAAAACTGGAAAACACAGAAAAGCCCAAATGGGCAGAAATCATCTAGTCCAACTACTCAGTACTACCTCCTCTTTATCATTTGGTATTTCCCCTTCTATTATATATATGTATGTATAAATATTTGCTTAAAAGACTGCACACTTGCCAGGTGCAGTGGCACATGCCTGTAATCCCAGCATTCGGGAGGCCAAGGCAGGAGGATCGCCTCCAGGTCAAGGCCAGCCTGGGCTACATAGTGAGTTCAGGACCAGCCTGAACTACATAGTGAGACCCTGTCTCAAAAAAAAAAAAAAAAAGAAGACTACATACTTGATATGCATATACTGTGCAAATGGTTTAAATTTTTAAATGTGTAATATTTGAACTTATATTAATATGTTACATATATTTGTATGTCATAAAATAAACCTATGGGCTGAGTAGGCTGGGTATGGTGGGGCATCCCTATAATCCCAGCACTCTGGGATGCTGAGGCAGGAGGATTGCAAGTTTGAACCCAGCCTGGGCAACTTAGTGACTTACTAAAACCTGTCTCAAAATAAAAAAATAAGATGGGTTCGGTACATGAAGGCCCTGGGTTCAATCCCTAGTACCACAAAATAAATAAAATAAACACATAAACCCCACAATGAACTACTGAATTAGATCATTACCAATATCATTGAACCTGTTTATGTATTCTTCCATCTAGTTCCTCTGGTCTGCTCAAATACAGACAAAGTTTTTAGTTTGGGGGTTCTTTGAACTGAGGGCCTTCATATATTGCCCAGATGGGCCTCATCCTCCTCAGCTCAAGTGATTCTCTTGCCACAGCCTCCTCAGTAGCTGAGAGTAAAGGTGTGCTACCTGCCTGGCTCAAATAATTTTAAAGAGAACATTTTTTAAAATCCTAGCTTTAAAATGCATAAATTGGGGCCGGTGAGATGGCTCAGCGGTGTAAGCGCCTGCCTTGCAAGCGCGAGGGCCCGAGTTCGACTCCCGGAACCCACATACAAAAAAGGGACCGGTGATATCGCTCAGCGGCACGGGTGCCTGTTGGTGCGCGAGGTCCTGAGGTCGACCCCCCGGTACCCACAAAAAAAAAAAAATGCATAAATTAATGTAACAATGAGCTTTTCCCCACCCAGCAATTAACCAAATATTTAAGTTGAACAACAGTAAAGTTTTCCTAGGCTCTCTTCTCAAGCAACTCTTTTAAAGGTGTTTACCCTTTTATTTTTGAGCTTTCATTAGGTGGAGTCTGAACATTCCCTGAGATACCCTGAAATTGTCTTTCCTATTGTCCTGATACAAAGTACTTGGCATCTTTTTAATGCCAATCTTTTCAGCCACTATATTTTCGTTTGCCCCAAGTTCCTTTCTGGTGAAGCTGCAAACTTTTCCCATCTTTTGGCTCTACTTTCTGCTCCAGATTCTCCCTATAGATCTGGCTGGAAGTAGCCAGCAGTACCCATGCCACAATCTGCATTTTGGGCTATCTTGAAGTGTTTTCTGCCAGGTTAATTAGTTCACCATCCTTGATCTTAGTCTTCTGCAAATTCTCAGGACATGGGCAAAATGTAGACAACTTTTATGCCAGAATGTAATCCAAGTCCAGCTGCTAATGTAGTCCTTCTTTTCAACTGAAACCTCTTGCACCAGGCCTTTACTCTCTGAATTCCTATCAGTATCTGGTCTTCTGAGCTTCAACTAGTCTCAGCCATCAAGCTCTGTGTATAACATTCTAGGGCTTCTCTGGCCCACATCTCCAAGCCTTTCCAAATTCCTCCTGAAGACCAGTTCCAAAGGCTTCATACATGGTCAGGTGCAGACATAGTAAACCCCACTTCTCTGGTACCACTCTTCTGTATTAGTAATCTTCCCATTGCTGGGACAAAATACCCAACACCTGCAGCTTAAAGGGGTAAAGTTTTATTTTGGCCCACAGTTTTAGTTTGTACATGCTTGGCTGTTGCCAAGGCAGAAACATCATGGGGGAGGAAAGTTGCTCATCTCATGGCAGCCAGGACACAGAGAAGTAAGGAGCCAGGGAGGGAGATACAGTGTTCCCCCAGTGACACACCTCTTCCAAAAAGGTTCCACCTCCTAACAACACATTTAGTTATGAACTCATTAATGAATCAATCCACTGATAAGTATAGCACCCCCATGATCCAGTCACCTTTGAAAGCCCCACCTCTGGACACAAGAGTGTTGGGGACATTTTAGATGTAAATAACAACAGGGTTTGTTTATTTATTTTTGCTTGTAGATATCCAGTTTCCCAGTACCATTTTTTGAAGAGACTGCCCTTGCACATTGAATGGTTCTGGCACCCTTGTTTGAATAACACTTGATTGATTATGTATGTGAGGGTTTATTACTGGACTGGAATGTGTTCAATTGGTTTATGTGCCTGTCTTTATGTCAGTACCATACTCTTTTTAATAGCATAGCTTTGTAATTTGGGGGCAGTTGTTTTGGTTTTTTGTTTGTTTGTTTGTTTTTTGAGACAGGGTCTTGCTGTGTAGTTCAGGCTGGCCCTGAACTCATGGCAATCCTCCTGCCTCAGCCTTCCAAGTGCTGGGATTACAGGCATGTACCACTATGCTCAGCTGTAATTTTTTTCGAAATAAGGAAATGTGAATCCTCCAACTTTATTCTTCTTTTTTAGAATTTATTTTTATTTATTTATTTTGCTACTTAGGGTCCCAATTAGCTTTTAAATAGGCTTCAACTCTTCCACTTGCATAGATAAACACAACTCTTTTTTTTATTTTAGAGAGAAAAAAATAACGATATAGAATTTCAAAGCAAGATAGTAGGAAATTAACAATAGTTAATATATTGCATATTGTTATCTTCAGAGTAGTTGCTCAGATTACAAGATACAGGCATGCAAAATTGATCAAATGATAAAAGCACAAACTTTTTTTGTCAATGGACTGAAAGAAGTTGGTAGTATAATAATTTTAGCTATCTTCTATATATAAATTTTTTTTTCTTTTCCCTTCCTTCTTTTCTCCTTTCTGCCATCCCAGTTGTCCTTTCCTTTTGAGTAGTTTCTTTGCCTTTCACAATATCTATTGTAGATTTTGGATCTTATTTACTTTTTGAGCTTCTTATACCAGGGAGACAATACAATGTTTACACATGCGAGTTTGGTTTATTTCACTTATGAGTATGGTCTCTAGTTGCATCCATTTACCTATAAAAGCCTCGAGTCTGTCTTTCTTTATAGCTGAGTAGTACTCCATTATATAAATACCACATCTTTTTTATCTACTCCTCAGTTGATGGGCATTTGAGTTGTTTCCAAGATTTAGCTATTACAAATTATGCTGCTATAAACATGGGTGCACATATATCACTGTGGTATGATGTTTTTAATTCTTCTGGGAAAATACCCAGAAGGGGAATATCTGGGTCGAATGGGACCTCTAATCCTAGTTTTTTGAGGAATCTCCACACTGATTTCCACAATGGTTGCACCAGTCTACACGCCTACCAACAGTGGAGAAGGGTTCCTTTTTCCCCACAGCCCCTCCAGCATTTGTTATTGGTTGATTTCTTGATGATAGCCATTTTTTCTGGGTTGAAATGGAGAATGACCAATGATGTTGAACATTTTTTCATGTATTTATTTACCATTTGTATTTCTTCATCTGAGAAGTGTGTATTCATCTCAGATGCCCATTTTTGGATTGGGTCTTTAAATTTGGGGGGGTCTGATTTTTTTCAGTTCTTTATATGTTCTAGATATAAGTCCTTTGTCTGAAGGACAATTGGCTAAAATTTTTTCTCATTCTGTGGGTTTTCTTTTCACTCTGTTGGTGATTTCTTTTGATGTGCAAAAACTTTTTAATAAGATGAGAGCCCAGTAAACACAACTCTTATTCAGTCCTGTATTCAACTCAGAGTACTTTCTTCATATCTTATCTCTTGCCTAAAAAAATCACATTTCTCGAAAGAAGTGTCTACATTTGGAATCACCATTTCCTTATTGTGTATGCAATATTTAGTCAACATCAGTTGAGCTTTTTTCCTGATTATTACACGTAAAACCTTCCACTAAGATTGCCGAAAACCTCTGCATTACCAAATCTATTGGACTTTTTAAAAAAATTCTCATCTTACACACAACAGTATTTAACATTACCAACTACTCCTTCAGTGTTGAAATATTTTTCTCTGTTAATTTCCATGACACTTTTCTCTTCCATTGTTCTTTCTGCTGTGCCAGCCATTCTTGTTTTCTTTTTAGGCCCTTTTTGCCTTCCTCTACCCTTGAAAATTGGACTTCCTTCAAGGCCTAATTCTAAGCCATCTCTTTTCCACTCTGAACTTTGGAGTTTTCACATTTATAACCATGGCCTCAGTGGCTTCTCTCTAGAGCCCACACCTTTCCCCTGTGGTCCAAAGCTATAAATCCAGCTGCCTATTTAATGCCTCTACTTGAGCACCACGTAGATACTTCAAACACAGTATCTGTAACTATGTACAGTATATCCCCACAAAGTCACTGTTCTATTTCATTAGTCTGTATGTCTGTTTTTGTATCAGTACCACTTTTTCTTTTTTTACTATGGCTTTGTAGTATAATTTGAAATTAGGTATTATGATGCCTACAGGAATTCTCTATTTGTCAGTATTGCTTTGGCTATTCTGGCTTTTTTGTGCTTCCATATGAATTTTAGGAGTTTTTTTTTTTTTTTTCTGCAAAGAATGTTGTTGGTATTTTTAATAGAGATCATGTTGAATCTGTTGATTACTTTTGGTAATATGGCCATTTTTACAATATTGGTTCTGCCAATCCATGAATGAGAGTGATCTTTCCATTTTCTAATGTCTTTTTAAATTTCTTTTTTTCAGAATTTTGGAATTTTCATTGTGGAGTTCTTTAACTTCTTGGTTAGATTGACTCCTAGATATTTTTTTCTTGGAGCTATTGTGAATAGAATTGTTTTCCTGATTTCTTTCTTGACCAGTGCATTATTGGGATATAGGAAAGCTATTAATGTGTGTTGATTTTATATCCTGCCACTTTGCTGAATTTGTTTATCAGATTTAAGAGTCTTCTGGTTGAGTTTAGAGTCTTCTATGTAAAGGATCATATCACCTGCAAATGAGATAATTTAACTTTCTCCTTTTTTTATTTGTATACTTTTTAAAAATTTCTTTCTCTTGCCTAATTGCCCTACCTAACATTTCAAGTACTGTATTGAAAAGGAGTGGTAATAGTGGATACCCTTGTCTTGCTTCTGACTTTTAGAGACAGTGCTTTCAGTTTTTCCCCATTCAGCATGATATTGGCTGTGGTCTTGTCCTATATGGCTTTTATCAATTTGAGGAAAGATCCATCTGTACTTATTTTCTTCAGGGTTTTTATCATGGAGGGATGTTGAGTTTTGTTGAAGACTTTTTCTGCAGCTGTTGAGATGATCATGTAGGTTTTTTTCCTTAGTTTTACTTATGTATTATGTTTCATTTATTTATTTATTTATAGAACCCTCCCGTATGCCGGGAATGGAACCTACTTGGCCATGGTGTATGATCTTCTTAATGTATTGTATAACTCTGTTACTAAAGATTTTGTGTCTATGTTTGTAAAGGATATTGGTCTTTTAGTCCTTATCTGATTTTGATATCAGGGTAATGCTGGCTTTGTAGAAAGAATTTAGGACCATTTTTTTTCTTCACTAATTTGTGGAAAATTTTGAGGAGCATTGATATTAATTCTTTAAATATCTGGTGAAATTCAGTTAAGTTCATAGGGTTCGGGGCTTTTCTTCATGGTGAAGGTATTTATTACTGTTTTAAACCCATTGCTTGTTATTGATTTGTGTAGGGGTTTTTTATATATTTTTTTTCTTGGTTCAATTTTAGTAACTCATTTGAATCCAGGAATTTATCCCTTTATTCTAGATTTTCCAATTTATTGGTATATATTTTCAAAATAGATTCTAATAATACTCTGGATTTCAGAGATGACATGATTTTGCCTGTTTATTTCTAATTTTATTAATTTGGTCTTTTTTGTATTTCTTTTGGTAGGGCTAAGGATTTATCAATCTTGTTTATATTTTCAAAGAGTCAACTCTTTAATTCATAGATCCTTCATTTTGTTCTCTTAGTCTGTATTTCATTTATTTCCATGCTAATATTTAGTTTTTCTTTCCTTCTACTTGGCTTGGATATGGTTTGTTCTTATTTTTCTAGGACCCTGAGATGTGTCATTAGGTTATTTATTTGGAATTGCTCTGTTTTTCTGGTGTGGGCAGTCATGGCTTTAAACTGTCTTAGGACTGTTTCCTTGTATTCTGTAGATTTCTCAGTTTCTGTGTGTCTTTCTGGATGACTTGTGTGTTCTGCATGCAACATAGAGTTGGGTCTTGTTTTTTTGTTCCTTCTGTCAGTCTCTGTCTTTTTTATTGGAGAATAAAAGCCATTTATATTGTGTTATTATTGAAAGGTTTTTGCTCATGCCAGTCATTTTCTTGTTTTTCTAGTGTTTGATTCATTCTTGATTTTTGCTTGTTTATCTACTCTCCCAATTAAATTTATTCTTTCCCTTTGCTGGTTTTGGTTGAATCCTCTGTTTAGGATTCCTTGAAGTACTTTCAGCAATACTGGTTTTGTTGTCATCAGTTTCCTTAGTTTATCCTTATTTGGGAAGATCCTTATTTCTTCTTTGATTTTGAAGAATAGTCTTGCAGAATATAGTAATCTAGGTTGACACAATTATTTTCTTTCTAGGCTTTATATATCATTTCTGGCCTTTAGAGTTTCTGTTGAGAAATCTGCTGTTATCCTGATGTTTGTTGTTATAAGTGATTTGGCATTTCTAATATCTTCTAATATTCTTTCTTTGTTGTGAATTTTTGCCAATTTGACTATAATATGTTGTTGAGATGTTCTTTCCTGGTCATGTCTATTTGGGTTCTGAATGCCTCTAGTACCTAGTGTCTATCTCATTCCCCAGATTTGGGAAATTCTCTGATATGATCTCAGCAAATAGATTTCTTTGCTATTAGCCTGTACTTCCACACCTTCCCTGAGACCAACCATTCTTTAATTTGTTCTTTTAGAGTTGTCTAGGAGCTCTTGCATAATCTTTTCATTGTTTCTTGTTGTTTTTTCATTATTACCGACTCAGTGTTCTAGTACATCCACATTGTCTTTAATTCTTGATATTCTTTCTTCTGATTCATCTTGTCTACTGCTGAGACTTTCAATTGAGGTTTTTATTTGATTGAGGATTTCATTTCCACTATTTCTGTTTCTTTTTCAGAACCTCTGTCTCTTTACTGAAATGGGCTGTCATAACCTATATTGTCCTCCTTAATCAATCAGCTGTTTATTTGTATCTTCTTTGAATTCATTGATCATTTTACTAACTGATTCATTCAGCTGCTTGTTTGTATCTTCTTTGATCTCATTTGATCATCTTGACTATCAGTTTTTAAGTTCTTTGTCTGGAATTTTATCCACTTCGGTGTCTGTGAGATTAGTTTTGGAGGTGTTATGAATTTTTGGTAGCATTTTGTTGCCTTGTTTTCTCATGTTTCTTGTGTGTTTTTTTTTTTTTTTTAATTGAAGTTTTCAGATCAGTTGGGATGGATATCTCTGCCTAGATTGTGTTGCGGTCTTTTCTGAGAGTGGCTTTGTCTTGTGATGACCCCTAGGCTTTGGGTGTGGCTCAGCATGAGAATACCCACTCAGCCTATTCAAAGTACTAAATTCAATCTCTGTCACTGCTTTGAAGGACAGAATAACTATGAGTAATATCAACATCTAAACAACCAACCATATATGAGCATATAACTTAAATCTTATTTGAAAATGTGGCACTTTTTCATTAACCCAGGAAAAGAAAGGGAGAGTGATAATTAGGATAGGTCAAGAAAAGCGAAAAATGAAAAAAGAGAAAAAAGGCTTATTGATAATACTCATATAGAAGGGGGATTTTTGAAAGGATGTGAGAGGAAAGGGAAAGACATAAGAGAAAGGAAGAGAAAAGAAAATATAATTGGAAAGTGAAAGAAGAACATAGGGAGATTGAATCCAATTAACTAGTGGAGACACAATGTGAAACAACCCTTGGTGTGGGAAAATATAACAAAACAATATAAAGCACTGCAGAAACAAAAGCAATAAAAACATTCATACACTCCTACATCCACACACACATCCACACAAAACAAAAAGTTCCAGTATTCTTCTTCGTGGGCAGTATTTATACTGGAGATATTTCATTCCCCCAGAATTCTCCCTCCCTCCCTCTCCCTCCATCCCTCCCACTCTCATCCAAAATGTTCCTTCTCTGCCTCTCTCCCAGTAGAAGCTGTTGGCCCTGTCTGCAGGGTGAGCTCTGGCCTTCTGCATTACAGATGTGTACTGTTGCTGGTCTACCCATGATGGGGTTGGCCCATACCCACTGACTCAGTCCTCCTGTACTTGGGATTAAGCTCACTAGAAACACCCAGGCTGTCCACCCAATCTCCTGCTCACACAGAATGTGAGTGGGTCTGGGCTGTGGGTCAAAATTCTGGGCCAGGTGGTGCTCTTGGAGAGTGGCCTGCCAGTGCCTGCACATTCGCTCTGAAAGGCTGTGATGTTTACAGAGTCTGTGCTGGGGTGCCAAGCTGTCAGTGCCCAGTCTTCCACGGTGGCTTTCTCAGATCAGACTCCTTTCCTTTGCAGAGCCCCAGGTGGTTGAGTTTTCCTCCCACTGTTCAAACCACCGCTGTTTTCTGCTTTCTGGCCCCTTCCTTTTTGACATTTTTTCCCACCTGGTTGAATGCGTCTATGGTCTATTGGGTTTTGTGCCTCTGACTATCCCTCTGAGGCTTTCCCAGCCTGGAGTTCAGTCTGGGAAGCAACCAGCCATTGAGGTGCTTCCCCCCAGTCCCTTGATTTTCAGCGTTTCTCAGTCATAGTCTCAGTCATAGTCATAGTCATAGTCATAGTCATAGTCATAGTCATAGCCATAGCCATAGCATTCTCCTGGGCCCAAAGTATTAGGGCAGATGCCACTGCCTGGAAAAGAGTGACTGTTGTGATTTCTACCATGTAGTTTTGAGGACTCACTGTGGTTCCAGCTCTAACTACTATCTATCACTGAAAGTTCCAGGAGGGCAGTTACCAGATATTTTGGAATAGTTGTAAAACTCCCGTTAAATATTTTGTGATTTTTTTTCACTTTCATTCAACATTTTTAAAATTTTTGATTAATGAATAACTTAATCTTTAGGGGGTACTGTGTGGTATGTTGATATATGAAACACTGTAGAGTGATTAAATCAATGAAGCTAATTACCATATCTTCTACTTCACATACTTACCATTTTTTGCAGTGAGAAGATTTAAAATGTGCTCTTTTAGCAATTTTGAAATAACCTGTACATTATTAACTATAGTTACTATGTTGTACAGTAGATCTTAAAACTTATTCCTCCTCACTGAAACTTTGTACCTGTTGACTAACATCTTTCCATTCCCCAACCTTACCTGGCCTCTGATAACTACCATTCTGTTCTCTACTTCCATGAATTTGACATTTTTAGATTCCACATATAAGTGAGATCATTCAGTATTTGTCATTTTGTGCCTGGCTTATCTCACTTATCAAAATGTCCTCCACATTCATCTGTGTTGTTGCAAATGATAAAATTTTCTTTTTTTGTTTTTAAGACTATAGTATTCCGTTGGGTATATACTCTACATTTTCTTGAAGTGATAATTTTTATTTTTAGATATTTCTAGATTTAATTTTTCTATCTTAGCAAAAGCAATAGTAACAATTTAGCAGTATTCACCCTATGAAGTTTCTGTTGTGCTTAAACTTAGCATGGTAAGTCTATGTTGACAAATTAGGAAGGTTTCCCATTGAATATGAAGGTGAGAATATATATATATATATTTTTTTTTTTTCAGTTAACTCAGGAGGTGCTATTGTCAGTTTCCAAGAGAGATCTATTATATGACAAGTTTCTGTGTTTTCTGGAACATCTTAATGATTATTATTTCATGGCCTATGCTTTGGAAACACTTACATTTATGCTGCATTGATGTGGATTACAGGGAAGGATAATTGGAAGGTATAAACATCAACTGTTGAGTATGTTCCTAGTAAAACAATGGACAAGGACATATATTTAAGTTGTAGACCTGATATAAATGGAAGAAAGAGAATCAGCAGATTTTACCGGTATATTTGAAGCTTGTAGATAAGGTGAGCAGTTAAAAATGGCAATCTCGGGGCCGGTGAGATGGCTCAGCGGCGTAAGCGCCTGCCTGGCAAGCACGAGGGCCCGAGTTCGACTCCCGGATCCCACATACGAGAAAAGGGCTGGTGATATCGCTCAGCGGCACGGGCGCCTGCTGGCGCGCAAGGTCCTGAGGTCGACCCCGGTGCCCACAAAAAAAAAAAAAGAAAAAAAAGGCAATCTCAAACTAAAGGAACTGAAAAAAGATTTAGCTTTGATCTTATTCCCACATTTAATCCTTTAAAATTTAAAACATTAAAGATAATTTCTGGTAATTGTAAAATGATACACAATACAAACAGATACATACAAAAAGTAAATGTTCTCCTTACTCCAAACTCATTCTCTTCTCTACTGGTAGTTACGGTCAGCAGTTTGGCTTATATCCTGCTTCAGAGACTTATTCCTTTATGTCACATACACTTTTTTTTAACAAATTATTATACTATACCTATGGTTCTGTAACTTGTTTCACATAACAATATATAACACACCTATCAACAATGCATAGCTACCTTCATATTTGTGTGTGTGTGTATATATATATTTTATTTATTTATTTATTTTTGTACTGGGACCTCCTTATTTTTAATAGGTGCATACTAATTCATAGTTTGGATATACCATAATTTACAATTGTTGCTGGCAACTTTTAGTAAGGAAATTGGAGATGGATGAATAATCAAGGCAAAGTAATAAAAAGATTATGTCAGAAATTTATGAGGTAACTTACAGATGAGAAGGAATCATTTTGGTGTCCTAATCAACACTTCTAGGAAGGAACCATTCTTAGTGCATTGTTAACATTCTGACTTCAGAAACATATTTGTGCCATTTCTTTAAAACCATAAAATAAAATTGGTTAGATATTTTTAGAGCTTCATTTGTAGTTAAATATTTTAAGAGCTTCATATTTTACTTTTGGAAAGTTTTATATAAAAATACCAAATAATAGCCAAAAGTAAAAAAATCCCCAGTATCACTTGTTCAAAAATCTATTAGGCAAAAAGATAAATTTCATGCCCTCCAGCTCCCAGTTTCATCTCTGATGTGCCTACTACCAACTGTACTGCATGTATTCTTTGTTATTTTCTAGTGTTTATACAACTTCAGTATGCACATGTGTAAGCATAGCATACTTGTTTTTTTCCCTAGTAAAATGGATGCTGCTGCTTTTGTAGTTCTGTAACTTTTAAAAATTTCATCCTTACTTCAACAATGTATCATGGACTTGGGCAGAAAATTTTTGATTAATTAAACTTATTTATCTCTTATGTTATCTCCATTTATTTTCTTGTACTAACAACATTCACAAGCAAAACCCGAAGTGACTGATTTATTGACTAGAAAGGCAGTTTATCAATTTACAATGTGAGATGTTTCTGGCATCATAAACATTGCTTATTTGCTTGGGGCATTCCTACCTGATGGATGAATTACTCAAGAGACTAAATTATAGATAAGAAGGCTGATTAGCGAGCAAAGAATTAGAACAAGCAAGGAGGTGTTTTAGCGGATATTTCTGTTACACTAAGGTTAGCTGTGTAACTTACCCTGGAGCTCTCTGTGTCTTTGCAGCTGGCATTAGTCATCAGAGTCATAGCCCTGAATGTGCTTAGAGACACACAGAACAGGTTTCTTCCAGGCTTCTGATCTGGAGTGTGCACTGTCCGCCACTCTGTTGACACATCTGATGGATCCTTATTCACGTCAGAGGACAGCTTATCACATTACCTTTTCTTTATGTGAGACAAGTGCTGATTAGAACTTGAAGAACTCCCAAATGTACTTGATGGAGATGTGGAAAACCCTTCCCTCCACTGCAGCTCATTAACAAGTAGTCTTCATTTTAGGCTCTGTGGAGGTTCCTACTACAATGTCTTCAGAGATTGCTAGCAGTCCCCTGGTATCCAAAATCATCCCTAGGTTAGAGCAGTTGGTTTAGAGCAGTGGTGGCAAACCTATAGCAGGTTTGCCACAGTGGGCTGTTTGTATCATTGAAAGCTCTAAAAGGTTTGCCATCAGTGGTTTAGACTAAAGAAAGGAGGGAGAGAAAGGAAAACAGATGGGGTAGTACATGGAAGTCAACTGAGAAGTGAGAATTAAGGATAGTTCCTCAGTAGCAGGGACAGTAGAAATGTCATTAGTAGACCTGTTTTGGTCACAACTTTCCCACTAGTATGAGATCTTTGGTTAGTTGCTTTATTGTTCTGATTGAAAATTAGTATAAGAATTCCATTACTATTTATTCTTATTTTTTCTTAGTACATGTTTGCAATACATGATTACATCCATTGTAGGGAGTTGGTACATGTGCATAACACATCTTAGTTCTTTTTACGTCCCCTTCTCCGTCCCTCTCTATCTTTCCTTCTGTCTCTTTGTCCCCTTCCCATTTGCAAAAGATATATCTCCCTGTTTCCTGTTATCTATTTTTTATTTTGCTCTTTAATCTATGTGTTATTTTTAAAACTTGCATACTTACTATCTATCAGAGTTATACTGGCATTTTATATGTATTTTACTGTGTGTAAAAGTCTGTACAAAATTAATATATTATTTGTGTCTTAGTTATTTTCTCATTGCTGAGACACAGTACCTGACATCCACACTTAAAAGAGGAGAGGATTTATTTTCGCAGTATGTAGAGTTTTCAGTCCATAGTCAGCTGGCTCCAAGGCAGGGCGACATGAGAGAGGGCCATGGCAGAGGAGGCTTGCTTATGCATGGCATGACAGCAAGGCAGAAAGAGGGATCAAGGGAGGAGTGAAGGAGATAGTCTCTTCCGTGCCACAGCCGCAGTGACCCACCTCCTCCAACCAGGCTTTACCTCCCGAATCCCATTTAGCTATGAGCTTATCAGTGGACTAATCCATGAGTATCATGCCCCTGTGATCCAATCACCTTTACAAAGTCCTACCTATGAGTGCATGAGGCTTTGGGGTACATTTTAGATATAAACCATAACAATCTGATATGTCTTCACGTTCATTTCTTGCCATTGCTTCTGTCCCTTCACATTTTAAAATTACTAACAAATGTAAAATTTTTCTTTTGTTGTTCTTTTGTGAATTTGACTTGATTATAATTATTTTTAGGAATGATCACTTTATGTAAATAGAAGGAATTAAAATATAGCATCATTTGTTTTTAATGAAAATAAGAAAATGAGATTTTTAAATTTGAAATAGACTTAGCAGGCAGATACATTTCTAGACATGTATCTGCTCCATACATTGATGAACATCACACAAATCTTTTGGATACCCCACTCTTAAGAGCTTCCTGTCCAGGAAAAAAAAGTTGGTTATTTTTAATCTTTTTTTTTCCTTAAGTCAATTACATGTAGTGAAATTAATTTTTTTTAATCTTTTTTTTTTTTTTTTTTTGGGTACTCGGGGTTGAACTCAGGACCTCGCGAGCCAGCAGGCACCCATGCTGCTGAGCGATATCACCGGCCCTTTTTTTTTGTATGTGGGTTCTGGGAGTGGAACTCAGGACCTCGTGCTTGCCAGGCAGGTGCTTATGCCGCTGAGCTATCTCTCCAGCCCTTTTTTTTTAATCTTTGTCTTAACTACATTCACCTTTTTCTCACTAGTTTAATAGATTAGTCAGGCATAGTTTCCCTTTGTACTCACTAGATGCTTGGTGAATGAAGGAATAGATTGCAGAAAACATGTTTTCTCTTCTTTAGCAGGTCATCTGCTAAAATAATCAGTGAGCCTCATCTTCACTTATAGATTCCCCAATGTAAAATTTTTCACTATTTATAGTACTCTGGGTTTCTCAAGAATTCATTATAGGGATTGGATTGTGGGGCATTTTAGGTTGTTGGGCCTCCAAGAAAATGGCTTGTTAATACTTGAGGTATGTCCGCAAACTTCAGAATTCACTTCAAGTATCCTAACACCTTACCGCCTCTCTGTATTATAGTGGTTAGCACTGCTGTCTCCCACAGCATTCTTAGTGACCTCATGGGGTCAGTCTTGGCTGCCTGCCCATCATGGGTCGAACCTGTCACCCATTGTTGATTTTTAATACTGGCCTTGCATGCCTTTCCTTTTCATTTCTTCTCTGGTGTGGTAATAATCCTGTGGATGTTGGGGGAGTTTTCTTAATTAGTGAGACTAATTCAGTTGAATTACTTGTGATCACTGGTGTAAAATAGCTTATGTACAATTACTTTTTTTTTTTTTTGGTACTGGGAATCGAACTCAGAGACTTGCACTTGTCAGGCAGGCGTGTGCCGCTGAGCTGTATCCCTGGCCCTGGTACAGTTTCTTATATCGGTTTATCAATGATTAAGATCAGGTGTGGTGTAATTCTTTTCTTTCTGGGTTCTAAGCTACTTCTTTTTGGAAACAGACTTCTAACATAACTAAAACCTCCACTTCTTTCTAAGATGAAGTCTTCTGGGTTTTACACATATTTTAACGGTTCATGTTTATCATGTTCACCATCAGATCTCTATCTGTACACCTAGTATATAGGAGACACCGATAGAATTTTTGACCTATTGAATGAATTTTTGTGTTTTTGTGGTTTTGATTAATGATGTCATCTGATATAATTTTCTTTCTTCTCAAAGTGCCATCTCATTTCCAGTTAAGTACTCAATCCAAATAGTGTGGACTCCAAAATTAAAAGAAGCCAATTTGAAGAGCCAGCTGAAGATCCTGAGAATCGTTTTCAGATGTCTTAAAAAGAAAGCACACCTCTCTAGTATGAACTTACTGAAAAAAATGAAAAGGAGAAAATGTCAAGGCAATAGCTAGAGACATGGTCATAGCAGGAATAATAAGGAAGGCGCTTCTTGTTTTGAGGGGTGTCAGAGAAAAGGAGAAGTCTCAGTCATTTTGCCTTAGTTGTCTCCTGCACAAGGACAACATTAAAAGAAGGACAGTGTTGGGAAATCCCACTGGCCTTCTCATTGGTTCATCCTTAGAGCTCTTGTCAAACTCAGATCTGCTTCAGAGGTACCTCCCTTTGCCCCTAGACCTGTTCTTTTTCATTTTCTGAGCTGCCAGAATTCTTCGGCCACTTGCTATGTAACAGGACATAGACTTAGTTCCCCTTTTCCTTCTTATTTTAACCAAATTGTATAATGTCCTAAAGCCCTTTTCATTTTCAGGACTTTAGGACTAACTGCTTTGGGGAAATAGAGTTGAAACTAGCACTTTCTTGTCTGGGCTGGAATATTCTTTGCCTGAGTTTCAGACTTTTTTTCCTAACACTGGTTATCTCCTTTACCACATCCAGGAGTATCTTTGGCACCAGTACTTTGGAAACTTTATGCTTTCCCACAGGCTGTTTATAAAATGCATTAATTAGCTGAAGTTATGCCTTCATATTAAAAAATGTGGTATCAGGAATGCCTCTAGCCACAAAATATTTAGAGATCTGAAATGGTGGACATCCTTGATCCTAACAAGTACCCAATCTTGGTTTCAATAAGAGGCCTAACCTGATTATCTAACATCTGTAAAGATTAGAATATCCTAGCGCTCAGACCTGGGACCTCTTTTTCTCTTTCCACTCATTTTTAAAGGAGAGCTTGTCCATTTCCATGACTTTAAATACTATCTTTATATTATATCCCAAATATAAATCCAGCCCCTACTCACCACTGAACTTCAGACTCATTTCTAACCGTCTACTAGATATCTCCATTGTATTTCCATAGACGCCTTAAATTTAAAATGTCCAAAACTAAACCATTGAGTCCCCATAATCTAAACTTGCTTCTCCTCTGTCTTCTCTCAGATAATCTAGTTGCTCAAGCCCCAAACCTTGAGTTTCTTACATGCTGTATGCATTCCTTCAGCAAGTGTTAGTGGATACTCTTTCAAATATATCTCAAATCTGCCCACATATTATTTCCTCCAGCAATGACTTTCTAGTTCAAGCTATTCTCTTTTTTTCCTGAACCACTGCAACAGGCTCTTCATGGTCTCCTTGTTCTTGCCCCACCCCCCTGCCTTAAAAATTAAATTAGATCGTAATTCTCTGCTGCTTGAAATCCAGTGGCTCCTCATCAATAAGGTCCAACCTAACCGGGCTCTTGACTACCTCTCTGCCTTTGTTCTCTGTGAATATCCCTCTCACTCCCCTCCAGGTATTTTGAACAAGATGGGAAAGGGAGAAAGTCTATTGAATGGGAAAACTAGGTAAGGAAGAGATCCTGTCTGAGAAGGGATGATTTAGGGAGTGAAGACCACAGGCTATGTTGCAATGGGGGAATTCCCATAGTAATTATATATCAGCATTTGCCATCAAGATATAATGCAGGGCTGGATGTAATTCAGTAGAGATGAATTAATTTGTGAAGTATTTGGAAATTCTTGGAAGAAATGTACCTTCTCTTATTAGTCTCCAGAACTCATGAAGATGATTAAGTTTCCCTTCTTCCCCCACCCCCACACCCCTATAAAGGCATTAACATGAAATGGAGCAGTCCATTAAATCAAGGAAAAGTAAGGTTTCTGATGACTAGGACAAAAATTATAACAATATATACAGAAAGATCTTTTAGTTTCTTTTCTGATTCATTTGCCTGGATAGTGAGGGAATAATGGTGTTTCTTTCTAGGACTCTGGTCCTGTGGGCTGCTCTTCCTATACACATACCCAAATATGTCTTAACGCAGATCAACCTCTCTAGCTGGGACATGATGCCTAGGTGGGTGGGGGATTCCCCTGTTTTGTTTAAATCATAGTTATCTTTGAATTTGGCTAGCATGCTTATGATTAGTTTACTGACAATTGTATTTTTCCTTCTTATACCATATGCTATTCCATGATTCATCAGCTTTGAGTCTGTTGCTTTGAAGGTGAAACAATTTCTTCCAATGTTGATATTTCAAAATCTCATAGATAACAAGCATACACATATGTATAGTCCTTTCAGAAGCTTTAAACATTTGGAGATGAATGAATTATGCTGCTACAAATGGAAAGGAGCGGTGTAAAATTACAGTGGTAATATCCAATCCTCTTTCATTGGGTGGTTCCTTGAATGCTGATATTGATAAAGCCTGTATATTTTATTTCTTTGTCTGTTCTTGTGAAATTGTTTATGGTATGTATAATGAGATTTTTAAAGTTTAACATCGTACTTACTTGCATTGATTTACATGTATTTTAATATTTTAGACTCATAAGGTCTTTATTTTTGGAAGTAAGTAAGGTTTAAATTCCAAATAAATCATAACATTAGCTATTTACATTGTAATAGTGGCTTCTCGTCTATATTTAATGTGTAACAATGATTATTCAAACCTTAAAATTCTTTTACTTTTTGATACAAAGAGTAACCTTTCAAAGTATTTTAATATAGAACACATTATGTTTTATAAATGCAAACCAAAGCAGTTATTTCCGCATGGGCACTTTCTAAGTTTTTAGAAGATTAGGCTTCTAATAAACATTCACTAAATTAGCTTTTTGCATATAGCTTTGATCAGTGTAGTACTTAGTAGTGTTTGATGCCTGTTTCTTTTTACTCTGAACATTGGGATGATTGTTTTTCAATGAAAAAACCTCTTTATAATTTCATGGTGTAAATACGTGTGTAAATATCTGTTTAAATTATACATTTGAGGAGAGATTTTGAAACATTCTAATACCCGCACGTCTCCCTCCCCCTCTCCCCCTTACCTGGTCTTAGCTCCTCTTTGGTTCAGGTGTGCTGGTGTTGCTGAGACTGTCTGGGCCACAGCTGGAGGAAGTGGTGATTGACAGAAGCCTGGTGGGGAAGCTCGTGGCAGAACCCATCAGTGATGGTAATTACCCGTGTGCAGATCACTCGCCTGCATTAACAGTGGGCTGGGAGAAGTAGTGCGTCAGCAGGTAGACTAATTGTTACCACTGGGGACCTGCAAACGCAAGTGGTTGCTTGTAATAGCATACTTACCACCCCGGGGACCTACGCAAGTGTCAACCGAAATTTAATGTCGGGGATTTTTTTCCTTTCTTGTTAAGTGTTAGGCTTATATTCTGAGTATTTTCTACTCTTTCCTAAAAAAAGTGAACATATTTTCAAAATAGGTTTTATATTTTTCAAAAATTATTCCTCTATTATTGACGTTTCAAATACCTTTCATTTCCAAATGAATTTTCAATGAAATAACACAAATATGTCAACACTGTCACCAGTAAAAAAAAATCATACTTCCTTCGGCTTTTGTAGGAAGATTCTTTTTTACTAAGGTCTATGAAAACTAACTTTTGAGAGATTTGTGGTTATATTTCTAAATTTTAAAAAAAGTGCCATATTCTTATACGCTAGATTAATCTGGTTCTATCAGGTGACACTACAGTCAGTGTGGTATAAGGCATATAGAAAAAGATTTTAAGCCATTTATTGAATAGCAAGGTTACTGACTTATATTGAGCCATAAAGACTCTAGGCTGGGTGCCAGCCTACTTATTTCATTAATCCAAGAAAACAACCATATAAGGTACAGTTATTTACATTTTTAAAGTAAGGAAACTAAAAAAATAAAATAAGGAAACTAATGCTGAGCTACTGTGGCTCATATAGCTACAAAGTGACTGGGCTGAGATTTGAACACAGGTTCTGACTGCAACTCTCATTTTCTTTTCCATTATATTATGCTGACTTCTGAATTTTTATGATCATGTCCTTTTATTCAAGGTACAAAGCTCTAAAGGTAGATTGCATTATCATAAAAGATTGAAAATGTCCAGTATCTTAAATTGACTAATCAAAGGAAAATGTAGTCTAGTGGAAAGGACGAAGGTGAGAGTGAAGAACCCTTCCTTCTGTGTGCTCTCACTAGCTACCTCTGAATAAATCAGAAACAGCCACATTATCTTAAAAGCACCCTGCAGGATGGCTGTAATTAGCAACATTGCAACATTACTGACAATCACGAGCAGGGTACGATTGTGAACTTGCCATTTCCCCTTCCTTGTGGATATACTGAGGAAGCTTCCCTGTGGAAGAGGCTCTGTTTTCATACTCTAACAATCAAACCCTTTGTTGACATTGCACATGAAATAGTGACTCTGATGATTTTGTCATATTGATGCTCCTGTATCAGAATTAAAAGGAAACTTTCAATACTATTCATGTCTCTGAGCCATCTTTTTTCACTTGTTTCTTTTATTTATACCTAAAATAATACAGTCTCATGGGACTGTGATAACAATGTGATTTCTTGGCAGTTCTCCAGATTCTCCTGTAATTGTGTAGATCCACTGTTGGTCACCACTTGCATGGCTAGGGCTGTGGAAATAAAGAAAAATGTATAAAACATTTAATTTCTTTATGCTAGGGAAAATACAAAAGATTTGTCAAATTCCTATTATATGTTTTTATCAGTAATTTCCTGTACCACTAATGGCCCTTTATGTAACCTATGTTATTAATCATCAACCTACTTGTTATGTTTCAGAAATAGAGCAGTGGAAGTGTTTTTGCTAGGCTTCATTATTAAATATTAATTTGTGTAATGTACCTATTGGGCATAATGTGCTTTATTTCATCCTCAAAAGAAAGATCGCTGATGAAAATTTTTAAAGTTAAAAACAGTGAGATTAGTAGAGGGCACTGATCAGTGTCTCCTACTCAATCCACTTTATTCCCTCAGATGGTTATATTATATAAACATAGAATTAGAGTGCGAATAAAAGTAGTTTTTAAAAAAGTCTTCCGTTCAGGTATGAAATAGTATTTTATGCTTTTCTATCCCTGATTCCACATGTGTCTCAGTTAGTGGTTGTCCCCAAACATCAGTGTATATTGAAATAGTCACAAGAAGAAAAGAAAAATATGGAATGATGGTTATTATTTATTCCTAATATCTTTAATATCCTTGTAGAACATCATGATGACATTTAGGAGACCTTAGTGATTCCAGTTAATATTTATCTCCTTTTTTTTTTTTTTTTTTTGGTGGGTACCGGAGGTCGACCTCAGGATCTCGTGCGCCAGTAGGCGCTCGTGTCGCTGAGCGATGTCACCGGCCCTTTTTTTGTGTGTGGGATCCGGGAGTCAAACTCGGGCCCTCACGCTTGCCAGGCAGGCACGTAGGCCGCTGAGCCATCTCATCGGCAATATTTATCTTCTGAAAATAGCTTTTTGTAATAGTTTAGTTTAAAATCTACCTATTATAATTTAATCTAATTTGGTATTATCAAATTTTTTTTTTTAGCCCTTCTTACAGACAGTTTCATCCTCTTATCATTTTTGGAACAAAATAAACTATGTTTTATTCAGTTTACTAAGAAGATGGATTCTCTTGATGTAAACAAAAGACTGGAAAAACTATCAGCCTTGGATTATAAGGTAAAGATTTCAACTTACATAGTCATAATTTTAATTACTAAAGTAAGAATATCACACAAAGTGATGCTATGCTTATTCTTGAACATTTCTGGATTTCAGAAAAATCAGAATTATTATAGGATTAAGCTTGACTTACTATAAACAGTGGCCATTTAAAGTTTACTTTTTTATTCTCTTTGTTCAGAGATGGGGGATGTCTATAATGGCATATTTGGAGCAATTTATGTAGTAGTTATGGAAGTGAAAGGTGGATAAAAGAGGCAAGTTACCTTTTTGAAAACAGTTTTCTTGCCAGTGATAGTATGTACCCCATTTTCATTTTCTCCTAAGAACCTATATAGCTGGTTTCATTTCCATTTCACAAGAAACGAAAGAAAGAAGAATGCACTCCAAGATTAATAGAAGAGTATAACATATAAGGAGTGGGAAGACCCCTCCCACACACTGTAACTGGAGAAAATGGAAAAAGAAATTTCCTTCATATGTAGTGTTCCTTCACTAACTCCCAAGTAATTTGTTTCCTTGTTTCAGAGACTTTATATCTGATCTGTTAAGGCAGGATTTTTATTTTAAATGATGTGTTTAAATTTTGCCACATTACATTTTAACTGCTGGGAGGGCATGCTCTCTTCCAGGATGAGTAATACATTTTCTAGGCTGTTTCAGTTCAGGGCCTCTTTTCAGCAGTGACTTGTGTTTGCGAGATTGATCCAGCCGCTGTGACGTGGATTTGAGACAGTTCACTGTTCACTAGGAACAGAGCTGATATACTGCTTCCTTAAAAAAGATGCACACTTACACCATACCTGGACTATCTATAGCAAGGGCAAAGATTTTTAGAAGTCAGCTCTCTGTCTTACAATTTGTGTGTATGTTTGGAAAATAGTATTTAACCTAACTTCTTGACCTTCGGGATTATTATTTATCATGGTTGAGGTAGTAGTGATGTGGGGAGATGTAATCTTGTTTAGAAGAAGCATCTATTCCTATTTAAAAAGGTTTTTAATATGGAATAAAAATACACTAAATGAGTTTTTTCATTATGGTATTAAGCTACAGTCTAGTTTTTTTTTTTTTTTGGTGGGTACTGGGGGCTTGACCTCAGGACCTCGTGCGCCAGCAGGCGCCTGTGCTGCTGAGCGATATCACCGGCCCCTTTTTCGTATGTGGGTTCCGGGAGTTGAACTTGGGCCCTCGCGCTTGCAAGGCAGGCGCTTATGCCGCTGAGCCATCTCACCGGCCCCTACAGTCTAGTTTTGCTTGCTAGTTTGTGGAGCTTCTATGAAACTTTGTATAGTACTGATTTTCTTTAATTGGAAATTCATGGTACTCACTATATCTGGTTAGTCAAAATGATTTTGTTAATATTAAGTGAAATAAATCAGAAATAGGAGGTTACATATTGCACAGTTTCTCTGCTATGAAAGACCCTAAATAGAAGTAATTTAAACAGCGAAACAGAAACAGTAGGAAACAGGGAGGTGGACTCCGTGGAAACAGAATGGGAATCTGGGGAAAAAGGGGTGGGGAAGAGGCAGTAAAAATAATCAAGATGCTGTATGTGAATGTACCAGCTCCCCAAGATGAATGTAATTATTATGTATCACAAGCATATACTAATAAAAAATGAAAATTAAAAAATGAGTCTCTTTAGCATTCTTAAAGGGATGTTATTTTCCAAGTGGCTAACTGTAGATTTATTTTAAATGTTTACTTATTAATATTGGTCTTTTAAAATGCACCAATATGCTTTAACTCAAGCTTTTAAAATAAATATTGTTAATGCCATTTTATAAAATTTTACATGACTGGTTCCTTCATCTTAGGTGTGATGGATAGGTTGGTAAAGTCTTCTCAACTTAGAGATGATGCAGCTATCTGGTAATGGAAGGAGAGAAAAATTGTCAGGTTGTCACTTTATCTTATGAAAAGATTTAGAAAAGAGACATAGTATTTGGGTCCTTATAATTTAAGGAAATTAATTAGCTTATTCTTTCTGCCTTTGGATTTGGGAAATTAGGAATATGGGTACTCCCATATCTGTTTCCTTTTGGAAAACCCATAAATTTCATTTACTGGTTCAGTTTTTATAGATGTGTGATAATTAGTCAAAACTATCACTTATCTATTGAGAAGATATTTTAAGAAGCTTATATTAATTTTATTTGCCCTCCTGGTCATCAAGAGAGAATACTGACACCATTAAAGCTCATAGGAAACATTAAATTTCAAATAATATTTGTATTATGTGAGAACTGAAAATGCCCATCATGCATTTTAACTCTATTTCCTCATCTAGAAATTTGTAAAAACATGCTTACATGATAATTTGTATGTTAAAATTTAATGTGTATATATTTTAAGCACTTAGCAATTCCATTGTATTTCTCTCAAGAAAGTTAAAATAACGACATTGAGAATTTAAATATAAGAATTTACACATAAAAGCATAAAGTACATATGTGTTTTGTCATTGCCCATTTGGATTTTAAAACATGGAAGTTATATAGAGTATTATAATTTTGCCTTTCTTTATTGCTATACCATAACTTAATTATTTTAGATTTGAAGCAATTTTGGCAAAGAAAATTTCAGGGTAAATATCTTGAAACTATTGACCTTTAACAAGTTTTCCTGTCTATAGTTTAAAAATTCAATTCAGTGTAAAAGTGAAGGGACAGTGCAAGGAGTTAAATGTTTACCATGAGAGAACGACACTGGTAATTACTTTGATTTCACTTCCTTTTGATGTGCATTCACAAGATGAAGAGGTCAGTAATATTATGGCCATGCAAATAGAAAAAGGTTCCTTTTGACCATATTGAAAAAAAATAGCAGGGGATTATTAAAGCATTAACCTTGATTTTAATGGCCTTGGTTGAGTGGTGAGATCACAATTTGGATGAGCCTGATTATTTACTAAATACAATACATAAATGCAACGGGTTCTTAACACCCATTGCACTCTGGCATTATCGCATTACTGCCATCCTTTGTTGCCTTGCAGACAGGAATATGAAAGCAATCTGTCATGTAGTGAGACTGGCTCCAGAAGCATTTCTCTGATAAGAAGACCCCCTGCCCTTTGCTAGTGTCTGGTCCAGTAGGCTTAGCCATGCGCTTAATCCCTAGAAAGTGGTTCGATTATTGCTGACCAGCAATGGCAAGATAGTTTTTTTTTTTTCTTCCAAGCTATCAACCTTCCATTAATTCCACAAGCAGAAATACGGTGCAATCTATATTTCCTTGGCATGTGTCACCCAGATGGTGTCGTGCTTATGTTTTCAAATAACCATGTTCCAAAATAACATAGTTTGAATAATAAATTCTACAAATCCTTCCTAAGAGAGAAAAGCATAATTCTCAGAAGCTGCATAAACTTTTACGCATGATGCTATGGCTTATCCCTTTTATGCAAAATATATGTGTATATGTCTCATATAGTCTTTAAAGAGATATTTGCCTCAAGTTGTTTTTCCTTTTATTGTTGTCAGTCATTGTTAACATATTATGTCTTGAACAGTAGTCAGACACTCTTGGTCAGCAATACTGAACTTGTCATTTAATACAGCTGGCCTTAAATCCTATGTGTAGGTCGATGCTGTCAAGCAACCATGACTGTACATTTTGGTATTGATTGGAATCGCTACATCCAATTCCTCCCTAACTCAGATTTCTTCTTTTCCTCTGCTAAAAATGGGGAGAATTTTGAACATATGTCTTTTTTATATATGTGTCAAAAGAATTTGGTAAATTCTGACACCTTCATAAGCACATGTTTAACATGCATATTTACTTGCATGTATCTACATTTACAGATGCTTTAATTTTTGTAATACTTTGAGGATTTTGCATCTTTTAAAAGAAATGTTTCTGCTTTTTTTTAAACCATTAGATTTCCTATTGTGAAATACCTGGCCCAGTAAATAGGACAACAGAACGTCGTCTGGCTATCAATTGCATTCAGGATATAGTTATTTGTTGGTGGCCACTGGTCAGTGATGATGGTTGGCCATGGGCCCCAATTTCTTCTGAGAAGAACAGAGCCAATCTGCTCCTGCTGGGTTATGCTCAAGGAAAACTGGAGGTAAATCTAAAAGAAATATATACATTTTAAATGAATGCAAATAAAGTAATATTATTAGTTTTTCTATTCTGAAATAAATTGAATTTTAAACCTATAATTTATTTTTTTCAAATATTCAGAAAAGGAAATTACATATGAAATGAAATCCTAAAAGGTGTCAGAGCTAGAGGATAACTAGGCAATTCCAGAACTGGCTGGAATAGTATAGTGATTAAGATCACAGGCTTCCAGGTTCAGATCCTAGCCTTGCCACTACATAGATCTCTGTGCCTGAACAAGTTACTAAGTGCTATGTGCTGTAGTTCCATTTTTTGAAAAATAGAGTTCATGAAGATGAATGAGTTAACTAGTCACTATGGTCATTCTTATTATTGTCATTAGTGCTGTCTTACTGTCTTACTGCTCATTATTTCATGCCTTTGAAGTTATTTTACCAGTTACCTTCTTGAAACAATCTGTCAGTTAACAAACTTTTGTCAAATGCCTATTTTGTGCAAACCCCTATAATGTCAAACCATCAACAGAGCAGGAAGATATAAAGAGGAGTATAGAGCAGCTACCTTCTCAGTCCAGTATATCTGAAAAGGGTTGATCTACAAGGTGAGGACAAAATTCTTACTTTGTTCCCATCAATGGATCATTCATTCATTCTTTCTTTCGTACAGGTGAACCTATGCGCATTTTCCATTTGTACCAGTACTTTGAATATAAAATTCTCTGTGTCTCATTTTTATAATTAAAGAAAAAAAAGAGCTTCTGTCCCTTTTTGTTAAAGTTCTGCTGGGGTGAAATGGTATGTTCCTATATTTTCCTCTAAATCTGTTATTTTTTAGATTTCAAGTATTTTTCAGAATTAGTATTCTGAGATGAACATGTCTAAGTTTTCTCTATACTAATTTACCTCTTGGTTTTATAAACTTTCAGGCTGTGTTTTAAGACTGAAGAGTTCTGTTATACATGTCCTCCTTAAGAATCCTCTCTCTGCTATGCACTTCTTAGTTTCCTATTTCTGGAACTTTCCCAATTCTGTTGCAGTGGCTAAAGTCACTTGTAGTGCTTTAGGTGTGGATCTGAGCAAGTATTTTGTGTTCCTCTACACTCTGGCTCGCACCCACCATTTTATTGATCTTGGGTCCAGAAGCTCATGGAAAAAAAGACTTCATCAAAATGACATAATGTAATTAAGCTAATTATAATTCTTACAAATGTTTTGCTATACAATAAAAGTAAAACTAATTAAATTAACTATTTGAAATGAGTGCACTAACATGAAATTAGGGCATGTATTGTCTCTATTCCTCATTGCTTGGTGTTACATAGATCATGGACTTTAGAGGTGAACAAATCTGTGCTTGCTTGTTGATTGTACCATGTTCTTATTGTGTGACCTTAATGGAGTTTACTCTCTCTAAACTTTTGCCTGTTTCTTCCTAATTTTATGTTGAATGGCTTTAGGTTGATTATGTACCCTAACTGGCTTTAGTTTTCTTACTTTTTTTTTTTTTGTGGGTACCGGGGGTCGACCTCAGGACCTCGCGAGCCAGCAGGCGCCCATGCCGCTGAGCGATATCACCGGCCCCTTTTTCGTATGTGGGTTCCGGGAGTCAAACTCGGGCCCTCGTGCTTGCCAGGCAGGCACTTACGCTGCTGAGCCATCTCACCAACCCATAGTTTTCTTACTTTTAAAACAATAAATTTCAACCTAGTAAGTAACCTCCAAGTCACTGACAGCTCCAAAATATGCTTATCTGGATTCTGAAGCACAGTTCTGATTTAGCCATCACCCACATAAATGTCTTCAGTGGATTCTGAAACCAAACTCAGCCCCACACTGAAAAACTCATGATGCTTGGCCTTGGCCTACCTTTCCAGTGTTATTTCCTTATATTAATTTATGCTGTAGTCAGATGAGTTTGCTCACTGACTCATCATTTCTCATTTCTTGCACGTACACATTAAAATGGTATTTCTACCTGAAACCGTGTCATTCGGCAACTATTGAACTGTATTTCATACCAGGAAATATGTATAAGCAACTGTCCTGCCAGCAAGGATCTTGGTGTCTATCAGTGAAAGACAAATGTAAAAATGTATAAGCTCATTAAAAGTGTGGATGGGCTTAGCAGTAGAGGATTTGGTTAGCATGTAGGAAGTCCTAAATTCAGTCCCCAGTAGTGAAAAAAAATTGTGGATGGTGCTGTGGGTAGACTATGTGTGAGCTATAATGGGAGTCAATAGGGAGTGATTGATTCTACTTAGATGATAAGGAAGATTAAAGAAGCTTCATAATGTGCTCAAATATGAGGTTAGTACATCATTTTACTTTATTTTATTATCCTTTTTAGGTTTAATATGAAGATTGTACTATCTCTATGGAGTGATTTGTCTAGTTTTTTCTTTTCTCATCTGTGAAATAGTACCAAAAGGAATGGTATTAAAGTTTTAGTAAAACTTACCTGTTAAACTGGCTAGGTGTGGTATCTTTCAAGGAGAGTAGATTATTTACTGATTCCATTTTTAACAGGTTGTATCTCTGTTGGAAATTTGATTTTTTCCTCAGTTTTGCATAATTTGTATTTTATAAAATTATTCTATGTATTTGAATATGTTTTGATAAAGTTTTATTTGATATTCCTGCTGTGTGTGTGTGTGTGTGTGTGTGTGTGTTGCTGGGGATTGAACCCAAGATCTCATACTTGCTAAGCAAGTGCTGCTCTACCACTTAGCTACACCTCCAGCCCAGGCATGATTTTTGTATTCACCACTCATTGTATAATGTCCTCCTTTTCACTCCTGATATGTTAAGACATACAATTCTTTCTTATTCTTTCTCTTTCTTTCTTTCTTTCTTGCTTTCTGGAAGAGCTTTTGTTTTAGGATTTGGGCTATTCTGTCAAAACTAACTTATGGAAAAAAATGTAAACGTTTCCTTTTCAGGAACTCATGTGAGGGCCGGTGAGATAGCTCAGCAGCATAAGAGCCTGCCTGGCAAGTGTGAGGTCCTGAGTTCGACCTCCGGTACCCATATACAAAAAAAGGACCAGTGATATTGCTCAGCGACATGGGAGCCTGCTGGCACGCAAGGTCCTGAGTTCAACCCCCAGTACCCACAGGAAAAAAAAAAAGAAACTCATGTGAACTTTAGTATGCAAAAGATAAACAATTTTTGGAAGAAATGTCTAGAAAAGTAAATGTTTTACTTTTTTGTGTTGAAGACATAAGGTTTAACTATGAGGTACTGCTTTTTTTTTTTTTTTTTAAGAATATCATGAATGAAAGCCACCAGTCTATTAAGGTATAGTATTCAAGCATATCCCTTTAAAATGTTTTCACTAGCAGTCAGGAAACTTTTTGAACTAATCATCAGAATAAAGAATATAATATGGTTTTAAAATCTGAAATTCAAACTAAAAAAAAATATCTCATAGAGAAAAAATTCAATCTTTGGTCTGTTAAACTATAGAATTTTTAAAAAGCATTTCCCATCTGGATTTAATCAGAAAAGATAACAAGCTTTAATTTGGACAGTGGCAGACTCCTAGATCCTAGAACAGTAGAGTTCCTAGTCTTAGGAGCATATTACAGTCACTTGCAAAGCTTTTTAAGGGGCCCACCCAGACCCGTTCCCTCGGAATCTCTGGAGGGGAGGCAATATCAGTATCTTTTACAGGTTTCCTTGAGGATTTTCGTGTTTATCCAAGTTGAAATCCACTGCTTTATAGAAAGCTGAAAAAAAAATTAAAGCCATCTTTTTTGTATAACAGACCATGGAAAGGATAAAGCCCACATACTGAACCAAATGAGAGTTTTAACAGTAAATTCTAAGTAGAAAATTGGCTTACCAAGCAGCTAAAAAAAGAAAAAGAAAACAAAGGAAACATAGGAATAAGCTCTCTGTGACTGAATTATCTGTCTTTCAGAGGAAAAACATTTTTAATTTATTTTATGGATATTAGAAAACTGCTGGTTTAATTTCACACCACAGAGCTCTAAACAAGTCCATATCTTAATTAGAAGCACAGAGCTGAGGTTGTTATGTAGTATAAGAAAAAAATTTCTTTTGAAAAATATTCAATAGATAATGTAGAAACAAAATTTTTTACCAGTAAATTCGTAAAAATATATTTTTACAGTGTATGTGTGTATTATCACAGTCTTTAAACTGTCTTTAAACTTCCTTTTGAAAAGTTATTCCATGTTCCTAGAGCTACCTTATTCACTCAGTTTGACAATGATATGAGGACAACTTACTCTGACCTTACTTTTATACTTAGGCAGATATTTGAACTGTTTAGATGTATTCATTTGGTAATGATTTCTGAATGTGGTGGTAATTTCACAATATCTTATTCAGACAAGATCACCTGAGCTGGCTATAGCGGTGCATGCTTGTAATTCCAGCACCCTGGGAGGCTGAGAGAGGCAGGAGGATCATAAATTTGAGCCCAGCCTGGGCACCTTAGCGACTTAGTGAAACCCTATCTTAAAATAAAATAAAGTAAAACAAAATTAAAAGGGCTGGGGATTGGAGCTCAGTGTGAAGGCCCAGGGTTCAGTCCCCAGTACAGCAAAACAAACAAAGAAACAAACAAAAATTTGTTTACCAAATTAATCAAAAACACACAAACAGCTATTAGGCTGTAGAGCTGTTGTCAGGGCTAGGGAAATATCTCACAAATTACTCCCTTTTCATAAGAATTAAACACTACTTTTGCAGTAATTTTTTCAGGAGTGGTAACTAATAAGAAAATGGTAATGTGACCAACTGTTAAGTACACTTTGACAAAAAAGACATTTAGAAAATTTATTACAGATGTATTTAACTAAAAAGCCAAAATATCTAAGAAACATCTCTTCCAAGGAAATACACGTACTGTGTCAGCCTTCATCCAGCCAAATGACATATGTGTTCTACTGTATTTTATGGATGTCAGTTTTTTAAAGGTCTTGTTATAATAAGATAAGCATATAAATAAAATCTCATAAAATAAATACATAGTTGAACGAGCACTTGTAAGGGAAACACCCCTGGAAACAGCACCCAGGTTGAAAAACTTTGTAGCATCCCAAAGTACCTCTTGTATTTAATCTCCCTTTTTCCCGGAGTAACCACTGTCATGAACTGAATCACTGTCTTGTACATCTGTACAGTTTTATCATCTAAGTGTACAACCTCAGATACCATAGTTTAATATCCATTAAAAACATTTTAATGGAATCTCAATCTTCAGAGTCCCATCCATCCCTTCCTTTTAATTAAAACTGATCTGTTGAAACCATAGTGTTCCATAGCATGGATCTGGTTGTTTGTGTATTCATAGCATGGTTCAGTGTTTCTCAGTCCTTTGGAAATTCTACAAGTTAGCTGGGTGTGGTGGCACATGACTGTAATCTTAGCACTTAGAAGGCCGAGGCAGGAGAATCGCCATGAGTTCAAGGCCAGCCTGGGCTACACAGTGCGTTCAAGGCTTGCCTGAACGACATAGTGAGACCCTGTCTCAAAAAAAAAAAAAAAAAAAAGTACAAGTTAATAGTTTTGACAAGACTATCGGCAATGTATTCATTCATGGGGGAGGCATAATTTCAGGTTCTCTCTCAGTATCTCCTTTCTGATGTTATCAGTGATGTTCAGTGCCTAGATCTATTAATTCATTAATGTTGCAAAGTGGTAGTGTTCTAATTTTATTATTTATTTTCATTTATTACTTGGGATACTTTTATAAAGCGATACCTCTACTTAGTTCCTATTTGTATTCTCACTTGTGTTCATACAGAATAAGCAGAATAAATGTGTGTTTGCTTATTGTTTATCAGTTGTCAAGATAATGCACTGATTCCCTGGTTAAAATGACCAATTAATTTTAATTTTTGAAATAGCTTATTATTTCATGGATTTAAACATGCTTGATTTGATATGTTTAATAAACTATAATTGTTATCCCTTTGGAAACTCGGGTTTTCCCATCTTTGGTCGGTGGACCACTCTTTTTCTCATGACCTCAGCAGTCTTGGGTTGCTTCCTGCGGTCTGGTATGTCAGTCAGTATGTTTCATGCTTATGTTGTACATTTCTTACCCTAGACCTGGAATTAGTAATTTCTCCAAGATGCTGCTTTCTTATGTGGAAAATGGTATTTGAAGTGCAAGGCAGTATATTAAGGATATTGCCTTCTTATTTTGGGATTGCTCACTGTTTCTATGTTTCTTCAGTAGAGAGAATTAGAAATTTTATATATGTACGTATTTATAGTGAGTCCATATTGATACTTCTAACTCCAGCTCAGCACTACATGTTTTCTAATTTAACTTCTTCTAAATTATATCTGTATCTTCTCTTTTCCATGCCAGTAGTCTTAGTTTGTGAGGATACAAGGAATGAATTAGAGTATACCATAATTACTTGTTTACAGTGTTCCACAGTACGTACCTAACACTCTCATACTAACATTACCACTACTAATATAAATTACTGAGAGCATTCAAATATTTTTTGCCTATCCTTTCCCTGTTCATTTATTCCCTTCTCATTTTTAAATAGTTGTAATTTATCTACACTATTGGATCACATAGTTATTGTATACAGTATTTTCTCTTTTAGTCTCCATCGACTTTTTCATGGATCTTTTGGTCTTGCTTTTTAGTTGAACGTATTTTGGGTGAGAATTTAGAGAGATGTAAAAACTACAGTACTACCACTGCTGCATTTGCAGAATCAGGGATGCTGTGTTCATGATCATGATAAGCCCTTTAAGTTTGAACCAACTTTTTGTGAAAAGTGTAGCCTTGTGTTTAGATTCATGTGTTTTGCATTTGGATGTCTAGTTATTCCAGGGCGATTTGTTGAAATGACTATCCATTCTCCACTTAATTAAGTAGTATTTTAATTAACACTGTTGTTCCTATGTCAAATATCAGTTGCCTTTTCTTCTATGAAGTAATTTTTGGATATACTATAGTAACTGTTATAAAAAGCACTTCTGTTGGCTGGAGGATTTTTTTGTAATACAAACATATAAGCATATAATTTTAGCCCACCAAAAAGTATGAATAGAGAATTTTATACTTCTGAATAGAAACGTTCATCTTTCTAAGGTTTATTATGTTTGTAAGACATTAATATATTTATCCTGTATAGAAATGTCAGAATTAATTGAAAGCTATTAAAAGTAGGAGATATATCCATTTGAAAACATACGTTATTATTTTGTTTATAATTGACATATTTGAATAAGTAAAGATGTGGAGCAACAGGGTAGTCTCTTTCATGGCTTATTGGTAAATTAATAAACCATGAAGGAGAGCAACTTAGCAATAGCTAATACAGTCGAAGGTGAGTCTCCTACACTATGAATTGATCAGTGTGCACAAAGAGGTATGTATAGTAGTATTCCTAAGCAGCACTATTTGTAATAGTAAAAAATAGAAATAGCATAAATATCTACCTGCAGGAAAATAAAAACATACTTTTTGATGCATTCAGATGGCAGAAGGCTACACAGAAGTTTAAATGATTGAACTAGAGTTATGTGATTATGTGGAATCTTAAAAGAATAAGTTTAGCATAAAGAAATTATAGTATGATACAGTATAACAACATTTATATAAAATTTAAAACATTCAAAGTAATTCTTCTAACAGGGTTGTTCTAGATTGATGAATAATACTCTACATAGGCATAAACCCAAATGAAGAATAGTGTTGTTTCTGGGGAAAGAGAAAAAGGCATAAAACCTGACAGACTTTAACTGTATATGTGACATTTTATGTTAAAAACTGAAGCAAAAAGATAGATTTCCTAAAGCTATTTTCCATATATTTTTCTCTGTACTCATGTGTGCATGTGTGTATGTTTTGCAGCAGTGGGGATTGAACCTAGTGTCTCACACATGCTAGGCAAGTGCGATGCTTTTGAGCTAAGCACTATCCTCTTATGTGTGCTTTGAATGTTTCATAAAAAGAGTAAAAATAAAGTGTACTTTTTATCCCCTGTTCCTTAAAATTTCTGCAGTTAGGGGAGAAACTGTAAATTTTAGAGTAAATTCTAGTTATAAGCTAAGAACTTTTGGTTGCTGCATAATCTTTTAAGTAAACTGGTTACCTACTGGTGAAAGTTACAGTGCTAGAAAAGGCCAATCTAAATACATTTTTCCTGATTTACATATTGAATGACTCTAAGAATTATAATAGGTATCCTTTCCAGCTGAAACATGAAATTTGAGACTCTTGAACCAATCTCTAACACATTATGATTGGTTGTCTGCTATTCTTTTGTTCAAAATTTTAAAATATCTTTCAGTGGCGGCATCAATCATATTGACTAATTATCCCTTTCCTTCTCTGTAGTGGTTTCCTTTGATGGCTGTTGGGTTAATTCTATCTGCTTTTTTCAAATTTATCTTTTTTAGGAATAAAAATGAATCATTTCTTGATGTATTTGTCAACTGTTTTAACCTAAAAGCTGACTGATTTAAACCTGGTTAAAACAAATCTATTGATATTACCAACTTGTTTATCTTTGAAATTGGGAAAACTTTAATGATTCTTTTTTATGTTTTCTGCTGTTTCTTAACTTAAAAAACGAAAACAACAACAACAAAAAAACCCACAAAATATCCATAGGCCATGTGCGTATATGATTAAACTAGTACACTGTCTGTGTTTCTGTGCTTTTCTTCTTTGTACCTCCCTGTTGTTGCTGTACAAGTAAAGCAGATATCTTTTCCTTTAGATTTTCAGACTTTCAACAAACTTTTCACATTATAAAAATATTTTATTTTTTCATCCCTTCATTATGCTGTTCTTCTCTCACACCATGTGCTTATTCACTTTTGTCAGAATGCCTTATCCTGCTCATTTTCACAAGCATTCCTGCTTGAAATCTTGCAGCCAGTTCCTGAAATCTCTGACATACATTTTAAGAATCTTTAAAGTTATTAGTTTTCAGAATTCACCACTCTGAGGATTACCTGAAGATAAGAGTAAGTCCAAGAATGAATTAAGAGAAGGGAATTCTTAACCGTGAAGTTTGCAAAGGGTAACAATGAGCATGCCTTCTGGAAGGTGGGAGTAGACCTCAAATTAATCTTGATAGGTTATGTGTCACCAAATGCAATCCTTTCTTGTCAATTCTTCTTTTCTCTTTTCTTCAGGGCATTGTCACTTAGCATTTCTCCCTTCACTACACCCAGTATTTTTCAAAACTCCTTTATCTTAGCATCATATCTTGGCCTTGATCATCTCGTGACTAGTACTTCAATCTGACTTCACTTTGTGAAAAAAAACTAGGTACATAGATACAAGATGAGGGATGTCTCAGTACATACAAATTTGGATTTTTAAAACTATTTTTTCCCTTGGTATTTTGCAGTAACTATAATTCTATTTGTTTTCTACTTATTTGCAAGAATCTGCTAACAGAATGTCTAGCTAAAAAATGTATTAACATTTTTTTACATATGATTCTTTACTCAATACAATATACTTTAATAGCTTTAAAAGGCTGCTGAAAACGCAGGTGTGTGCACTTCATTTTCATTATCTTGATCCTATCATATGTATTAGCAGTTTCCCAGAACCGAACAACTGAATTTTCTTCCTGTGTCTCATTGTCATATTTATCTGAACTCACTTTTATTGATGTTTATCTGTTTCTCCCTGTTTTAAATAAAAAAGCCTTACTTCAGAATTTTAATCAAAATTCCAGTCCATTTATCCTTTTAATTAAATATTAACATCACATTTAGATAACATTCAAGTATCATTTCATTATTTTTGATTGACTAAAACTTTTGTTCTGAGGCTTTCTGCCAAGTGTTCTGAGGCTTTCTGCCAAGTAATTAAAATTATTTATAAACATTACCTTTGCAGATATATTGTCATATGTATGTATTCTTGCTCTATTTTCTTACACATGACATCTCTATCGTGACAGTACACAAATTTATTATTTCATAGACTGAAATGTCTCTTTCATTCTAATAATATTGGTTATCTTTAAAAATCTCATCAAATATAAATTTAAATTGAAAGTCATAAAACTTGTGTCTTACTTAAAATGTATTCAGTCAGCCATTACCATATGTCAAATACAGTGCTAAATATCATTAAAAAAATCCAAGCTACCTTTTTTCCTCTCCCCTCTCCCCTCTCCCTTTTGGGAGAGGAATTAAACCCAAGATCTTTGCCCTGAGCTACATCCTATCCTTTAAAAAAACTTTTTTTTTTTTTTTTTTAGACAGGGTCTCCCTAAGTCACTAAATTGCCCAGGCTGGGCTTGAACTTGCTATCCTGCTGGCCTAGCCTCCCAGAGTGCTGAGATTATAGGTATGTGCCACCATACCCAGCTAAGCTACCTCTTTTTAGTATTTAAAATTATTTTCCACATCTATAGTTGGGACTTCTATAAGTATCAGCTATAAATTCTAAGTAACCAAATATGGATTTTACTTAGTATCAGTGTCTCTTGTCCATTTTGTTATATGCTATTTTTGCCAAAGAATTCAGGGCTTTCTCTTTAGGAACAGTAATAATAGCTGTTGTTTATTGAGGCCCCTCTGTCCCCTGTATATTACTTACATTATTTTAATTCTTACAGCAATCCTGCCCCTCAAGGGAATAAATCCTTATTTTACAGATGAGAAAACTACAGTCCTAAGAGGTGATCTTGCTCGAGATCTCAGAGCTTTCTATTGCCAAAACAAGAGTCAGGTCCTGTCATTGTGCTTTTCTCTGCAGTGTTGTTTGTGGAGATTATAGAGGGGCTGGTCCAATTTAGAATTAAATTTTGAACTCAAGCATATAAAATACTTCAAACATGCCACTATTTTGGATGTTAATGCTCACATCATATTATTCTAAGAGTCACAAAAACTTGACCTTGCCTGTTCTTTACATACTACTTTCAAAAGACTACATGTAACATCATAGAAGAAACTGATGTCAAAGTAGCAATATTATTTTAATATTTATATGATTTTTGTGTTGAGAAGATGGTTTCATTTTTATTTGGTCCAGTTTAGGGATGTTTTTCTGTTTACATTTACAAAGTATGCTCTCTATTTTCAGTACAATGTGATCAATACAAGAATGAGGCATTTTTAAAAGAAGTCAGTTTATGAAGTCATCCTCTTCCAAATTTCCTCATTCTTGCAAAGCGAAGTTGCTCTTAGTAGTCACTACCTGACAAAACAGTTCAGCGCAAGCTTCCTTCTTTCCCACACCAAAGTTAAAGCCTTCACTGTCAGTTGCATAATTTATGTCTTTAAGTGTTTCACCTTTTCCTGCCTCTTCCCTTTTCAGGGATCTTTCCTTGACACTTAAGGTTCTAAATATCCAGTATTTTCATTTTTTCCTCTCTGGTGATATGAGGAAAAGCCGATTTAGTCTTGTGAAGTTATAAACTACCTGTGCTTCCTAGGCAGTGTGCCCTTCAGAGTCTTTAGCGTGTTTAGTGTCAGACCTGGATGCAAACCACAAATCTATTATTTAACTTTAAGACCAAGAGCAACTTACACCGGCTCTCTGACCTGCTTGCCCTTATCTTTAGGGTATAGACTGTATACTGAACCTTGGGGTGCTGAAATGATTAAATAAGACAGTGTATGAAAAGCGAATAGCACAGTACCCTACTTTCTTATTTACTATTGGTGGGTTGACTCTTTACTGAAACTTATTCATTTTAAGTGTTTTTAAATCTTTAAAATTTTATGGTAGCTTTTTGTGTGTGTGTGCTGGGGATTGAACTCGGGGCCTAGGCAAATATTTTACCACTGAGCTATACCCTAACCCATGGTGTTTTTAATTATACTGTACAAAACATTTTAATCCCTTAAATAAATCATAGCCATCCGTAATCACATAATCACACAGACAGTTGGGAAGACAGCAAGATATTCTGTGACCTTAGCTACCATTTTAGAGTAAGCTGAGATTGACAGCATCAGAAAGGAGGTACATGTGGTCCATGATTTTATTTCTCTTTCTCCCTTTTCTTCAAGAATCTACTGAGCCCATTAGAGCAGATCTCACAAACTTTTGGAAACAGGAAGCCTGAGACTCTTTCCTAGGACTGTGAGTCTTAACTCATTCCAGGCCAAGCCTGCCACCTGGCTGGCTGGGCCTCTGTTCAGGCTGTCCCTGTGTGAGCACAGGCTCTACTTGGTATCATCTGGCCTCTCAGTTTTCTTGATCTCCTTTAGCTCAAACACTCAGTATGCCCTAAGGCTTCCTTTACAAAACTTTAAGCTTTCTGAAGGTATGATATTTCAACCAGCATTATAGGGTTTTGTTTTGTTTTTAAAAATTCATTGTTCTAAAATATTTATTATGTGCTTACCAGCAGCACAGTGTTTTGCTTGCATTACACAGGTAAAAAAAGTGTAAAATACACAAGACAGTTTATCTTTTTAAGCTCGCAGTGAAAATGAAGACATATGATTAAATATCAGAAGCAAATGGAAAGCTAAATAGCACAAGAGAGGCATTGGCTAAGATGTCTGTCTTAGTTACTTTTCTTTCATTGCTGGGACAAAATACCTGACACCCAAAGTTAAAGAGGAAAGGTTTATTTAGCTCACAGTTTGTAGAGTTTTCAGTCCATAATCAGGTGGTACCAAGGCAGGATGGCATATGGCAGAGGGGCAACAGTTCATGTCAGCAGAAGACAGCAAAAGCAACAAAGGAGGGGGTGGTGCAGAGACAAGCCTCTTTCTGTCCCTTATATTGTATCCAGTCTACCAGGATTAGGGTGGTTCCAATCCAATTAGTGGACTGATCCAGCAACACCTACCCTTAATCCTCCCAGCACTGCAGCACCAATCACACACTAGATTCAGCCACCTCCGAAAAAGCCCTGTGATTGCATTAGGCTTTCGGGGACATCTAGATACGAACTGTAACAGCCAAGATGGGGCCTAGAAGGGGCAAAGGAGGTGGGATTAAAGATGTCACCCAGCTGGAAGGAATCCAGAAAACTAGGAAGGATACTTTTAGTCTACTTCTTTAATGGTAAGTATGATTGGTAGGAAAAACTAAGTCTCTTGTGAGTGAAGAATGGATTTCAGACAAAGGACATGAATGAAGCAATAGAGCTGGGGAAATGAGGACAGGTTTTAGTTTACACTCAGAGTAGAGTATGTGAGGGGAGACTGGAGGATATAAAACTAGAGTTTGCAGTTCAGGTGATATTCTTCCTTTGCTTAAAACTTGTATATGCCTTCTTATCTGTTTAGAGAAAAATGTCAAGTCCCTACTGCTCTACAAGCTACTACTCACTAGTCCCTCTACTCCTCAATTCCTGTTTCCCTCTACTCTCTTCCTAGCTCCTCCTTCTCTAGCCATATTGGGTCCTTTATCAGGCCTACAGAGCTTCCACATCTGAGGCCTGGAGCTGTCTTCTCCCAGATGACTGCATGGTTCGGCCTTTCAAGTCATCCTTAATGGAGAGCCCTGTCTGACACCTCTATATCACACCCCCTTCTGCTTCTCCTATCACTCCTCATGCCGCCTAATCTGCTGTATTTTACTTTATAGTACTTACGAAGTATGTATATAAGGATTCTATAGTCTATATATGTTTGCTTATTAATCATTGCCTTCTTTAAATATTAGAGTGTGATTGAGTGCAGGAAATGCTACCCCAAAGTATGACACTTGGCACACTTGAGAAAACAAAAGAGGCAGAAAGATCTGTCTGGCTTTTGCTTTCTATGACCCTCTCCCATCTTTTCCCAAGACCACAAAAATAATTTTCTCACCTGCCTCCCCTGAAAGTAGGCCACAGGACCCTACTATGACAGGTATCCTGTCCTCTACCTGGACGACAGGAGTGAAGCCAGACGGACAGACAGACAGACAGACACACACACGCACGCACACACACACAATCAGAACAACAGGCCTTGCTAAGATCCTTCCAGTTTATTACCACTAGGTTATACCTCCTTTTTGTTCCATCATACTTCTACACAGCTGTTCATTTTTTTCAAACCTAAGCATAAAATGCAGTTTTCCTTGGTCCTTTGGGTCTTCCTAACTAAAGCCTGTCATGTCACATAAAGCTGGTTAAATAATATAGTTTTGCTTCTCCCTTGGTACTGTATCTCTTATAGATGTGTCAGCCATGAACCCTTGAATGGGTTAGGACAAGACACTACTTTATCTTCTCTGCAAGTGTATGCTCCCCTGAGGAGAGGATATTCTCACTACTGTATTCCTAGGAGCAGTACCTGGCACACCACTCATACCCAGATATTTACTGGGGGGAAGAAAGAAAATAAGAGCAGAAAAGAGGTATGAGGGAAAGAAGTAGTTGAATACGGGCCCTCCAGTATTTTGCATATCAAGCAAGTGAATAAAAAATTGATTCATTAGTACGTGGGTTGCCATGGAAAGATTTGAACAGGAGAATGAAAGCAAAAACAAAAATACTTAGTTTTAAAAATTAAGTTGGTGGTGATGTGTAAATGAATTTAAAAGATACATCAATTCCCATTCTCCTTCCTAATCCAACATTCTGTAACACAGTTATGTGTTTAGCTACATATGTTTTGTTTTAGATGACTTTTAATTTTGAAATCATCTGACTCACAAGAAATTGTTAAAATAGCATAGCAAATTTTCTTTGTGTACTTTCCTTCAGTGGTAATACTCTGTATTACTGCAGTACATTGTCACATACTAGGAAGGGAACTTGGTGTAATACTGTTTGCTAAGGCACAGACCTTACTCAGATTTAATAAAATTTACCTGTATTTTTTTGGCATATGTGCAGTTCAATGAAGTTTTATCATCTGATTTTGAAGTTATTTGACAAAGTGTTAGAAAATATCCTGTTTATTACCATTCTCCTAGATGTTTGTCTCCCATCATTTATATATGAATAAAGTGAATGATCTGTGATTTTATTGTTTGTTCTATGTTGGTGTTTCTTGTAGGCAAGTAACCTTTCTTCTCTATACTAAAGATGCTTTTCAAGTTGTACTCCACCAATATTGACAAGTTATATTATTTACTAGGTCATAATGTCTTATTTTTATTTTAAAACCAGTACATTACATCATTTCTTTCTGTTGGTATTTGTCTACTTAGCAATCCTTCATATCCTTTCTAATAGCAAAATAATTTTGTAAGACTGTTAACAGAGTTCTAAATTTTTTTCCTTTGCCTCTCCAGCCCTAGTAACTAGAAACACATTTCTGAGAAATTTATTAATAATTTCAGAATTAGGAAGAGTAGTGAGTGGCAAGGAGATTAGCTAATACTTTAAAATCCTTGCTTTATCCTTTCTAACTTCTAGCGTTTGAAGATATTCTGCTAGCCATATTTTACCAATAGCCCAACTCACTGATTTTTATATATTGTGGGACATATTTAACTTTAAATGATATACAGATTTTCCAAAGCCAAGTGTTAAAGTTAAAATCTTATGGTACAATTCCTGTAGCTATGCTTTATATATTTGTCTATGTTTTCTAAATGAGATATATATGTGCTATAGGTACTACCATAGCTTTGTATGTTGCTTATATTTAAGGTGATGATTGATAGTCTTTAGTGGGTTCCTGAATTAATATGTAGTCCTGTGTGTGACAGCTGAAGAAAAACCAGTCTGTCTTGATACATTTCTTATAGGTTCTGAGTTCTGTTCGCACAGAATGGGATCCACTGGATGTTTCCTTCAGTGCCAAACAGCCTTACCAGGTGTTCACAGTGGAACACTCCATCAGTGTAGACAAAGAGCCCATGGCTGACAGTTGCATCTATGAATGTGTTCGGAACAAAATCCACTGTGTATCAGTCACCAGAATTCCACTAAGATCAAAAGCCATCAGCTGCTGCAGGAATATTGCTGAAGACAAACTGATTTTGGGCTGTGAAGATTCTTCGGTAGGTCTTTATGAAGCTCACCGTAGAGTGACTCTCATGGCCCAGGCTGATCTTTTGCCTTCATTAATAAGCTGTCACCCAAGTGATGCTATTCTGCTAGTTGGCAGCAACCAAGGGGAACTGCAAATTTTTGATATGGCTCTGTCCCCTATTAATATCCAGCTCTTGGCTGAAAACCGCTTACCCAAAGAGACTCTGCAATTCAGTAAATTCTTCGATGTTTCCAGCAGTCTCGTTCAAATGCAGTGGATAGCTCCTCCTGTTGTTTCTCAGAAGCCTGAAAGTGAGGACATCTATGATCGCCTCTTCCTCAGGTTTGACAGAGGACCTTTAGGTGTGCTTTTGTTTAAACTCGGTAAGTCGAGGAGGTTGGTGAGTTAGTATAGTGCTGATGATATTGACATAACTAAGGCAATAAAACTGTTCTTGGAATGTTAGTTTTTCTATTTGTCATTCATATGGTGTCCTTAGAAAGCCTTTGCGGATGATTTCTAAATGTCAAAGGCGTATTAGATATTAAAGAATTTAGAAATTATACTAATTGTTCATGATGTTTGAAAAGCATAAACTTTCACATTTGATACTTTCTAAAATAAACTGTCCTACTAAAACATTCCTTAAGAAATATGTGAGTATTTTTAAAGTTTCTCCTATATCCATTGAAAAACACTGTGTTATAGGAGTGTAATACTTTTGTAAAAAAATTGTTACAGATTATCTGTATCTGTTGCTTCCCTGTGTGGAACTGCATGAAGCAAGTGTTTTTTAAAAGGAAGGAAGACAGATACATAGTTAGAATTTGCTAAAGCTATTTGTGTTAACTTTTTGTTTTTATTTCCCTTTTGGGTAAAAATATTGAAAAGGATTTTCAGTATCTACAAAATGATATGTTAATGTAGCTCATTTCAACCAAGAAACTTTAAAATGAAATTTTATTATTATGATTCATTTGGTTTTTGTAGCATTACATCACCACATATGTCCTAAAGTAGCAATAACAATTCTAGATAGTTTTGTATAATTTAACATCTGAAGAGAACCTAACTTAGGTTTTTAAAAGTAAATTTTAATTAATATACTTTATGGCAACTTAAATAGAAAAGTAAATACATTTTAAAACCTTTTATAAATTTGCTCCTACACAGTTTTTAAAGGCATTGTCATGTTCCTTAAAGAGCTTTCAGTTTACTCTGTTTTTATATGAGTGTACTTTGTCCCTGAAGTTGAACACATGAAAGAAACCCAGTGAAATGACTTGATTAACCTATAAGATATAATGCACTTAATGTAAGGCCTATATTCCTTCTATATAAGAAAAATGCAGCTAAGTCTATCCATAATGTTAATAATTGTGCAAGAAAAAATGTTTGGAGTCTCATTTATTATGAGATAATCCAGTTATACTTTGCCCAACTACATGTTTAACAGTTGTATGTCTCCATACACAACACTAATTAAAGTGGGTGTTTGATGTTTTGCATGTCTGTTAAAACACACACATACACTCTCTCTCTCTCTCTCATATTCTCTCTCTGTCTCTGTCCCTCTCACTCTTTAAATTACTCAGTTACCTGTCAAACAGAGGCTGTCTGCCCACATACACCTAGCTTTTCTTCAGCCCTCCCTTGTGGGCCTACTCACAACAGCTTTGCAAAAAGCACAGCTTTCTCTTCCTATCTCTAGCACATTTGCCTTCTTACTAAAGTAAACAGGCTCTCAGTGTAGGGATTTAGAGGGCTTCCTGCTAATTGCCAGCTTGTAAACTTAATTGGACTGTCTCCCTGGGCACTGTTCCTAAATCAATTAGGCAATGAGTTGGCTGTCACCTCTTTTTCCCAAGAAGGTCTCTTGGAAGAGAATTATCCAATAGAAGTCAAGCATTCAAATAAAAAGGTGATAACTTCTGCAACTGACATTTATCATTTAAATTTTATTTTCAATATGACGCTTAAGTTTTATAGGTTAGGGAAATTGTACACAGACTCTTTAAAAGATCTAAATATGGGATTGATTTCTAAGAATTTTTTTAAGCTTTGTTTCTCATTTTTAATGAATTATAAAATTAATATTTATATCAAATTATTTTTCCTGGGAAGAGTAGATTCCTTCAAATAGTAGATTCCAACTAGCAAAATTTTTAAAAAAGAAAACTCAGTTTAAAGAACAGATTTTTCTTATGATTTGCTACTAAATACATCCAAAAATTAATATACTTCTTGAATTAAAACAGTGCTGATTCTGGGCATCCATGTGGAATTTTCATGTATAATTCAAGTTACTGCATATGTAAACAGGTAGTTGCATGTGCAGTTTCTCCACTAGGGAGCATTTATGAGATTTTTTTTTTTTTTTCAGATGCTTGTTATGCAAGCCTTTGGAAAATTTGACATGAAAGGTGTAGCTTACAATTTAAAATTGTAAAGATCATAGATCGTAGTTTAAAATAGAATGTGGTCATATGTAAACACGGCAGTGGCTGATGCCAATATGCTAAGATTTTTGGAGTTTGACTCTTAGATTAGGTCAGTTAGTGTAACATTGAAGGAAAACTGTTCCATGGGTAGAGTTTCCATTCTTAGTCCTTACGGTGATTGCACAAAAAATATTGAGTATTACAACATTTAGAGTATTCCAAATACGTATCTTCCTCAGGAAGCGCTGTAAGTGTCAAGCTCCTACTAGGAAGCCAAGAAATGCTGCTTTATATAAAGCAGTATGTACAGTATTCAGAATTCTTTATATGACAGCCATTATCTTATATTTCAACATACATAGACTGAGGTTAATTAAAAAGGAAGAGGCCCTAATTGTGCTACTGAGATATTAGAGTTCTTCCATTCTCTTGAGAACCTTTTCCAACCTTCATTGCTCTCTTCAAACTCACACGATCAGCTTCCTCTTTTCTCAACAGAGCCTCTTACTTTTTAACTGGCACTTCATTAAGCTTATCAGCGCCTTACCACCCACCCAACCACTTAACCTTTATCATGAATCTTTCTCTCAGAAGTTACAGAAAAAGGAGCCCTATTACTTGTCTGTGACTAGTTCCACCACTGCATCTACTGTGTATCCCACAACATTCCCTTTACTTTGTCATCTTACTCATCCCGCAAGAATCTTGCTACATTAGCAGCTAAACAGGCCCAAGCCACTCCTTAAAAACCAACTCTTCATTGTGTGTTTCCCCTTTATTATTGACCCAAATGTTCACTTTTCTTTCATAACCAAAGCCATTGACATACTAGTGAACACTGACTTTCTCTGCTTCTTCACTTCTCTTTTACTCCCCAGAGCACTGCATTGTGGTTTGTGCCTGAAGTGCTGTCTTAGAACTGCTCTTGGAAAGGTCACCTCTGACTTCCTACATGATAAATACATTTGTCTTGCAGTTGATGACATTTCACTATTTGATGGTTGCTGACAACTTCCTCTGTCATAGAACTCTCATCGTATTTGCCTTTTGTGACCCTAAATGCAAAATCTCATCCCTGTTTTACAGTCTTCTTTTGTCTACTCATAAAAATGTTAGGGCTTTCTAGGGTTCCATTTTTAGTTCTTGTCTCTTTTACAGGTTGAGAGTTTGTTTTTAACTCAGCTATATTCTGTGGTTTGAATTTTTTTTGCAAAATTCATGGTGAGATTTAATTGCCATTCAAACAGTTTGAAGAAGTGGGACCTTTAAGAGATGAATAGGCCATGAGGGCTGTACCCTCATGAATGGATGAATGCCACTATTGTGAGAGTGTTTTTGCTAGAAGTTTGGTCCTACACTTCCTGTCTGTCTTGTGCATGTTCACTTGTATTTCTTTTTTTTTTTTTTTTTTTGTGGGTACCAGGGGGTCGACCTCAGGACCTCGCGCACCAGCAGGTGCCCGTGCCGCTGAGCGATATCACCGGCCCCTTTTTCGTATGTGGGTTCCGGAAGTCGAACTCGGGCCCTCGCGCTTGCCGGGCAGGCGCTTACGCCGCTGAGCCATCTCACCGGCCCTGTTCACTTGTATTTCTGCCTTGTTATGATACAGCAAGAAAACCCTCCCCAGATGCTGCCCCTTGATTTTGGTTTTCCCAGGTTCCAGAACCATGAGAGGAATAATCTTCCATTGTTTTTAATTTACCCTTTCTATTATAGTAGAAGAAAATGGACTAAGATGCTCTTCTGTCTCTGACTTCAGCCCAGATCATTCCTGACTTCATATCCACACCTTTACTTGGCTTGCTGGATACTGTTCAGACCCATTGTGTCATGAAGTCATTGTCACTCTCCTCAAACCTACTTTTGATGAAGTCATTGTTACTTTCCCTAAACAGTTCCTCTTGTAGGCTCCTTTTTGGTGCATGTTCCTTCAGATGAAACCTCTAAATCAAAACTCATCCTAGAATACTCCCTAACCCCTAATGTTAGTGACCAAATCTCATTACTTCTGTATCTTACATACTGTCGTAAAACTTCTCACTCAGTTCAGCCTCACTGTTAATACCTTATTTGCGTAGACCTACTCCATTTCATCATAATCAAGTAGAAGCCCTTTATCTGCACTCTCAACCTTCCAGTCTTCCCATCCCTCCTGCCTCATTAACACCTGAACTACATCAGAGTGATCATTCTAATGGTATAGATTTAGTCATGGATTCTCTAGCTTGAAATACCTTAGTGGTGCTTCAGCCCTTGTCTGCATCTTGGGCTTCTTCCTCCCAGCTACGCTGTACTAGTGTAGCTTCCTGGCCATGCATGTGCTTTCCCACTCACTCTTTCCATGATGGTGGTAATAGTACACTGTCTGCCTGGAGTGACCCTGTGGTGTTCTCATAGAGCCTGCAAAGTTAGAAAAGATTAAATAATGAAGCGGTAATGTTAAACAACAGAATTAACATCCTTGTTAATAGAATTTTGAAAATTGCAGGTGACATGTGTATGTATATATATGTCTCTTTCTGTAAAGAGCCAGAAGTATGACTTTTATCTTAGAAACTTTGTAATATATGTGTTCTCTTCAAAAGTTACTTTCACTGAGTTATTTCAATATTATACTTTGGTTAAGTGGTGATTGATGGTAGTTTATTGTTGGGAAGAAATGTCAGGTACTTTAGTAGATGCCTAGTCATCTTGAAATTAGGATCTCTTACATAAAATGAACTTTATTTATTCCAGATAGCATTCTACTTCTTTATAGCACAATGATGATGGATTTTAAAATCAAATCTATTGAGTATAAATACATAAATATATCCATTTTAAATGTACAGCTCAGTGAGTCTAAATGTATATACTCCCATCATTACCACCACAGTCAAGATATAAAACATTTCCCTCATCCCAAAACATTTTCCCAAGGATCTTTGTTGTTAATCCTGACCTCCCTCAAAGCTGATGATCACTGATCTGCTTTCTGTCACTATAAATTAGACTTGTTTTTTATAGAATTTCACAGGAATGGGATCATATAATGGACATTCTTTCATATCTTGGTATTTTCACTCTGCATTAATATGTGAGAATCTTCCATATTAGTGTATATATCTATGAACTTTTCCTTCATGAGTAGCATTCCATATCACAATAATTTTATCCTTTCACATTTTGATGGACACTTAGGTTGTTTCCAAGCTTCAGTTGAAGGACTAAAAATGTTAGATACTTTTATGTAAAAGTCTTTGTATGGACACATGTTTTCATTTCTCTTGGGAAAAACCTACAAATAGATAATGTTTGCTACTTATGCCCCTTTAGAAAAACATAGGCTATTTTCTAAAGTGTGCCATTTAAAAGCACATCCATCAGCAATTTATGGGAATACCTGTTGTTCCACATCCTCACTAACACTTGACATTAATGGTCTTTTCAATTTTAGCCATTAAAGTGAGTGTGTCATTTTTCCGATGACTGTTGGAGTTGAACATCTTTTCATATGTTTATTGCTGTACTTTTTTCTGATGAAGTTATATCTTCAAATATTTTGTCCAAGAGTTCTTTTAAATAATTGTTCCGAATATAAGACTTTTGTAATATACTTATATAGTAAATATTTTCTTCCAGCCTATATCTTACCTTTTCATTTTCTTAACAGAAGTTTTGTTTTGTTGTTTTGCGGTACTGGGGATTGATTGAGGGCCTTCTCACTGAGCTACATCCAGCCCTTTTTTATGTTTTTATTTTGAAACAGTGTCTTGCTAAGTCAATAAGTTGCCCAGGCTGGGGGCAAACTTGTGACCTTTCTTCCTTACCCACCCAGATTGCTGAAATTATAGGAGTGCACCACCACATGTGGCTAAGTTCAGAAGTTTTTAATTTTTTCTTTTTTTTTTTAGGTTTTCATTTTAATGAAATCTAATTCGTAAATTTGTTTTATGGTTTGTGCTTTTCATGTCCTAAGAAAACACCTAGGGTCACTAAGATTTCTTCTGTGTTTTACTTTAGAAGTTTTATGATTTTAGCTCTTTTTTTTTTTTTTTTTTGTGGGTACCGGGGGGTCGACCTCAGGACCTCGTGCGCCAGGAGGCGCCCGTGCCGCTGAGCAATATCACTGGCCCCTTTTTCGTATGTGGGTTCCGGGAGTCGAACTTGGGCCCTCGCACTTGCCAGGCAGGCATTTAAGCCGCTTGAGCCATCTCACCGGCCCATGATTTTAGCTCTTATATTTATGTCTATGCTGTATTTCAGATTAATATTTTGCATATGATATTAGGTATAGTTTGAGATTCTTTATTATGAATATTCAGTTCCAGTACAAATTGTTGGAAAAAATATCCTTTCTCCCATTGAATTACTCTACATAAATAATCATGACAGGCCCCCAGTTGACATCACTGTTCGTCAGGCCCTGCGCTGGTGTCAGGAGGACATGGGAAGCATGTGCCCCCCACCCCTAGCCCCTGAGGCCACATGCCAAAACCCTGTGCTGTGCGTACTTTGGAAACCCCAGTACAATAACAAAAAAATAAAATCAGAATCATGAAAACACAAGGTGACACAATGCCTCCAGAAAGTCAACTCCCCCAAAATTGGTATGGGGCCATTGAAGGGGAGGAAATCATAAGTTACACAGCAGATAGGTACGAAAGACTACCAATACACATAAAACAGTTCTGTAAGGTGATTGGAGAATTTAAAGATATTTTAATTACATAATAACCCTAATGAAATAAATGATCAGTGAGTCTAAAGAAGATACTAATAAATAGCTAGTGGAGCTACAGCTGTGATGATCAATTAATGAAAGATACCTTAAAATCAATAAGGTCACATGAAAAATGGATCCGAAAGCTCCTAGATGACTCATAGAGGACTGATATAAGAGTAATGGGAATTAGCAGAAAATCAGAAGACAGCACAAAAGGCATAAAACCTGTTTACACAAGTAATAGCAGAAAACTTTCCAGATGTGGAAGAAGAAATTAACATAAAGATAAGTGAAGCATATAGAACCCTGAAGAGCCATTATCAGAAAAAAAAAGTCCATGCCACAATAATTAAAATAGTAGAAATACAACTCAAGAACAGAATCCTAAAGGCTGCTAGAGAAAAGCAACAAATCACCTATAAAGGAAAAACTGTTAGATTTACAACAGATTTCTCAATACAAACCTTAAAGGCAAGGAGAGGATGGAATGAAATGTTTCAAGCTCTTAAAGAAAACAACTTCTAACCCAGACTGTTATAGCAAAATTATCTTTCAAATTGATGGAGAAATGAGATACTTCCATAATAAAGAAAACCTAAAGAAATTCATGACTACTCAACCAACACTTGAAAAAATTCTCTAGGATATCCTAGAAGGTGACAGTGAAGATAGCAATACCAAAATGTCCAATAAAATGAATACATCAGTTAGGGCTAGAAATTAAGGAGAAGGGGGAAAAAAGCAACACAGCAACAGGAAATAAATACAATCACAGGAATAAGTCAATATCATTTATAATTATCACCATAAATAGACAACTCACCAGTGAAGACAGAGATTAGCAGAATGGATCAAGAAACAAAATCTAACAGTATACTGTGTATAAGAAACACATTCAACACATAAAAAAAATGTAGATAAAAAAAAAATCTAATAATTGAGAAGAATATTCCACATAACAGGAACCTGAAAAGAATCAGGAATAGCTACCGTTTTCAGACAAAGTGGATTTCAAGCCAAAGCTGATCCAAAGAGGCAAAGAAGGACAATACATATTTGTATTGAGAAATCTGTTGTAAATCTAACAGTTTTTCCTTTATAGGTGATTTGTTGCTTTTCTCTTTATTGGTTATTGGAACTTCAGTGGTACCTCAGTTCATGAATTTAATTCTTTCCACGATTCTAGTTGCTAATCAAATTGGATGAGAACCAAATCAAATTCAATGGTTAGTTTCTCTGTTGACCTTATAGGGAAATTTGATTCGGTTCTCGTCCAATGTGGCATGTGGACAGAATTAAATTCATGAACTGAGGTTCCACTGTATTCAACGGGAAGAGATAACAATTGCAAGCATGTATGCATCAAACCACGGTGCACCCAACTTCATAAAACAAACTCTAGTGAACATAAAAGATCAGATAAACATCAATGAGATTATAGTGAGGAATCTTAATACTCCCCATCACAAATAGATCAACTAAACAAAAAATCAACAAAGAAATGTCAGAATTGAAGCAAGCTTTTGGACAGATGGACAATAGGTATATAGTATGTTCCACCAAACAACAGAAGACACATTCTTTTCAGCCACACATGGTACTTTCTCCGAAATAGATCACATACTAATGAATAAAGCATGCCTAAACAAATGCAAAAGAATCAAAAGTATACCATGCATATTATCAGATCACACTGTAACAAAACTAGAAATAAATAGCAAAAGAACCACAGAAACTATCCAAACATGGAAATTAAGCAACACATTCTTGAACAAACAATAGGTCACAGAGGAAATTAAGGAAAAAATAAAGCAGTTCCTAGTATTAAATGATAATGCCAGTGCAACATATCAGAACTTATGGGACACAGTGAAAGCAATCCTACTTTATAGCAGTGAGTGCTCACATCAGAAAAATAGAACAAGCCCCCAAAATAACCTAATGATGCGTCTCAAGGTTTTAGAGAAATAAGAACAGTTCAACCCCAGTACTTGTAGAAGGAAGGAAATTACAAAGATCGGAACAGAAACTAATGAAATGGACATTAAAAAGACAATACAAAGAATCGAGTCAAACAGCTGGTTCTTTGAAAGAATAAATAAATTAGAGAAACCCTTAGCCAGTTTACCCAAAAAAGGAAAGAAAAGACACAAATTAATGCAATTAGAAATGAAAAAGGTGAAATTACAATGGACACTGCTGAAATCCAGAAAATTATTAGCGACTGCTTTACAAACATATGTGCCAAACAACTGGAGAACTCAGAAGAAATGAAGAGATTCCTAGACACATGAATTCCAAAACTGAACCAAGAAGACTTAAAAATCTTGACCAATCCAGTAACGGCAATGGAATTGAAGCAGTAATTAAAAAAAAAGAACAACAACAACAACAAAAAAAAACCCTACCAACTAAGAAAAGCCAAAAACCTGATGGATTCAAAGCTAAATTCTACAAGAACTTCAGGGGAGATCTAACACCAGTACTCCTCAAACTTTTTTTTGAGGGCTGGTGAGATGGCTCAGCGGCTTAAGCACCTGCCTGGCAAGCGCGAGGGCCCGAGTTCGACTCCCAGAACCCACATACGAAAAAGGGGCCGGTGATATCGCTCAGCGGCACGGGCGCCTGCTGGCGCGCGAGGTCCTGAGGTCGACCCCCCAGTACCCACAAAAAAAAAAAAAAAAAAAACAGACTTTTTTTTGAAATTGAGAAGAAAAGAGTGTTTCTAAATCATTCTTGGATGCTAACATTATCTTGATCCCCAAACCAGACAAGGATTCAACCATAAAAAGAATTGTAGGTCAAATTACCTAATAAACATAGATGCAAGAATCCTTAACAAGGGCAGGGGATATAGCTCAGTGGCACAGTGACTGCCTGGCAAGCGTGAGGTCTTGAGTTCAATTCCTGGTACCCCCCCAAAAAAAAATCTTTTACAAGATAGTGACAAAAAGAATGGGACAAATCATGTAAAAGATCATACACCATGACAAAGAAAGCTTCATCCCAGGCATCCAAGCATGGTTCAACACACACAAATCCATAAATGTAATTAGTCACATAAACAGAAGCAAGGACAAAACTCACATGATCATCTCAACAGATTCAGTAAGAGCCTTTGATAAAATTCAGTATTTATTCATGATAAAAAACCCTGAAGAAGTAGGTATAGAAGGTCTTTATCTCAACATGATAAAAGCCACTTTTGCCCCACCTGCTGCCACATCATATTAAATGAGGACAAGGTGAAAGCCTTCCCTCTAAAATCAGGAACTAAACAAGGATATCCATTATCACCAATCCCGTTCATTATAGACCTTGAAACATTAGAGCAGTCAGGCAAGAGAAAGAAATAAAAGGTTTATGTATCAGAAAGGGTGAAGTCAAATTTTCATTATTTGCATATGACATGAACCTTTACTTACAAAACAAAAAATTCCACCAGAAGACTCCTAGAATTGATAACCAGATTCAGTAGTATAGCAAGATCAAATGGGAGAGATAGCATTTGTAAAGAAATTACTGAAAAAACAATTAGGAAAACAATACAATTCATAACAGCATCAAAAAATATTAAGTACTTAGGTATCAACCTAACTAAGGAAGTGTAAGACATCTACAGTTAAAATTACATCTGACTTAAAAAGGAAATTGAGGACATCAGAAAATGGAAAAATATCTTATGTTCCTGCCTAGGCAGAACCGACATAATCAAAATGTCTATACTTCCGAAACAGATATACTGTACAGATTTAATGCAACCCCAGTCAAAATAATAATGTCATTTCTGAATGAGCTGGAGAAAAGTCCTAAAATTTTTATGGAATCTGAATAGATCTATAAGAGCAGATGCAATCCTGGATAACAAATGCAAAGCAGGCAGTGTCACAATCCCAGACTTGAAGTTATATTACAAAGCTATAGTGATTAAAACAGCATGGTACTGGCACAAAAGCATGCATGTAGATCAATGGAACAAAATAGAAGCAGAAACAGCCCAAGGCATATAAAGGTGTATTTGATCTTTGACAAATGAGCTAAAAACATACACTGAAGGAAAGATATCCTTTTTAATGAATAGTGGTGGAAAAATTGGCTCTCCACATGCAGAAGAGTGAGTCTAGACCCATGTATCTCATGATGTACTAAACTAAAATAAAAATGGACCAAAAATCTGAATGTTAATATAGAAACAATCTGGTAGAAAATAAAATCGGTACAACTCTTGATGTAGGCAGATATAGGAAAGGATCTTCTGAACAGAACTCCAGTGGCACAATACTGAGAATCAACAAGTGAGATCATATCAAATTAGAAAGTTTCTGCACAGCAAAAGAAGCAACCAACCTAGTGAAGGTACAATCTACGGAATGGGGAAATACTTTCTCCCAGCTATTCCTTGGAGAGAGGACTAAGGTCTACAATATATAAAGAATTCAAAACAAAGTAGACTCCTCAAAATCAAAGACCCAATCCAAAATAGGCAACTGAAATAGGCATTTCTAAAAAGAAATGCATATGGCTAATAAGTACATGAAAAAATACACATTATTGCCGACTATCACAGAAATGCAAATTAAAACTGCAGAGTTACCATCTTACCCCCTAAAAGAATGGGTATCATCAAAAAATATGATAACAAATGCTGATGAAGATGTTCAGAAAAAGAAATTCTATATTGTTGGTGGAAATGTAAACTAGTACAACCACTATGAAAGTGTGGAGATTCCTCAAAAAACTGAAACTAGAAATTCCATTTGACTCATATATCCCCCTCCTAGGTATCTTCCCAAAGGTTTAAAATCATTGTATTACAGGGCATGCATAACCATGTTTATAGCAGCACAATTTATAATACCTAGATCTCAGAAATAGCGCATATACCCATTAACAGATGAATGAATAAGGAACACGTGGTATTTATACACAATGGCGTACTATGCTGCCATAAAGATAAACTTGAGGCTTTCCAAAATAAATGAATGCATCTTGAGAACATAATGTTAAGTGAAATAAGTCAGACACACTAGCTCAAATATCACACGGTTTCTCTTACACGAGAATCTCGCTCTCTTTTTCTCTTTCTTTCTCTCTCCCTCTCTCTCCCTTCCTCTCTCCCTCCCTGCATGTATATATATGAGAGCAAATTAGAAGAGGGATATATAGGAAATAGAAGTTCAGATACTCCCCAAATTACATATTCCGTTTTAAAAATATTTCAATATATATGTTAATTTGTTTCATTTATGCTAATAGTTTATCTTAGTTCATTGAAGAGAAAGTTTGTGTTATGTTTTTTCTTCTTTTTAAGAATCTTTTTGTTTTATATCTTATACTGAGTAACTACTTTGAAGATAATGATACATAATATAGTAAGTGTTCTCATTTGGTTATGAAAAAAAGTTTATAAAATGTGACAACTAGATTAAAAAGTTTTACATCTTTCTCTCTCTGTATTCTTTTATTTCATTTTCTTCCCTTGTTACATTACTTAGGACAGTGGTGGCAAACCTATGGCATGCATGTTGTTTTTCTTTTAAGACAAATGGTAATGTGTGAGTTGTTTTTTCTAAGCTAAAACCTCAGTATTCAAGTTTAATTGCCATGTTGGCACTTGCAATAAATAAGTGGGCTTTGGGTTGCAGTTTGAGCACTTGTCTCTAAAATGTTCGCCATCATTGACCCAGGACATTGAGTTCAATATTAAATATAAGTGATAAGAGAGACTATCTCTGCCTGCATATTAATATCTGCTGCCAAGGGGCTACTCTGATTTATGAAGACCTCCAGTGACTGACTCGAGGCTCATGAAAGCTTTTGGATAGTCACATTTGTTGATTCTACCAACACAAAAAGAATAGTAAAGTTTTATTGCTTTGGATAGTTAGGGCAATTCTTCAGATTGCCTATCAAGTCGAATCCTGTTCGATACAGCACAAATTTTTATATTGTGACTTAAAGTTAGTGTGAAGAATTTCATCATTTTTCTCATGAACTGTATTTTTTTAAATTGAAAGGCTATAAATATCCCAGTTAAATGATGATGAAAGTAATAAAAAGGAATTGCAGTAGTATTTTGTAATACTTTATAGCTTACAAAGTAATTTCACATATATTTTCTTATTTAACTTCATGATTGGGCTTTTTTTATAGACTTGCTCAAACCAGCTCAAAGTAAATGGCTGAAGAAAAAGAAATTTTACAGCTAACCATTTTTAAATGCTGAATAAAACAAAATAAAACAGAAGTGTGTTTAAAATCTCTAATGCTTATTATCATTTAGCACAGAGAAATTCTTAGTTTCAAATGAGATAAACCTTTTAAAGGACTGTAAAATAAACCCAGAACAGAATACCTTCTCTTGAATTTTTTTTAATGCTCTTTGTGTTTTAAGATTTTCTTTTTTTTTTTTTTTTCTTTTAAAGTAGAAAATGTGCCCCTATCGTACTAAGGTATTTTATAGCAAACATTGGTTGTGAAAGGGATCCATTCTACAGTTCTAATCCTCGCATAAGAAATGATTACTATTTTTTTCTGTATGGGAAAGTTAACTTTCTATTTGTATTCTACTTTGTACTTTAAAATATTAACTTGGTTTTATGTTCTCTGACAGGTATCCTCACTCAAGGACAGCTGGGCCCGGTGGAAATCATCTTCCAGTACATTCACTATGGTGAGATCTGTGAGGCAGTAAACATCCTGAGCAGCATGAACTGGGACACTGTGGGCCCGCAGTGCTTTATCTGCATGACTGCCATTGTGAACTATCTTCTCAGGCAGAGGCTCACTCCAGAGACAGAAGGTCAGAATGGATTTCCAAAATGGGCTTTAAGTATATGTGAAGTACATTTTTTGAGTCACTTAATTTTCTTGGATGTTTTATAATCATGTCGCTGGAGATTGAAAGACAGAGATGTTAATGCTGTATTAAAACTGAAAGGATCAGATATCAAATAATTACTCCTGTACTTACTATATGGAATTTGTCAACGTAACAAGCAACTTTTCTGTATATTCGTGTGTTGGGACTTGCAGTGCAGTCATACAGTTCACTGTAAGCGCGTGTGGGATATGCTCAGATTTCAAACTTTGATCAGAAATTCCACATACTCTTTGGGGTCTGGTAGACAAAGGGCCCTAAACAAAGGTCTTTATTCCTCCCTCACTGAGACGTCAATATTTTTTCTCACACCCAAGTCATCTGTCCAGACAATAGTTCTTAGCACTCACTTTTTTTATGTAGCAGAATTGTAGTCCAGGCTGATCCTTCTTGTTCGCATTCTTCTAACTTGTGCTTTTGACACCCTTCTCCCTGCTCCCTGACTGGATATCCCCACCTTTACTCAGTAATTCTGCCCACAGGGAACCCAGATGTTTATTGTCAAAAGAGATAAGACACTAAAAAAAGAACTCTTTAGCTTGCCAGTTGTCTAGTATATATTTTGATGAGTTATTCATTTATATAATGTAAAATGTACCAAAACATTCTGGCATTTGCATCCTTATTTTGTATCTTTGTGGTAAATATTGATATTGATGGTGGAAAATCATGGCCAATGAGAAACTGTCCCTTGGTAATTTGTAAGGGAGAAAGATGTAGGTCCAAAGGTCCTTACTGGAGAGCATTTTCTTTCTTTCTTTCTTTTTTTTTTTTTTTAGTATATTTCTTTTTTTTTTTATTTTAAAGAGAAGAAAAAACAAAACAAATCAAAAAAAGAAAAAATTTTCAAAACAACATAATATGAGGGTAACAATGGTTAATGCATTACGTATTATTTTCTTTAAGTTAGTTATTCAGGATACCAGACATTAGCATTCAATTGTCCAAACATTATTGGCACAAACCTTACTCTTCAATGAACTAAGTAAAATTGGTAGTGTATCTATCTTAACCATCTTATATATATATACAATTTTTTTCCCTTTCCCTTCTTTCTTTTCCCTATTCTAGTCTCTCTTTCCTTTTGACCAGTTTCTTTTTGATTCATCACATCTATTGTACATTTTGGATCTTATTTACTCTTTCAGTTTCTCATACTAGAGAGACAATACGATGCTTACAAATGTGCTTCCAGTTTATTTCACTTATGAGTATTTTCTCGAGTTGCATCCATTTACCTATAAAAGTCTCCAGTTTATCCTTCTTTATGGCTGAATAGTACTCCATTGTATAAAAATACCACACCTTTCTTATCCATTCCTCAGTTGATGGGCATTTGCGTTGTTTCCAAGATCTGGCTATTACAAATTGTGCTGCTATAAACATGGGTGCACATATATCGCTGTGGTACGATGTTTTTAATTCTTCTGGGAAGATACCCAGAAGGGGAATAGCTGGGTCAAATGGGACCTCCAACCCTAGTTTTTTGAGGAATCTTCACACTGACTTCCACAGTGGCTGTACCAGTCTACACTCCCACCAACAGTGAAGAAGGGTTCCTTTTTCCCCACAGCCCCTCCAGCATTTGTTATTAGTTGATTTCTTCATAATAGCCATTCTTTCTGGGGTGAGATGGTATCTCAGTGTTGTTTTAATGTGCATCTCTCAAATGACTAGTGATGTTGCACATTTTTTTGTATATTTATTTGCCATTAGTATTTCTTCATCTGAGAAATGTGTATTCATCTCAGATGCCCATTTTTGGAGTGGGTCTTTAAATTTGGGAGGTCTGATTTTTTTGAGTTCTTTATATGTTCTCGATAGTAATCCTTTGTCTGAGGAACAGCTGGCAAACATTTTTTCCCACGTTGTGGGTTGTCTCTTCACTCTGTTGGTGGTTTCTCTTGCTGTGCAAAAGCTTTTTAATAAGATGAGATCCCAGTTGTTGATTCTTTGGGATAGTTCCCGTGCGGTTGAGGTTTTATTCATAAAGTCTTTGCCTACACCAATGTCTTCATGGGTTTTACCTATCCTACCTTCCAGCAGATTTAATGTTTCTGTTTTAATATTTAGATCTCTGATCCATTTTGAATTTAGTTTAGTGCATGGTGAAAGATATGGGTCTAGTTTTAATCTTTGGCATGTGTAGAGCCAGTTTTTCCAGCACCATTTATTAAAGAGGCTATCTTTCTTCCAGCGAATGTGTTTGGCACCTTTGTCAAAGATAAGGTGGCTTAGTATGTCTGGGGTTGTTTCAGCATCTTCTAATCTGTTCCATTGATCTTCAGGTCTGTTTTTTTGCCGGTACCACACTGTTTTTATCACAGTAGCTTTATAATATAATTTCAAGTCGGGGATTGTGATGCCCCCTGCCTTGCCTTTGTTGCCCAGAATTGCCTTTGCTATTCTAGGTCTCTTCTGATTCCCAATGAATTTTAGGATTGTTTTCTCTAATTCTGTGAGATATGCTGTTGGAATTTAGATTGGAATTGCATTAAATCTGTATAACAATTTTGGAAGTATGGCCATTTTCACTATATTGGTTCTTCCTTAATAAGATACTGGCAAACAGAATCCAACAAATCATCAAGAAGATTATACACCATGACCAAGTTGGATTCATCCCAGGGAGGCAGGGATGCAGGGATGGTTCAACATACGTAAATCAATAAATGTAATACACCATATTAATAGAACCAAAGACAAAAATCATATGATCATCTCAATAGATGCAGAAAAAGCTTTTGACAAAGTCCAGCTCCTTTTCATGATAAAAACCCTACAGAAAATTGAAATAGATGGTCTTTATCTCAATCTGGTAAAAGCTATCTGTGACAAACCAACAGCCAATATTATACTAAATGGCCAAAAACTGAAAGCCTTCCCTCTAAAATCAGGAACAAGACAAGGATGTCCACTGTCCCCACTCTTATTCAACATAGTTCTGGAAACTTTAGCCAGAGCGATTAGACAAGAGAAAGAAATAAAAGGAATAATGATTGGAAAGGAAGAAGTTAAATTATCATTATTTGCAGATGACATGATACTCTACACAGAAGACCCCAAAAACTCCACTAAAAAACTGCTAGATTTAATAAGCAAATTCAGTAGTGTAGCTGGATACAAAGTCAATACTCAAAAGTCAATAGCCTTCCTGTACACAAATAACAAACTTACTGAAAGAGAAATTAGGGAAACAATACCCTTCACAATAACATCCAAAAAAATGAAATACCTAGGAATCAACCCCACAAAGGATGTAAAAGACCTATACACTGAAAACTACAGTACTCTGAAAAAGGAGATTGAAGAGGATATCAGAAAATGGAAAGATATCCCTTGCATTTTCTTTCTGTTTTCTGTGCTTTTTTTTTTTTTTTTTTTTTTTGTGGGTACCGGGGGTCGACCTCAGGACCTCGCACGCCAGCAGGCACCCATGCCGCTGAGCGATATCACCGGCCCTGTGCATTTTAATATATTTTCTTATTCTATGTTTATTACATTTCCAAAATAAGTTGCTTGGTTAGAATTCTGTTAAGTAACTGAATGGATTATTTAGAGGTAGTCTAGATGCATCTATGGAGACTGCAGTATTTTCACACTAAGAAAATGCTCAGGAGAGTGCTTCACACATAGTAGGTACTCAGTGAACATTAGGTAAAAACTAAAAAGTATAACTCAAAGATTTGAGGGTACAGGGTATTACTGTAACATTTCTGCCTGCAGAGTTATCTCAAGTAAACATTTCTTTTTATTTTATTTATTTTTTTTTTGTGGGTACCGGGGGGTTGACCTCAGGACCTCGCATGCCAGCAGGTGCCCATGCTGCTGAGCGATATCACCGGCCCTTTTTTCGTATGTGGGATCCGGGAGTCGAACTTGGACCCTCGCGCTTGCCAGGCAGGCGCTTACGCCGCTGAGCCATCTCACTGGCCCAAGTAATCATTTCTTAGTATTGATATACTCTCAAGATTTGGTATATACTGAAAAAAAAAAAAAAGACCCTAAAGAAAACCTACAGTGATATTCATAATCTGTACAAGATATCCTAAATTTATAGTAAAAGAAGAAATATGGAAAAGATGAAACATTGACTCAGGATATTAAAACATTGCTAGCACCATAGTGCATTTATGTTTTAAGAGTACTGTATTGTAAGAAAGATTATTAGGGAATACACAAATGGACATTGTCATATTCTTGCCCCAGTAAAGGATATTTTCAAGCAACCATATTGGAGAAGTGGAGAAATAAAAAACTTTCATGATATTAGACTATTAAAATGCTTAGATGATGCTGGGTTATCAAAGTGTGTACATTTTAAGTAGATGTGTGCATTTCCCCCCAAGTAACTGCAAAGCATATTTCTAAAACATTCAGAAATCTCTGTTGAGATTTATTCTATCTGAATATAACAAATTTGACATGGTAATTAGTTTTCTTTTTATTAGTGGAACCTAGTGAGGTCTTTTATTTGTAGCTGTGTTGTGGTTATCTTTTGAGATCTTCATTTCTGCCTTAAACATCAAGCTGAGCTATCTAATGAATCTATAACTGTGCCGGGAGTTACGAGTATTCCATGTAGGTTTGAACATTTCAGATCTATGAAACATGCTGTCAAGAAAACAAGCAATGGCAAGAGAATCTGGCTTGTTTTCACAATAGCATTGCTGTATTCAATTTTAATCTAAATTGACTGCTGCTTTGGAAGAAAATACCTCTAAAGTTCATGTTACTTTACTGTCTAGATTTGAGATTTTAAAAAGAAAGAAAGAAATTGCTATCAGCTTAGCCAAGTCCATAGCAATTACTGTGATGGGGTGTTTAATACTTCTAAACCCAAATATGCCAAAAGCGAAAGAGTTTTGCTAAACAACAAATTGTTTATTCAGTGTAGTGCTAGTAGCATAAAAATCAGAGTCTGTGAACTGTTCTCATAGATACTCAATACTCTCACCACTGTAATAATTACTTAACGTTAGGTATTTCTGTGAGGAAGCACAGCACCACAGGAATGTCTTGGTAAAATTGTGAAGTAGACAAAATGTGGGTGTACCCCTAATCTCTTAGTACCCTTGTTTATCAAATCCCATTTTCCAATCCTTCTTTTCTCTCCCATGGTGTTAGCTTTCACACGTGGACAAAACCAAGAATCTTTGCTTTTGGGGGCAGGATTTAGAAATCATATAGGGAGTTGTGTTTTCCTAAAATTGCAATGGATAGTGTATTCTACCTTGGCTCTTTTTATTTGTATTATTTTTGAAGATATTTTTACTGATTTTTACAGCTGATTTCAATTTCCCATGCAAAAGGTTTTCTCCTTTCAGCTGAAGAGAGTAAATGTTGAGTACACTGAGAATTGATTTTACTGGAAATACTAATTCAAACTGTGTTACTTTGATGAGTCACTGTTTTAATTACCCATTTGTGGTGAGAGGTTGGCTCATTATGGATTTTTTCAGTTTTGACAGCTTTTTGTTGCTCACAGTCATTGTCAGCTTTGCCTTAAGTGAAAGTTTATACACAGGTTTGTTTTTGTACTAGCTGTCATACTTTAATTTCATCTTTCCTGCAACAAGCTCACATTTCATCCAAGTTTGCAAAACCTGACTGACTGCAAACATGAGTATTCTGTTATTATTAAAGAAGTTTCACTTGTTTTAATGCTGCTATGTTTGAATTCCACAGCACAGCTTGAGGCAAGCCTTGGAACTTTCTATGCTCCATCGAGACCACTTCTGGATACAACCATCTTGGAATATAGAGACCAAATCAGCAAATATGCAAGGAGATTCTTCCACCACTTGCTCAGGTGAATTGTATCTTGGATTGATTAATGTCAGACTAATTACCTATTTCAGGAGCCATCTTTAATGAACATATTATGAAGTAGGGCTATTTGCTGTGTGTAGTACATCTCTTAAAAATCTTTTCTTGCTGTACTTAATTTGTTTTTGTTTTCCTTTTGTGGAAATACTTCAATATTGTTTAGGGATTTTATGTCATAAGCATTCTTAAAGACACTTTTCCCTTTAGTATGAAAGCAAAAATTACCAGCTATGTAAAGTCAGTATAAAATTAACTAAATTTTGTTTCTATCACCAGAGTAATATTTTCATTGAAATTAAAGTTAAATATATGAATGTGCTATAAAGCTCTGCAACAATCATGGGTTTATTTAACTTTCAGAATTACTGTAGGGAGATTATCCTCTCATAAATGTGGCAATTTGAAAATTTTATTGTACCTCACTTTTTCTGCTTAAAGTTTAATACGTTTATGTTACATATTACTAGTAAGTCATGAAATTGCTATGAGAAAAATAGAAGTTGAAGGACAAGTACATATAGCACACATACATTCACACAAGCAAAACAGGATGGATGAGTGGCTGTTGGAAGTAAGATGAATGATTGGATAGATAAAAAGACTTAGGCACACATATAGGTGTGATAATACTATAAATAAAAGCAAGGAAGTGATTAGCACAAAATTTAGAATGGCTTGGAATAGATGAAAAGAAATAAGATGGAATGGATTGAAAGAAATAAGATGGAATGGGCACATGGGATCCTTCAAGGTATTAGTAATATCCAAGGTATTAGTAATACTCCATTTCTTAAAATGAGTAGTATATAAAGGGTCTGTTAAAAATTATTACTTTTTGTTTTTTATATATATGTGTGTGTATATATATCTATATCTATATCTATATCTTCATATATGCTTAATACTTTTGCATATGATCTCTTTTATATAACAAAGCAATAGAATTTTCAGTTCTATGTACCAAGAAGAATTATATCAAGGGGTTGAGTTTAGAGTTTTAAATTTGCTAATAATGTAATCTGTTATAGGAATTTTATTCTTTTTAAGGACTTTAATATTTATTCTCTCATTTTTCCCTCAGAACAATCCTGTAAAGGGAACATTATCATTTGATAGAGGAGTAAACTGAACCACAGATAATAAATAGCTTGCTTAGATCAATTGACAGGTTGGTGGTACCAGATCTTGAAATGATTTTCTAGATCGCCTGCTCCTTATTTTTTCCTTAAGACTGTCTGTCATTAATTGTGTATTATAAGATGTTTCCTTGTAAGGTAATGAGAAATTGTTATCCATTCAAGAGTAGGCTGATTGATAAATGTATTTGCCCAAAAAGAGGGGAGAACCTTAAGACTGGTCAGGACTTGAGGAGGTACATTGTGCAGATGTTCACGTTCTGTAATTAGTTTTTCTATATATAAAATAACACTTTGAACTCTATGCAACAGTAAAGCCTGTGGAAAACAGTAGTTTTAGAAGCTGAGAAATATTTTATATTGCAAGAGTTATTATCTGTAATTGAATCTTGCCTTTTTATCTGAATGATATTAGCATATTCTAAGAGGTTCTTCTCCCTTAATGAAGCTGTGTTCATGAATGAGCATACACCTATAGTGTTGGGGTTGATGTCACATTCATTTGAATTTAGGGCTTTGCTCTTTGCTCTCACTGCTATTTTATTTTCCCCATGTCTGGGGGAAATTAATGAGTTAACTTCTTGCCTGAAGAGCCCATAAATGAATGAAACAGAAGTTTTGAAAGCATACTCTTGGTGGCTTCACAGACCTTATGCAGTTGTTTGGTTTTTGGCTAAACATAGTATTTTATAACCATCTTGTTGGCCATAGATTGCTTATATTTTAATATGCAATTTTTTTGTTCATTAGTTTTCCTCAACTGCAGTTTTGTTATTATTGTTAGATATACTTTGATAAAGTAACTATTACTGCTATCATTATTACTAGACTCTAGATATTCCATGTAGTACATCTAGAATTGAATGTTTCCCCTTGGGGTATACTAGCGTATTCATGTTTCCCTTTTTTAACGCTTTGCGCTACTATTTTAGATATAATGAGTGTTAGTTTTCTGTTTTCTTTTTTTTGGTACCGGGAATCAAACTCACAACCTCACATTTGCCAGACAGGCACTGTGCCGTTGAGCTAAATCCCTGGCCATTAGTTTTCTTTTGATAGTAGCCTGTATATAAAAAGAAGCTTAGAAGAAATTAAATGAGATAGTTTAAGTTGGAACCATTCATTCATTTAATCTGCTGCCAAGAAATTCTCCTGCTTAGGAAAAGAAAAACAGGACAAATGCCTTTTGTATTTATGAAATGCTAGAATTGCATTATTCCCTGTGCTTTGGCTTGTCATTATTTAATACTCTTTTTAAAAGTTATTAAATAATAGAATAAGTCCTAAAGAGTAAATACCATCATAGGAAACTTAAAGATGTATAGGAGCCCCACAAAGATTAGAGATATACCTAAAAATGCTCACATAAGACTCATTGCCTGAGTCCAGATTGAGTTATTTTTAATAAAAAAAAAAAAAGAGTAAAATGTTACATGGATTTTAATTTCATCCAGCATATAAAGGGTAATATTGTAGTATAAATTTGTGATAGTAGACAAGTATACTGTGTAGATTCTTAAAATAAATGTTTTCTGTACAATTTTGATTTTGTCTTGAGAGTAGAGAAATTTCAAGGACATCTTTTTATGTTTTTTTTTCTTTAGCAAATATAAAAAATTACCTGAAGGCATTCCTCCAAACTCAAACAAATCTAAACTTTAAAACTTACTTCTCATGTGTTTTCCTCACATCTTTTTCTATTTGTTCAAATACATCAGTTTTCATGTATAGGCTCTAGAAATGTAAATCATTGCTCCTAATATTAAAAATAAGTTATAATAGCACAGAGTAAATAAAGTATTTGTTATAATAAAAACTTTTGTGGTATTCGGGATTGAGCCCAAGACCTTCTCACTGAGCTATGCCCCTAGCCCTTTTTTATTTTTTATTTTGTGAGAGTCTTGCTAAGTTGCCCAGGCTGGGCTCGAACTTGTGATCCTCCTGTCTCAAACTCCCAGAGTGCTAGGATTACAAACCTGTGCCACCAAGCTCAGCTATTATAATAAAATTTTAAAAGATGATATAATCTGATTCATAAAAACATTAAGCTGAAAGATACCTATAAAAGGCAAATGCAGTTTTGCCTAAAATAAATTTAGAAGGTAATTTTCACCTTTCTACCTTTACGAAATAGAATAGTGTTCTAGAAACACTCAACAGGGAAGTATTGGCAAGTAAGAGCTCATCATCGTATACATATAGAAACTACTGTAGGAATGTGTAAATATTGATGAAATGAAA